>JAWZSL010000091.1:0-600000 GCA_034769285.1 Lutjanus argentimaculatus
TCTACTTACTAACTAAGAAATAAAAAGACAAATATTCTCAAAACAAGAATAATAATCTTACACATTCTGTGCTTGCATAGTATATTGCTCTCAAAACAAGATCAAAAAGACTTTTTGGCTAGATACAAGATTGGAAGACTTGGTTAGATTGTTAATTTTTGCAGTGCAGTAATACGCACGCCCTCCACAGCTGTGGGCGTGACTCACCAAGCAGCGTTCTGTAGCAGTGAGTTTGGGAAAGGGTCGGTGGTGGACCAGAAAACTCCACCTTGAGGCGTGGTTCAGGTTTGACTGCTTATCAGCTGCTCGACCAGCACCCCCTCGTTATCTATCACTGGACGCTTGCTTCACTGGTGAGACTTTCTGTTCACATGCTAAGTTAGAAAGTTATTGTATGTAAACTCAACTGTCTGTTTGTTTATACTGTTCCTATTTTATATTTCCTCTTGTTTATATCCCAATTTTTAATATTTTTCCTTCTCTCTATTGTACTTATATTTATATCTCCTCCTGTTTATATTACTTGTTTACTTATTTCTTATTTTATATTTTATTGATGCTCTTTCTATTTTTTGCCGTCTACTTTGCTGCTGTAACACTGCAAAGTTTCTCGTTATGGGACTGATAAAGAAATATCTTATCTTATCTTAAAATACATAACCATTTATTAATGACTTATGTCATCAACATCTGTGATAATAATTAAGTATTGGAATAACTTTTGGGTCTGATTCTGATGCAGACATTAAGGAGTAAATGATCATCTTTACACAGAAAATAGAATATAAACACATTTTTTTTGCAATGATGGCTCAAAAGTGGTTAAAATTGTGACAATGGAGGCAGGATATTACATTATACAATAAATGTCATTGTCCAGAATGCTATCAGGTCACTGAAACAGTAAACTTTAACCAGATTTGAAATAATTATAAATAGCTATAAATTTAGAGCACACACATGCCATACTGTGATTAATTAAAAGGCATAAAAACGTGTTATGAATTATTAAATCATACTGTACTTGAATTCAGCTAATTAGACTTGTGTTTTAGGAAATTAAAATTAGCATACATACTGGCACTTTCATAATGGCCAGTGGTTGCTTTGCTGTGACATGAGTGTAATTCCCTTTACTTTTTCCCTTTATTTTTTCCTCGTTTCCTCAGTTTCCTCAGTTCCCTCAGTTCCCACCTCCCTCAGTTTACAAAGTCTTTGCTTTACGTGTGTGTGTGTTTGTGTGTTTTATTGTTTTTATTGTGTGAAGCACTTTGTGTTGCACTCGTTTGTATGAAAAGTGCTATATAAATAAAGTCTGATTGACTGATTGATTGATTTACTTTTGACTTTATTTTATAGTGTAACCTCGACATTGTAACCTGTTGTACAAGCATGATGATGAATCGCTGCGGTCTCCTCACTGCCAATAAGGAACCAGGTACAGAGCTCTAAGAAAATGTATTTGTAGATTATGTTTTGCTTTTGCAAAAAGTGGATTTCTTAACTTTTCTTACTAACCACAAAATCTCACAGAGGACTGACGTGTACACTTCCTTACATTGATTGATTACTATTACTGCATTAACTTGCAGTAACTAAACATCTCTTAACAATATTCAAGGAACATTAGTATAATTATCAAAGTTTGATTCTGTTCCTGTATCTTTTGTTTTCATACTGTAGTCTCTTAATTAGTTCTTGCTGTTGATTTCTTTACATGTGTAAGAATGATTGTGGGTGTGAATATGTTCCTTGTGTGTACTGATATTTGTTACTGCAAAATAGTGTGTTTGGGCCTCACTGTGGCAAGAAGTGGCTTTTCCAAACATCTGTAAAATTGAATTAAAGAAGAAGTCAATTAACGATAAAGAAAAATCAAAATTAACTATCCAGGAACCATAATGTTGTATCATCATCAATCATTTTTTAATATCAACACCCACAAAGCAAACAAAAGTTTTCTTTTTTTCACACAGTCGGTGTTCATTGTGTTTCCTTCTGTCTCTTGGTCAGTTCCTCTGAAGAGTGTGGAGGTGGAGGTGGAGGTGAGGGACCATGTGGCTACAGTGGTCTCCACTCTGAATTACGAGAACAAGGAGGACAAACCACTAGAGGCTGTTTTTGTCTTCCCTCTGCCTGGAGATGCTGCTGTCTGTCATTTCAGTGCTACGATTGGACAGACACAGATTGTAGCTGAGGTGAAGGAGAAACAGGAGGTGAGCTGGACAGTAAAGACTTTCTCACTACAGTGGAGCTGAAGAACACAATAAACACAGTGAAAGTTACTCACATGTGCCCTCTGTACTGCAGGCTCGTGAGGAGTATGATGACGCTTTGAGCTCCGGTCAGCAGGCCTTCCTGTTGGAGGAGAGTGACGAGAGTCCAGATATATTCTCTCTGAGTGTGGGCAGCCTGCCTCCAGGAGAGAGCGCCTCCATCAGGCTGGAGTATGTCACTGAGCTGGCTGTACAGGCTGATGACGGGCTGAGGTTTTGTCTGCCTGCTGTGCTCAACCCTCGCTACCAACCTCAGGGTAGGAAAACCAGCCAACACTTTTTCATCAGGAGCTGTTAAAATTCAGCTTAGTGCACAACACACCTGTCCATAGGAAGGGTTTACTGCAACAGTCACTTGCCCTCCAAGAGCCGCTTTTTAAAAAAATGGGATTTAAGTGTCAGTCAGACAGGCAGTTTGGTCCAGACCTGGAATTTCAACATTTTAAGGGCAGGGCCACTTGGCTTAGAGTGTTATTTTTTGAGCACACAGCACACGCAAACTGAGCCTATACTATAAGGAAACACTTTATTCAAACTTTACATCAATGTAGGTAAGAAAACTACACTATACTATACAAAGAAATCATTATTTTAAATTATGCAAATATCCACTTGTTGCATCTGGCAGTTGTGTGGCATTGCAGCAGGTGCTTCACCACCAGTTGCCTGGTGGAGATTTGCACTCTTCTAGTAAGCAAATGTTATCATACTAACACACAACGCTAAGTTGGTTGAAATGGTAAACATTGTACTTGCTAAACATCAGGATCATAACATTTTCGTTTTGAGCATGATAACGTGCTACCGTTAGCATTTAGCACTGCCCATAAAGCCACTAGCATGGCTGTAGTGTTGAACTGGTGACTATAACTTAGGTTAAACATTTTCTTCCTTCTACTGTGTCACTGCTCCTTAAATTTAATTTCATGCTCTTTTATTATAGCATTTCTAACTTATTCACAGGAAGTGGAGGCAGTGAGGGTGGCAGCGTCCAGGTGACCTCTGTTCCAGCCTCTCTGGTGCCCTACAGTCTGTCTTTCTCTGCCCGAGTGTCCTCTCCTCGTCCAGTCTCTAAAGTAGAGTCCAACTGTCCCCTGGACTCTCTCCAGTACCTCAATGCAGAGCAGACCCAGGCCACGGTAGGTAGCGTGGTAATGTGTCTGCTATGATTGATATATCACTTTATTTATATTTATCAGTGTGTTTTGTGAACTTTAGGTCAAGTTGGCTGCAGGACACAAGTTTGACAGAGATGTTGAACTGCTGATTTATTACAAAGACGCCCACCAGCCCACTGCTGTGGTGGAGGCAGGACAGGCCTCTGCTAAGCTTGGTGAGTGAGTGAATTAGTGAAGTTGTTACTGTGCAACTAAAAAGGTCATTATTCTCCAAATGAAATTAAATGAGTAAAATGTGTTGGAATAAATGGTAAAAGTCAGATTTGTGTTTCTGTTTCTGTCTCTCCTCTGTGTTTCAGGAACTCTGATGGGTGATCCAGTAGTGATGCTGAGCCTGTACCCTGAGTTTCCCCAGGCTGTGATGTCTTCAGTTGCCTCATGTGGAGAGTTTGTGTTCTTATTGGATCGATCTGGAAGTATGGGTTCGCATATGAGCAGCAGTGAGAGTCATCAGACTCGCATTGGCAGTGCCAGGGTATTCATCATGTGTAATACCATCACATTATATTTTCACTTTATTATTCATAGCTTGTGTCATAAAGGAATTCATAGTGTCCCTCTCACACAGTGGTCATCACTATATTTTCTCTCTTCCCTTAAGGATACTCTGCTGCTCCTGTTGAAGAGCTTACCAATGGGCTGCTTTTTCAACATCTACAGTTTTGGATCCAGCTATGAACACATCTTTCCGTAAGTCACTCACTCGTGTGACAAACTTGTTCCTGTCTTCACTGATAGTCATGGGAATTTCCAGGATTTGAGGTCATCCTGGGTTTAGCTTAGACCGCTGTTGGGAGGTCCAGGGGTTTCCTTCCCTTATCCTCCATCCCTTAGGCACCGGCATTCAGACTGGATCAGGTGCTACAGTGAAAATGCAGTTCTTCTAATTAAATATTATAATTAATTCATTTGGATTGTGGCGGTGAGGCCTGCAGGGGGTGCTAAAAAAAAATCCCAGCAGTGTGCAGAGTCAACTTATGGGGAAATGCAACCTGATGTCACCCTGCAGTGGCCAGTCAGGAGCTGGTGATCAGACTCACTTTAGACTCTGAAATATCACTGAAAAAGGTGCAGCCCAGGCAGAGTTCATGATGATACTCTACAACTTTGACCTCATTTGGTTTATTTTGTGTACTCATCTTCAGTATCTGCCTCTGGCTTGCAATTTATGCAGCAAAATAGTGACACCAAAAAGCCTCCTTTGGTTTGTTTTGATGTGTTTGAGAGAGACAGAGGATAGGAAAGAGATCACATGCAGCTTTGGGTGATCAACGTAAAGACTGAATTCTTTGTAGGTCTTGTTCCTCTATTAAATCTTTGTGCAAGAAAATGGTCTACAGTGGTGTTTAGATATGACCCACGTCCAGTTCATCAAAGTTTATAGTGATGCAGTGCAGAGAGATACAGTCATTTCATTGAGGAGATGAGTGCGTAAAACTGTCTGGATCTGTCTGTCACTTCTAACAGAGACTCCAGTCTGCAATGTAGTTCATATTCACTGCTGACCCTTCACAGACAGTACAGTAAACATTAAGCTTCATAAACAAAGAAAGTTTTTACATCACGTAAACACTTGACCACCTCTCTCTCTGTTTCTCTCTCTCTGCTGTGAGGCTGCATCACACTTTTTAATCAATGGATGGTTTTTATAATGTCTGGTTTTAGTGGGTGCTGCAGCTCCCTCAGCACCCCTACTTCCCACAGACTGAGTTGTGTTTTTTCCTGTATACTCTGCTGTTTCTCCTCTGTTCATCTCTTCCTCCTATCACTTCCGTTGCATTCACCGAAAATACAAAGTTATAACATTGCCATCGTTTTTCATGACAAACTGCTCACTTGACCCATCACTAAGCCCTACCAGTAAACAGCAACTTTCCATTCATAGATTAGCAAGTGTAACTAAGGAGCAAACTTTGCCAAACTTTGTGTTTCTCTGCATGTTGAAGCGGTGTGCATGGGGCTCTAAGAAGACTGATACTCTAGTGAGTTTGGAGGGTTGTATCTTTTTTTTAGTCTTTCAAAAATGTAAAACAGCGGCACACGTGTGGGGAATGTATCAAACTTTGTTGTTATCTGCTCTAAAGCTTCTAACATTAGCATGTCTGGCTAACTATCGCTAGCTTATTAGCTGCGATAATTTTACCCGCAGCCACAATTGTGTCAGATACCCATGCATTTGCAAAACTCATGTCTTATTCCTAGGGGTTAAATTGGGATTTGTTCTGTGGGGGGTTTGAGGAGGAAGGATGTGGGCTGGTGCACAATCAGTGTGGGCCACAGCTGCTGCATAAACTGGGTTAGCTTTAAAAGCTTAAAATGAAACATTGGAACGCCAGCTGGAGACGGACTTCTCAGCTGAATCAAATGTTAAGCATTAGTATTAGCTCACATTACCACGCTACACTTAGGAAATCTGCTTGTGAGATTCATGATTTTAGCCGGAAAAAACCCGGGTCGTTAACTACAAATGAGAAGCTGCTTTACTTTACCTCTCTGTGAAATCAAAGACCTTGTGTTTCAGCAGTTACTCCCAATTTTAATCTGTTAATCTGTCAATTTTTCTTAAAAATGAAGAAATGAACATGAACTTCATTTAATTTTTGGAACTGTGAACTTAGTTGAATATTCTAAATTACTGACTATGAACCTGAACTAGTTCATTTTAATCTCTGTGAACTGAAGTTTGAGCTAGCTTCCTTTTAAGTGTGAACTTGCACAACACGTATGTGTGCACTGGTGCATGAGTTCATGTATTTGTGTGATGGCAGTAAGAGTGTGGAGTACAGTCAGAAGACCATGGAAGAGGCTCTGAAGAAAGTTGGGGAGATGGGAGCTAATCTGGGAGGAACAGAGATCCTGAAGCCCCTCAAACATATTTACAGCCAGCCCTGCATTCCCGTCAACCTAGACAAGTAATACACACGCATGCATGCACACACACACACACACACACAACAACACACAAACATGTTAAACAGGTTGTACAAATATGATGGTAACAATGCCCTACCTTTCAGTCATCAATGCAGAACTTCCTCTTGTTCTGTGTTTAAACTCTTGCTTTAGTCTTGAACTAACAGGTGTGTCTTTGTTCATCTTGTTCTTTACACTTGTGTTACTGAAACAGCAATTAAGATGGTTTGGATGACTGACAACCATGCTCCATGTTTCTGACTATGACGTTCTGTAACTCAGTGATGTGTAAACTCTCCTCCCTAGGTTTTTGTCTTTACTGATGGAGAAGTAGGAAACACCAAAGAAGTTATCAATCTGGTGAAGAAGAATTCAGCTTCTCACAGGTGAGAAGACAAAAATGCACACACCCAAACAATTCCCAGAATATGTGCCATGTTTTGTAAAACAAAACTACTTTATTTTAGGTGTTTCTCTTTTGGGATTGGAGAAGGGGCCAGCTCTGCTCTTATCAATGGGTTGGCCAAAGAAGGAGGAGGTCACGCTCAGTTCATCACAGGGGCTGACAGGATGCAACCCAAAGTAAGACATTTGGTTAATATGAAAGGACATTCTTTACAGTTTGTATAAAAATGCATACAGACAAAAACTGGAACTCAAGTCTGAAAAACTCCAAGCTCATGTATCAGCAACATGACTCCAAGACAGTTTAACTTTTGTTTCATTCAAATAGAAAATCTAAATCCCATTTTTGCAAAAGTCTAAGCACAAATCACATCTTTTTGCTGCACTTTGTTCATCTGTAAAACACTGGCCTTCAAAATGTCACACCTTATTACCATTCAAGTCTCACCTGTTCAAACTCATTTGGCAAAACACTCCAATCATGTGTCAGAGCATAAAGTGACCTCGACTGTATTTGGGGGAAATAGAGTAATATAGAGAACAGAGAGGAAGAGGAAGAAATAGAGCAAGAGGAAGAGCCAATATTTCTTTCTCTTCATGGCTTCAAGAGGACATGTAACATGCCTCTTGAAGCCAAAACATATATAAATTCATGCTCATGTTTTAAAATTAACACATTAGTTTGAATTGATGCTCTGAGAGATGTTCATACGACTGTGTATCGTGGAAAGAATCAGTGAAGTGAGAAGAGTGAACATGGTTTTGAGTGCAATGTTTCATTTTGCAAGAGATCTGTGGAGCTTTGACTTTTCACTTGTCAGTTTTGTATTAAGAGTTTTGAGAAATTGAGCTGTAGTTTCAGGAAATGTATTTGGGAACAACATTTTGGAAAAACTATCAAATACAACAACACATTTGCACAGATGCCCAGTGCCTCTCCCAACGTTCTGTATTTTGTATATTTTTAATCCTCAGGTGATGCAGTCACTGCGGTTTGCTCTGCAGCCAGCTGTGGTGGACATCTCAGTCACATGGGATTTGCCAAAGGGGGTCTCTGTCACTGTCCTCTCTCCACCAATCACAACACTTTTCCAGGGTCAGAGGTCACTGGTTTATGCCCAACTCACTGGACAGGTAGGAGCAGCACCACCTCATAGTGAAATAACTCTGGTTAGATTTTCTTAGCATTTAGTTATATAAAATAAACTTCATATATAGATTTTTCCCCTTCGGTATGCCTTTACAGTAATAAAACATGGTTTACTGCATTGTGATTCTTTCGCAGAGTTCAGAGGCAGCAGAGGGCTGTGTGACGGTGAAGTACACCCTGGCAGGTCATCCCTCTCAGAACCAGCTTCGCTTCAGTCTCAAACCTGCAGAGGACACTGGGTAAAACATATAATGCATTGATTTGTGACCTTGAAAAGGTTGAGTTTAATTTAAACATTGAGGTAAAATGAAATGAAACCGTATCAAGGGATGAGAAACATGTTGCTCTCTGATAAAAGAATACTGGACTGATACATGACGTTAAGTGTCTGCACAGAGGCTGAGAATGGTCTCCAGTGCTCTGTCAAAAAGTTTTTTTTTTTTAAATCAATATATACTGTAGGTATATGCATCTTAAGTTACATTAAACATCAAGTAATTCTCAACATGTCAGGATTTAGGGGTGTCACAATTCTCTAAATTTATGACTCTATATGACTTTCAATTTTAAGGTTACGATTTGATTAAATTTTTCGATTTAAACAAATTTAATTGAACACTGACAGCTATTGAGAAGATCAACAGGTCATTGGTTTTGTATAGGTTTTCTGCCCTGACTGTCATAGGCGAGGGTGGAGAAAAAAACAAAACAAATACTGGACATTCGATTATGCCTTTTGATTTGATTTTTGAAACTGATTTAATTTTGAAATTGTGACACTGCTGCAGGATAGTTTGCATCATGTATTTTCTATATTAAAAAAAAAACAATAGGATCATGGCAACATGTAATCTGTGGTGCACGATAATCAAAGAAACAGAGGAATCTCTGCAGCAGAGCAATATCATTAGCATTTTTTATCTTGTCAACAATTTGATTGTCATGTAGCTGTACAGTACAAAACAGCTATAACATGAAATGTGTAGGTAGAAAATAGCTGCCAAGTTACCGTTAATTTGGAGAAACTTAGCTGCAACTCCACAGCATACAAATAATATAGCCCAGTGGCCTATGCCAGATCTTAATTACCAGCCCAGTTATTTGCTGTCTTTGCATTGTTCAGTGATACAGACTGACAAGTCACCTTTCTCTCAACTGCACTCAAGAAAATATAAAGCCAACACTTGTTTGTGTTCCTATTTTTCACGAGTTGAGGAAAAAGATCTGAGACTTCTTCTCTGAACACAAAAGGTTTAGTTCTCTCAAATTTTGCTCACAAATTTGTTAGAATCTGTGTTAGTAAGCACTTCGCCTTTGCCAAGAAAATCCAGCCACCTGACAAGTGTGGCATATAGAGATCATGCTGATTAAACATCATGATCATGACACAGGTGTGGACTGGTCACAATGCCTCACTCTAAAATATGCAGTCTTATCTTGAAAAAAAAAAGATTAATTCAATTAATTCATTAGGCATTGAATTTGAACTGGAGCTGCAGATACCATTTTTCCAGGAGGGCAAAGTTATGATCCACCTGTCTTTTCTTACCCTGTTATTCTTATCTTAATCCTAACCAATCACCCTTCATGAACCTTAACCAACCCAACCAGTGAAGCCAATGACAACTAACCTATCAGAGACAGAGGAAATAATATTGGTAGATTTAGCCCTTTGTGAAATAGCCATAGTTCAATGCCTCATAAATGCCTTATTTCAAAATAAAACTGTACATTTTATTGTGACCAGTTCAAGGCACACCTGTGCATGCTGTTTCCTCATGCTGTTTAATCAGCATCTCATGCCACACTTGTCAGATGGATCAATTATCATGGCATAGGAGAAGTGCGCATTAACACAGATTTTAACACATATGTGAGCAAAATTTGAGAGAAATAAATCTTATGTGTGCACAGAAGAAGTTTGAGTAAGCAACTGCTTGGAACTGAGTGTCTGAACCACAGTCAACAGAATAAAATAGAGTTAAAAAATTATATTAATAATAATGATTAGAGGGAAGTAAGTTAAAAGTTACTAATGACATTTGTAGGACCTTATGACAGAGTCACAAACAGTCTTTAGCATGTACTATTGCTATTTGTCTAAAATTTTAACATGGTTGAACTCAGAGAAGGTTTATGGCGATAAAGCCCTGTGTTATGTCCAGTGTTCCAAGCATTTGGTATTTTTCGGAAATTTGTTCGTCCACCTCTGTGTAGTATGTTTTTTTGTGCCCAGCACAGAGCGCTTTGGTGCACAGATAAGAGGTTAATTCAAACACAGCCCAGTCAGTGGGCGCCTTTAAATCAGAATGAAAAAAAGTTTAACATGGATTAAGCAGAACTGTCAGTAAAGCATTGGATCATATAAACAATTTCACCAAGCATTTTTAAGTGTTTTTCAACTGTGGGAAAATAACAACATGCTGTGCTCCAGTTCTCTATGATCCTGAATGCTGGTATGGA
Organism: Lutjanus argentimaculatus; assembly: GCA_034769285.1. Classification (NCBI taxonomy): domain Eukaryota; kingdom Metazoa; phylum Chordata; class Actinopteri; order Lutjaniformes; family Lutjanidae; genus Lutjanus; species Lutjanus argentimaculatus. The sequence continues at coordinate 10,386 of JAWZSL010000091.1, forward strand.
AAACAGATGAATGGAAATAATCAGTAGAAGAGTTAGTGGAGTTATTGACAGATCTGTGTGCAAATGTATTTCCTCCTCGCTCCTGTCTGCAGATTTACAGTCCACAGGTTGGCTGCTCGGACTCTCATCCGCTCCCTGGAGATGGAGGAGAGCGAGCACAGAGGACAGCAAGATGGAGGAGTGAAGAAGAAGGTGGTGGAGGTCAGTGTCCAGTCAGGAGTGAGCAGTGCGTTCACTGCCTTCATTGCTGTCCACAAAGGGGACGGCACGGTGATTCAAGGACCTCTGGTGCGCAGAAATGTTCCGACAGCCAGTAAGTGTTATTCTTACATTTTGAATAAAATCATTTTTGAGTCACTACTGCTCTGATGCACGACCTGGGTCTAAAAAGGCCTGTATTCCTTTCCTATGTGTGTTCACTCATTTGACTCTTTGCAATATCATTGAAATACGTGTATTTTATCATTTAATATCCCAGGTATTCACAAAATAGCTTGTTTTTGATCACCTCAAATCATTATGTTTTATGGCAGATGCTATTAACATCCAGGTGTCAGTAGCAAATAGTGCTACTTGCACCCAGGATGGAATAGCCGCAACAAACCATCATCATTTCCTAAACTTAACCAAGCAGTTTTGGTGCCAAAACCTAAATCTTGGAGACACTCAACTCCCACCTCCCCCGAGAGGAGAGGGGAAGAGGGAGGTGTCAAGTTGGCATTTGTTCAGTGTCTGACCCAGATTAGGGTTAAACATGACACCTGCAGTGTAAGGGCAACCACAGACCCATCGGCCAAATCCTCCTTTAGATGGTCAAGTTTCAGCTTCTTCTTGACTGCACAGGCACGCACAGTCTGACCTGTTATGTGAATAAACCAAACAAAACACTCCACCAGCTAAGAACAGGTTCACTACAGTTATACTACAGACACACTGCAATTCAATAACAGTGTTATTGGTTTTCAGTGATATGTGTATGTTATTTATCACAAAGTAGCAAAAAAACAAATTTGTAATATATAATGTATTATTGTTTGTTCTAAATGAGTGGTTTTCAACCTTTTCGAGTCAAGAATCCCAGAATAGTCAGGTGTGTATTCGTGCCCCCTCCATCTCACTGAGACTGTTCAGCAATTACTGTATTATATGTGAGAGCTACCAAACTCCAGATCTTTGAGTGGTTTGATTGATTTTGAATGTCTTTTGGGACTGATGTCAGTGAGAGTTGCTTCCTGGCTCTCTTTCTGTGCTGCTTGCCACAATATGTTAGTTTGTTTTTTACTTTATACTCCACAACCATTTGGTTTTACTTGGTAAGTAAAAACCTGAATGGGAGTGGAACACAAGGTTGAGCTGTCATATGTCTGCACCTGCTTGTGCGTGTGTGTGTGTGTGCATAGATACATGTGTGTCCCCTTAACATATTTTAATTTTTTTTTACACTATACATATTTAAAGTAGTACTTTTAATGACTTGAGCTTTCTGCTTGTCACAGCTCAGATTTTAAAGGAGAAATCTGTAATATATTCATTGTAATAAACCATAAAATACCCAGTGTGTTATCAGAGATCAATGAAACATGTTAAGTTAAAATACTTGCTTCACTTGAAATGAATGCTACAGCCACAGTATCCACCTTTGAAATTTCCATTCCTGTTATAAACAGCTGAGTAACTTATAGTGCAGGACTCGTTGTTGCTTGTTATTGTCAATTTACGATACAATTTTCTGCACTTCTATGGAGCTCCTGCCTCCTGCCTGTTCCGTCATGTCTGGGGGAGGAGGGCAGGGGGAGACACCTATATACAGCTGTATAAAGCTGTGACTCAGTACTAGTAGTGCTATTTGTATATACACTATAAGTACAATTTCTAGCTGCTCTATGTGGAGTCATTGTAATAAAATCAGAAGCCAACAGTTCAGTTGATAATTTATGTTTATTGTCTCTCATGTTAAGTCTTGATCTCATACTCCTTTCTTTAAATCTAGGAGCCGCGATGTTCAGTTGTGTTCGTTGTGTTCAGCTGTTGCTCCAATGGACCGAAATCTTGCACACGTGGCCGGTAAGTAAAAATCTGAATGGGAGTGAAACACAAAGTTGAGCCATCATATGTTTGCACCTGTGTGTGTGTGTGGCGTGTGTGTGGTGTTGTGTGTGGTGTTGTGTGTGTGTGTGTGTGTGTGTGTGTGTGAGAGAGAGAGAGAGAGTGTGTTTTAAGTAGTACTTTTAATAATTTGAGTGTTCTGCTTGTCACAGCTCAGATTTTAAAGGAGAAATCTGTAATATATTCACTGTAATAAACCATAAAATACCACAGTGTGTTATCAGAGATCAATGAAACATGTTAAGTTAAAATACTTGCTTCACTTGAAATGGATGCTACAGCCACAGTATCCACCTTTGAAATTTCCATTCCTGTCATTGTCATTGTAATAAAATCAGAAGCCAACAGTTCAGTTGATAATTTATGTTTATTGTCTCTCATGCTAAGTCTTGATCTCATACTCCTTTCTTTAAATCTAGGAGCCCCGATGTTCAGTTGTGCAATGCCAGGCTTTGCTCCGAGGACACGAAATTTTGCACACATGCCCGGTAAGTAAAAATCTGAATGGGAGTGGAACACAAAGTTGATCTGTGATATGTTTGCACCTGTGTGTGTCGGTGAGGGGGAGGGAGGAGGGAGAGAGAGAGAGAGAGAGAGAGAGAGAGACAGAGAGAGAGAGAGAGAGAGAGAGAAAGAGAAAGAGAGAGAGAGTTTTAAGTAGCACTTTTAATAATTTGAGTGTAAATCTGTAATATATTCACTGTAATAAACCATAAATTACCACAGTGTGTTATCAGAGATCAATGAAACATGTAAAGTTGAAATACTCGCTCTACTTGACATGAACACTACAGCCACAGTTTTCGTAACCTATTTGACAGAATTGCTCTCAATTTTTTTGTGCAGCTTTAATTTGAAATATTGTATGTACAGAAGCGTTGTCTTGGCTCTGGTGTGCTTTGGCATAGACAACTTTTGTAGTTCCCTAGAGTGGCAAGTGAGGAAGGCTGAGCTGTCATATGTGTTTGCATCTGTGTGTGTGTGTGTGTGTGCATAGATACATGTGTGTCCCAATAAAACAAATATTTAAGTAGTGCTTTTAACAACTTGTGAGTTGTAGTAATCTCAGTAACCAGTAGTATGAGTTCTACGACTACTGGTGGATATTTATCTTTACTCACTTTCATATAATGTCCTGACGTAATACTGTTTTTTTAAATTTTTGATTATGTTTTGGCCTCTTTGCCTTTATTGACAGTGACAGCTGAAGAGTAGACAGGAAAGGGGTAGAGAGAGTCGGTGACACTAGTCTTACAATTTCTTGTTCCAGATTTTTATATATTTTTTGAACATCTTTGATGCTCCTCTCAAAAGTTGTATTAATACTGTTTACTGACACTGCACTTTTTTCCAAAATATTCTTATTTGTATTGTTACACTCTTCGCTATGCTGTCCAAGTAAAATTAACTTGTAACTGTCCAATTCGTCCAAAAGACACATATTTACTGCTGGGGTAAACAGAGCCGAAGTCAGGCATTTTTCAACCACTTTATTTTGAAAAAGGTCTTAATTTACCCAAATTCATCGTGCCATAGTCCTACTTAAGATAGTCAAGAACTAAACTGCTATCTTTGTGAAATCAGCCTCTGGTCTTAACTCTTGGTTTTCAGGGTTTTGGTTCTCTAATAAACTTGGTCACATCTCTAGATATAAGAGTTGCGCCCTTTAAAGTGGGATGAATGTCTCTCCTAACCAGATCAGGTCTTCACTAGAAAGTCTGGCAGTTATCACACAACCTCAACAGCCAATAGAAGCCATCTATTAGTGATAATGAGCTCAATGAGAGATAAAGATTTGACAGTTGTCACTAAAATATTATAGCTATTCGTGCATTAATAAGAAAATTACAGCAGATATTTAAAAGTAACGCAAAAGTTGGGGCAGAGTTGTCCCAAACAGCAGAGCCTTTTCTGCCAAATCTAATCATACAACCATTTACTATAAATGGTTAATTTCTTGATGAAAGTGTCTCTGACTGACAGTTGTTAAATGTTTTCTACAATTGTCATAGTCCCACATTAAAGGCGCTACCATTACAATGGATGACATCTTGCTTCATAAGGATGACAACATCCAGTGGATTTCCTCTGAAACAGCTTTTGATGTATGGAGAGTAGCTCTATGCTGCACTGACAGGAATAAGCTAGGTGACAGTGGGGTAGTCATCATAATGAAGAAGGAGTGTTGTACCAAAATGCCCAATGTGGCTCTTGTGTGTATTTTTGATGATAATAGTTACAGTGTTGGGGCAACCAAGGAGTTCTGTGGTACACAGGCATGAGCTTTACCAGGCTGTGTTTACTCTGCTTTCTCAGCAGCTGCTAAGAGCAAATCTAGTTTTTTTCAAGAAACTGGGGACAAGGAGTAAGAAGTCACACTCAGTTCCTCACTCTGAACGTGCTTGTAAGTAGACACACACAGCTGCCATGTTCATTTACAGCATGTCAGGACAGATGTCACATTGTTCATAGTTTATTCTATTTTCACTGAACTGTTTGCTCTGCACCTTTCAGACTAGTGGAAAGAAAACATCCAAAATATTGTTCATAGTTTTCATTCTGCCTCACTTTATCTATTTGTGTCTCTACATTTCACCATGTCTATGAGTTTATATGTAAAAAGTTTTATATCATATATGATATTTTGAATATTTGGAAGAACTTCATATTTCAAGTACTGTTTTATAACTACTTTTTTGTTAAGTTAAAATACTTGCTTCACTTCACATGAATGCTACAGCCATGGTAAAAAATAGTCTAAATATTAGGGGTGGGTGATATATCAAGGAAATTTGCAATACCAATATTTATGACGATACAGAACATCCCTCTTTTCCAGTGAGATACTGTCATTGATGATAGTGACTTAACCTTGTAACTGTTTAGGAGCCTGCACAATATTGTCAGCTAATAAAACTGACCTCAAATTTTAAGTACAAATGTAAACAAACAGCAGTAATCCAAACAAACCTTCAGTCAAAAAAATAAACACTCACTGCTTATAAAATAGAAGTGCTGTAAAAACTTAAATTAAATTAACATTTGCCTTGCATCAACTTTTTCTTATTACCACGAAATGAGGTAAAATATCAGTGCTGAATTTGATGCATTGCCTCTAATTTCTTGTGTAAACATAAAATGGATATACCATGAAATGAGAAAAGTTTGAATGACAGTGCTGGAACTGTACAAATAAACACTTAAAGGCCAAAATGCACTAAAAGCTTCAATTCAACTGGAACTTCTATGGCACACTGCAGGCTTCTGATTAAAATTCCAACACCACAGTTTGACATGCGTCAAGATGCTTTCAGTGCATCTTCTGCCATGTAGGACTATGGGTGTACATCGAAACGCGAGCATCAGACGCCTTTAGTGCATTTTGGCCTTAAGACATGTTTGGGCTTGTGTGGTTGTGACACTTTGTTATCACGTAAAAATTTATACTGGTGTTATCATGAACAGTATGATATGTCACAGCCCTACTAAATATATATCAAGTTTTACAGCTATTTGTACCGTGCCTGTATTTGAAGATAAATCAGTACTGGCTAAGAGCAGGAGTGATCACAGGAGTGTTTGCTAACCTAACGTGTTATAGCGCATTAAACCTGTGATCTATTCAAAAGTCCATCACCCTCTATTTTTCAAAATATGCAATATATGCAAAATCAGTTAACTTCTATCTCCACAAGTCTCCATTCAAATACAACTAAAACTGGCCCACATGTTCTGTAGATGGTCCGTATCAAGTGTTTTGAATTGTGTTCAGATCAGTCAAACGGTGAGTTTTTGCTGTACTTTGTACTGTATGCACAATTTTTTTTTCTTTTGTTCTGTGTCAGATCAAATACCGACAAAATATTTGACAAAACACCTGAAACCAGCAGAACAACCCCAAAAACATCCAAATTACACATTTAGGTGTTTATTAGGGGCCGGGCAGCCTAAGCTGCCAGGACCCTATTGTAATCCTGCATGTTCTTCTTCTTTCTTTCTTTCTTTCTTTCTTTCTTTCTTTCTTTCTTTCTTTCTTTTTCTTGCTTCTTCTTCCGAGGAAATCCTACTTCCCATGCACGAAAAATGACCAAACTTTGCACAAAGGTCCAGTCCCATGTCAGATTGCCTCAGCTGCAAAAACAGGCCAATAGTCCTGATGGTGGCGCTACAGCAAGCCTCTAAAGTTCAAAATTTTGAAAATCCACAACAAATCAACCATATGTGCTACAGATTTACAACTTTCACCACAATGTAGCCCCAATACTGAAGAAACTTTTGTACATTTAAACCTATTGCAAATTATGAAGTCCATCACTCTGTTTTTTTCAAAAACTGTAAAACTTATTAAACCTATCTCCTCCCACAATTTTTGTTCAATTGACACCAAACTTGCTACAGAGCATCTTCAGACTGTCCTACACAAACAATCCACACAGATTTTTGATTTATTGAAAATTGAGCCTACAGTGCATCAAAATGTTTGACTGTAAACGGTATTATAAACATATACTTGCAAATTCTTGCTAAATACATTTTCAATGTTCATGAAAAAAATGACAAAATTTTGGAGTCATGGTAGATGATGTTTGGAAAATATCAGAATTTTATCTCAAAAACTGAATTTTTTACAGCATTTTGAATTTCACTCTCATGCGAACAATTGGGGTCAATGCAAAAATGTCATTTTTAAACATCAGTTTTTCACTTATGGAGCCAATAAATCATTGTTAAAAACTAATGACCAACATCTCCATGCTGTCTAGATGCAATTTGTGTATTTTGGGATTTTTGTCTCAATAACTGAATTTTTGACAGCCATTTGAAATCTGCCTTTACATGCTAACAGCTGCTGTCTTGCACACAGGTGACTGGCTTAGTCAATTTGTGAAGCTACAAGTGGTGTTTCCATTTGCCAATTAGCTCAGTGAGATAGAGGATGGTTCTTGGTGTTGAAGGTTGTGAGTTCAAGCCTCAGCTTGTACAACATTTCCATATGAGAAATCTACCCAAACTTTTCACAAAGGTCCAGTCCCATGCCAGATGTCCTCAACTGGAAACACAAGACAATAGTCCTGATGGTGGCGCTACAGCAAACCTCTAAATTTCAAAACTTTGAAAATTCACAACAAATCAACCATATGTGCTACAGCTTTGGAACTTTCACTTTGAAATTTGCTTTTCCATGGCATGGATGGCTGCTGTCTGGCACCCTGATCCTTGGCTTAGTCAATTTGTGAAGCCACACATGAACTGTCACTTGCCAATTAGCTCAGTGAGATAAAAGACAGACTTCAGTGTCAGAAGTCGTGAGTTTGAGCCTCAGCTAAGGCAGGATGGACTTTCAAATGTGAAAGCCTTATGTTCAGGTATCATGCTATGTGGATTAGAGACTGCTAAGATTTAAATAATTATGATTCAGGGAGTTTTGGGAAGAGACAAATACTCTTTATCAACACGTTTCCCTGTTATCCCTTGTCTCTTTTCCCTGTTTATTTGGCTTAGCTATCAGTCAATATGCAGAGTCTCTTGTGCCAGAAATTGTGAGTTCAAGCCTCAACTGATGTAAAATGCACATTAGAATGCCACCTTTTTTTCATCTTCCTACACTCTGCTTGTTGCTCAGAATTGCCTAATTTTGGCTAAAATTGCCCGGCCCCGACCATTGCTGCGCAGCAGCTATAATTCAACATACACTTTGTCGATTTGTGTCTGTAGTTTTTCTCCTAAATTCACCAAGACTGAATCTTGAGAGACTGAATCCGACTGTAGTGTTTCCCCTTACTTACCCAAGTCTCAGCTTGTATCAGTAGACAAAATTCTGTCACTGCATTCGATTCAGTCTCACTATTGGTGAGGGGAATGAGTTGATTGGGCAGATGGGGTGTGGCAGGACTAAGAGAAAACTCTGAGGGCACCCTCTGAGGGTGGGAATGTAGTGGAATAAAAAAAACAAAAAAAAAAACAAAGACACAGACTGTGACAGATTAACGTCATAATGGACTGTGAGCTCTGGTGGGAAAATAATAATTACCTAGATTATTCATTATCAAAAATAGAAAGTCCTGTACAATGTCCACTTCAATAGCTCAGGAAAAAGTTAATGAGACTCAGTTTGCTTCTGTTCAGTAACATCAGTAGTCTTATTTTATCCTGATAAAAACCTCTGTTACTTCAGTGTATGCATTAATGGTGATAAGTGTGGTAGCTAGTACTGTGCTATCTTTAGTGGGGTACTAGATTTACACCTAATCTCTGGTGAAGTGGTTTATGCATGGGTTTATACTGTAGAAAGTTCTTCAGGCCATGGACCCCTTAGTTAGTAGACAGGCGGAGCAGGGACCCACTCCTACATGTATTGCATTAAATATTTTCACGCCTCCTCTTGTTTGTGTTAATCCACGCCTGCTAAATCAGCAGCAGTTGTAGCATGGCTAATATTAGGTGCTTCAGCCTCACCTCTGTACTTTCACTGGTGGCTTCTAGGGAAGGGTATGTCAGAGTCTCTTGCTAAAAAAAGGTACAAAATGTGCAATTGATGCCTACAAGAGTGTCTGTAACTTGGGATAATAATACATCTGACTGGCCAATGTTTTTAGTAATATGTAGCTAACTAGTTAACCATTATGAATAGGTGCCGCACAGTGATTTAGTAGGTTAGTTAGCCGGTTTATCTTTACTAATACTATACTATGCTGTGTGCTCATATCACTGTGTATTTTCAGACAAATTTTGATTTCTGGAAAAAAAAAACTTTAAAGAATTATTAAACAATAATCACAAACCCCCTGTATAAGACATCTGCAGTAGAATTTTTGGGCATTACAATTAAGTGCCAGTATTTAATGTTGCTGCTTTATAAAGTTCTACTTTTCTCTTTCTGTTGAAGTGGTGAGTTGCGCATTGGAGGTTGATGATGTCGGTAAGTCATTTGGTACACACATTCATATCTCCTGCCAAGTGAATTGTAATAAATTTGGTGGGTTTTTTTCTGACTTTTCATGCAGTGCCTTCATCAGGTCAAACTTTTTATTGGTCCAGGACTTTGGTTTATGACCCCAAACCTGCAAAACTAATGACATCCTTCCATTAGACTCAGCTGTACTTTGTGTTTATGGCTAACAAATGTTAGCATGCTAACATACTATAGTATATGGAAGTCCTGAAAGGCAAAAAGAAATTCTGGTGATCCATTTTCTGTTCTTAAAAAAAAATGTTAATTGACATTTTCATTTGAATAGGTATACGGATCACGTATTGAATGAATTCCCCACCCCAGAAATCCTCAAGATGAAATATGGTTTAGAAAAAGTAATAAGTTAGATACAGTGAAATCAAGTACAAACATTTGAATGGAGAAAATAAATCATTTGATTAATTCATTAAATTAAAGCTACTACAGGGGAAGGGTACTAGTACTTATAACTTTTGCTCTAAAAATGTAAACACAGGCTAATTTAATCTTAAAGAAGAATCCCACCTGGTGGCAGTCATTAAGAAGAACGGTCGAAATAGCTGATCTTCTCGCAGATGAGCTCATGAAATTAGGTTGTATAGAGGCATATCAGCCGTAGAGATGTCTTCCTTCTCTTTAATATAATGGACCTATGATGGCACTTGAGAAAAAAAAAAACATTGTAAAAACTCAACAGCAATGTCTCTTTCCACAGATAATCCACAGACCTTGTGAGCAGTTTAATGTCAGAACTGCTTTCTTTCTACGGTAGAATCTACCAGAACTACTTTCTTTCTAATAGAAAGGAAGTAGTTCCTGTGAGGTCTGTGGATTATCTTGAGTAATCAGGTCATGATTTCTGAAAAGTAAGCACTAGTGTTGAATTTTTCAGATGCCTTCTTTTGGCTCTTTGAGCACCAGAGAAAGATTGCCATTTTGTCCAATTATATTTGAAGAAAGCACACACCTCATTGGCCAATATCTCCAAAAGACAGTAACTCACACTAAAACAGTTTAGATGGATAAAAATAATTCCAGCAATTTTTTTCACCTGTTCTTAAAGCGGCGAAAGGAACTGTAATATTTTGTTGATTTTGGAGACCCCTGTGGACAAAAGTGGTAGTGTTAAATATAGGATTATCTGAATAAAAGTCTCCTCTGGCTTCCTTTTAACTGGCTAACATGTATCACTGTACTTGGTGGGAAATGGACACATGGGCTCATTTCATCTGATTTCAAGCACACTCTGAATCAGTGGCAGGCATTTAGAATAACTATATAGACACAGCCATAGTTATAGGTTGTATACAGGCATCACCATTAAATTGAAATCGTGTCATAGCCAGTTAAAAACTCCTTTTAGTAGCTTTAAGTCATCAACACAGAGAAGAAAACTATTTGGATAAGAATAGGAAAAATGATCACTTGCCTTTCTGGGCTTCCGCAACACTAAGATGGTGAACAGGCTGAATATTAAACTTGCTGCATATAAATAGTCATAAAAAAGTGCTCCAGATGTATATCAGTATAATAATCCACAAAGATTATTTTATCTCTGCATTTGATTTTCTTCTCAGATCAATATTTTCAAGAGCAGCCACCCAGAGACACTTTGCTGCAGTTGGTCTCCCTCCAGAAGGCATCTGGCTGTTGGGTGCAAGACCCAGATCTGGCTGCTGCACTGGGAAAGACCAACGCAGAGGTGGAGAAGACAAAGCCAGCATCGGTGGGTTATTGTCAAAAATCATAATGAATAATAGGAACTATTTTAAAACAAATTTTGTGACATAATTTCTATAACAAAACAGAGAATGCAGTAAAACACATGGAACTATGTAAATCACAAAGCATAAAATAAACCTAAACAAATGAAAATGAGTCGGAGACCAAATACTGCTGGTGCTGAAGTGAACAGAGACATCATTATTATATTAACATATGTCTCTGTATCTGTATTTGGATAGAAGGCCGGAAGTGGGCATGGTTTATAGTCAAAGTCACATTAAATTAGGCAAATGTTTTGTTTTCTAACCTAATAATTAGCGGCAGTGCAATTGTTGTGCATCAAAATGATTCAGTATAGACATAATTAAATATTTCCACATCCTCATACTTTACTATTCATCTCTTTCTGTCTCTTTAAGTTTTATTAAATATTTGAAGCTCACCACCATCTCAGAAAAAGAAATCAGAAACTGAAAAAGAAGTTTTATAAATTGAAAGATTCTGTTTTGAATAGTAGATAGAAACTACAGATATACAAGTAAATAAAAATAACCTTCAGTTAAACAAGCACCCACTGTGCTGACACCAATGTAAAAAGAAAACTGTGTCGTCTCTTCTTTGTTCTCTTTGATATTATTCTCCTGTCAAGCTGGTCTCATGTTTGTTTTGTTTTGTTTTTCATTTGGTGAATTAGGTGAACCAGGAAGTGTGGGCCACCATTCTGGCTCTGATCTGGCTTCATGGTTTCAAGATGGATGCTCGGGAGGAGTGGGAGCTTCTGGCTATGAAGGCTGTGTCATGGCTCCGTGCTCAGAATGGTAACAACCACAATAATAAGTGCTGATCTGTTGTTTTTAACAGTGTGTGTTGGTTAAATTCTGCTGTTTGCTCATATTCAGTCTCCTCTGCTGATGACTTGCTTTGTGTATTATTTTCCAGTATCAGCCGTGACCGAGTGCGTGGAAGCTGGAAATGCTCTGTTGGGTTGCAATGTGCAGAAAGATGCCCTAGGACTCTGAGGTTTTCACTAAAATGGCTTCTCCCGGGCGGACGTTTAGCTCAGTGGGTAGAGCGTCCGACCCATGTATGGAGGCTGTTAGTCCTCTGCAGCGGCCGCTGGTTCGACTCCCGGCTTCAGCCCTTTGCTGCGTGTTCATCCCCTCTCTCTCTGCCCCGTTTCCTGTCTACTCTTCAGCTGTACTATCCATTAAAGGCATAAAAGCCCAAAAATATATAAAAAAAAATAATAAAAATGGCTTCTCCTTCAGAATTAATACACAGAAGCAGATTTACTCCATCCCACAACCATTATATTATCAACATTGCAGCCTACTAACCCTGTCCTTTTATGTCATTTGGTGTTTCCCTTGGTTTTATGTTTGTTGGTCCTTTGAATTTGTATCTGTTTTGATTCTATCATTGTACAAAATAAACCCTGAATTTTCAGACGTAAATTATGCCTTTTATGTCAGCTTGTGTCTAAAACATGACAATTAAACTTGGAGCTTGAACAAAATTAGCGTTAATGTCTTTATTTGAGACATCACACCTGCTCTGTTCATTGTGCAGCAAAATCTGTGTGACAGCAGGTATACATGCAATTTAGCCAACAATCAAACTGATCAGAATATAATTCTGGCCACATTGTACAAAGTTTAATAACTGATGCTTTAACTGTGACATAAAAAAAACAACTGTATTTCTATAAGGTCTTTACAGAAACCAGAGTTTACAGATGCACAATAGTATAATACACAATAAATGCACTAAAACAGAGAGATAAAATATTAACCACATCAAAACATTTAAATAAAAATGATATATATATATATATACACACACACATATATATATCATACAATCTATACAGGTGTGTTTTCAAAGTTTTCAAACTGAAGCTCTGACTCAGCTGATCTGATATTGAGGGAGTGTTTATTCCACAGCACTGGAGCTAAAACACTAGCTAATCAACCTCAAGTTGCTGCATCTGTGGGATGTTTTTGCCCTGAATGAAACACAACCTTCAGTTGACATGTTGCCCTCAGGCTGCACACAGTTTTCATCTTTCTTGCAAAGACAGGCCAAAACACATGTGGGGTTATATTCACTAACATTATGAGAAAATACTTTGGTCTATTCTTTAGTCACAAGAGCCCTTTCTTTAATCGCTCCTTAGATTTTTAGTCAAAGTTGCTCTCCCAAATGTTTTTATCTTAGCGAAGAGACCAGGAATAATACCACTAGCTTTGACTGGAACCTTTGTAATCAAGGATGTCATCAACAGAGGGCGCAGCACAATGCACAACAACTTGTAGAGTATGACACATCCACTGTAGTCCTTAAGGAAAACCTGCCATTTGGTTCTAAATCAGAATGGTTGAAGATTAGGTTTGGGAACGGTAACAGGGCTGGTTCCATGTTGGTGGGAAAGACTTAAGCCTGCACAATAGAATAACAAGATTCACATCAAAGTTAAGCAGCTGACTGACAAGTTGCTCTCTCACAACTTAACAAACTAAACAAACTTTAAATTATTCACATCTATAAAATATTTGCAGAAGAATAATGTGTAGGCCATGTTAGCTGATTGAATTTAATAGAAGCCAACTTTGTAAATATACACAAAAATACACAATAACGTATCAAATAATAAAATACATTCATCATCTTGGCAGAGAAATTTTACAGTGATCAGACAGCAGGTGTGTGTCAATGAGTGTGTTTCCTTGCAAAAAGTAAGAATAGGGAGGGAACTGTTGTCAATAACACAACGGTCATTTGAGTGACCAGACGAGAACGGGTGATATTCAGGACGGATGACAGGGGTGGATGTGTCATTTCAGAAGGATTAAAATGATCTCATCAGTGCAACAGACAAGGTAAAAACACATCAGCAATAATCGTACATACTTCACAAAAATAAACATAATTTCTTTAACTAAAAACTGGAATTACAGCTCATATAAGTGATTTGATCAGAATATTTTCACATATTCAGAAATTGTTCATATAATCTACAGCACTTAATTTTAGAGACGGACAGTGCAGAATTCGGGACAATTGCTTGAAATTCAGGACTGTCATGAATTTTACAGGATGTCTGGTCACTCTAAAGGTCATCCATTTTTGTGTGGGCTGCAGGACACATTGTGAATGCTCCATTTTTATGAGAGGATGTGGATTTAATTATTTAGAGTGTAGCATCTGCAGTTTATTAATTGCGCCAAATTCTATTTACAAGACTTGCAGCACTTCAGAGGCCATTTAAAATCAGCAGTTGTTTTCCTAACATGAAGCTTCTGGCTTCAATTTGAATTTTTTTGACCAATCAACAGTATCAAAATTGAGAACAAAATTCTTCAAATACCCAGGTCTACCCAAAACAAAAGAAATTCACTACAAGATAATGAATGATTTTTACCCATCCAATTAATTTTTAAGACTAAGATTTGGTTTTGAGAACAATGTGTGTGTGTTTTGCAATGGTGATATTGAAACACAGAACATCTCTTTATTTCATGCACTCATACACAGTTATTCCCAAAGCAATTTAGAGAATGGTTAAGTAGGAAAACCACAACAATGTCTTTAGATCATAATAAAGATGAAAAATTGGATCTGATGATCACTTTACTTATTTTAGCAAAAATTTATTTATTCACAAAGCTAATTTCTTAAACTCCCACCTGTCTTCATGGGCTATTATAATAAAATCAACTTTACACCAAGTTCCTTAAATTAATAAACTCCAAATGTCCCAAAGACTCTATAGATTAATGTGTAATTAATAGATATTTTAAACTGCTTATTCGGCCTTATTTATGTCTTTTTAATTTTTTGTTTATTTTATGTTCAATAATGATTAATTTATGGTTAGTTTAAAGTTGATTCTATTTTGTGCCCTTTTTTGTTGTTGTTTGTTTGTTGTCTTTGTATTTTGTATCTCTGGTGTTCTGTTCACTGCATCCTAAATATTTGATATTTATCTTTGTCATGTTTGTACATGACCTGTTTGGACAATTAAATTAAAAAAAAAGTCAAAAGTAAAAAAAAGAGAAAAGAAAAAGAAAGCTTCTGGCTTCGAGCTCCACCCACCCGGTGCGCTCCTTAGATAAAAACGGAGTGCATCCAGGAGGTGTGACATTCACTTTTCTATCAGTTTACATCTGAATCTTCCTGCTTCATATTTCTGCAAGTTGACTCAGAACATCTACAAAAAGGAGCTGCAATAAGACTGACTGTCCCGGACGCAAAAATCTGTGCTCAGAGGTACGCTTTCTTTTTCTGTGTGTTCACTTACTGTACGTAGTCTGGCTAGTCTACTTAGCAGAAGAAAGAAAAACCTTACTAATAACTGCTGGACAATGCAGCTGTCACATAAGGTTTGAACTACGAACTTCATACAAAAAGAAAATTCAGGTCATTTACCGTCAACAGAGATTAACTTTCTGTTTCGAGCTGTAATTTCCCGTCAGAGTGAGGCATCATATCATCACAGGCTATTTTTAATCTCCATGTATCCATCCAGCATGCATGTATATTATGCAACTTC
Organism: Lutjanus argentimaculatus; assembly: GCA_034769285.1. Lineage (NCBI taxonomy): Eukaryota > Metazoa > Chordata > Actinopteri > Lutjaniformes > Lutjanidae > Lutjanus > Lutjanus argentimaculatus. Next base: position 25,721 of record JAWZSL010000091.1, read on the forward strand.
TTCTGACCAAGTAATTTGATTGGACACGAGATATTCCATGAGTGCTGATCATAGACTTATTATCTATGGTGCTGATAAAGAGTACAGCAGCACTGTGACTCTAATTTACATGTATCACTGCTGTACAGGTGTTTTAATAACTACATCAGCCTACATCAGCTTTACAGTGACAGACTTATGACTGTTGATCAGGAAATACACGGATGAATTATACAGTCACTTCTGGAAATATTTACACCACAGTTCGTTTGGAAGCAGCAGAGCCTTCGAGCCAGCCTCCACTCGAAAATCACGGTCAATCTAGCCCCACTTGTTTTGTGGTGCGCGTATGTATTAGGCATTACGGTAAGAGTGCATGACGACTGATTTAAAAATAAAAGTAACCTTCTTGTGGATGCGATCTCACATCGATTCAATCCGTCAGCCTGTCTGTCGATGTGTGTGTGTGTGTGTGAGTCAATTAATAAATCAATTAATCAATTCATCTCTTAATTATTTAAATAAAACCGTGAGAAGGAATAGAATCCATGCAATTAATATGAAAGTATTTCCCAGTTCATCTAAATTCAGTTTGATATTAAAAGGAAACTGTTTCCACAGACAAATCTAAGTGCAGAATGATAGTACACCACCTCAAAGTAGTTTCCTTTTAATATCAAATTGAATTTAGTTGGAAATACTGAAAATACTTTTATATTAACCTGCAGACTCATGCCTATCATAGCAGGGCTGATATTCAGTATAACATTACTCCCTGTCATGTGATATTGCTTTAATAATAATAATGATAATAATAATAATAATAATAATAATTGTTGTGCAGGTACAAAGATGAACTGCTGTGGTCTGCTAACTGCCAAGAAGGAACCAGGTACAGAGTTGTTAGAAAACAGACAAAAGTCTCTTATTTCCTTAATAAGTTTTTTGTGCTTGTATTGGCTGTAATGTCTATTGGGCACATAATGGAATCCTGCTTTGCACATGATTTGACAGAAGCATGTTTTAACTATCAGCTTGGTTAACAGATACACCTTTAGTGTGGCTAAAATGGAATGGGGCCTTAATCAGTGTTACTGGTGACACCTGTGTTGGACCATGCTATTTCATAATATGTGGCTGCTGTGAAAAAAGGTCCTATACAGTACAGAAGAAACCTTATGGTGTATCTTCAACAAGATAAACAATATGTTTACCCACATAACAGATACAGCCATTGTGTTTCCTTCTGTCTCTTGATCAGTTCCTCTGAAGAGTGTGGAGGTGGAGGTGGAGGTGAGGGACCATGTGGCTACAGTGGTCTCCACTCTGAACTACGAGAACAAGGAGGACAAACCACTAGAGGCTGTTTTTGTCTTCCCTCTGCCTGGAGATGCTGCTGTCTGTCATTTCAGTGCTACGATTGGACAGACACAGATTGTAGCTGAGGTGAAGGAGAAGCAGGAGGTGAGCTGGACAGTAAAGACTTTCTCACTACAGTGGAGCTGAAGAACACAATTAACACAGTGAAAGTTACTCACATGTGCCCTCTGTACTGCAGGCTCGTGAGGAGTATGATGACGCTTTGAGCTCCGGTCAGCAGGCCTTCCTGTTGGAGGAGAGTGACGAGAGTCCAGATATATTCTCTCTGAGTGTGGGCTGCCTGCCTCCAGGAGAGAGCGCCTCCATCAGGCTGGAGTATGTCACTGAGCTGGCTGTACAGGCTGATGATGGGCTGAGGTTTTGTCTGCCTGCTGTGCTCAACCTCGCTACCAACCTCAGGGTAGGAAAACCAGCCAACACTTTTTCATTCAGGCAAGCTGTTCATAAATTCAGCTTAGTTGCAACAACATACCTGTCCATACAAAGGACACCTGCCAGTGTATACTTGTATACTGGTGAAGATAGATGTGCTTTGGTCATTACACTGGGTCAACACGATGTCTCGAAACCTCTGCTGTAGATCGTAAACAGTCGTACAACTTCCCAAAAAGCACTGAGGTGTGACCATAAAACCATCCCTGTTCATACACTCCTTTTGTTTTATGTCTTTACTAGTGGGGAAACTGTGAACAATGAAAAGAGAAAACCAAAGATCTGAACTGAAGAATTAACATTCAGGGTGAAGAAAGAGTAGTATATGAAATGAATAAATAGAGCCGACTGAGGCGTAACATGATTTGCACATTTACAGGGGAATAGCCTTCATTTTTTCTTATTCATTGTGGCGCTTTCAAATTCCAAATATCTATAAATATATATTTTTTAATTCTTCATTTTTGTTCCATGTTTAAAATTGCTAAAATTCTTCTATTTGATAACACCTGTTGCCTGCCAATATTATTATAATTGTATTGTAATGGCATGATAACTGGACCAAAGGATTTCAGTGTGTGATGTAGGGCTGCCATGAGTGTCACCACATGATTATTGTGTTCCAAAGAGTTCATGATAACAATATTATTGTGGTATCTATGGAATATTTAAGCAAAGTAATGCTATCACAATAATTCATCTTTATCTTTGTTTATTTTTTTTTTGGCAACTTAATTATAAGTGTATGGTGGTGGAGAGAGAGTCTGTAACCATAACTCTAGTTAATTTAAGAGCACGCAGTGTGTTTAAGAGGTGCTGGATTATTTACACAATATTATAATATATATATTATTAACATGATATCAATATTTCAGTTTTTAAATATCATGGTTATCATCAATACTGGTATATTGTGACACCCCAAGTGTGACATCTCTTTAATTTTAACATTTCAATCCTTTGTTGTGTTGTTTACAGGTAGTGAAGGTGGCAGTGTCCAGGTGACCTCTGTTCCAGCCTCTCTGGTGCCCTACAGTCTGTCTTTCTCTGCCCGAGTGTCCTCCTCGCGTCCAGTCTCTAAAGTAGAGTCCAACTGTTCCCTGGACCCTTCCAGTACCTCAACGCAGAGCAGACCCAGGCCACGGTAGGTAGCGTGCTAATGTGTGTGCTGTGTGTGATTGTTCCTCAATACTTACAACAAGATAACAAGATATACCACTTCAGTTGGTGTGAATACTGGAGGCATTCACAATGTTCTTGTCTGCATTTATTATTCTTCTGTCATATTTTTTCATTGTTTAACTCCTTCCACACTTTTCAATGTAGAAACTTCATTCAAACATCAAAATATCAGCTCAATCAGGACCTGTTGCTATTACTTTTCTTTTTCATCAGTCCTTTCATACTTCCCAAAATATTCAGTGTTTACTGGGAAATGTCCCCAGAATGTTCAAAACTGACACATTTTCATAGTTTTTTTTAAAAGATTATTCAAATCTAAACTACTCATTCATACTTTCAGCGAGAAACTCAATTTCAACTTTAAAACATTCACAACTTTCTCATATGTTTCTACATAAATGCAGTTCAAAGTTCCTGCAACTTCCTTCTCAGAGTTTTGCATCAGTGTGTATTGGGCTGAATATTCAAAGCTGCAGTGGGGGACATCATTGCTAGACAGCAGATGACTTGCAAAATTGTCAGAAGGCTCCCACACATGATCAGCAGTAAAACTACTTTGTGCTGGCTGTCTCATTGTTTTTCTATTGAGAGAGGGGTGGCGCCCGACTAAGTGTACTGCTAGCCTTGGTGTATCGCACCACTCGGATTTGGTCAAGTCTTGAAGGGAATCCCAGATCCACAAAATATCTTGAGAGAGTGAGTTTGTACAGTGTACACAATGAAGTCACAGTGCGTACAAATCTTGCAAGACTCTGTAACACAACATTAAACACATAAAATGATCTCGCTAATTAACATAATGCTTGGCAAAATGGTAGCTGTCAGGTCAGGCTATGAGATTTGTGAATCGTACAGTCCATGAACTTAGATAAATCCAATGCTAAAGTTAGCTTAGCTCTTTGTACACCAGACAAACAGGACATATAGTGCTGTGCTTTCCCTCTCTGTGCCATCCCTCACATTTGGCCCGGCAGCTTTTTACCAATGCTGCTTGGTTCAGTGTAAAAACACAAAAGAGGTGGAATGGCGAGCCTTTGTTGCATCAATATTGTGTAAAAAGGGCTTAAATGAACTCTCTGAGCGAGGAGTCAAGCAGCATCATTGTGGCAACCTTTGTTTTACATGCACATACACACACACTATAAATTTTTCAAATTTTATCAACTCATTCATACTTGAAGCCAGAAGATTCATTCAAACCTTATAATGTTCCACATTATTCAACTAGTTTTATTCAACTGTAAAACAATCAATCTAATTAGACCCTAACTTACTTTTCCAGCTTGACTATTCATACTCCCCCTGTTGTTTTTCCATGCATTAAAGCCAGCAAATGATTTGGGCATCAGCTTTTCAACAAAACCTTAAAGTGCTCCACATCTTTCACACATTATTGGTATTATTAAACTTTTAAAGCCAGCAATGCAATTTAGCTTCAGCTTCTCAACATCCAGCATTTACACCTACAATTTCTTACGAAATTGTTCATATTTATCAGTGTGTTTTGTGAACTTCAGGTCAAGTTGGCTGCAGGACACAAGTTTGACAGAGATGTTGAACTGCTGATTTATTACAAAGACGCCCACCAGCCCACTGCTGTGGTGGAGGCAGGACAGGCCTCTGCTAAGCCTGGTGAGTGAATGAATTAGTGAAGTTGTTACTGTGCAACTCAAAAAGTTCATTATTCTCCAAATGAAATTAAATGAGTAACATATGTTGGAATAAATGGTAAAAGTCAGATTTGTGGTCCTGTTTCTGTCTCTCCTCTGTGTTTCAGGCACTCTGATGAGTGATCCAGTAGTGATGCTGAGCCTGTACCCTGAGTTTCCCCAGGCTGTGATGTCTTCAGTCGCCTCATGTGGAGAGTTTGTGTTCTTATTGGATCGATCTGGAAGTATGGATTCACCAATGAACAGCAGTGAGAGTCATCAGACTCGCATTGGGAGTGCCAGGGTATTCATCACGTGTAGTTTCTGTCATACAATCATTCATAGTGTCCCTCTTGCACAGTGGCCATCACTGTCTTTTCTCTGTTCTGTTAAGGATACTCTGCTGCTCCTGTTGAAGAGCTTACCAATGGGCTGCTATTTCAATATCTATAGTTTCGGGTCCAGCTATGAACACATCTTTCCGTAAGTCACTTCCTTGGTGACTCAGCTGAACAAAAATGTGTCTCATTCTTTGATGCCACTTTTTATACATGCACTAATTCATGTCAGCTCTATCAAGCAGATATCAATATCAATCACTGATATTTGGTGATATCATGTGGACTCAGTCCAAAAACATTTGTACCTGACTTTGGTGTCAATGTTTGTATGTGCGTGTGCACTGGTGCATGAGTTCATGTATTTGTGTGATGGCAGTAAGAGTGTGGAGTACAGCCAGAAGACCATGGAAGAGGCTCTGAAGAAAGTTGAAGAGATGGGAGCTAATCTGGAGGAACAGAGATCCTGACACCCCTCAAACATATTTACAGCCAGCCCTGCATTCCCAGTCAACCTAGACAAGTAATACACATGCAAATACACACACTGCATGTTTCTGACTGTGATGTTATGTAATTTAGAGTGATGTGTAAACTCTCCTCCCTAGGTGTTTGTCTTTACTGATGGTGAGGTGAGCAACACCAAAGAAGTTATCAATCTGGTGCAGAGGAATTCAGGTTCTCACAGGTGAGACCATAAAAACACAAAACACAACAAACACCCGCACTATTCCAAAAATATGTCATGTTTTGTAAAACGAAACAACTGTATTGTAGGTGTTTCTCTTTTGGGATTGGAGAAGGGGCCAGCTCTGCTCTTATCAATGGGTTGGCCAAAGAAGGAGGAGGTCACGCTCAGTTCATCACAGGGACTGACAGGATGCAACCCAAAGTAAGAAAGAAAGTAAACACAATAAAGCTGTCAAGTTAAACAATGCAAAAGCAAATCTTTATTTGAACTGAATACATGGTTCTCGATGGATTACTAAGTGAAGTCTCAGTAACTATTTTTAATGTTTTTGTAAACTGGTTTTACTCTTCAGGTGATGCAGTCGCTGCGATTTGCTTTGCAGCCAACAGTGGTGGACATCTCAGTCACATGGGATTTGCCAAAGGGGGTCTCTGTCACTGTCCTCTCTCCACCAATCACAGCAATATTCCAGGGTCAAAGATCACTGATTTATGCCCAGCTCACTGGACAGGTAGGAGCAGCACCACCTCACACCTGTCTTATTCTACATATGAAGGGAACCAAGTCGCTTACTAGGAGAGTGTGTATAATAGTACTATGCACAGTTAAATAATAGAAACTAATATGCTAACAATATTATTTTAGTTTCAATTTAAAACAGAAAATGTAAAGTTCAGTTTCTAGCATCACAATATTTAAAGGGCCCAACCATTCATTCATCCATCCATCTTCAACCGCTTATCTGAAATCAGGTTGCGGAGGTAACAGTTCCAGCAGGGGAACCCCAGACTTCCCTTTCCCCTGGCTACATTAGCCAGCTCTGACCGGGGGATCCCAAGGCATTCCCAGGCCAGGGCAGAGATGTAATCCCTCCACCTAGTCCTCGGTCTGCCCTGTGGCCTCGTTCCAGCTGGACCAGGTGGCATCCTTACAAGATGCCCGAACCACCTCAACTGGCTCCTTTCTGCACAAAGGAGCAGCGGCTCTACTCTGAGTTCCTCACGGATGACTGAGCTTCTCACCTTATCCTTAAGGGTGATGTCAGCCACCCTCCCGAGAAAACCCATTTCGGCTGCTTGTATCCGCGATCTCGTTCTTTTTAAAGGGTATAGACAATTTTTCAGGGCTGTTTCTATATAGTTATCCTTAATGGCTGCCACTGGATTAAATACTCAGAAATCAGTTGTTTACATTTTCACAGGCAAAGTTACTTGGGCTTTTCACACTGCATGTTCTTAGCCCAGAGCTAACCCTAACCCTGGTCTAAGAGTTAACCCCGGGATAACTTAGCCCCTTTTCACACACACATACACACACACACACATATTAAGCCAGGGTTAACCTCAGCCCAGGGCTGCATGATTCACGCTGAGTTCTGCTTGCCCTGCAGGGTACAGTAAATGACTGATTGTGCAGCAGCTGTACTGAGAAGATTTTAGCAAGCCCCAGGCTAATAGTCTTAGCCCCAGACTAAGAGAGCTCTTGGCCTGGAGTTAAGTGCAATGAGTCGTATGTTAGCCAGTTTAAAAGAATCAGGAGGAGATTCTTCTTCCTCTAGTTTTAGTGTTGACATTATATTTTGAGGTTACTACATTGGAAAGACTACTGCTTCTGTCCATGGCGGCCCCTAAAATCAACAAAATATAAAGTTTCCTTGTAGAAGTTTTAAAACTAATTATGCATTTCCATTCACTAAACATAGTTTCCAACACTGTGATGCTTTCCCAGAGTTCAGAGGCAGGAGATTGCTGTGTGACGGTGAAGTACAGCTTGGCAGGTCATCCGTCTCAGAACCAGCTCCACTTCAGTCTCAAGCCTGCAGAGGACACTGGGTAAAAACAGATTTTGGTCAGACGGGAGAAATGTAGTAATGTTTACTATTTATGTTGTATTTTTGCCACAAATGCAACTTGTACTTTTCACCATCTCATAATCACACTTGCTGTGATGAAGTGTGGAAATATGAATTTGTAATACTATGCTGCACTAAAGAATAGAAATAAAATAATTGCATTAATTTTGGCCCAACACAACATTATTGAGAGGTCACTGGGGTGCATCACAATTAGTGCATTTTTTCTGTAGCTTAAGAGATTTAAGTAAGTTTTAAATCAAATTATGTTTATTGCTCATAAATCATTAGCCCTATTTTTTAGTTATAAGAAAAACTTACAGGTTGGACTCATACCTGCTAAACATTTCCTCCTCGCTCCTGTCTGCAGATTAACAGTCCACAGGCTTGGCTGCTCGGACTCTTATTCGCTCCCTGGAGATGGAGAAGAGAGAGGAAGGAGGTGAGCAAGATGGAGGAGTTAAGAAGAAGGTGGTGGAGCTCAGTGTACAATCAGGAGTGAGCAGTGCCTTCACTGCCTTCCTTGCTGTCAGCAAAGATGATGGCCGAGAGATTCAAGGACCTTTGGTGCGCAGAAATATTCCAACACCCAGTAAGTTTTTTTTTTCTCTGCAGCAAATGAAAAACGAATGTGTCACCCAGCACTTTGATAGTACCGAAGTGAATGATAGTGTGCTGAAGCACAATACTGTTTTGAATGCACAAAACTATACAGTCACTTTTATTATTGCTGCATAATTCAGTTTATCTGTGCAGCTTGTTTTGAAAACTTGAACACAGTTGCATTGAAGTTTTACATTGATCATAATTTTGTTTTGTCATTTTTGTTTTGTTTTATTATTTGTTTTGTTCATTTGACCCATAAACCCACACCTTGTTAACTGCATGTGCACATGTATGGTTGAGCATTTTTGTATACTCATGATTTGCTCTTTTGTTCTGTTCTGAGTACAGTAAATGTGTTGAAGGTTAATATATCTGTGCGTACACACAGTGTATACAGTTGTATCTGAGTGTTGCTTTTGGAAATCTTTTGTCAGATTTGAATGAAAGTTGCAAGAAATCAAAGATTCATTTCTGTTTTTTTTTTTTATCTCAAAGGATTTATGGCCTACAGTTGTTCAAGGCGGAATCCCCGTTGTAAGTAAGACGTCAAAGCCACTTTTCAACACACATCTGTATATTCCTGTTTATCTCAGTGTAAACAATGAAAAATGCATTTCTCTTGTAAGAACAGTGTTTGCATTCTCACTAGCTTTAGCTTTAGATGTGAGCCACTCCCTGTGGTCTACAGTATGTGGTTGCTTGTTTGCCTTCATGGTATATCACTTCATTGCTTTGAGAACGATGTCTATTGTAGTGACAACAACAACCGTGAATTTGCAATAGCTGCGACCAGCTAGGCTAAACTTCACCAATGAAAAAAGAACTGCGGAGTCCAGTGATGCCTCACACAAGGCTCCAGTCTGAGGAAGTATGAATTATATAAGGGGGCGTGTCCAAAGTGCAGGGGGAGAGGAAAACCATTATCAGTAAAAATTAAACTTTACTTTGTTCAGTGATGACCCCTATAACAAACATTTATTGAGTCATGGAAGGAGCGTGGCCAGAGTTGTTGCTAACTGGCACAATTGAAATAGGAACTCTCTGCTGACACCAGTGATGCCTCCCACAGGAGTCTACGACTAACAGTTCATGAGTCATGAGAGGAGTGTGGAAAAAGTGTAGGAGCACGGCAGAAGTCACTAATCAAAAAGGTGCAAGGATGCCTCCCACAAGAGTCTTTGACAAACAGTATCAATGAGCAGTGGCATCAATGAGCAATAACTCCATAATAACCTTTCACCATTTTGTAAAGCAAACTAGACTTCTGCTCCTGGTCTTGGCTCTGTTTTCAGGCTTTTGGAAATCTGGCCCGTGACAGGAAACTTTGACCATCACAGGTCATCTCAGAGACCAGCCGTTCCTATTGGGTGTTCTACTATTACAGCTGTGTGTGCGTGTTCCTTCGACGGAAAGCCTGAATCAATGGCAGACACTCCTATAGGAAAAGTCACTATTTCAGCATTGGCAACTACTGCCTAAACTACAAAGCAACTCAAAAAAGGAATCTGAAATGATCAGAAAGAGAATCTTAAAGAGAGTCTAGTTAATGGGTAACATGCTCAGCCCGGGAGTATGTCGGCTCACCTGGTTACTTTTGACTTTACCATCAGTTACGTTCATTCGTGTCTATTGTGTGGAGAGGAACTGGGTGGAGCTGAGGCACAGAGTTAACAGACAGCTGCTGTGAGCCAGGGAGCTTTGGAGAAAAGAGCTGGGGGCAGACTGGAGCTTCTAGCTAAAGAAACACTCAAAATGCATTTTAAAGTGACTTTGTGGGTGTACAGAGAGGAGAGGGAAAAGAAGAGAGACAGAAAGGACAAAATGGAAAGAATCAACTTCCCTGGCAAGTGCACACGCACAGAGCTGGTGGCCGGTGCTGGCTTACACAATTACCTCTGTAAACTGTTGCGTGTGACAGCAGGGGCTTAAGACAGAGAGCCTTCTACCCAAAACGTTGGTATCTCACATCCTGGAGATGAGACTCAACTATCAACTGTTTTTCTAGTTTTTTTGCCAACTGCTGCTTTAAAAGTTATGCACGTTTTTGTTATTGTGGAAATTTGTGAATCCATTTTGAAGTTATGCATTTTTGCAACAGTCAAATTCCATTACCATGGCCCCCTTTTAACCAGTTAGCATGGAGACACAAACATGCACCTTCACACACATACACACACACACAACGTCTATGCCAAATTTCAGCCTCCTAGGGCAAAAACTGTGGCTGCCAAAGGCAGGAGAATGTGGACCAACCAACCGAAGGAGCAACCTGTAGAGCTGCTGATCACTGCTAAAAGCCATTCTTAAAAGATATCCCATTCTTGTTTCTTTTTCAAAACAGCCCTTCACCCGGGGAGACTGAGAGACTGAAAGCATTATTAAACGCGCTCACATTCATCTCGTAGCTACATCTGAATACTAACAATACATTTTTCTGATGTGAACAGCATTTAATATTTTATTAGAATATAAATTGTGTGGTGGTGCATTCAGACAGAAAGTGAAGTGAAATTTATGCTACAAAAAAAGTGACCAGCTCACTTAAATTATGTAAATGGAGGCAACAAGCGCAGATGTAGTGTATGCAGTGTAAATTGTGTTGACGATGTGTCCTCTGAAGTTGAAAACGCTTTAGCTTAAATAGAATATTGTTATTCGGAGTCAAATGTATAGAGAAGACAGGGGAGATAAAGGGAGGGTTTGAGCTGTCACATACACACTTTCATGAATAATTTAATTGCTACCTTGACTATATATTTTGTCATTTTGCATCACAAATCACACTGAGACTCTTTAGAGGAAAGTTAATCATATGCAAACTCTTGACAGTGAGTTCTGTGGGTTAGCCTGAGAAACTGGGGCAATGAGTTCTTTCTGGAAAGAAGCAATGTTGAAAATTCTTTGAGTACCAAAAACTAAACTCTGTTTGCCTCATTCATGCTCACAGATATGTCAGAGTTTCTTCAGCTTGATGTGGAACTCTTCTGCCTGTGTGTGGCTAAAAAAATCAATTGATGCATCTTAATGCAGTGTTACAACTTAAGTCCTCTTATTTACTGTTGTTTGTGTTTGCTCTACTTCTCTTTTTCTTTTTAAGACCAAAACATGACAGGAATGGAAAGTTTCTCTGCTCCTCGAAGAGCGTGTTTTTCACCTGCTGGTTCACGTAGCTCGGATGGTAAGTAACAAGAAGTTACTGAAAAGACAGCTGTTGACACTTTTTATTGGTCAAGTACTTTGGTTTATGACCAAATACCTGCAAAACAAATGTCATCTGTCCATCAGCCTTAGCTTTACTTTGCATAAATGGCTAATTAGCAAATGTTAGCATGCTGACATACTACACTAAAGGCCCAAATGCACTAAAAGCAGTGCTTGATGTGCGTCAGTAGATACAGTAGATACAGTAGATACAGTACTACTATGGTGCACTATGGTGCAATTCATGCTATGCTGCCTTCTCCTCCCTCATAATTAAGTATTTAAAAGTACAAAATCAGACTAGGAGTAAAAAATTACACACCACAGAACTGTGCAGTAAAATGATGATCATAAAAAGTTTTTTGTCACATAGACACATCTGTGCATATTTCAGACACTTTCTCCCTCTCCCTCCCTCCCTCTCTGTTGCAAGTCAGCTTTTTCTTCTTTTACCTGATTTCAGGTGGTGCTGCAGCTCCATCAGCATTTGCTCCTCACATCAGTGCCTTTTTTATTCAATTTAGCTCTCCCCAAACATGTACTGTAGTGCAGAAAAAGAAGCTCTCATTTGACGCTCCAAAATCGAAACAAGTTCGGAGTGGGAGTGTCAAGGCAGTTTGACGTGCGTCAAGATGCTTTCGGTACGTGTTCTGCTATTTAAAACAAATGTTCTACTTCCAAACATGAGTATCAGACGTAGAGACAGCAAAGACACATTTTGTTAGTTTAACCTTGTTGTTTGAAACACAAAAACAAATCAACATCAATCAATCAACACAATGGATGATGTAAACAAGTTTACTTGCTGCGATACAAACTCACTCCTCAACTGCTTCACGCCTCCTGTCCCTGCCCATCCCATCCCCAGAGTCAGAGTGCAGTCAAAGCTGCTGTACTGTTAAATCTCCTCAGGTGCTGGTTTCTGTTGGTCTCTGAGGTTGTTTACAGATGCTAATAGGACCTCTAACTTAGCTAACTGGCTAATGGCAACACCAGCTACAGTGCAGTTAGCATCACTGTGCCGGTGATTTCAGTATCCCAAGAGAAATAGTCCATGCCAGGCCTAATGGCAAAGCGCAGTTCCTGAATGTAGTTACATGGGCTTTTTTTTTCCTGCAACTAATGGTTAAATGATAGTTGACTATTAGGGGGCAGCCCTACTTTCTATACATTCGCATATTCCACTGTAACTGTGTGCATGTTAGCATGCTGACATTAGTAATTAGTTTAAAGCACCACTGTGCCTAAGTACATCCTCACAGAGCTGCTAGCATGGCTGTAAACTCTTGTTTTTATTTAGGGTAGGACCTACCATTAGGTTTGCAATTGTCTACATACCAAGGGCCCAAACAAGGTTAAAATGTTAATTAATTATGTATTTCTAAAAATCCATATGTTTAAAACGGCAGATTGATCAGAACGGTGTACAGCTTATTGAAAAATGAAGTGAAGGTACCCCGACAGTGCTGAAAAAGGAGGAAGCAGGAGTATACTAAAGGACAATACCCACCCCAGCCACAGCCTGTTCACCGTGTTGCTGTCTGGCAAGAGATACAGAAGTATCAAGTGCCCTACCACCAGATGTCAGAACACCTTCTATCCTGAGGCCATGAGGCTGCTCAATTCACCCCTTGCACTCCACCATAAATAAAGGATTATTTTTATGACTTCTTATTTATTCAAGGATTGAAAAGGGGGAGAAAGGGGATGTGGAGGGCCCCATGCCTGTGCTTGCCTAAGGCTCCAAAATGACTGAATCCGTTCCTGTGTTAGTCAGAATGTTTTTTTTTTTGTTTTTTTTTTCATTTATCAGCACTATAAACTCAACTAATCCAAGAAAACAAACTTTAATTTTCAATAAAGGTGAAGACCAGATTACATAGTGGAAGCAACAGTGATTTGAAGATTTTCTCAAATATTTTGACTGCAGTATATTACACATCAGTGTCAAATTGGCAAAATAAAAATTCTCCAAATGTATACCAGTGCAATAATCCACAAAGATTATTTCATTATTGCACTTGCTTTGATTTTCTCTTCAGGAATCTGCTTGTCCAAACAGCCTCGCAGAGACCCTTTGCTGCAGTTGGTCTCCCTCCAGAAGGCATTTGGCTGCTGGGTGCTCAATCCAGATCTGGCAGCTTCACTGGGAAAGACCAGTGAGGAGGTGGAGAAGACAAAGCCAGCATCGGTGGGTGATTGTTAAAAATAATAACACAAATTAGTAATGGGACTTTTAAAATTCATAATTTTACATTTTAAAATGTCATGGTTTGTATAACAAAACAAAGGAAGTAATAGACACATGGAGCGTAAATGAGCACAATATAAAACAAACCAAAACAAATGAAAATAAAGATTAGTCAAACAAAAGATACATCACTGCATGAAACAGTCTGGAAATTGAGAACCAAATACTGGTGGTACTCAGGCCCAATGACTGGTTTTATACAATAACCACTAGGTGTGTGACAGTTTGAATATTATAATCAAAAATTCATTGAAATGAACATTCAGTTATAAAAATTGAAGGCAGAATCAGCGAATTTTCCCAGTACTTTTTTTCCTCTCCAGCCCTGCCTGCTTGCAACATCCAGTGTGTGTCCAACCAAAAAAAAAACCCAGCACTCAAAGATGACACAGTGTAGCTTGCCAGCAGTTATCTCACTTTATACTACATAGATCTTTTTAAGAAGAATTTGAAAATGTAAATGACACTTGTTAGGGCATAAAAACAGTGATCTTTACAAATCAAGATTCAGTAGTAAAACAATGGTAAGCTGTAAGTGCTGAAAAATGTTTAAATCAAAAAAGTGAATTGAATTAAATCATGGGAAATGTGCTGTCTCTTTGTTGTCTTTGATTTTTCTTGCCTCTGCGACAGCCGTAGCCAGAGTCATTATGTTTTTGAGTTGTCTGTCGGTTCGTACATCCCAAACTTGATACCTCAGGAACGCCCTGAGGGATTTCATTACATCTAGCACAAACTTAGGATGAACTGAGTCCAAGTGGATGTCTCTGTGGCCTAGAAAACACATGTTTTGGCCACAACTCAAGATTTCATACACTAATTATGACATTTCACACACGTCTAACAGGATAAAATGATGAAACATTGAGATTTTATATCCTGAAGGCCAAAGATCAACTTCAGGAGACATCATAATGTTCTGCAAAAACACTTCTTGACTGTTATTCAATATCATAACTCAGGGACAGAAAGGGAGAGACTGATTTGGTGACACTAATCTTTGGTGCCCACTTTAAAACTGTGGTAATTTTATAGATCTTGTGAGCGTAGCATTCATGTTTGCAGTCGACTAGAAGCTCTTTGGTTTTTGCTGACACCGAGCTTCAGGTGGTTGTTTTTGCAGCATGTGACGAAGCTTTACATCAGTCTTCTGTACTCCGCTGTGAAAACAGTCCGAAGACAGGATGTTTCTCACTGGAAATGTTCACTCAAAATCATACATTCCAATATAGTGTTAACTTCCATTTTGCCAAAAAAATTACACTTAATACCATTTCATTAAATTCCTTTAAAGTCACTCCATGCGTCTGGACAGATGTGGATGTGAACTGCAACTTGACTGGAGGCTTGCAACTGTGAGTGGTAATTCTAGTTTCTTCTGTCAAGCCAGTTCAATGTTTTGTTTTGTTTTAATTTGGTGAATTAGGTGAACCAGGAAGTGTGGGCCACCATTCTGGCTCTGATCTGGCTTCATGGTTTCAAGATGGATGCTCGGGAGGAGTGGGAGCTTCTGGCTATGAAGGCTGCATCATGGCTCCGTGCTCAGAATGGTAACAACCACAATAATAATTGCTGATCTGTTGTTTTTAACAGTGTGTGTTGGTTAAAATCTGTTTTCCCTCATTCATTGTCCTCTTTTGATGACTTGTTCTGTGTTTTGTTTTTTCAGCATCATGTATGACTGAGTGCGTGGAAGCTGGAAATGCTCTGTTGGGCTGCAATGTGCAGAAAGATGCCCTGGGGCTCTGAGGTTTTCATTAAAATGGCTTCTCCTTCAGGATCGACACACAGAAGCGGATTCACTATGTCTTCTGTTTTATGTCTTGTGTTTCATTTATTCCATTTATTGGTGTTAAGACTGAAAATTAAACTTGTCTATGTAACGCTGCACTGATCACATCCAGAGATGCTGTACTGCACACAGAACGGATGTGCTCACTGTCAAAACACAGCAGTCAAATCAAGCTGCATTCAGTAAAGTTGAAGTGAGAGTTTACCCAGAAATGAAAATTCAGTCATTATCTACTTGCCCTCGTGCTGATTGAAGGTTGGGTTTAATTTCTATTCTTTTATATAGTTAGCTTGATTTTGAATGTTGTTCTTTGTTTTATAATTGATTACATACAAAAAAAGGTCATACTGTAAAAGCCTATGTTGCAAATCAGAATGACATGTTTTATGAAAATCATTAATTGCAAAAAAAAAAACAATTTAAGACAATTTTGTGTTCATTTCATTAAAACCAGAAGAGAGAAGGGGTTTGGCAGCCGAACTTGTTTTTAAATGGCATGTTTTGTATATTAATAGTTGTGTCTTAGAAAGAAAAAACCAAAGGGTGACTTTATATCATCTGCAAAATATTTGTACATTTAAAAGGTGTTATATTACTGCAAAGATGCATGCAGAAATGAATGTTTCTATGCTGTATTATTGAATTTAATAGCAGCCAAACTTGTAAAATAAAAATACACAAAATACACAATAAGATATACATTTATTAAACATAACGTGTAGCAGCTGCAACTTTTCACCTTTCACCAAACGCTATTTTGAGGTCTCAGGACATTTCAGGGCAGTTTAAAATCAAAACAGCAGCCAGATAGCTTTATTTCTGACATAAAGATGACAGATTCAAGCTCCTCCCGCTCGGGTGTGCTTTTGTTTTGAAATCGAGCGTACCCAGTAGCGTGACTTTCTGGCAGTCTCTTCCTGATACAAAATCCTTGCTTGTTGACTCCACATAGAGGGAACTGATCTGCCCCGGACACTTTATCTATCCTCAGAGGTAGGCTGTCTTCTCTGCTGAGCAGAGGAACTGTTTTGATGATATGGAAAACCTTAGTAATTCTGCTGGATACTGATGTTGTCACATAGGGTTTGAATTTACATACGCACTTTAGTAGAATATTGTGATATCAAAAAATATATTAAAAAGGGGTTGGTCACCATCAACAAATATTAATTTGTTTCTATTTCGATCTGTAATTTCCCGTCAGTGAGACATCTCAACATGCTATTTTTATACATCCAGCCGACAGCTGTTTGCATGAACAGTCAAATAAAAATAAATACTAACATAGTAAAAACAGTCAATCTTGAGACTGCAGTAGAAATCACAATTCAGATGATATCGATTAGTCTATATATGTATTGATAGATTGATACAGTAGATGCTTACAGAAAGTTTATGGAGATTGGATATAATATAATTTGGGGTTGCGTCTTTGGACGTAGAAATCCCCCCACCCCCTCACCTCCACCCTAGTTTATTTGCTTAGTTTCGCTTTTAATTCCTGGGTATCTGTGGGAGCGTGATGGGCCTAGCTGCTATTTGACATAACTTAATAAATTAAAAAAAGGGCCTGTCTAAGGACATTTATTCGTTTCCGACTCTGAAAAGTGGTAAAACAAAACAAAACAAACAAACACATTTCTGGCTATTCTGTGCGATCTCCTTTTGATAATTATTCTAAATACGAATGCGATATTTTTTCACTTCCATTCACGAAGCTTCCCCTGAAACTATTTGGAGCACCCTGGGTTGGGCCAATCATAAAAACTGTATTAGTATTTGTATTATCATGTTGTTATAACACTACTTATTATGAATACAATATATTGACGTGTTTTTACTGCTGAATAACATCCATAATGTACAGTAACTGTCATTACCATGAATCACTACAACACAAGTCCTAAAACATTCTTGTTAATTGTTGCACAGGTACAGAGATGGACTGCTGTGGTTTGCTAACCGCCCAGAAGGAACCAGGTAAAACAAAAAAAAACAATCTCAGATGTCAAGGCTTGTATTGGCTGGAATGGCTGTTAGGCACAAATGGTATTCTGCTTTGCACACTGCTAGTAAGAGGCGTTTGAAAGGTAGATTATGCAGCATTGTTTGTAAATGCATCAGTTGAAGTTGTCCCCTCCTCCCTGGCTCAACAAACAGAGAGAGATTTAGAAAGTGGTGGTGTCAGTAAGAAAAAAAAAAAACAGTAAATCAAAGAAATAGAATGGCATTTTCTGATTGTTTCACAGCGGTTACGCTCTAAGCAATAAACAGGCCCACCCCTCTGTACAACGCTGGGTTTTGTATGAATACAGCCAAAGTGATCCTCAGTCTGCTCTCCATGTTTGTGTTGTTTAGTTGTGTAACATAACTGTTGGTCACTACATTTTTATAGTGTCCCAACTAGCGCTGGAAATCAAGAACCATTTCCAAATCGAAAATCCATTCCAAAATTACGTTTCCAAAAGAATCATGAGAAATTTTAATTTAAATTCTGTTGTGCTTTTAACTATCAGCTTAGTTAGCAGGGAGGCTTACACCTCTAGTGGGGGTAAAATGCAACACAGTACAGAAGAAACCTTAAGTTGCATCCTCAACAAGTTGAACATGTCTTTATCCACAGAACACATGCAGTTGGGTTTCACTGTGTTTCCTTCTGTCTCTTGGTCAGTTCCTCTGAAGAGTGTGGAGGTGGAGGTGGAGGTGAGGGGACCATGTGGCTACAGTGGTCTCCACTCTGAACTACGAGAACAAGGAGGACAAACCACTAGAGGCTGTTTTTGTCTTCCCTCTGCCTGGAGATGCTGCTGTCTGTCATTTCAGTGCTACGATTGGACAGACACAGATTGTAGCTGAGGTGAAGGAGAAACAGGAGGTGAGCTGGACAGTAAGACTTTCTCACTACAGTGGAGCTGAAGAACACAATAAACACAGTGAAAGTTACTCACATGTGCCCTCTGTACTGCAGGCTCGTGAGGAGTATGATGACGCTTTGAGCTCCGGTCAGCAGGCCTTCCTGTTGGAGGAGAGTGACGAGAGTCCAGATATATTCTCTCTGAGTGTGGGCAGCCTGCCTCCAGGAGAGAGTGCCTCCATCAGGCTGGAATATGTCACTGAGCTGGCTGTACAGGCTGATGACGGCTGAGGTTTTGTCTGCCTGCTGTGCTCAACCCTCGCTACCAACCTCAGGGTAGGAAAACCAGCCAACACTTCTTATCTTACTGCACACCAAACTTGTCCATACAAACTGACTGAAAAAACATTGTACCGTACTGTGGCAGAACATGTTATCTGCCTTCCAGCCTTTTTGAGACTGAAATTGGAATTGTTATTCGAGAGCTTATACTGATTTATGCTTACAAAGGCCCTGTGGACTTTTACTGTAAACAAACGTTATTTTACATTAATTTCTAACCAAACTGCATTGAGTTTAGCCTTCCTCATTTCTTCTCCTTCTTTTCTACTTCATTGTCTTTGCCTGCACATTTCTCCTTTTTTTTTGCTGTTACCACCACCAACTGATGAAACACGGAAATAGAAAAACAAGGACAAGACTATGTATTGCATCGCTGCACACTTGCTAGTTTGTTACTTTTTGTATGCACGATATATAAACAAACTGGGGGTCCCACTTGTGAAAACAATGCTTCATAGCACTACTTGTGGTCAAAAATTCCACAGGGCACCTTTAACACAAACTTTTATGGCAATTTTGTTTCAAATGTGAGCTGAGGCAGGAAATTATAAAGTTTATTGATAAACTTAACTTTCAAAGTTAGTTTTATAACCGCACGACAAAACACGCATCAAAGAAGAAGGGTTGCTGCTTGTCTGTAGTGTGTGCAAGTACAGTGACAAAGTTTAAATAGAAATATACGCTTTATATTGTTACACCTCTGTGAACTGCTGTTGTTAGCATGCTAGTTATGCTAGCTCCTGCAATTTATGTTATGTTTATACTGAACCCACATTATTTCCTCTACCCACTGCTTTTGGCCACACCACACAAGTCAATATTGCCTGGTGGCTCTTGGGCTGATTGCACGCACCCTGCCTGCCATAAACATAAGTAGACACTGCATTGGCAACATTGACGCATGTGAACAAATACAAGAAAATGGGGGAGCAGTGAAAACAGCAATTGGTGCAATATCTCGTCAATGGCAGGGAAGCGTTGTGTCCTAAATGACAATCTTAATCTATCTTGTCTTATCTTATAACTTGTCTTATGTTGTTTACAGGTAGTGAGGGTGGCAGTGTCCAGGTGACCTCTGTTCCAGTGTCTCTGGTGCCCTACAGTCTGTCTTTCTCTGCCCGAGTGTCCTCTCCTCGTCCAGTCTCTAAAGTAGAGTCCAACTGTCCCCTGGACCCTCTGCAGTACCTAAACACAGAGCAGACCCAGGCCACAGTAGGTAGAATGCTAATGTGTCTGCTGTGATTGATATATCACTTTATTTATTCTTTACTTTATATTTATGTATGTTTTGTGAACTTTAGGTCAAGTTGGCTGCAGGACACAAGTTTGACAGAGATGTTGAACTGCTGATTTATTACAAAGACGCCCATCAGCCCACTGCTGTGGTGGAGGCAGGACAGGCCTCTGCCAAGCCTGGTGAGTGAGTGAATTAGTGAAGTTGTTACTGTGCAACTAAAAAAATCATTATTCTTCAAATGAAATTAAATGAGTAAAATGTGTTGGAATAAGTGGTAAAATGTGGTCCTGCTTCTGTCTCTCCTCTGTGTTTCAGGCACTCTGATGGGTGATCCAGTAGTGATGCTGAGCCTGTACCCTGAGTTTCCCCAGGCTGTGATGTCTTCAGTCGCCTCATGTGGAGAGTTTGTGTTCTTATTGGATCGATCTGGAAGTATGGAATTTTCTATTAACGAGCAAGGAACTCGCATTGGCAGTGCAAAGGTATTTATTATGGGTTGTTTCTGTCCTAAAATTAATTCATAGTGTCCCTCTTACACAGTGGCCAACACAATCTTTTCTCTGTTCTGTTAAGGATACCCTGCTGCTCCTGTTGAAGAGCTTACCAATGGGCTGCTATTTCAACATCTATAGTTTCGGGTCCAGCTATGAACACATCTTCCCGTAAGGCACTCCCTTGGGTGACTCAGCTGAACAAAAATGTGCTTCATTCTTTGATGCCACTTTTTTACATGCACAATTCATGTCAGCTCTATCAAGCAGATATCAATATCAATCACTGATATTTGGTGATCATGTAAAACCATGTTTAATGTCAGTGTTTTTAGACATTCACACCCAACATATTAGAATTAAACTAGTCTTTTTTTTACCAAACTAAGACAAGCTTGTTTGTAAAACACACTTCAAACTAAGCAGAACTGAAACAAAACTTACCAAAAATTTCTTAGTTTGTCTGCCTAGTGTTCCACAACAACGAACTCTGGTTTTGCTGCAATAAATCTTAATCCGCTGCATTCACATTCACAGATGTGAAAGTATTGTGGCCCCTTGCTGCTTCTCTGATGCCTGGGATTCCTGTCGATTCTCTCTGCTTCCCATCTCCTCTCTCCGCCTGCTGTCTTCTTTGCTCCTGGAGTCACAGTCTTGATCATAGCCATTGTATATCAGCTTGGTACTGTAGTCACTGTCATCAAATTGGCCTCTGTTGGCCCCGGAGGCTGTGTTGGTCCTGGTTTAGCTGTGTTCACTGAGAGGCTGCTGAACCTGGTTCTGTTGCCTGTGGGTGAACATAAATACTCCACTGGTGACCCAGACTGCAAGTCTGGCTCTACACAAGTCATAATATGTCTTCTAGGTGTGCAGCTATCTGAGGTAACGGTAGCTAGCAGGCTAGCTACAGTCAGAGTTAAAGCAGATAGTATGGAAAGAAACTGTTAGAAGTTACTCTGGTTATATGCTGCCCCTTGTTTGTTTGGAGTTACCTTCCGACAGGTGGGCATATTTTACATGCTCCTCCTTCGACTCTGGGGGTTTATATGGCAACGTCATCATGAGGAAACTTAGGTCAGGTCATGTGGAAACAAGTTTTGAGAAGGGTGCAGTAAAAATAGCACTTTTATGCCAGAATATACAGTATGTACTATTTGACTGTTTGAATGTTTGGATTTGAATACATAATGAACACTACCTGGAAGCTACAGAATAATATAAAAACCTCAAATAAACCCCCTAAAGCATAATGAACCTGCCCTCTAAGATTATTGTCCGTTTATGTTTTTTCTGATGGCAGTAAGAGTGTGGAGTACAGTGAGAAGACCATGGAGGAGGCTCTAAAGAAAGTTGAAGAGATGAATGCTGATTTGGGAGGAACAGAGATCCTCGAGCCCCTCAAACACATTTACAGCCAGCCCTGCATTGCCAGTCAACCTAGACAAGTAATGCATACAACACACACACACACACAATTTCACACAAACTCACTACACAAAATATGTTACACAAGTTGCCCATCTGTTTGGTATTTTTGTATCCAGCACAGCAGTAATGGTGCAGAGGTGTG
This sequence comes from Lutjanus argentimaculatus, assembly GCA_034769285.1. Lineage (NCBI taxonomy): Eukaryota > Metazoa > Chordata > Actinopteri > Lutjaniformes > Lutjanidae > Lutjanus > Lutjanus argentimaculatus. The sequence continues at coordinate 47,568 of JAWZSL010000091.1, forward strand.
AGAAGAGGCACAACCAGGTTTATTCAAACAAAGCAGCATAAAGCGAGTTGTTAGTATTTTGGGAGAAATTGGATCTTAATAGATGCCTGTTTGTGTTTCATCACTTACATGGTAATTTGGTGTGGGTCAACAAGGGAATGCTACATTTTTGGAGGAAAACCACAGCATTTATGGAATAGTGTTAAAGAATATAACCAGAAATTTGCAATCTAGCAGTTCTCACCTACTATCCATCCATTGCTTGCCGCTCACCTGGATCTGTGTCACAGTGAAAGCAGGCTAAATAAGATGGCCCATGGTTCTCCTCAGCCTCAGATCATTCTGATTAATTGGCCACACGGGATGAGTGGGTGGATGCGCCTGAAACACCATCTTAAGGTGTGTCATCAAAGAGGCATTCAAGTCAGAAATCTGCTCCACTTCACCTTTTAAGGTGAAGGAGCAGCGGCTCTGCTCCGAGCTCCTTCCCAATGTCTGAGCTCCTCACCATTCCTCACCTTCTTTGATCACATTCTTTTGTTTATTAGGCAAACGCATGACTGTTGGTGAAGGAATAGATTGACTGGTAAATTCAAAGTTTTGCCCTCAGGGTCCGCTTCCTCTTCATCATGACAATGCGACAGTGTGAAGCAAGCGGTTGGTACTTTCGTGGAAACTGGGTCTTCTATGATGATGCTAATATGTCCATACAAATCATCAAAGATAATTGGTGATTGGCCGACTCCCCTGCCATCATGCTGAAGAACCAGCACAGACCTGCCTGCATTATGCTAGTTGTGCTGGAAACCAGATATACTGGCCTGTGCTCCTTTTTCCAGCTGGGAAAGTGCCGCACCTTTTTGCTCTGTGCTCCAGTAACAATTGGACAAATTTGGTGCCTTGGTAATTTTTCTCCTTTTCCTGTAAAAGTGACACATGTTCACATCTTCAGTTTGCTAATGTTAGCAAAACACTACCTAACCAGTCAGTTAATAGATTAGCTAGGTAGTTAGCCAACATTTTGCTAACATTGGCTAACTTAAAATGTGACTATAAAGGCTGTATATTAATGGTGCAGAGCATTCACATATTGGCACTCTGTACAGTTCAGAACACAATATTATTTTCTGGATAAGTGGCTGGCCTTTCACACTTACACCCACTGGACTAAATGCTTGACAACGCACAGGCAGTGCATTGTGGTCTTGTCATGGCAGGAATGTTTGAACCAGATTTTGACAGAAGCAGGTGTGGCCACTCCTGCAAAATGTTTGTAGAGGAAAATGCAGTTGTTTTTTTAGCTTTGTATATTGTATAATGTCTTAAACCTGCTGCCCGTTATGTGCTCTGGGGTTCACTTGCTTTTCACTCACTGAGCATGCTGTGTGGTGTCAGTGTTTTAATGGAGCGTACAATGTTTGACAGCTGAAAAAAAAAATATTGGAAATAGATTAGGCTTAGAATACCATGTCCAATCCGTCAAATGTGCTTTGATTGATCCACTCAATAGCTCCTACTGTTTTACTCACCCCTTTCCAGATACAATCTTGAACAAACCGGTTGTTTGACACTCAAACTCCACACACCACACCTTTGTTGTTCTTTGACCTTACTGCTTAAACCACTTGTGTTTCTGAAATAGCAATCCAACACATCTCTCAGACAATATGTGGTTGACTTTCAACACATGCTGCATGTTTCTGGGTGTGGTGTGCAAACTCTCCTCCCTAGCTATTTGTCTTCACTGACGGAGAGGTGGGAAACACCAAAGAAGTTATCGATCTGGTGAAGAAGAATTCAGATTCCCACAGGTGAAACCACCAAAGGTCAAAACGCAACGAACACTGTTCTCGGAATATGTCCCATGTTCTAGTACTGTGTGTGTTAAAAACAAAACAACTGTATTGTAGGTGTTTCTCTTTTGGGATTGGAGAAGGGGCCAGCTCTGCTCTTATCAATGGGTTGGCCAAAGAAGGAGGAGGTCACGCTCAGTTCATCACAGGGACTGACAGGATGCAACCCAAAGTAAGACATCACAGTCACTATGCAAAATATAATAAAATGCAATTTGGACAGAAGACATTATTTCAAATGTAGGTAAATGCATTTATGAAAAGCCCAGTGCCCCTTCCAACTTTTTGTCTTCTTTACTCATTAGGTGATGCAGTCACTGCGGTTTGCTCTGCAGCCAGCTGTAGAGGACATCTCAGTCACATGGGATTTGCCAAAGGGGGTCTCTGTCACTGTCCTTTCTCCACCAATCACAGCAATTTTCCAGGGTCAGAGGTCACTGGTTTACGCCCAGCTCACTGGACAGGTAGGAGCAGCACCACCTCATAGTGAAATAACTCTCTAGTCTAATTTGCCAGCTATTTTTTCTGTAAATGTGATGTTAAGATTGATTTCCAGTACTGTGATGCTTTCTCAGAGTTCAGAGGCAGCAGAGGGCTGTGTAACGGTGAAGTACAGCCTGGCAGGTCATCCCTCTCAGAGCCAGCTCCACTTCGGTCTCAAACCTGCAGAGGACACTGGGTAAAACAGGTTTTGGTCTGGTGCAGCAGGTGTAGTCTAAATTAGGGGTTCCCAAACTTTTCCATGCCCAGGCCCCCCAAATAGTGTTAGCTTATTTGCAAGATATCAATAAAAATCCAAAGTCAACTATTTTTTAGCCTCTGTAGGGTGCTATTGTTTCATGTGATGCTGAATTTAGACAGTTTGAAGCACTCATTTGAGAGGGTCTCAAAACAAGAGAACACATTTGGGGCATGTGCATCAGTAAATCCATGCTTCATGTATGCTGCATCACACTTGTGAGTTTTAGCTGGCCAGGAGTTTTTGCAGCTGAGCTTTTGTCAGGTCTTATCCTTTTTAAAAACGTCCATTTGTATGAGTTAGCACTAAATATCAGCAGCAGAGCAGCTTCGTAGCAGGCCGCAGTCCTGGTCACACTGTCAGCTTAAGCAACATAAACGATGCTTTGCCTTGCAGATAAGATTTCAATATGTTTATTATTATAAATTCTATTTCATAATAATTCTCATAATTTTACATAAATATTTTTTAGCATTTTGCTGAGGCCCCTCTGGCACCCTCTGGAGCCCCTCATGTTGATAATCACCGCTCTAAATTATGTACTGACTTTACAATACTGACTATTTTGGTCGTTTGCATGAAGTGGAGTGGGTACAAAGTGTAAGGTAATTTTAATGTGCTTAACTGTAGTTTTTGGCACACTTATGTGTAACCCATCCCTTTTAAATTTAGACTGGATGATTGCAAAAAAAAACTGGCAATAGAAAAAGTGGATTCTTGAAGCAGACGGCTTTGAATGTAGTGTAATGTGAACAGAATGGAGTTTAGGAAATTTACAATTCAGTCTGAAATCAGGTTAGATTTTATGTGAAAAATGGTGTTTACAAAGTAAAATAAAAGTGATGAGGTACGGTAAAATTACCTTTAAAATAAAGATTACAAAAGTCAAAATGCCAGTGAAGATTTAATAGTAACACAAATAGTAAGACAAATGGACCAAGGACTTCTGAAAGGTCAGTGGGAGACAGCTGTGAATCTTTAGGCATGCCAGCAGCATGACATGTTGATTATTCAGTTTGATCTTTTTTTCTCCAACTGATAAAAACTAATAAATAACTTTGGGAAGACATTTTTTAATGTATTTACTTAAATCTGAAATTATGCAAAATAGCAGTATTAGGTTGTCTTGGCTCAATAGCTTAATATCTATATGATCAAATAATATATTCATGACCCCAAAGATGCCCAGAATTGAGCTAAATGAGGCAAGAAAACTAAGCTTTGTCTGAGCGGAGGCCCGTAGTCTCAGAAAACTCCTGATCTAGACTGAAATATCTCAGCAGCTTTTGGATGGACTACCAGGATGGATTCAGAACAGTGATTCAGGCAGCATGAATGTCAGGATGAATTGCTGGAGCTTTGCTGTTCCTCTGAATTTTCTTTTATCACCACCAGCTGGTCAGAAGTTAAATTTGTCCAACACTGGTTTATGACCAAACTAGTAACATCAGCCTCTTCCCACATGTTAAAAAAGTGGTTTTAATTCTTTATAGACCTTTAAGAATATTGGCTGGACTCTTCTTTGAAAGGTAAAATCCACTTGTGTTTCTTCCTCGCTCCTGCCAGCAGATTAACAGTCCACAGGTTGGCTGCTCAGACTCTGATTCGCTCCCTGGAGATGGAGGAGAGAAATGATGGAGGCGAGCAAGACGGAGGAGTGAAGAAGAAGGTGGTGGAGCTCAGTGTCCAATCAGGAGTGAGCAGTGCCTTCACTGCTTTCATTGCTGTCAACAAAGGCAACGGCGAAGCAATTGAAGGACCTTTGGTGCGCAGAAATATTCCAACACCCAGTGAGTAGTTTTTCAAGAGGAAATGGTAACAGTTTATAATAACCATCATCAATAAATGGTAAATTCATAGTTAATTAAACTTTAGTAATTATTTATTTTACTGACACATTTAAATCATGTTTATATCCACTTTATAAACTATTCATCAAGCAATTGTGACAACAACAGTTGCAACTTTATATTGGCCCGCTTCATTAACCATTTGCAAAGTACTATAAACATCAGTTGCAACTTACAATAACCATTCAGATAATGTTTGTAGACACATGTTCTCACTCACAACTTGTCAAATATGACAACTTGGTCAGCTGTTATTATTACTGTTTATTAGCAATAATAAACAAGCAACGTCCAGGTAGACTTCCAGAATAAGACACAAAAACTGCTTGGTCAGGTTTAGGAAAAGATCATAGTTTGGGTTAAAATAAGTACGCTACTTATGTAAATTTACAATTCTAACATAATGTAATGTACACAAGTTACATATGTAAGATATTATAATAATCATTTGCAGCTTCATAATAGCCATCCAAATAATGTTTATACACAGTTTACAAATGAATTATTGACAATTAACCATATTTCTTAATGGTTTATATATCACTTGGTAATCATGGAAAAACACTTAATGTAGTAAAAAAAATGTTATAATGTGAGTAACAATAAACTTTTAGTTTATTAATTTAATCATAATGTAATTGTGATTTTCTCTTATCAGCTTTGACAGTGATTCCCAAACTTCACCCCCCTTCAGAAACTGAAAAAAGTTCAAGTTTTGTAGTAAGTTCAGGTAAAAGAGGGCTATCAATCTTCTCTTCTAAGTGAGAAAAAAAAAAGCAAATTTCCCAAAGTGTCAAATTTTTCCGTTAACTACTAGTACTTATGTGAGTCAGATCAGTTAAGTGCTGATAAACTAATTTATTTTTAATCTGTTGTTGTTTATGGAATAGCTAATGACATTCATTTAATATCCTACTCCCTTTTTATCTCAGTGTATCTCAGTGGTGGGATGATGTGTACCCCTTGCTGTGTTATGATGCCTCAGTCTCTTACATACGGTAAGTGAATAAAATGGCCTTTTGAACACATGCCAGTGTATTTCTACATCCACTGAACACAAAAATACGTGAGGGCACTTGTGTACTTGTTGCTTCATGTTCAGCCATTTGCCCACTCAGTACTACTGTAATGTGTATGGAAGCCCATTTCTCATTACCATCTTTTTTTCTTGCATAAGTTGTAGTTCTTTATAGTATAAACTGAATGGTTTTATTCCATAAAAAGCAAACATTAGTTACACAAACCCCCCAAAAAGTATTACTATCATGAGTAGAAAATCTAGATTGCCACAGATGAGTTTCTAATGCTGAGCATGAAGCAGATCAGGGTCATGCACAGAGAAGGGCAATAAAATCCAGCATCAATTTAATGCACTGCACAATTAAATGTGGAGTTCAGAAAATGTTCAGATTATTTAGATTAGAAAGCAAAAATTCTGGTATGCCTTTGATATTGTGTCTATTCACCAGATATTCAAGACCAGTACGCAAATCTAAGCTACGATGACTGTGGAGATGTATATGGATATGAAGATGGATGTGAAATGGTGGGGGCTTTCAGTGATGAAGGTATGTTTTTTTCAGAGGTAAACACATTTAATTTAATTTAGGGCATTTGCTGTGAAATAACCTGGTGTAGGGCATTTATGCAATACTTTTTTATAGGACTTTAGTGCAGTTACTTAAGGTAGGGCATCTGTGCAACACTTGGATTTAGGACATTGTGCAATACTCTTGGGGGCATGCTTTTTGGGTGTATGGATTGAGGGGTGATACTGTATGTTAACTGTAGTTTGACTGTACATGTGTGTGGCTGTGTCTGTGTTCTCTCAAATGTCCAAGACAAATTTCTCCTAAGGGAGCCAATAAAGGCTAATCTAGGCAATGATTTGCAAATACTTTTCGATCTCAGTTGAATACAACAGACTCAGTCATTCTCACACAAGGATGGGAGGAGGTAAAACTGCATGAGCAAATAGTCCAGTTTAAAAACTACATTTCTCAACACAAAACTGTAAGAAGTTTAGGAATTTCACCATCTACAATCCATAATATCCTTAAAAGATTCAGAGAATCTGGAGAAATCTCTGCACGTAGTCTCTACCATGCAAACAGAAAGCCGTACATCATCCAGAAACGCCACCAACTTCTCTCTGCCCGAGCTCATCTGAGATGGACTGATACAAAGTGGAAAGATGTGCTGTGGTCTGATGAGTCCACATTTCAGATTGTTTGTAGAAATCATGGGTGTTGTGTCCTCCAGACTCAAGAAGGAAGAAGGACCATTCAGATTGTTACCAGTGTAAAGTTCAAAAGTCAACATCTGTGATGGTGATTAGTGTCTATGGCATGAGTAACTTGCAGATCTGTGAAGGCAACACTAATGCTGAAAGGTACTTACAGGTTTTGGAGCAACATGTGCTGCCATCCAGACCATGTCTTCTTCAGGGACATCCCTGTCTATAGGCACTGTTAGAACAGCGTGGCTTCGTATTAAGAGTGTAACTACTTAGACTGGCTGCCTGCAGTCCAGAGCTGTCTTCCACTGAAAATGCATGGTACATTATAAAGCAGACAAATACAACAATGGGAATGAAGTTGTATATCAAGCAAGAATGGGAAAGAATTTCACTTTCAAAACTTAAAAAAAAAAACTGTCTCTTTAGTTCCCAAATTCTGTTGTGTTGTTAAAAGAAAAGGAGATTTAACACTGTGCCCTTGTCATGCCCCTGTCTCAAAATTCAGGTCAGACACATCAGACTGAGTGTATATTTACAAAAAACATTCATCAGTTTGAGCATTAAACATCTTGTCTTAGTATTGGTTTCACTCAGTATAGGTCGAAAAAGATTTGCAAATCATCCCATTGTGTTTTTATTTTACTTTTTACACAGCAACACAACTTTTGGAATCAGGGTCTCTGAGGTAACAAAAACACAATAATTCTTCTTCAGGTGATTATACACTAATGAAAACATAATTATGAATATTTTTTTTCCATTTCTGCCACATTCTCCCTATAAACCTTACACACTGGCCCTTTAAAACCCATTACCAATGGAGGTAGTAAACAATGAACAATGTATCTAGACATGGCAGCCCATTCATTCCAGTGAGGCATGCTAACATACTGTAGGTTTAGAAAGTTTCGTCCACATATGCACACACTTCTTGCTGTACTGAAGAAGATGTTGCACCAGTGTCTTTCTCTTGCTGAGTCTACCCAATTGCCTGCACAAATGAAATATGTTTCCTTTAAAACTGAAGTGTGTGGCATAAATTCCTTCTGGGTCCCAAGGCGTCATGTGACACATGACATCATCATTATTGAAATGGACTCTTCAGTGGCAAAGTATTACTTGTTCAGAGGAGCAGAAACAAAAACAAGCTATTTGACTTGACTTTACCTTTAGCTGTGTTTAGCCACTTTTAACCCATCTTAATTCTGATTGTTGTACGTCATCTCTTGATCTCAACAAGTAATAAGGCGATTCTTCGAAACTGATCCATTCCAAATATGAACTTGTAAATGCAAAAATATCCAGCTTTAAACATTACTGTAATCACTTTCTTTCATATCTAAGATTAAATCTATGTCAGTCATCTGAATTTGATAACTGTCATTAAAAAAACTTAATATGAGGATGAATTCTTTCAAATTTAATGCTTTAAGTTCTGAATGAGTGTTTTAATCACCTTTCTCCCCTTCGTGACTAAATCTAGACTGGAGCCACATTACTGTATTGCTCCTTATTGATACCATCTTTTGTGTTTTTGTACAACTCAGTTATGCATTTCTTTGAAGTATTTGATTTGTCATAGACTGTCTTCCTCACAAGCCAACATGTCATTGTTTTTTAATTGCATTAGTAGGAAAAGTAGAAGCTATATACAAATATGCAAGCAAAGACATGATTTGGACCAATAAAGGAAGACACATGAATATATACCTGAAATAATAGTGGCTGTAGTTAGCTGCTCAAATGCTCTCATCTTCATTATACACCTACACATTAGTATTGAATATAGAAAATGAAAACAGTACAATAATCCACTTGGTTCATTTTATCTTTGCATGTTCTTTGATTTTGTGTTTCCTCAGGCCTTCCTCAGGCATCCTGCTTGCCCAAGCAGCCTCACAAAGACCCTTTGCTGGAGTTGGTCTCTCTCCAGAAGGCATCTGGCTACTGGGTGCTCGATCCAGCTCTGGCTGCTGCACTGGGAAAGACCAGTGAGGAGGTGGAGAAGACAAAACCTTCAGCGGTGAGTCACTGTCAGAAAATAATAACCCAATTAAAAAATGGGACCTATTTTAAAACAGATTTCATGACATGGTTTATAATGATGGCACTTATTCAAAAAACAGATTTAATGAAGCACGATATAAGAAATTGTGAAATACCTTGTACTGACAGTCAACAAGATAAATACATCATTAATTATTTCACGATGAAAATTGCCACATTGATATGATAAAAAAAAAAACTTTACCTTTACCTCCCCTTCACACACCTGCCTCTCATCACCTTGAGCCCCTACCCCCAAATTTGGGTACATGTACCCCCAGGGGTACGTCAGGTGGTGTAGGGGTACGCAAAAAAAATGTGATGTGATTGTGGAAATACAGACACAGTCTGTTTCTGGAAAGTGATTTAAGACCCAGAATCTCTCTGATTCAGCCTGTTCAGTTATGTGAATCCTGTCAAGCACATCCTGCTCATTAACCTGTGTTGAGAATTTCACCTTTTTTTATATAGACTCTGTATGTCTGTATATGAGAAAGAAAAATCTTGTAAAAATGCTCCACCCAGTGTTCAAATACAATACTGCATGTGTGTAAATATGGTCAACTGTGTATTGCATAAACATAAAAACAGATAAAAGATGTATTTATAATAAAAGTCAAGCAACTGCAAAAATGTGTAACCTGTTCACCAAATAAACATATATGGCTCAACACTTTTTCCTCTAAATTTCACTGGCTAGTCTTGAGTCTCCCTTTTCTTTTCAAAATATCATATTTATTTTCCAATAAAATAAATAATTAAATAAGTAACATTTCCCTCTTCTTTTAATAGTTCTATAAACACTTAATCAGATACATTCTTTTAAAAAAAGTGAACAGTAGTTATTCACACATATTCAACACTGGAAACAAATCTAATCTTTAAATAAATAATGAGTCATTGACAATTGTAAACCAAACATCTTCCTGTTTTTAAACTCCCATCTTCCCTGTGGCTCCTCTAACTAGCAATATACTGGCAGTGGAAACTGAGGAAACAGGAAAAAATGTATTCACAATCAAAATATGCCATCAATATTTCATACATGTATATTATTGATTAGCTGTAGAGTACACAAGTATATCTGTGACTGATTATCTCTGTTTTACACCTTTATCTGTGCAATGTGTCCCCCAGGACAACAGACATTCAGTGTCTAATTATCAAAGTTGTTAAAATGTAAGTGATAATTTTTCAACAAGAATATAGAAAAAACATGCTTATGTCCTCCAGTGTTTCTCATGATATAAAGTGCACCTACTTATCATCTGTCTAAATGATTGTATTCCCCAGGATACAGAACCCATTTAACAGTTCACAACAACAGTCACATTTTCCCCTGAATTCTTTATTTTCTTTCTCTTCTCCACATCATCTGTATATCTGTGATTTGGTGAATTAGGTGAACCAGGATGTTTGGGCCACCGTTCTGGCTCTGATCTGGCTTCATGGTTTCAAGATGGATGCTCGGGAGGAGTGGGAGCTTCTGGCTATGAAGGCTGCATCATGGCTCCGTGCTCAGAATGGTAACAACCACAATAAAACGTGTTGATCTTTTCTTTTTACAGCGTGTGTTGGTTAAATCCTGCTGTTTCTCTTCTGCTGATGACTTGTGTTTTTTCCTTCAGCACCGTGTGTGACCGAGTGTGTGGAAGCTGGAAATGCTCTGTTGGGTTGTCAGGTGCAGAAAGACGACCTGGGGCTGTGAGGTTTTCATTAAACTGGCTTCTCCGCAAGCAGATTTACTTTATCCTGCAGCCTTCAATTACATGTTACTCTCTTGTGTGCCTTAGCATATTTGCACTCTGCTTCATCCATGCAGGATCAGCCATGTAACGAGAACAGTCTTAATGTTTAATGTTGTGTTGGTGATTGTTTAACTTGAAAAAAAAAAATAAAGATGATTTTTTGGGCCTGAAACTTTACTCATGAATCATGCATACAGAGACAAATAATAAACCAACATATTTTGAAAAACAGTTTGAGAAGTCTTTCAGTTTCAATAGTTTCAGTGCACTTGTCTTGCAAGTCAGACCTCAACCTCAGCTTAAAGTTCTGGACACATATAACAAGTTCAGAAAGGTAAGTTACATACAAAACAACCAACACATACCCACATCTTTTCTGTGACATGTGGGTGCAGTTAATCCTAAATTACTGCTAAGTGCTGATGATTTCTTCACCTTCAGATTTTAATTGATTGTTTTTAGGTGCAGATCAACAGAACAAAATAATTATTATCAGGACGAGAAAAAATATTCTTCCATATAAATGTTTGTCACTAGATGGACTTAATTAAAAAAAAAAATTCAATGTGTTCTTATAAGTAAACAAACAAACAAAAATAACTTTGGGCCATAGAGGTCCATAATGAACTTTCATGCTTCACAATTTAATGCAGCTTTAAGTTTACATAATAAAGTTTGAGATGTACAATCATCAGCAAATACAGAAGCAAAAGGTGTTTCACTCCTGCTGTGCCAGTGTGAGCATTTTACAGGTGAGCTGTTTGTTCTCAACATGCTCAGGTTTGTCAACCTCAGATGAACCAAAACACGCAAAGTGCAAACATAAAACAAAATGCGTATTCTGTTTATTTTAAATAATATACAATTTTTAAAAACTATGTCAAATAAACCTAATAAAAACACAAAAAGAACAATAATAGGCCAAGTCTGGGACTGTAAAATTGTTTGCGGAAAGAAAATAGTTTATGTAAATAATGATTACCTAAAGCTACCACAAGGGAATTTCACATTTTATTGATTTTGGACGCCCCTGTGGACACAGCGGTAGAGTTTCCACCATGATAACCACAAAATATATTGTCAAAAATACAATAATTGAAGTTAAAAAAAATCTTACTCTCTCTTTTTAACTGGCCTACAAATGACTCACTGTAACTTTGGCTGTGAAAATGTAAACACAGGCTTGTTTGGACAATCTGACATAGCAGGCATTAAAAATAATGATAATAGATAATAAATAAATGAATGAATACAAAGCCTAAATAAATAAGTATATAAATATTTATAACATACCCTGGAGGGTGCCCAGACCACTACTACTGACTTTGATCACTAATGGGGACATTCATTTGTTGCCCCCTGGCCTGGTGGGTATCAGAGAGGGGTGGGGTCATAAACCCTGCTGCATCTGTCTGTATGTATATAACAAAGTGGCAGAAAACTTAGCTTGTGTTCAGCTCCTCTGCAGGATTTATTCTGCAGCGCTGCCTCTGTGGGGTTTTAAATTCCTCCCGAGCTCTATGTGCCCTCGACGACCTGTTTAAGTAGGCTATCGCACTAACACAGTAAAAAGTAATTTATAATGAAACTGACATTTTAATCACTATTTAAGACACAATGAAAAATATAGGGATGTCTTTTTTAACCACTTTTCATTTTTTTTAAACTTTATATATGTTTTACCAACTGTACTACAGTTACATAATAGTGTAATATTGTTCATATTCTTTTAACATATTTTTTGACATTTTAAATTTCTGTACATATACTGTATTTTTAAGTATTTAAACTCTATGAATCTTTATGTCTTTTTAAACACTTTTTAACCCTTCACACTCTGCATATTATCACCAGTATGCACATATTTTTAACCCTTTACACGCATATATCTTGCATTGACGTATTTGTAACCCTTAACAAATTGGTTCAGTTACAGACTTACTCTAACCCTAACCCTAACCCTTACCCTCCCCGGAACAACTGACACTTTTCTCAGGTGGGGACACGGCTTTTGTCTCCAGTTTCTTATAGTCTGACATGTGTCCCCGACAGTCAGAATAACACACACACACACACACACACACACACACACAAAACACACACACACACACACACACACCATGTTGTGTTTCCATCACTTCTTGGGGACATTACATTGACTTACATTCATTTCCTGGAGACTTATCCTGACCCTACCCATCACAAGTCCCTGCCTAAACCTAACCTTACCCTAACCCTGACTCAAGTCTTCACTCTAAAATTTAATGATTTACCTCATGGGGACTTACAATTTGTCCCCATAAAGTAGGCGAGACCCCACAATGTGAGTGTGTAAACAGATTTGTGTCCCCACAACAATAAGTAATACACGTCCACACACACACACACACACACACACACACGGGAAGTGAGTTTGAATCTCCCACTTTGAGCAACTCCCGAATCCGCGGATTGCACCGCACTGCAGGAAGGCGTGTTTGAACAAATCGAACATACCCTGTGATTTTCACTGTGACTTCGCAGATCTGAGTGTGTTGTCACAGCTGAATTAGCAGTTCATGCTCTGTTAACATTTTGACCCCACCGGAGGATAAACTACTTTGTACCGACACACAGTGTTCATTCTCAGAGGTAGGTTCTTCTGTGTATTTCACTGAGTAGTCAGATGATGCTGGAGCTAATGTTGATGAGACTTTGAGTGACTAACCAGAACGGTGATGATATTGCCACAGATGTGCGTGTTTTAGTGTTTTCGCCAAATAAACTTGATTTAGAATTTGGGCGGCACAATTAACTAATTGTTGTTAATTGCTAATTAACTAATTAATATGGTCGAAATAGCAAAATATCCAAGTGTAATATCCAAATCGCAATCTTTTGAAAAAGGAAAAATGTGTGATAAACAATAATGAATAGTGCTGCAGAGATTCCCTGGCCTAAAAGATAAAAGTAAACATCTTTGTTTGGTACACACCCCAACAAATGTCACATCATGATATTAATTGTTTTTTTCTTAGTAAAACTCAAAATTGCAATGCAAAAATGATCATTACCATTAATCATAGCGCATATCGCAATTTCAGTCAAAATAATCACGACTTTTTTTTGCTATGTCATGCAGCCCTATTGAGAAAGCAATGCAGGGATAAAATTTTTAAAAAATGGAGACCCAAATCAAACACCAATGGTGGAAATGATACTACAGCAACTGAGAACACAATAGAGGAGTAATACCAAAGATCAGAAGAGGATATATAAAAATAAATGCCAAAGTAAAACAAACAAACAAACAAAAAAGACAACAACAAAAGTGGACCACAAAGGAGCAAAGTAAGAGACATTACAAAAGCAAATACTGAGAAATAGATGAGTATAGTTTTTTTTTTTAGTCTTTTTGTTCTCTTTTTCCAAAATCTTCAGCAACCTAAAGCAGATGGCAAAATTATACATGAACACTGCTTTCATTTTACTTAAAAGCATGAATATGATATTTACCTGGAATACTCACAAGACTGACAGTATCAGAAATATATTTGCATCCAAGTTGTCCATAAAATAAATAATACAAAGGTGAGGTAAATGGAGGTATGTTGTCCATTTTCAATGACAATCATGTATTTCAGACCCGAACAAAGTGACACACGAACATTTAAAAAATAAATTGTCAATAGTTTCACCCTCTGATGAACAAAGGACACATGGATCAACTGTAAGATTAAATCTTTTGTGCAGAACTGACAGGGTATGTTGCAGATACTGTTTTAAAATGGGTTTCTTTTACTTTAGGAGCAACAGGGCAAACTACACAAAGAGAAAAGGTTTAAGGCTCCTTAAAGGGACCTATATCATCCCAGACAGAGCATGACTTAAGTCACCTAAATGTATTTGTTTAAGAAACAGAAACAGCTGTTATAACTTTTTTTTATCCCAGCAAATGTCATACTTCATGGTGAAGGTTTCAAAGGAAAGCAAGTGTCCATCTGGTTTTAATAGATCATAGACAAACATTAACCCATTGACATTAACCATGTTGTTTCACAGCAAAGAGTTTTGTGTGGTGGAAGATTTAAGCAAAAAGTCAATCCCTCCAACCTTATTAAATATTTTATTATTTATATTTTATTAGGGATATGGCTAAAGGCTGCAACTGCAGACTCATACTCAGTGGCTTTTAAGGCCCCATTAACATGATCTCACTTTTGAGGAAGTATACAGAGAATGGCGAGGGTAATTAAGCCTTGATCTACTGCGGACAGAAGAGTCCTACCCAGCATAGATAAGTGCTGTGTGAGCCAGTGATACAGCATTTTTTGTAGAGCTTTTAATCTGGAAATAACATTCAAATCTTCTCTGTCACACAGGTTCTTTGTAACTATTAAACCAAGGCATTTAACCTAATTTTTGATCGGGATATTGACTGTACTACTTAGATCACTACCATGAACAGCCAGGAGTTCACATTTCCTAAGACTTCATGTCAAACCGGACGCTTTTGAGAGAAGACTTATTTTATCAGTCACTTTTTGATCCATATTTTTGTTGCTTCAAAACAGTGCAGAATCATGAGTAAATTAGCTTAGCATGAATCATATCATAGATCACAAATCTCAAATTATAGTCCAGAAATGTCTGAGTGACTGTTACGTTAATATTAATGAATAATGTGAGCTAATTGTTGCTGCTTTGGTCAGAAGTTATTTTCATAAATACATAGATTAAAGATATATGCGTGTATATGAAACACCTCTAGCAAAATAAAGCCGAGAATTTGCACGACATTCACACAGAAATAGAGAAAAAAAATCATTACACACACTAACATCTTTTTACAGAAGTACTGAGAGCCAAATGACACTGAAGTTCATTTTCTAAGCCTGATCTAAATTGTTTTTTTCCTGTGTTCATGTCACATGTGAAAAAAAGGTTTTGCCAGGATAATTTTTCCAGGCTCCTTAATTGTATTTTTTATTTGGGAAACAGGTGGAAAAAGGTTTTGTCGGGATTATTTTTGCTGGTGTTCCTGGTGAATTTTGCCTATCAACCTCTTATAACAGAAATGACTATTAGACCAACCAACACTTAGAAAAATGATCCTGCCAAATCTTTTTTCACATTTTTACAAGGGATGTTGCATCGCAATATTGTGACAAAACATGTCTCAGTACCCTACTGTACTGTGACAATATCTACCATGATATTACATTGTCATTAATTCTGTTTATAATTTATATCTTATTTTATAAAAGGACTGCCACTGACTGCTGCATTGTTTTTGTTGAGTTTTTACTGGCATTGAAAGAGTCTCAATTGAGAGATTTTTATTAAGATTTTTTTTAATGTTGTTTTGTAGTTATAGCAGTAGAAACACTGCTACCTTTGTCCACAGGGGCCTCCAAAATCAACAAGATATGAATGTCATTTTTCTTTGTTTTTTAATATCACCATAAATATTGTATTATGGTATTATTATACCTTTATTTTTTGGTATCATTACATCCCTAGTTTTAGAGATTAAAAGAAATAAAAATTAAATATATTTTTTTTAAACTTATGTAAATTATCCAGGCAAAACATTTTTCTACTTGATTCACAAATGAAAAAAAATATATATATAAGAAACTTAAAAAGATTGTCCTGGCAAGCAATATAACCCATTTTTTAGTCATTAACACAGGAGAGAAAACAATTTAAATCAGACTTAGAAAATGGATAGTGATTTTTTTCTCCCATTTACCTCTCAGGGCTTAACACAAAATCTAACTAGCTAATATGACTCTTTCTTCTTTCTTTCTTTCTTTCTTTCTTTCTTTCACTAAAGCAGAAGGTCTGTAAATACAGGTGGGATGTCAGTCTCCTGTGGTCTGCTTACTCCTCAGAGGGAACAAGGTACAGAGCTGGTAACATCAAAGCAAAAACTGATTTCCTCAATAAACTTTTTGTCTTAAGTCACACAAGTAAAGGCTTCACTTTGCGGAGTTAACTCTACTATGATATTAACAGTTGCTTGGTTAACAGTTATTTTTTTTGTGATTTTGCATTTTCTTGTGCAAAGATGAGGAAGGCTGCGAATGAGCTGGTGTGTGTATGTCTGAATATATTTGTCCATGCAAGTGTGTTTGGTTATCAGTGAGGCAGCATGATAGTTAATAGTCAAAGTGAAATATAAATGTATTGATCGGTCAGTAACAGTCAGCTGTCTCTTGATCAGTTCCTCTGAAGAGTGTGGAGGTGGAGGTGGAGGTGAGGGACCATGTGGCTACAGTGGTCTCCACTCTGAACTACGAGAACAAGGAGGACAAACCACTAGAGGCTGTTTTTGTCTTCCCTCTGCCTGGAGATGCTGCTGTCTGTCATTTCAGTGCTACGATTGGACAGACACAGATTGTAGCTGAGGTGAAGGAGAAGACAGGAGGTGAGCTGGACAGTGAAGACTTTCTCACTACAGTGGAGCTGAAGAACACAATAAACACAGTGAAAGTTACTCACATGTGCCCTCTGTACTGCAGGCTCGTGAGGAGTATGATGACGCTTTGAGCTCCGGTCAGCAGGCCTTCCTGTTGGAGGAGAGTGATGAGAGTCCAGATATATTCTCTCTGAGTGTGGGCTGCCTGCCTCCAGGAGAGAGCGCCTCCATCAGGCTGGAGTATGTCATTGAGCTGGCTGTACAGGCTGATGACGGGCTGAGGTTTTGTCTGCCTGCTGTGCTCAACCCTCGTTACCAACCTCAGGGTAGGAAAACCAGTCACTTTTAATCAGGAGCCCTTTAACTACAGCAGACAGTCAAATGCCCACCTGAACAACACTGACGGAACCACATTGTCTCAAAATAACAGGCTGGAAATGGTCTTCTAACCTCCCACTTGTGCAGAGGAGTGAACATGAAACCAGTCATGTGACTGTTGCCACATGCAACAGAATATGTGAGGAAAATATAGTAGATTATAAGGTCAAGTTTCAACTTGACTCTATTGAAGAAATACACATTATTGCAGGAGTTGCACTAAACTTTGTAAAATGGTGATTTCACTGTGTAGTGCCTCTTTGATTACATAATTTCAGAGATGTCTCATGTTTACAGGTAGTGAAGGTGGCAGAATGCAGGTGACCTCTGTTCCAGTGTCTCTGGTGCCCTACAGTCTGTCTTTCTCTGCCCGAGTATCCTCTCCTCGTCCAGTCTCTAAAGTAGAGTCCAACTGTCCCCTGGACCCTCTGCAGTACCTCAATGCAGAGCAGACCCAGGCCATGGTAGGTAGAGTGCTAATGTGTCTGCTGTGATTGATATATCACTTTATTTATTCTTTACTTTATATTTATGTATGTTTTGTGAACTTTAGGTCAAGTTGGCTGCAGGACACAAGTTTGACAGAGATGTTGAACTGCTGATTTATTACAAAGACGCCCACCAGCCCACTGCTGTGGTGGAGGCAGGACAGGCCTCTGCCAAGCCTGGTGAGTGAGTGAATTAGTGAAGTTGTTACTGTGCAACTCAAAAGTTCATTATTCTTCAAATGAAATTAAATGAGTAAAATGGTAGGAATAAATGGTAAAATGTGGTCTTGTTTCTGTCTCTCCTGTGTTTCAGGCACTCTGATGGGTGATCCAGTAGTGATGCTGAGCCTGTACCCTGAGTTTCCCCAGGCTGTGATGTCTTCAGTCGCCTCATGTGGAGAGTTTGTGTTCTTATTGGATCGATCTGGAAGTATGGATTCACCAATGAACAGCAGTGAGAGTGATCAGACTTGCATTGGGAGTGCCAGGGTATTCATCACGTGTAGTTTCTGTCATACAATCATTCATAGTGTCCCTCTTGCACAGTGGCCATCACTGTCTTTTCTCTGTTCTGTTAAGGATACTCTGCTGCTCCTGTTGAAGAGCTTACCAATGGGCTGCTATTTCAATATTTATAGTTTTGGGTCCAGCTATGAACACATCTTTCCGTAAGTCACTTGCTCGTGTGACTCAGTCCAAAAACATTTGTACCTGACTTTGGTGTCAATGTTTGTATGTGCGTGTGCATTGGTGATTGAATTCATGTATTTATGTGACTGCAGTAAGAGTGTGGAGTACAGCCAGAAGACCATGGAAGAGGCTCTGAAGAAAGTTGAGGAGATGGGATCTGATCTGGGAGGAACAGAGATCCTGACGCCCCTCAAACATATTTACAGCCAGCCCTGCATTCCCAGTCAACCTAGACAAGTAAGCACACACACACACACACACACACACACACACACACACACACACACACACACACATGTCATAGATGTTACACTGGTTATACAGACAACATATAACCAAGTCACTGACACAGTAGTTCCCTCTATAATAGTGAAATAGCCAATGTGGCTTAAATTGAAATGATGCTGCATCCATGTTTCTAAATATGTTGATCTTACTGCAGTTAACATTACTACATTACTGTTAATATATTACTAAATGTACATATATTATTATTATAATACTTTACTAGAATATGGAAATAAGGTACTTGTGTGAAACTGTACTTAGATAAAAGTAAAAAGTAGTACTCTGAGCATTACTGTGTTACATTTTGGAAATTATTTTTCCCAAATACCTACAAGCATATTTGGATTGAAGAAATCTCACATCATGACATTATTTGCGGTTTCCCGAGTAACACATTTGGATTTGGCTGCATCCCTAGTCTCAGTACAGCCTCTAACAGTTTCCACACTTGTATGCAGAAAATAAGCGATTAGCAGTCCTGTTAGTGTACATCAATACAGTAAAGACAGCTGAGGCTGATAGTTTCTACTGCACTGTACTATCTAATGAAGGCCCCCAAAGACCCCCAACATTATGTTTAAAATGTTTATAATTTTTGACACAAATTATATGAAACAATGTCATTGCATTTCTTTCAGTAAAGACACACAATATGTGGTAATGCTGCAGGCAATTAAAATGGCTGTGGTGCCACAGATGGTTTAAATGTGTTTAAATTGGGATGCTCTCTGACTTGTTGCTGGATTTGTCAAAGAATGTGTAGTATATGGAAATACAGGCTTGATATAGGTTAAATATTGTCACCTCATAATATATTTGTAACCTCCTCCCTAGGTGTTTGTCTTTACTGACGGAGAGGTGAGCAACACCAAAGAGATTATCGATCTGGTGCAGAGAAATTCAGGTTCTCACAGGTGAGACCATAAAAACACAAAATACAACAATCACCCAAACAATTCCCAGAATATGTGCCATGTTTTGTAAAACAAAACTACTGTATTGTAGGTGTTTCTCTTTTGGGATTGGAGAAGGGGCCAGCTCTGCTCTTATCAATGGGTTGGCCAAAGAAGGAGGAGGTCACGCTCAGTTCATCACAGGGACTGACAGGATGCAACCCAAAGTAAGACATTTGGTTAATATAAAAAATGTATTTGGACAGATGTCATGGTTCCAGATGAAATAGTAGATAAATACCCAGCACCTCTCCCAACTTTTTTGTAAACATTTAAACTCTTCAGGTGATGCAGTCGCTGGGATTTGCTCTGCAGCCAGCTGTAATGGACATCTCGGTCACATGGGATTTGCCAAAGGGGGTCTCTGCCACTGTCCTCTCTCCACCAATCACAGCAATTTTCCAGGGTCGGAGGTCACTGGTTTACGCACAGCTCACTGGACAGGTAGGAGCAGCACCACCTCACAGAGAAATACATATATTATGTCTGAAGCTGGATTTTGCAACAAACAGAATGACTGTCATATTCAATATGTGTTTTAGTCAGCTATGTTATTACAAACATGGCCTCAAACACTGTGATGCTTTCTCAGAGTTCAGAGGCAGCAGAGGGCTGTGTGACGGTGAAGTACACCCTGGCAGGTCATCCCTCTCAGAACCAGCTGCACTTCAGTCTCAAACCTGCAGAGGACACTGGGTAAAACTGTGCCAAGTGCCATGCACTGCACTGTGAATTTACAGATGAAAATCTGGATAAATATTATCGTAATAAATTAATTAATAATTTGTTGTTTGTTAATAAAGTAACCATACCATTAAATTTTTGTCCTGAGCAGGAAGGCGTTAATGGTTGTTTTGCCACCAACAAATAATGAAATTATGATTAACTGTCACTAATTATTAGTAATGCAATAATTTATGTTATCATTAGTTTGTGTTATATAAAATAATTAGTTTATAAATTTTATATTGTATCATAGCAGATAAAAGACAATCACAATTACAGTCTGATTAAATTAGAACCAGACAACTAACCCATACCACGATCTTTTTGTTTTGTTTCATTTTTGTGCTTGTATTTTGAAAGTCTACCTGGATGTTGGTTGTTTATTATTGCTAACTTGATTGTGGAGTCATGCATAACTGATGCTAGAAGGGCACCTACAGCTTACCTACCTATGTTAATGGTTAAGACTGTGTTGTGCATCTATCAACATTATTTAGTTATTAATGATGATTATTATAAAGTGTTATTGTGAGCATTCAACAGAAATCAAACCAAATGTTTAGGTTTTGTATAATGTGACAGTGTGGACAGAAAATTGCTGATGTTGTTGAGATACTGATGCACTTGCATGTTTAAATTTTAATTGGTTAATAAGTTGTGGCCACATAGACTTGTGATATGACTGACTGTAAATGTAAGGTAAGCTTCGTGCATGTTTCCTCCTCTCTACTGTCTGCAGATTAACAGTCCACAGGTTGGCTGCTCGGACTCTGATTCGCTCCCTGGAGATGGAGGAGAGAAAGCTTGGAGAAGAACAAGGTGAGGGAGTAAAGGAAAAGGTGGTGGAGATCAGTGTCCAATCAGGAGTGAGCAGCGCCTTCACTGCCTTCATTGCTGTCAACAAAGGCAACGGCGAGAAAATTCAAGGACCTCTGGTGCGCACATTTTTTCCAATATCATACACGGGTAAGTTCAAAAGAAACAAAGAATTAATGTCACTTACATCTTTAGTTTTAATTTTGTTTGTTAGTATATATATGTTTGGTTGATTGCTGAATGCTGTGTGTTTATGTATTAATAGTTTATAATACTGCAATATTTGTTTTTGTTACCATCTCAGTGTTATAAGGGTTGTTTTTATGTATTACTTTATAGAAGCACGATTATGGTTCAGTCATAGCACCAAGGTTGTTTTTTTGTTTTATTAACAAAATGAGGTTTACTGTGGTTTACTTGTTTGTTTCCTAACTTCCAAACAGTTCTCTGCACTTAATGTTCTACTCTCTTTTTCTTTTTTTAACCCAAAGATTGCTATCTCTGTAGTTATAATCTGTCAGCTATCGATGAGGATCCACCGTTTAAGGCTCTTGGTATTGAATACAACATAAACACAACAACACAATTCAAAACAGTTCATTTATCTGATACGAATTATTTCATGTATATTGCATGTGCTATTCATATGAACCTTATCTGAGTTATTCTGGCGGTACTAGGCTGTAATCTCACAGTAATTTTCATTTAAGGAACATTTCAAAAGTCTTCATGTTATCGTATTTCTAACTGTTCTCTCTAAATTTTTCAGGGGGGTATGTAAAGTCGAAATCGAAATCAGGTAAATGTTTTCCTTTTTTGATTAATTTTTCATATTTACAACATAATAAGATGTTTGAAATCGACACTGTCTACAAAGAGGTTTACTCGCTGCCAGCACAAAGGTTTTAAAGAAGGTTTCTTAATAATCTTGTTCAATAGTTAGAACTGCTCTCTCCGTTTTATTAACTTTTCATGATTTCAATCCTGCCGGGCGGCTCACCGGAGTGGCTAGTGTGCATGACACACGTCCATTTTTACTAAATCATAAAATGATCATTACATTTCATCAGAGCTTAAGGAGGTTGAATAATTGGCTTCTCAGATAACATGTTCTCCTTTGAAATGTCCATTCCAGGCTGGAATAACTGTTCTTATTTGTCTGTTTCATGTTTATTAGATTTAAAATAAATGCAGACTGTTCACCGAATGAGTAAGTGTCTGTTTATGAGTCATAAGAAATCCTCAATAATCTTTTAGAGGGAGTAGATGTTTATAACGGCTAAATTGAGCAAAACGTTAATGAAGTATGGCAGGCAGTCATGGAACACTGACTCCAGAGTGTGTATTTTCAGATCAGTGGGCTTTTTTTCAGGATAACTAGCTTAACTTTACATTGACAGAAAATTGACAGTTTTAAACAGGTGATCAGCTCAGTGTAGGACTCATTGTGGCTTGTCAGCATCAAAATATAGTGTTGCAATTATCTTGCACTTCTGTTCAGTGTCCCTGCAGCCTGCAGGCAAACTGCCTGAACTTCCAGTCTGGGGAGGAGGGGGGGGGGCATGGGGAAAAAACTAGACCAACCATAGATCGTATATTAAATAGGATTTCAACCTATTTAATATAGAATCTATGGCTCGAAGTTGCTATCTGGACTGCAGAACTCATTTTTGAATGCTAGTGTCTCACATATTGTTTACATACGTCACATATGTAAACAAATATGGTGTTAATTCATTTCATTCTTCGGCATTTTCAGCAGTGCTTTGCATTTTTTTATTTCAACTGTCAGCAGCATTCACACACGTTATCTGCAGAAAAAAAAAGCATTTTGTAGTTATATCTGTACATGTGCCTTATTAATGAGCTACCATATTTTGTAAGATATTTATAGTGTACATGGATACAACATAAACAAACAAGAATAATAATTCTCTTGAAATCTCCTCTCTGTCAACAGTTTTCAGCAAAATCAGTGGCTACTTTAAGGCTGGTAAGAAAGACTCGCCTCAGACCAATGGTAAGCAAACAAGTGGCATGTTGCCTTTCATTTCTCAATCTTATTGAGGCTTTAAAACTCTGTCAAAGATCCTACACATTCATTGTATTTTTTAAAGGTGCTTTTAATTAATACAGGCGGATAATACACATGACACTCATGACAAATGTTGCAATACAACTCAAAAGAAAAAGAATAAATGAAATTAAATAAAAAATACAGACAACAATAAAATAATAATAATAAAAAGAAACAAATGAAAAAAGATCCTTGATTAATCCCTTGATTAATTAAAATAAGATTTAAAGTACCAATACAATTAAAAACTGAAATATACAAATGACGAGTAGAGTGTAGAATAGTTATAGTTTTATATAGTCCCACAGTGGAGCAGCTCTTTTCCCATTTCAGGGTATGCTGTCCTAATGTGTAATGGTTTGGAGCAATAACTTTTTCCAAAAGAATGCCACAATGTGTTTTGTTGACAACTTAGTTCCTAAGCTTTAAATATAAATATTTTACCTAACAAAATAATTGTGTTTATTATCTGGGGACAGTCTTTGTCCAGAACTCCCAATGTTATGCTTGAAATTATAAATTTAAAGTGAATGTCGAGTGGCCCTAGCCAATTTTGGATGTTGGTCCAGAAAATAGTTTGTGTTTTACAGTGTATGCATGTCTTTGGGTATAAACAGACAGGGGTTTTCTTATGATCCCAGATTATTTAGTGTTTATTTTGCGATTTTCTCTTCACAAATGCCTTTATATGGTGATTCAGTCACTGAGCCCAAGCAGACACCCAGAGACCCTTTGCTGCAGTTGGTCTCCCTCCAGAAGGCGTCTGGCTGCTGGGTACAAGATCCAGATCTGGCTGCTGCACTGGGAAAGACCAACGAGGAGGTGGAGAGCCAGAAACCTGCATCGGTGGGTCCAGTAGATAGCAAGTCATATCTTTACAGCAGCTAATCATATCTTAGTAAGCTTTGCTTTGAATCTGTAGTCACACTACTGGAGTCAACATCTGTGTATCTTTGACTTGGTGAATTAGGTGAACCAGGAGGTTTGGGCCACCATTCTGGCTCTGATCTGGCTTCACGGTTTCAAGCTGGATGCTCGGGAGGAGTGGCAGCTTCTGGCTATGAAGGCTGTGTCATGGCTTCATGCTCAGAATGGTAACAACCACAATAATAAGTGCTGATGTCTTGTTTTAACAGTGTGTGCTGGTTAAATTCTGCTGTTTCCTCCATTCAGTCTTCTCTGCTGATGTCTTGTATTGTTTTCAGCACCGTGTGTGACCGAGTGTGTGGAAGCTGGAAATGCTCTGCTGCATTGTAAGGTGGAGAAAGACACCCTGGGACTGTGAGGTTTTCATCAAACTGGCTTCTTTTTCAGTATTGGTACACTGAAGTATCCTGCATTTATTGTACTTCTAAGCATTGCGCTTTACTCTTTGAACTACTTAAATTCCATTGTGTAATCTTTGTTGTTGTTGTTCAACTCCATAGAAATGGACCAACATGGAAAAAACAAATATTCATAATGAACAAATATTCATTATGCTGAATAACTCTTTTCTTGAATAAAGCAAATGAAAAAAATCTACAAATCAAACATTTCACTTGCTTTCATTGCAGTAATTGTTTGGAGATTTTTTCTTGGAACTGTTGAACTTAGACAAATCTCAAAAATGTGACTTCAATCCAGCAATGGTTTGACTCAGCTGGTTGTGAATGTGCCGATGTCTGTGAAAATATATGTGCATTTATTTTTCCTTGCAAGTGCGTGCTTGGGTCACAGGGAGGCAGCAGAGGAGCTTTTCTAATCTAAGTTGAATGCAAACAATTTCATGGATATGGAGGGAGAGAAGACCTTAATAAGTAGTCTCATCATTAATTAATCATTACTAAATGTGTAAGGTTTTATTCAGTATTCGGTTTTATTCAAAGCGGGAGGTGAGGTCTCCACTCTGATCTGGAGGACAAACTACTAGAGCAATGATGCTCAGCTTGTGGCCTGCAGGCCAAATCTGTATTTTTTTAACACCAGTAAATTACTTTTTGAGTACAACTTTAGTAATGTAACTGTACTTGTAGTTGAGCATGTTGTCCAGATCCAATTCAAATGTGGTCAGAAAAACCTTAAGATCTTAATAATGCTGTATTGTTAAGTTTGTGACATTATGTCAAAGAGCATGTTATTCTCAGACACATTTTTATTCCCAGATTTCACAAGTCCAACAACGATGTGGCTAATATTTGATCATATTTTGATTACGTACCTTTACCTGTGCCTTCTCTCCTGAAGCTACATTATTCTAAGGTGAGTTTACTGAATGACACTGAAATATAACAGAAGAAGAGCGCAATTAGCAAACACATGAGCTGTAATAATATACTTACTACCTTCTACCAATTACCATCATGCACCTCTGAATTTGTAGTCTCCCACCTGCAAGATATCCTGATTGGACACTTCAAATTTATGATGTGGGGAATTAACAGAGCTTATCTTTCCAGGGGGGTTATAAGGTTAGTCCTATATTGAGGCTGCCTAAAATGTGATAACATCAGCTTGTATAAAATGTATTTATGTCTTTTCAAAGTAATTACTTGTATTTTAATTGCATACATTTTTCATGCCAGTATTTTGTTGTATTTGATTTAAATACATTTGATGAGCAAGTATTTGTAATTTCTAACGACATTTTTTTCATTTCTTGCGGGCATTTATGCCTTTAAGTGATATGACAGTTGAAGTAAGGACAGGAAATGGGGAGAGAGAATGGAGTGATGGTGTGCAGCAAAGGGCCACAGGCTGGAATTGAATTCACAGCTGCTCCTGAGGATTGGCAGCCCCACACAAATGCTTTCTGATGTAATTTTGACCATCTCTGGTGGTGTGTGGAAAAGAAAAACTGAGACCTGGCCAGAGATCCCTAATTAACTTTGCTCATTAGATGATTAACTCTGTGGGGGAAAAACTAAACTGAATACAAATGAAACTTTGTAGGAGATCCTAATAGTCTCCACCAGATGTATGTGATTACTTGCATGCATTGGCTTTAGCTAGTTTTTCCTTGTATTAGCTGTAGTTGGTGTCCATCTTGTTTTCCCTATGCGTGCTATTTGGTTTGGCCTGGGCCCACTATATATATGTTCACTGGTGGCTCCATAAGAGTGTGTTCCTTCATCATCCACAGAGTCAGCTGTTCCATGCTTTTTATGGAATCACATGCAGGTAAGTTCATGCATTATCTACTTTTATGAAATATTTTTGACTGTTAATCTTAGAGGTAACAAATGGAGGCTAACCCCTTTTATTTATTATAAGAACCCCCCAAAATGACTTTATTACCCAAGAATAAATCCAAACAGCAAAACTCATCCAAAGAAGGCAAAAGTGGAAAGTCCAAAAATGAAAAATGAAACAGAAGTCTGAAACATGAATGGGTGACAAACGAACTGCCACAGAAACAAAGACATGAGGACTAAATGGACCAGGTACTAATCAGGCACAGGTGAAACAAATAGTAATCAAAAAGGGCAGGAAAAGATCAAAGACAAGAACTAAAGACTAGACCCATGAGAGAAGACAAGGACTATAAAAATAAAAAAGGAAATGGCTAAAAAAAAACAAAAAACAAATCATGACATGTGAAGGCTTTAATCGTTTTTTTGTTTGTTTAAATCTTCCATTCTTTAAACTTTACCCCCAATTTCACTATAAAAGACATAAAATTTGTCTATTTCAAGAATACGCACCCTAAAAATCTTGTTTTCCTCATTGCCTCACAGCTTGGCCCCTGTATCACCTTGGAAGAAATTAAGTTAATTAATATATTTGAGTTAATTTGCTAAAGAATGTGTTTACAGTTAACTATTTACAAATGTAAAGTGTGTAAAATATGCTTCACCATTTCCTGTAGTCCACAATGTTCACATCTGCCTGTAGCAGGTTTATACATTAATGTACTGGAAACTGGTGTCACCAAATCCCGTCCTTGATATAATATCCCTCCTCTTTTCTACTTTCTCTCATTTCTCCTACTTTCCTTTGAATGCTGTAGTCGTATCAGCCCTCAAAAGCTTTAAAGGGACAGTTCACGGGCTTACATAACTCTTTTTACAGTGTTTCTCTGACCCCGAAACCTTGGTGAATGGGGAAATGATTTCTGGCAGCGTTGTTTTGCAGAGCTGGTCTGAAACAGACAGTCTGTGGGAAAAAATGGTTGGCTTAACGTTGTTATGCTACCACTAATGCAAACCAAATATTTCCTACTGCTGCAGCTTCACCTTAAAAGCATTTCACTGGTGAAAAAAGACCCGACATTTATTTCAAAATAGTCACAGGAAATATAACAATGTTGTCAGTAAGGTTATGCTAAATGGTTACTCAGTAAGGCTGCACTTTACTGAGTGTGCTCTTATAGTTTTACAGTTTACAAGTTTACATTGCAACCACTAAAAATGTACTTTTCCCACCAAATTTAGGGGCTTGGTGGCCCATGGGACCAGTGCTTAAAAATATTAGCGTTTATCCCTGACTAGATTTAAAAGATGATTATAATCATCAAATTGGTACATCAGTGCAAACACCATTAACACAGAACTGAAGGGGAGTTGAGGTGTTGTGATGATTTAAAAGATTTCACTCACCCTCTCCTCTTGAATGACACTTATATCTAATCATCCTTGAGTTTCAGCTGAAACTTGGCTTGATGTTCCCACTGAAGGGCCACGTTGTTACCACTTCACTAAATTGCTTCACACAGTGTGAGATGTATAGGCTGTGAGTCTGATGTTTGGGCCCAGGCTACGTCGAGCCGAGTCCTCGTATCTCAGTGTGTCAACCAATCTGTCAGCACCATAAGAGTGATTTATTGCACAATGAATTTCCCCACCTCCTAATATGTAGAGCTTCTACTACATCTACCTGGGATTCAGATTAGATGTATCATCGTGACGATTGTTTGGTCACAGAAAAAAAGGATAAACTGTGAAGAAAAATGTCACTAATATGGATGAATTAGAGTTATTAGACTACATCGTCTTTAATTTTCTGTAAAATATTTTTGTAAACAAAACAGATCATTTACAAGAATTCATTTTTCCTTTATTTTTCCTGATATTTTTAATGTAATCCTGTAAATAATATTTTGATAGTATCATGATATCATGTGGGATGGGATGACTGTTAATTTTCCAGAGATAAAGTTCACTGCTCTATTCCCGACTGAGTGGACAGTCGGGAGCAGTTTCTGTTGTTGAGGTTATTATGCTATTATCTGTGTGTGTGTGTGTGTGTGTGTGTGTGTGTGTGTGTGTGTGTGTGTGTGTGTATGTGTGTGTGTGTGTGCTGGTTTCTGTTACATGGGCAGGCTAGTCATGTTGATAAATGGGGTCAGGCATCTGTGAAATGAATCTATTTGGTTGTTTTTTTAATGCTATTTGTCTTCTGTTGTGATGTATTCAGATAGTAGAAGGCACCACTGGGATGCTGAATGGTTGTCTTTCCAGTTTAGGAGAATTCCTGTTCATATACACTATATTGCCAAAGGTATCAGGACATCTGCCTTTACACACACAAACTTTAATGATATCCCATTCTTAATCCATAGGGTTTAATATGGAGTTGGCCCACCCTTTCCAGCTATGACAGCTTCAACTCTTCTGGGAAGGTTTTCCACAAGGTTTAGGAGTGTGTTTATGAGAATTTTTGACCATTCTTCCAGAAGTGCATTTGTGAGGTCAGGCACTGATGTAGGACGAGAAGGCCTGGCTCGCAGTCTCCGCTCTAATTCATCCCAAAGATGTTCTATCAGGTTGAGGTCAGGACTCTGTGCAGACCAGTCAAGTTCCTCCACACCAAACTCGCTCATCCATGTCTTTATGGACCTTGCTTTGTGCACTGGTGCACAGTCATGTTGGAACAGGAAGGGGCCATCCCCAAACTGTTCCCACAAAGTTGGGAGCATGAAATTGTCCAAAATGTCTTGGTATGCTCAAGCATTAAGCGTTCCTTTCACTGGAACTAAAGGGCCAAGCCCAACCCCTGAAAAACAACCCCACACCATAATCCCCCCTCCACCAAACTTTACATTTGGCACAATGCAGTCAGGCAAGTACTGATCTCCTGGCAACCGCCAAACCCAGACTCGTCCATCAGATTGACCTGTGGCCATGGAAGTGAATGAAACACCTGAATTCAATGATTTGGAGGGGTGTCCTGATACTTTTGTCAATATAGTGTATATACCAACACCACAAATACTATTTTAGAAATGACTTAGTGGTCAGAATAAGTTAAATAATACTCAGCATTTGAGCTGAAGTTACTTAATCCGAATACATTAATACTTGGAATAAGATTAAGTAGTAGCCTGGTGGCAGGAAAATTTAAGTTACTTAAATGAGGGCCTCATTATATTCCTACTAACAGATATTTTATTTCTTTCCCACTTCACTCATCTGCATATTTGGCTGAAAAATGTATTCCAACTCATGCTTTTTTGAGGCTCCTTGACCTTTTAATGTTAGCACTTCCATTTAACACACTTCCATTTTGCTTAGTCCTCCTGTTAATACTAGACCCCCTCCTAATGTGCTTTAAGTGTTGAGGGACAAAAATCCTTCATCCTTGTTCTGTGTAAAATTTGCTGCTAAAGATAAATTGTGAACTGATCCTTTACTCTGATTAAATATTATAGTCAGACCTCATAGATACATTCAGTCTCACCACTTTCCTTCAGTGAAAAGATATGTGCTATTACATGCTTTTGAGCTCTGTCTCTCTGTCTAAGAAAATCTGATACCTTGTGGAAGAATTAAAGAATGTTTGTCTAAGTGAAAGAGCTAATAATAATGAAGAATAACGAGAATGTCACTTTGGCAAAGACTTGTTTCATAAAACTCAGTGGAATATCACACAATAAGTGTTGATTTGCTCATACTATAAGCAAAGGTCCACCATTGTTGACTGTCTTTGAAACCTCTCAGTACACCCAATATCAATTTTTTTTTTCATTTTATTTTACTTTTTATTACTTTTGTTATTATATATGCATGCCCAGGCTTAAAAGAGTTTCAAAAACAATGTGCATACTACAGGTGTTAGAAAAATGGAGTTGAGTAAAATGTCTGGACTGTAAAGCAGAGAAAAAGTCAAATGTTTTCCCAAACAAAAACAGTCATTTGCACTGCTTGCAAGAAATATTTTGCATATGCAATTCACACACACTGACTTCTGGTACTGGAAAGCTATTGAGGCTGATATCTGAACAAAAGGAAGAGTCAACCTTGCATCAAAAACACACTCTAAAGTTGGATTATTTGTGAAGTTTATAAAGTATATGGTTATTTTTGAAATTCTAGATCAAAAACAGTCTTTAAAGAAACAATATGGAACTGTTGCAACATTTGTAATAGACACACACATACACACACACAAATAAATAAATAATACACTAATATTGTGTACAGTAACTTGAAAAACAGAAACAAATCATCTTGTGACAAACACTTGTCTCCAGATTTGGTGATTTTGAATTTTTCGATGAAACTGAAGGAGGGAGTCCTCTGTGAGCTGTATCCACATATTTTTAAGCCAGACAAACCATTTGCAAAGCCACTGGATAATCTGGAAAATGCATTGCCACAAAGCTGAAAACATGGCTGTTTTTCTTAGCTCCTGAAAAGCTGACATTGTGGAGATGAGTCATTTTCATTGGGACAGCAACGAAATATTCTTCCGCAAAGACTTGTTCAAATACACAGTGTAATCTATAGTATACTGCCAATGGAATATTCCCTTTAATATTACATATGGAGATCAATGCTGTCATTGGAGGAGCAGGCAGTTGTCTCTCTGTGGTATCACAGCCCGTCCAGCTTGGAAGAGACAGCCTGCTGGAGTCTGTTCTTGCCAGCTCAAGGTCACCACCACAGACTCTAGAGCAGCAACTAGCACAGTCACTGCTGGCTGACTTGCAACTAACAGGATTCTGTATAATCATCCTTAAAATGATTAGGTTGTGCATTTGGTGTGGATAGATACAATAAAGGGTCCTGTCTCCAGAGAAGGTTCCCAAAATTAGATCAAACTGTCAAACTAGACAATGTTGATCAAATATTACAGCATTGCCCATTTATTGCCTAAAATGTTTCATCATATTTTATTTCAGTTTTATATTGGATTGGATTGACATCACTGGGCTGACTGACATGCACTGGTGATTTCTACAGTGGATTTGATATTGGCATTGTTTGATTAATAGATATGCCGTTGCAGCTGTGGATGTGATGGATGACTGTTACTTGTGCTGTGGATATAGTTTTGCATTTTATGCTGAGTATTTTTGTGTTGTTGAGTCTGTTGTTGTCCAGTCTGTGCCCTTTTGATCTGTTCTTTAGCATTGTTTTTTTTGATCATCTCTCACAAGTCCCTCAACTTCATGGAAGTACACATCTGAATCACTTCAGTTCGTTGTTAACTCAAGTACAGCAGGTTTATAAGAGGCAGTGGGCAGATGTAAAATAATCTGATTTGTTCTGTGTTTCACCTACTAAAGAAACTGAAAAGGGTCCACGGCTGGTTTGTTTATAAAAAGGTTTGAGTTGAATTCCTACAGATATAACCGGACCCACAAGCTCTGGCTTTCATTAAGCTTAAGTCATGTGCCATCAGCTTACACCCTGACAAAGACTCAGACACGTCGCTTGTTACTGAAGCTCACAGAGACAGATTTAGGCCTGTGGGGGACTTGTTACTATGGCAGATAATGCAACAATGATACCCGCTGTCACAAACCCAAACGCCAACTCAAGCTACTCCAATTTAGACCATGTAAATCCTCCTCTTGGCTTTACAAGTGATGACTTATTTTGGTTTTGTTCATCCTTAAAGTGAGGTTTTGCGCTATTTGACCCATGCAGCATGTTCAATTCATTACAACTGTGATTGAAGTTTACTTAAGACGCCATTTTTTCTGATTCTGAAATGAAACAGACCACTATAAAAGGCAAACCATGTCACTATTTTTAGCATAAGCGTGTTTCTATTTGCATCAGTGGTACAGTGTCGGTTACAGTAGGCCATTACAACCAATCTTATCCAAACCTTTGGCAGACCTCCAACCAACACTTTCTGAACTGGTTTCCACGGCAACCCCAACCAGCAGGACCAATTAGAACTGACAAAGGATCTCCGAGTGCTAAACTGCCTGGAGATTAGAGGAAAAGAAGACACATCCTCAAAACAAACACAACAAATGAAAGAAGGGCGCACTGATCTGTGGGTGTGTCTCTACGTGTGTGCCTGTGTGTGTGTGTGAGAGTGAGACACAGACAGCGGCTTTGCATGAGCATGTACCTGTGGGCTCAGTTGTGTCTGCTTGGGTCTATCCATTAGGGGGGAAAGATTTAATTAAACCTGCTATCTTTCCTTCCCTCCCTCTGTTTCTGTCTCTGTAGGGCTGTTGTGTGTGTCCATGTGTGTTGTTTGAGCCACAGGCAGGAAACCAGATCAATAACAAATAGTTTAGAGTGGCTGATGTTTCTTTTTTCTTTTGAGGCCCTCAGTGGAGCTCAGTGGCCTCTAAGCCTGACATCAGTCACATGCTGTGGGTGTGGGTGTGATTGATCTGATAGCCTTTGTACTTCAATGGGGGATCTACTTTATCGAATAACTGACACAGAAGATCCCATGGTGTTTGTTGGTTATTGTGTGAATGTGTGTGTGCGTGTCAGTGGCTGTTTCTCTGTGAGTTGAAAATGTGTGTCAAATATCAAAATCAGTGACCTTTACTGGAAACCCTTTTAGCACACTCCTGCGAGGTGAGAGTGGGGTTTTATTCATTGAACTGTCACACTGCTCCACAAAGCCAAAACACAAAAAGTACATATTTGGTCAAAGTGGATAGGACAAGAATCTAACCTTTTAATCTCTGTTACTAAAATTATTATGCAAGAGAAATGTATATTTTTTGTGAAAACAGCACGTTTAGTTTGGAGTAACTAAAAGAAAGCCAAAAACGCATAACTGCTTACCAGGGGCATTTCTAGGGGGGATTGGCCACCCTAAGCTACCTACTATCCTGAATAATTGGCTATCTGTCTAGTGAGAGGCGGGACCTTAGTTCAAAACCATTTGACTAGTACTATTGAATTTGCATTGTTTTCTTTTTTATGAAGGCTACTTAAGTTTTTTTCTAAGGTGAAGTTATGTAATGGAACATTTTACAACGTGGGGTTGTATAATAAGATTTTAGTTGTAGGTCTCTTTAAGCTATTCATAAAACAGCGCCTTTCACTCCTGTGAGAGCTGCTCAGTGGTGCATAAAGCCAACTTCTTCATGTTTTTCCTCATATGCATTGTGCAGCCCACAGAGCAAGCGCAGTAGAGACTTGTGCAAACTTGAATGGGATAAAATGATTTAAACATTCTTCTAGACTTTCCAAATGTTATCAGACAAAATTGATCAAATCCTGATATTGAAAGGAGTCATTTCACAGGGGTGATGTTCACAATGAAAGTCTATGGAGAAAAAGTTTTTTGTTTTTTTTCGTCAACAGTGCGTGACATGACATAACAGGGTCATTACAGGGTTTGACCACAACGTCAAATTGGCTTCAATGCCCGGCACTCTTAAAATGAGCTATACACTGTTTGTATCTGGTTTCACTTGTCAGCAAATCACTTTGAACAGTTAACACCAGAGAAGTTGTTAATTTAGGCTATTTTAATGATGTGACTTACAGGTTTGCAGGATGGGGGGATAACAATACACAAACACTCCAAAGTCAAAATAATGTGATGTTTTCCTGTTCTGTTCCTGTTGTTATTGTGTGACTGTAACATTATTGTCACAGAGAAAAGGCTCACTAGACAGTTTGCTGGTAATACACTGTTAGTCTTAAGGCCATTTCATGCAGCTGTGCGGTGACTCGCTGTCTCCACTCAGTTTAATGAGGCAAAGGTGGCAGAGGGCAAGAGGTTGTGGTAGGGGTAAGAAGCTGTTGCCATCCATATGAACAGGAGCAGATTTCACTCTCTCACTCAAAATTTACTGTGCCGAACTTCTGTCGATTGCTGCCCAGCTTTGGCAAATCAAATAGAAAGGGGCGGGCATTGCAGGTCAGAAAGAAGTGATTATGGAGGAGCTGGTAATGATGGTGTCTGAGTACCCACAGCTGTAGGCTAGAACACAGCACTAGACACGTACAAGGACAACCAGAAGAAAAACTGGGCCTGGGATCAACATTTCCGTGACATGTTGTGGACTTTTGGGTGGGTTGTACTAATCCTGTGGTGTTCACCAAAGTACCTAAATACCTTTCTGTCTTTATCTAAATCTAAAACTAAATATAGACTACTTATTTCTGTTAGCACTTACCTGTAATTGAGTGACATCTTTGTAATTTATTATCCACAATAATTAAATGAGACAGCATAAAAAAAAAAACAGCTAAAATCATGCAAAAGTTAGGTGAACTAGCAGAAATCAGTAATTGCAATTTCAGCTTTTCACTTTGGAGGGATTCATGTGATTAGGAGTGGGTAAGCTAGGGCACATGTACTTGAATTACGTAGTTTATAAATCATTTTATTTTATTGATTTCAATACTTAAAGTATTAATATCAGATGGAGAGACATAGCAAAACAAATCCCTGAACTATGAATATAAAGTTTATGTTTTGTTTTGTCTCACGGTCCATATGGACTCACAGGTGGCTGGGAAGATGTGGATAATAGGGGTTGTCTCCATATTTTCCGTAACACATGACTTTTCGTTTCACCATGGCAATTGCAGGCGCAGTGAGAAAAAAGGCACTGAATTGACTCGTTGCTTTGCTTCAACTGTGGGAGAGCCCAAAATTTCTGTCAGAAATGAATCCAAGTGTCCGACAGCCATTCAGGAGCA
The DNA here is from genome assembly GCA_034769285.1 of Lutjanus argentimaculatus. Taxonomy (NCBI): domain Eukaryota; kingdom Metazoa; phylum Chordata; class Actinopteri; order Lutjaniformes; family Lutjanidae; genus Lutjanus; species Lutjanus argentimaculatus. The sequence continues at coordinate 82,681 of JAWZSL010000091.1, forward strand.
GTTGGTTGGTCCTCGCTCTTGCACTGCACTCCATTGGTGCCTGACAAAGTCAAAATTCGGTCTGATTCTAAAATGAGTTGTGCAGCTCAAAAATCAGGTCATAAACAGACTAAAATCGAACAGTGTATTCTCAGCTTTAGGTAAAGATCATGGTTTGGGTAAAAGTGAATCTTAAGAGATTGTTTGCAGGGCTGAGGGTCCCTACTAGACATCGACACCAATATTCTTTAAAACAAAGTAGCCTTGTGCAAATGAATAAGAAAGCTTAAAGGACACATTTGCGGATACAGCATTTTCCCCTTGAATGAGTGCAGCAGCCTAACTTTTTGTAGGGCGTTGTGTAGTTTTTATGGAGGTTATTTCTTCAGGGAAAATATTCAATTTAAAATGAAGGCATTACAACAATATTTGTTAGCCTACAGGTTACCGTTTTTCTCCCCAAGATCACAACTTCAGTCACTGCTTACTGCTCAGTGCTTTAGTAGGGTCGATTACTTTTGTGTCAACAAGGAAATTAGATTTTCAAGTTGTGTTTTTGTATAATTTGCAGCAAACAAAGTTGAACTACACATCTGTATCTGACCTGTGTCAAGGCCAGTGTGATGCTGCTGTCAGTGTTAATGATGAGTTGAGAGCTCATCTTGCCATGGGGTCACGTTCTTTTAACTTTTCATTGCCCTCACCCCTCCCCCTCTTTCCTTATTAATTTCCTTTTCTACTGACTATCTCCTTTGATCCTGTAGTCTGTCTTTTCTGCCTTTGCCGAAATATTCTGCCCTTTTTTTTCTCCCCGACTTTCTCTGTGAGCTTGTTTCTCTCTTTTACTCCATCGGTCATAAAAGGCTTTAAAGGAGTTTAGGCGTAGCCTTCTCCATGGTAACAACACCATCTTCCATTCTCACACACACACATACACACACATATTTTCTCGCTGTCTCTCATTTCATAATTCTGCCCTACCCTGTGCTTTATCGCTGTACCCTCCCCCTATATGCACTCCCTCTCCCCCTTCCCTCTCTCTATCTCCCCTCCCTCTCTCTCTCTCTCACACACACACACACTCAACCTTTCCTGCTCTGGCAGCTGGTCCACAGCTAATGCTGCACCATCCACTGGCTGCGAGATGTTCACCCCAGCTTGTAAAGGATCTGCAGGAGAGCCGAGGTAAGGCTTTCACACTCTGGAGCAGAGACACAACAGAGATGTTGCTGGCTGCTGACAACAGTTAACTGGCAGCCAAATGACTGATGGGAAGAGCGTGTGTGTGCTGATTTGTGTGAGAACTCCACAGCTGGAGTAGAGAGCCAGTGTGAGTTGCAGTTTAGGTATGACACTTGTGATCGGCACACAATCAAGGGAAGTGTGAATCAGTTTCTTTGTCTTTTCTGTATTTTCTTAAACTTGAGGGAAATATTGCTGTGTGTGCATGTGTGTTTATTTATCTGTTTGCATGTGTGTGTGTGTGCATGCTGTGAGGGATTCAGTGGAAGCCCTGTGGCACCCTAATTGTCTTTCGAGTAATGCTGCAACGGCGCTGCAACGTCTGGTTATGGTGCCACATTCTCTGACGGTTTATGGCACCATGTTGTGTGCGTTTGATTGCAGGGGGATGGTAAGTGAGGGCATGAAGTTAGGTTTCTGCATATGTGAGTGGGTGGATAACAGCAGTGTTTTTTAATATTTTCATGAATCCAACTCAAAACACTGGAGGAGAAATTCAAGGCAAGCAACAGATAGAATAAACAGGAATATGTTTTATTTTTAGTATTATCATCAGAAGAAGAATGTGCATGTGAATAATATGTGAAATGTGAGTGCTCTGAACTGTGTGTGAGCCACCGGGTAAATGTCTTCATGCATGCATGAATTTTCTAGCATGTGTTTGTGCCAGCGGGCATTCATCTATGTTGCTGTGCATAATACAGTACATGGTGAGAGTGAGTGAGTGTAATATATGTGTAAGGAAGAGTGCCCCTGTGGAAACGTGGTCCCCACTGTATTGCAGAGGGATAAGCAGCGGGAGGCAGAGAGATGTTATTTGATTTATGAGTCTGTCTCCCCAGATGAAGCGCTGTGTGTGTGTGTGTGTGTGTGATAATAGCAGAAATTAAACAGCTTTCAAGACATTAATGTTAATGAAGGATCTACTAGCACTGTCTAAAAAATGTGACGTGCTTCAATCATTCCCGCAGATAAATATTCTATTTCATTGGTTCTCTTTTCTTTTTTCTTTTTTCAATAAGCTGACAGCTTTCAGCATATCAGTATTAAAAATAAGAATGTTGAATATAAAAACACTTAATTTTTTTTCATTGCATTTGTAATTATCTTAGGGAAAATCTGATATTTTTAATATTAACATTTTCTAAAAATCTTACATACCTTCTGCAGTACTCCAAAGTACCCCAAGGGGCAATATCCCCATTTAACAAACACTGTTCTGTTTAGATATAGTTGGACATTAATGAGTCAGTTCACTGACATTGTGACCCTTTTTGACCACAATTATTGCCTGCACCTGAACCTTCAAATCTGCAAACCTCACCAACCAACCGCCAAAGTAGTTGACAATTCTGATAATGCATGTGAAGAAAATACAGATATTAATTAATTAATACAGTATCAATATTAATATTAATTAATATTTATAATGCAATCGATAGAACAATATTTCATACATCATGCTCTGCATAGAGCACAATGAAAGGAGAGAAAATAAATTAGCTTTAAAAAAGTGGCCTGAGCCTTGACCCTAATTGACTCAGGCTCTCTGGGCCATAGTGGCCATTGTTCAGAAAAGTTACGTAGTCTCACTCTAAGAAAATACTTCTCTGAAACAAGTTTCTTTACCCCTAAGCACCATCAGTGGTGTAAGACTCGTGAGACAGCAAATTTCTATCTTTTGCATCACACCATGGAAAAAAATGCTTCCTTTTTTGAAATTCATAGGGCAGTGACCAATCTGCTCTTGCAATTTACCACAAACAAAAGTTTTCAGTACATTTGTGTTAGTCATGATGATTTGAGGAGATATGCTCACTGTGGAGTTACGACTTTAACCAGACTCCTCCAAGTATGAATGCTCTGTGTTTGCTGTCTTTGGAGCATTTATTTGCTCATCTCAATGCAACTTTATAGCACCTTCCAAAAAAAGACAATTCAAAGTGCTTTTCATAAGACATAAAACATTTAAAATAAAAACAAGGTTATATGAAATGACACACATACATGAGGTGTTTAAAGGTTAAAACAAAAAAGGTAGAATAAGACAGATTAAACAGTAGAATTAAAATTACAGTGCCACTACAAGGCAGTGCTAGATATGAATAAATAGTCCCAATATCAGTGAAAGAGGCAAAAAGAGACTCTTGACACAGCAGTCCCAGACTAAGAGGCTTGAAAAATCACAGTTCTGCAGTGTCGAGTGGACGGCTGGTCCTGTCAGCAGCTCCATGCATCTGCTGCTGATTCCAGCTCAAAATAGATGGTGGCTAATCTGCACCTCACAGGTGGAGTGAATTCACCGAATATGTCCCAGTTACTGAAATGTGTATGAACATGCACACAGATATGCACTTACTGTCCACACATCCATTCTTATGAGGATTTATGCTATCAGTGTCAGGACAACAGAAAAACTGTCCAACAGAGACAGAGATGTCTTTTTTACTTTTTAAATTATTGCATTTGTCTTTATGTCCATTTACCCCATCTCTTTCTTACTCTATTTTGGTGAATTTCTGCATCTTGCCCACGCTGTTGGTTTCATCTTTTCTGTCCTTTGACTTTAATCAGCTCTCAGGGATTACTCAAATACTACTCAGAGAAGACTACACACAGCCTTCTGCCTTTTGTCCTCACACCTCTCCTCTCTTCCTCTGCTCGTCATTAACCATCTTTCATTAATCCACCCTCAGTCTGCCAACACTTCTCACTTCCCGTTATCCCTCCCTCCTCCTTTCCCTCTTACACCTCCATGCCGTCCTCCGTCATGTGCTCCCGTGGTCATTAGTCTCATTTTCAGTCACAGCACCTCATCCCCTCTTGTAGATCATTACACATATCTTTCCAAATGCTTGTTGCTCTTCACTTCTTCAATGCCTTTTTCTTTTTTTTTCTTCTTTTTTTTTTTTGCTTCTAATTGATTTCAAACCTCCTCTTCCTCTCCATTAATCCGCCTCAGTGTTCCCTCACCTACTTTTAGTGATGAGATCAATGCAAACTTTGATACAGTGACACATGAAGCAGGGCAGCTACAGAGGGGGTGATTTGCTTTAAACTTATATTTGTGTGTTTCCATTAAGTGGAAAATGAAACGGTGTGAGGAAATTGCTGTGTTCTCAGAGTGCACCTGATTAAATTGTTTTTGTGTGGGCTGAGCATTTGCAGTCACCCCTGTGGGTGTTTCTCATTGTGTTTGCGGGATCTTGGGTCTGTGCTGTTGCTCTTTATAGCCCAACAGAGCTGCAGTGAAGGGGAAGTATGTGAATTAAATATATGTTTTTCTCTGATCAATGTCGTCTGGAAGAGTGAACAACAGGGGAGAGTAGGGCTGAAGGCATCGTGGAGGCCGTGGGTGGAGGACATGAGAGAGAGAGAGAGAGAGAGAGAGAGAGAGAGAGAGAGAGAGAGAGGTGTGTGTGTGTGTGTGTGTGTGTGTGTGTGTGTGTGTGTGTGTGTGTGTGTGTGTGCATGCACTTGTCACAGCTTGTTCATTTGTGTGCATGAATGTGCACACGCATCAGCATGAGTGAGTGCATGCACTGCTATATGTATCTGTATCTGATGTGTACATTTGTGTGTGTGTGATCTGGCAGTGTGGGTGTATGGTGGGCTTGCTGTCACTTTCACTAAAATCCACCAACAGAGAGATGAACTATGGGGGGAACATAGAAAATAAAAATAGAATGCAAACAAGGGGAAGGTTTAGTGAAGAGTGATAGATTGAGGATTATGAAAAAAGATGAAGCAACAAGCTAAAGGAATGCAAAAACACATCGACAAAAAATGCATATCACATTTTTATGCACCTTGAGACCTGTTTTCAGTTGATGCTCCTTTATAAGACATATTTGTGTTCACAAGGTAAGTTCATCAGACCATCATAGACAGATGGCGTTTGGACAAATTTACAGCAGTTAGAGTACTAGAGCATAATTTTGAGGTACATTTACTTAAGTATCCATGGCTGCACACAGTTTGGGTGCACACCTTTAGAGCGGCCTGCAATGAAGTGAAAAAATTCATGATTTCACTTTTTGCTTAGCAACTTGAGGACAGATAAAGAAACTGGAAAGAAAAGGGACAAAATCGAACTGTGTCAAGTTACTCAAGTGTAATAAGTTACTTTTTACTTATTACTCCTTTAAAAAGTGATAACATTACTTATTACTTGCTATCTAAGTAATTAGTTATGTCACTCATATTACTATATCATTTTTGTACCTTGTTGGCAGGCTTGTTGCACTCTAAAGTTGAACTGCTGCATATTCTCTCTTGAGGAGCCAAACTGAAAAAAAAAAAAGACAATACCTGTGGAAAGTTTGCCTCTCTCCCTCTTCCTCATCCTCCATGCTCTGTAGTTTTTTGGTTAGCAGATGATAACCTATAGTTCAAAAAGTTACAGTTACTTTGATCAGTATCTGTAATATAATTACTGTTTTTGAAATTGTAATCCTTTAATTGTAATCCTACTTAGTATTGGGTAAAGTAATAATATTACAGTAATATATTACTGAGTAATGCATTACTTCCCAACATTGAAAAGGACAAAGAGCCTGTTATTTTAAATAAAATCAGGAATTTACAATAAATATGTTAATAATAAGTAATTTTCAATACATATACTACTACTACTAATAAAAAATAATACATAATAAGAAATGATTTTAAAAAACAATAAGCACTTAGGTCCAATAAAAAGAGGTGTGTCCTGTTTGTCAAGCGTATTAATACAATTTGGTATTGATTTGCTGTCACTGGCTCACATGGAAGCTATTGAAAAAAGCTGCAATTATTTTCTATTCAAATATTAAGTTTGCTACATGAGACCAATTTAGTATAATTTAGCGTGGTTAAAGTCAGCACAAAGGTGTTGAAAATATTATTGACTCTGTCTCATTCAAACAGTTATTTATTGATGGTCCCTCAGAGAAGTGACAGAAGTTTATGCAGAACTTATTGCATCTGATCAGGTAGAGACAGGATGAGCGGCAGGCCTCTCACACAATGATTCAGGGCTTATCACTGTGAGCTTGCTGTCACACACTTGTTAATGGACTGAATGGACAAGGTGCATGGAGTAGGACAAAACAGTAGTTGTATCAGAATTTCATCTATTAATCAGATGCACTGACATGCATACATGTTTTCTAAATTATCTGTCAAGTACGATGCTCAAACAGTGGCTACTGAGGTTCAATATCCAGTCCTATTTACTTCTAAAATGTAAGCTAACCTAGCTTTCATTACAAAAACACATTTGTTTGCCTGATGATTACCCTGATCTTGCAGAAATTGTGAATGTTGCCTCCACACCTGAGTGCTGTGTCCATGCATAACGTGAGCATGCATGGTGTGAGCATACCAAAGCAATTGCTGATGAAAGGCAATAGTTTTTAGTAAAAAAGTCTTTAGGCCCACTTTTGGTCAGAATTTTCAAAAAAGCCTGTGGCCAAAACTACAAACGTAACCTCCATAGAGTTTGATAGGCAGGGAAAACACTGCTTATATATTATATGTAAACTGACTTGACTAACTTAAACCTCTTTACCAAATGCAGGGCCATAGGGCCTCCACCAGTCTCTTGAATGCCTGCTGTGTGTGTCCTTGTTTGCTCTTCCATCCCTGCTGATGTTGCCCCTTAAGCAGGTGAAATGCTCCCTGTCTTAAATGGCTTCTGCCTGAGTGTAAGGGGATTGAGTGTTTTGGGGTTTACTCTCATGGTCTTACAGCATTAATGTTTAGTCCAAGCTGCTTGCTGCTATCTGGTAGTCTGTATAATGAACTGCTGCAGATTAAACTGCCCAGCAGGATACAAGGCAGGTAAAGTTAGCTCTGCCTCCACCAGCTACATTATAAAATGTCTCACATACATTAAAACATAATCATCCAATAAAATAACATAAATAATGATATAAGTCTGACAGAGGCAATTCTGTATAGTGACTACTTTTACTTTTAAAGGAGAAATCTGTAATATATTTATTGCACTAAATTATAAGATGATGATATGTCATCACAGATTATGAAAACATGTGAAGTTTTTTTGAAGTTTTAACATATTGCTGCTTTAATACTTACACAATAAACAAAAAACATAAAATAATCATTAAAACTGCTCCATAGCCTCAGTGATGTTCAAGAGCTTCACATGGTGCCTTTAAGTAAGATTTTGAATATTTGTATTTTGAGTATTTGACTACAGTGGTATTGTTAATTTCACTAAGAAAAAAGGATTTGAATCCTTTTCCATCACTGCAACTTTGTCAAATAGGATGGTGTTGATTTCCACGACTGGAAAAGCTACAATTGCCATATGATAGAACTTGCATCCAAACCTATTTGCTTTGTGTCCTTCGATTTGGGAAAATGTGCTGAATCATGAATGGTGAAATGATGCATGAGCTCCTAATATTCCTCTAATAAAAATCCCAGTACTTGCAGAAAACAAGAGCTTCCCAGAGTTCTCATCAAAGGTATTTTTTGTACAGTGTGTTCCTTTCTATTTCTGGCATTTTTGTTTGTGTGTCTGGTGAATCATTTTTGTTTTATCATGTTCAGAGCAGCAGATGGATGATATTTCCTCCATCAGTCCATGTGGTGCAAGAACACAAGTCTGGTCATGAATGTTTCCTAACTTTTATTACTTCAATATAATTATGTGATTAGCTCAAGAATCATGTGTTTTCATGTATTCACAATTGAATCATCTCATAATCGTCATTTAAAATTATATTTTCACAATAATTTTGGGTTAATTAGTTGTTAGAACATCTTTCTTGTGTCATCACTACAAATTAATCTGTTGTGATCTCCGCTGTCATCCGTTACTCAGCTTGCCTCAAGGGTGAAAAGTGGTGGGATGCACACAACAACAGTTAACTGGTCTAATGATAATGACATAATGATCCAAATTTAAATAAACAAAATTCATCTGGCGTGATCATTATTAACTCATTTACCAGCTGAGATCTAACTGAAGAGACTGAAGTCAACAGTTTGCAGCTAAAATAATTTCCCTCATCAAGTGTTGACTGCTGTGCTTTTAAGATTCATTATGCAGGTAAACATATTAAAAGAAATGCCAGGATGCACTTGGAAATATCGTTTGGCTGTCGTTCATTATGTTGGTTTGGTGTCTCCGTTCTCCCTGTGTGTGCGTTATAATAGATGGTGATGGATGTGGTTGAGACAGAAGCCATTAAACCAGGCATCAGCTCAATCTCTAAATCGGCAACCCTCCTGGAAAACCTCATATGACTAAGTAACCTATTAGAGACACAGAAGGGAGAATGGATGGATGGACAGAGGGAGGGAAGGAGAGATAGATGAAGAAAAAGAGAAAGGTCTCTCACGTCTGTCTGGCACATACCACCCCCTGGGAATCCATCTAATGACTAAATACCTTATTACATGGTGGGTAGAGAGATGGAGGAAGGGAGAGGCAGCAAGGAAGGAACAGAAGTAATAAAGATGGAAACATCACGTCTCTCGTGGAGTCTTGCTGCAAATGGATGACAGGGAGAAAGTCATTGAGAATGAGATGAGGGACAGAAAGAAAATAAACAAAACTGGATTGATGGGAGGGAGAAAAAGTTAAGATAGAACAAAGGAAAAGAGGAATAAATGAAGTTTGAAAAATGTTCTCTGAGACACGTACATGGGGCAATAGTGCGTTCATTTCACACATACTTCACATGTGCATATGCATTTGCAGAAAACATGAATTAACTGCAGAAAACAGTAATACAAACTTCTTTTGCAGAACATTCATCTTTAAAGAATCTTCAACCCCCCCAAAACAACAAACAAACAAACAAACAAACATATTTTCTCACACAGTGGTGGTATCTGGTTGGTGGCAGAAAGTTATATGTGCCAATGGTTTTAAGAGACCAAATCAAGACATCTGTGCCAACAGCCAACCGATGCTCTACTAAAAGCATTACAAATGACATTTGACAGCTAAATATCTTTACAAGATATCTCTTGAACAGTTTTCATTGTAACTACATTCAATCAAATAAAAAGTCCCTATTAGAACTGTTGACAGTGAATTATTCTGCACAAATGGAACTGCCATTAAAAGAACCATTGCTGTTAAGAGTTATTAAGTGTGCTTTCTTGATATCTCAACACCATATCAAATGGGAAAATGTTTTTTAATGATTTGAGTGAACTAAATATTCTAAATCATATTATGTGAAACAATAACATGTGCAATCTTGTGGAAAAGCCCTGTGACAAACTCTGCCTTTGTAAAAGCAAAAGTTTACATTTTATGTATTATATAGCAATACCCATCATACAAAAAGGAACGAATTAGCTTAGCTTAGCTTAGCTTAGCTTAGCTTAACTTAGCTACTTAGCGTAACACAAAAATTGTAATCGGGGGAAACAGATAGTCAGGCTGCTGTCTAATCATGTTAACACCATTTGGCCTCCTCTGTCCTGATGTTATGCTACATCAGTGTGCTCCTCGGATGATTCCATTTCCTGAGTTGGGAAGTCATTCTTCTGAATTGTGTGTTCATGAGTTTTTTAGGTCAAAATGTGGCAGCATAGAGTCTACAACCAGTACATCAAAAATATTGCTTTACCTGATTAATGCCAGCAAATAACGTTTCAAACTATCTAGGTCATTATACGTACGCAGACAGCAGCCCAATACATATAGCAAAGTTTCATGTTGGGAAAAACTGCCATGCAACAAGTGACATAATAAAAAGTTATCAGCCAAAAATTTACTTTCGTCTGCCATGTTTCTGTGTATATGACATCAACAGACAGGAACAAGAAGAAGTTTTGTACCAAAATTTTCTCTGACTTTCTGAGTGGTTGTTTAGACTTGAGCAGGCATTTGTGAGAATTTTCCCAGTCAGACAGCTCATTTTTCTAATTATTCCGATTCCACGTGAATGCAGGATTATTACAGACATGTCTGAACTCACTGTGGCCCCTCGACTTGTCCTTGAGACTCTTTTATTGTTTATTTATTTTTTTATAACACCAATGTATTATAACAATGTGCAAACTGTGGCAATATGAAAGGGGTTGCTCATAATGATAAACCTAGACTGAATTATCACCTTAATCACAGCTCCCATCAGATTTACAGAGATTTATAGCTTATAGTTTCAGCATATTGTTTAGCTCCAGCTCACAATGTTACTGTTTACTCTCATCGCTCTCATAATATCAATTTCGGTCACAGCAGGCAGCTATTATTGTAACAAAGCACTGAAAATCCGTCTATACACTACCTGCTCAGCACCAAACAACAGACGGACAGACAGACAGACAACTTGCTGCTCCCCAAAAAACAGTTATTGCAGGTTGAAAGTGTTACACATGATGCAGAAACAAGGCCTGTTTTTTGACAACTGTGAATACACATAGCAAGTCAGTCTGTTTAACTCAGACTTTGAATATTAAGCTACAGGTTAATTTTGTTTTGGCACAATGACATTTTTCTCTCAGTCTCTCTCACCTCCCTCTCTCACCCACACACACCTGTGTAAGTGCAAAGACACACAAGAAAAATGCTTTTACGTATGCTGACATACAGTTATGACATCTGACATAGATTTTTGAAATAAAAAATGACACAGTGGCCCATTTACCATGGTTTAATTATAATTATCTACAAACAAAAGGCACCATGCGGGCAGACAAAGTGTGACTCATGCTATCAGCGTGTATCCGTTCACATCAGAGCAGGAAAAAACTTCATTCTTGACAGTTTTACTCCTGAGAACCAAATGTCAAAGAGACATCAAGCTTTGCCATGGAGTTAAACTGCTAATATAACCACATTACAATGAAGCAGTGTTTGATGGTTAAGATGCTCGTGTTAGTGTGCAGTATCAGTGGAAAAAAAACACTGTGGTGACCTACTGACATCATCCAACTGGCTACTGCAGGCTGATGTCACCCAACCCACTTACCAACATTTCAGTGGTGACAGAAAATGTGGTGGTGGTGGTGGTGTGAATGCAAGTTCCACAATGTAAAATGTCCTTAAAAGTTGACTGAAAAGCTGAACCTGCTGCAGTATTATTGCTCAAAAGAACGGCAGCATCAGTAGAAAAAACTGTGCATAACACAACATACATACAGTACATGTAGGCATTAGCAGCCAAGGCAAATAAATTAATGTATATATACATTATAAGTCATGTATCATTCTTTCTCATTTATCATTATCATGATCATTATTATATTTTTTCATCATGGAATATATAAATATTGTAAGAATGCTACTAAGTATGAACATTATGTAAGCAAATGTAAATGAATGTTTATTCTCGAATTTCCTACAATAAAGTAAATGTAAAAAAATAAAATTAAACAAGGAGCACATGATCTGCTGTTTGAAATCTGATGGTAAATCATCAAAGTCAGGACAAAAGAACTGCAGTCAACTCACTGTGCATGTGCAGTGTGCATTTACTCTATCTCTATAGTCCAACATTGTTTATTCTAAAAAACTTGCATACAGTCTGTAGTTCTGTGTATAGAGTATGTACTGGACACACCAACTAAATAGTGTTATCACCGTAGTGATAAGCTTTCGGGGCCATGGTTAAAATTATGGTGAGAAAAATGGTTTTACACACACAAGGCTGAGACATTTCAATGATAATCAATGAAGCAATCATGAGTATTATTTTCTAATCTTGTAGTTTGCCAGGGGGTTTCTGTCTGATTGATATGGAGGCAACAAAGGTTCAGTGTAGCGAAAAATAATGACCATTGCAGAGTTTAATGAAAGCCATGATGCTTTATTTCTCTCACCATAGACACTTACTAAAGAAAACACAAAATAAAACACAAGAAAATTGTATTGAATTTAATTTAAACCAACATTAAAGGAGAAATATGTGACAGTGCCTCATCCAAAAATGAGTCCAAAGTATTAAATAGGTTAAAATCCAATCTAATAGTGTACGATTAAAGTGATTTGTTTCCTTCCACCCCCCTCCTCTCCAGACTTGATGAAGCTCAGGCAGGCTGCAGGAACACTGCCGGCGTGCAAGACGAGCGCAACATTGTAATTTGACGATGAACCCTTTATGCTGGCATTCAGTGACTGCCTGTCTCACTGCCCTCCAGGATCTATTAACAAAGTGCTCAGTTTAAACATTCTAAACATCTACTAACCTAAAGATTAGTGCTCCTAAGGATTTCTTACCACTCATAAATGGACAATTACTCATTTGGTGAATATTCTGCATTAATTTGACTCTAATTAACTTGAAACGGACAAACAATAACACAAGTTATGGACTGGAATAGAAATTTCAAAGGAGGACACCACAACTGTAGTGTTAGCATGTGTCCTTAATCTCTGATGATATATCATGGTCATTTTATTATTTATTACAGTAAACATATTACAGATTTCTCCTAGCAGGTGCTCTTACACTGATGCCACCATGTTGCACCGCCGTGTTTCTAAAGTAGCCCAGAACAGTCAAACCACACACAAACTCTAAGTATGGTCTTTTGAAGTTTCACTCACCGCTGGGGAGGGTGAGATGTGTTTGCAATCTGCAAGCTCACAGCCATACCTCTAAGATCCTACACACTGTTCCTTTAAATATAATTTAAACCAATATTACTAGATTCTTTTGGCTACCTGGGGCAGCACAAAAAGCAGTAAACATGACACTGACAATACTCCTTTTTCACATGAGCCATTATAAAATAGTAGGGTAAACACAGGTGTTACCAATTACACTAATATAAGTCCATCCTTTTAATGTAGCAGAGCGTTTTCAGTGAGTCAACATGCACAGCAGCAGCAGCGCTGTTTGACCTGAATGTAACGGAACCTTAATTAGTATTGCTGGTAACACCAGTGTTTAACCTACAATTTCATGTCATTGTAGGCTGCTTCTTTTCACCTTTTCAGTTGATATGGCAAACGTGTTAGCAAACAGTTACCTATTTACACATCCAGTAATTACAGGGCTACATTAGCATCCATTTGAAGTTGTGTTTATGGACACCTGATAAATTTAAGTACAATTTTCACTCCTCTTTTAGGTCTATTTTTGCTCTCCAACCACTTTTATACACTTATACACTCTTAATATCTGGCTCCTTTAAGTTAGCTGTTAAATGCTTCACTGTGTTCACCAGCTAGCTATAGGGTTTAATGATCACTTCCATGGTTTTACCATAGCTTCACCACCAAAGTAAACTGAAAACATTCTTTTTTAGTTGCGCCTTTCAGTGGCCTGGTTGGCTGGTCTTAACTTTCATTTTATCTTATTACATTTTATTTCATTTTATTTTAGTTACACTCTTATTTCTTTACCTCGCATGTTTTATATTCATATTAGTTAACTGTTGGTTTTAATTATCTTATTTTATCTTATTGTGTCATCTTTTCTTCCTTGGTTTTAACTCCAGTATTTTTTATGCATTGGTTCATGTGGCTGCAACTTGTGGCAGCACATTTTGCATCCACCAGGAATTAAATGTTCTATATAAATGAAGTTTTGATTGCTTGCTTGGCAGTTTATTTTTGGGCAAAAGTTCTATGATAACCTTTAAGCATAATGTAATTCAAGTGATCTGAGAGATGCTACTCTATACTATAATTTTCTGACACTTTTTAGTTTGCTGCAGTACAACAGTTACCAAAATGATACGTAATTGTCCTGCTTTTCTATTTCATGTGTTAATAACTTTGGATATTTTATAATATTCTGACCACTGAATGGGAAATGCCCCTGGTTTTCATTTTTAAAAATCTGGTCACCTTAACCAGCTATACTCTATATCTGCCTATGTGCTGTTTGGTCTATAGCAGCATTTATTCACCAATTTAATTCAACACATTACCTATATTAGTATTCATCCATGCCTACTACAAAGGGTAAGAAAATGTAATTTTTCCCATGCTACTGCAAAAGTTCTATACCAAACATGGCTCTTTCATTCCTTCCTACCAGTCTGACTTTCATGAAACTGTTACTGTAGTTTTAATTCTTTTAATTCTCACACGACATCTCTAAACCACTAGAGGGAGAGTGAGGTCTGCATGTACAACTGTCACTATCAGGTTTTTGTGAGTTTTGTTCAAAAGCAATTTCTTGAATGCTGTTAAACTCAATGTAGGCCTGTATATTGTATTCTTTTTCATCTCTATAATAATAATTACTGATGCAATATACCAGACTGACTCATCTGTGTGGTGTGTGTGTGTGGTGTGTGTGGTGTGTGTGTGTGTGTGTGTGTGTGTGTGTGTGTGCAGACACACTCACCACATTATGCCAGTGGAGCATTTTATTGCTTTTAATCAGTGCAATCTCACCATGATAGAGATCTGGACTGAGGCACCATCTACTCATCAGCCACAGAGAGAGACAGAGACTCAGACTACATTGATTATATTTCATGGTGATAGCTTCTGACCATAATCATTCTCAACAAGATTCAGTTGTGCTTGTTTGGTTTTCTTGGACTCAATTATTACTTTTTGAAGTGATTGTAAATCAAATCAAGCTTCTATTCAAAGACGACAGTATGTCAGAGTTCAGGTTTGTTATGAAAATGAAACCTTCTTAGTTTCTTTTATTTTGTGGTAGCAGGCCTATTGTCTCCTTTTGAACTCCAGTTTGCACAAGGTGTAAAAGTAACAATAATGTAATCCAACACAAAAGCCTGGAAAATAATGATGTAAGTGAACAAATACTACCTTTTGTCAGAGCAGTGTTGAGCTCTTTGGTGATCATGAAACTGTACTTTGTGACAGCGTTGTACTGGATTCCAGGCTGGATTACCAGCCAGACAAAGTTGGGAAAAGGACAGGGACAAAGGGGCAAAGGGAATTCGTGGCAACATACATTTTCAGCTAACGCAGGTCCTCAATAATTAGGTAATTTTGTAGGCTACCTTTTTCTTGGAGGACAGTCTCAAAAACTAGTTTCATGTACTTTATTAATATTCTTTATTATTTAGTGCATATAGTGCTCAACTATATGCACTACTATTTTAAAAGTCATTCTGATATTACAATCAATTTTTGCTAAGAAATCAGTGTACCTCTTTGGTGGTATGTTTAGACCTACATAACGAAACATTTTATTTTTTGGCTGTGATTGCACGGTCTAAATAAGGGCTTTCTGAGAGGTTGAATTGTTGTCATATAATTTGATGGTGCGTACACTTCAGTTCCAATGGCCACACAGTGGTGCTTATCAGTTCGATGACTGACTTTGTTAGCTGTTTCTTAGTCCCACTTTTGATTTGGGCTTGCCAAACATTACTCTATGACGCCATACATTTGTTAGTCTATGTCATGATCCGAGCCATTACGAAACATGCAAACTACTGAGGTTACACAACTACTCATTGTTCTGACTTTTGACAGTCTGGCTGTCATGGCCACTTGAAAGAGAGACAGCTAGGGCTGGCTAGACTTTAAAGGTGGCACCTCAGTATCTTTTGGACATGCTCACGAGCTTTGAGTTAGTTAGACCCCTCAGGTCATCTGGAACAGGCCGCCTGGTTATACCCTGGGTCCCCACAAAAATGGCGAATTTGCCTTTAGCTTTTATGCTCCAACCCATGGGAACATGCTACCCGATCATGTCCGGTGTCTCTTTTAAAAGTAAACTGAAAACATTCCTTTTTAGCTGCACCTTTCAGTAGCCCGGTCAGCCAGTTTTAACTTTCATTTTATTTTATTTCATTTTAGTTTAGTTACACTCTTATTTCTTTTACCTCACATGGTTTTATATTCTTATTAGTTAACTGTTAGTTTTAATTATCTTATTTTATTTTATTATATAATCTTTTCTTCCTTGGTTTTAACTCCAGTATTTTTTATGCATTGGTTCATGTGGCTGCAACTTGTGGCAGCACATTTTGCATCCACCAGGAATTAAATGTTCTACATAAATGAAGTTTTGATTGCTTGCTTGGCAGTTTATTTTTGGGCAAAAGTTCTATGATAACCTTTAAGCATAATGTAATTCAAGTGATCTAAGAGAAATCTAGACTTCTGCTTCTAGTAAGCATAAAGCTAATTTTTGTAATACAGCTTTGTTCTCTGGGCGTATTATGAAGTTGCAATGTCTCGTCTGCAGTTTGCTTACTGCTCTCTGTAAATTGTGTGTGTATTGTGTCATCTCCAAATACCTATAAAGTAGTTATGGGGTGGAGGTCAACAGGGGCAGATTTATGTCCCCAACAGTTAAATGCAGCCATTGCTGGAATTAATTATATATTACATAAGATATTAATGAAAAAATGTCAGTAGAATATAAAATATCTGATGTATTGAAGCATAAAGTGTCCTACAAGCTTTCTGAAACCTTCTCAGTTCTTTCAGTAGATTATCTGTGTGAACGTTAACTCTGAGAGTGAGACCTGACAAATTTGGAGTGAAGAGGAAGGGTGTCAGGAAGGACACTCCCTTTGGTCACAACACGGGAGGTTTCTATACACTGCATCCTCACAGCACGGCTTTTCTTTTAATAGCCTAATATCTCACTCTGTGGGTGCTGCTGAGCATGTGGCAGAATTTCCATTCAACACAGACTCCTGTAGTGTAGTTTTAATAGATTCTGTGACTCAGGTTGTTCAAACTATACAATCAACATCAAAATAAAAGGCCAGTAGTTTAACCATTTGGCTGAGAAACATTATCTCAGTGTTATTTTCAGATTGTATGTATCATGTGAGAGTGGGTGTATTGTAATTCCAGGATACTGTGCTTTATTTTTGCCACTTCAGGGTGTTTTTGCATGTTACTCTGTGAGTGTGAATTGAGTGGCCACCTCTATTTCCCATAGAGATAAGAGGACTCATAAACATTAAAGGACAAATCTGTAATATATTTACTGTAATAAATCATAAAATGACCACAATATGTCATCAGAGATCAGAGCGAGATGTATCGCGAGACTTCGTATATCTCTTAATGGATGCACGTGTG
Organism: Lutjanus argentimaculatus; assembly: GCA_034769285.1. NCBI lineage: Eukaryota > Metazoa > Chordata > Actinopteri > Lutjaniformes > Lutjanidae > Lutjanus > Lutjanus argentimaculatus. Next base: position 99,857 of record JAWZSL010000091.1, read on the forward strand.
AAAATATCGCGAGATATATGAAGTCTCGCGATACATCAGCGCCATGTTTACATGCTACCTGGGAGGCTACAGTTGATATTTCGGCCAAAAACATGGTGTAAATGGTGTCTTTTGTGGTTAAATTTTAATGTCGCGGCTCGCAGACACTTGGATTACACCACACAAGCAGGATGGAGACATTTTGTGTTTGTTTTGTGTTCTTTTTTTTTTACATTTTATCCGTGGTCTCCATTCACTGCCATTGGCTGCAACCCTGTTTTCTGCTGAAACTCCAGGATTGTTTTGTGAACTGAAGATCTTCACCCATCCTCACATCGGCATAGGGGTGAATAGATACTGAGTGGATTATCATTCTGGGGTGGAATATCTTTAAGGAAACATGCAAAATTGAAATACATGTTTCTCTGACAACTACAGCTGCGATGTCCTCCTTTGAAATCTCTATTCCAGCCCATACTGTAACTTGTTCTTGTTTTAGCATTTTCACGTTAGAGTGAGTTGCTTCAACCATATTACAGTCTATGACTCCAACTCACCATTTGGACTGCAGGAGTCATCATGTTACATATTGCTCCTCTAAGTCTGGTTGTGTGGATAAAGATGTTTCAAGGGTCCAAATGCTGCTGCAAATGCAGAGCAGCTGACTGTGTATTGGAAACAAACAGAGACGGTTAGATAGGAGAGTGTGGCCCCTCCTCACCTTGCTCCTCCCCCTGCTGAACTGCATGTATACCTCAGTGTACCTGCATGTGTCAGTTTGTGTGTGATTAACAGCCTGTGAAAGCCAAAGAGCAAGTAGTTTTTCAGGAAATTAGTTGACTGGTCCAGTGGTAAAGTGGAAAACGACAGCTCTGGGGAGGTGGGTGGCAGAGAAGAAGAGAAACGAGACAAAGGAGAGAAAAAAAGGAGGGCAAAGAGAGGCGAGGGAGACATAGAGGGAGGGAGATTGGGTCAGAGAGAGACACAAAGTGCAAGCATACACAGCAGAGAGAGACTGACAGCACAGCATACATTTCCCAGAGGAGAGAGCCTGAGAGCAAGAAGAGACTGAGAGACTGCTGAGAAGTTCAGTCTGACAAAATGCTGAGGAGGAGGAGAAGCGTGTCATTTGGTGGATTTGGATGGTATGTTGCCTTTTCTTTGGATGGTAATGTGTATGTGTGTCTGCATTGTGTATTGCCATGCTAATGATTGTAATTACGAGTGTATAGTGAGTTTAAATGATGCACATTATGCTGCTGAAATGTGTTATGGGCGTGTGTGTGTGGTGCAGAATTGTGAACTTTTTCTAAAAAGGAAGGATGGGTGGAGGGCTGAGGGTGCACCTCTGTGTCACACCTCTAACACTCTGTGCTGTGTTTGACAGCCTTGTGTGTGCGGGTGTGTGCGTGTGAATGTGTACAGTTTCACTCTGTGCTGTCTCCGTTCGGGAGGGATTACAATCAACAGACTGCTTTGTCTCTGCCTTCTGTCTGCGTCTGTTGTTGTCGCTGCTGCTGTCCTGTTGTGGGACCGAGCTCTTTCCAGTTATGTTCTCCTGCTCTATTGGCCGAGAAGAGCTCCCATGATGCCGCGCTGAAGAAGCTGCCAGGGAGCCCATTTAGCGTTGAATGCGCTGACACACTCGGATGGAGTGTTTTTGTGCTGGCTCCCCTGCTGGTTGTCGTTCTGACACTGAACGCGCTGCTTCAGAGCACTTAACCTTCCCAGCTGGGCTGAGGCAGCACGACCTGCCAGACAGGCTGAAATAACCTGAGACAGACAGAGCCGAGGAGCAGCACATTACATTTAACAGGGTTAATTAGTGACTATTGTGTGTAATGGTGCCAAAAAGAAAACAGGGCAATGAAGTATTTTTCAGAAACACGTGATTTCTTAGAGTCATTCCACTGCTTTTACACATAAAGTTTAGCTTACTTGTCATGAAGAGAACTCACCTCGTGAAAACAGCTCTTTAATGTCTTCTATGGCACTGAGGAAGATTTCAACATTAGAATGAGATCAACAGGTGCATTGGTGCAGCATCAGCAGTGATGCGGGCATTGTACTGGGCCACTGTGGTAAAGAGGGAGCTGAGTCAGAAGGCAAAGCTTTCACTTTACCAGTCAATCTATGTTCCAACCAACACCCACTGTCATGACCTTTGGTAGAGAAGAATGAGATCACAGAAAAGCAACCAAAATGAGTTTCCTTCATAGGATAGCTGGGCTCAGCCTTAGAATAGGGTGAGGACCTCAGACATCCAGGTGGGGGTGGTTCAAGCATCTGATTAGGATGCTTGGAGGTTTTACAGACACATCCTACTGGGAGGAGACCTAGGGGTAGACCCAGAATTCGCTGGAGGGACTGCATATTTCATCTGGCAAGGAACACCTCGGGATCCCCTAGGAGGAGCTGGAAAGTGATGCTTGATAGAGAGATGTCTGGAATACCCTGCTAAGCCTGCTGTGACCACGACCTCAGAGAAGGGGAAGAAAATGGATGGATGAATTGCAGAATCACATTTCTTTTTGGGCTTTAAAAGGACATTGTGACTCCTGCTGCTTTGATTTTCACTGTTCTTTGTTAAACCTGTCTCTTGTGAGTCCCCCGACATTAATGGAGACGCAATACTAAATTGTTGGACAAAAAGCTCAGCAGCATGTTTTAATGTTGTGTGATTAGAGACAAAGACGTTCACCTTGCACAGTGTAATGCAAAAATGAACGAGGTGAAGATAATACTTACACCTACACCTTTTCCAATGTCAAGCCCTTTTCAAGAATTTTAAAGGTGCTTTTTTAATCTTTTCCAGCACCTTACAGCTGTGGTTAAAAAAACACAAAAAAACCCCAAAAACAAATCATATTTATACACATACACTCAAATAATTCCTTCACTTTTTCATCACATGAAATTAGATGTTATTGTGGTTTTAACAACCAACATTAAGTTATGTGATAAAATTACAGGAAAACATAACAAAGTTTCATGTTTCAAAATGTGTGACCCATCTGTAAGTAGACTGGGAATCCTATTGGCCAATGTCCGACTTATTTTATTTCTTTATCTAATAGGCATACTTTTCAGTCAGGTTGTGATTTATTATGAAAGTAATGCCATTGCAGTTTCAAACAGGTTCAAGCATTTTATCCAAAATCCGAGCAACGTGTTAAACCTTTGAAAAGGCTACACTAAAATTCAAGCATTTTCAAGGATTTCCAGCACTCAAATGAACCCCATGTGAATTCCTCTGTAAGTTTAAGAATGCCTCATGGAATAAAGGCCAGAAACTCTACTTATCAGACAATATAATCCTCATCTTCTGAAGAAAAAAAAACACACAATAGGGAAGGATTGCTCCAAAAAAGAATTTAAAGAATTACAAGGAATCCTCATAAAGCTGCACTGAAAATGATGAATTATCTCACCTTACTGGCACAACTTTAGCTCATTAAAATGTTCTGAAGGCTGAATATGAGATGAAAAGACTTCTTAAGTGGGATTCTCCCCACTGTGTATCAGTTCTTCAGGCAAACTAATCCAAATTTTACTGGAAGTAAATGCAGAGCAAGTCTCATGGATTACTATAAAGAATTAATAAGCCTCTGAACACCCACACGGTGTTTTCAGTTAATTTGGCTGATTAGACCTCTTCTCAGGACTGTGTGGGCATCTACAGACTGTAATTGACTGACATCTTCCTGACTCTTCTGTCTGCTTTGTTGCATCTGTTAGGGGGGGACAAATTAAACTTTATCATTCTTACTGGTAGATGAGATTTGTGACCTAACATAGTCCCATCAAAGCTACGGCTCAACCTTAAACTTGAGCAGAGAATTGATCAAAATGACTGAAAAAAACCTGTGTGAGTGTTCAGAAGCCTTAACAGATTGTACATTTGCAGTACAGACGGATGAGGGCACACAGTTTGTGGGGACAATGTGCATATTTCTTCTTCACTCAATGATCTAAAATGAGAAAAAAAAACACTGTGCAGCTACACCCTAAACTATATCATGCTGTTATCCTGCTATCAGTTTTGAGGCTGACTCTTACTATTATGGTGGCATCTGGACCTTTTCCGTATTGGCATTTATAAATAGAATCAGACATCACACATGATTATGTGGCCCTGATGCTTTAAAGCTACTACAAAAAACTTTCATATTTTGTTGTCCTCTCTGGACAAAAGTGGTAGTGTTTCCACCATAATAATCACAAAACACAACGTCAAAAATAAAGTTATCTAAATAAAAATCTCCTGTTGCTTCATTTTAACTGGCTAATATACCACTCGCTATTGCCTGGGAAAATGTGAATGCAGGCTTGTTATATCTGATTTAAGGAGAATCTGACCCAGTGGCAGATAGAAATATACATATATAGAAATATCCAGTCTTCTCGTGGATGGTCTCGTTTGCGTATGTGGGTCATATAGAGGCACCAGTATTAAATTAAGATGGATTCATAACCAGTTAAAAACTTACTGTTGTCGCTTTAAAGTATTTTAAGATTGCTAAAATTTTCAGCCTAGTGGTTGTTCTTTCAAAATGTGAGATGCAATGAACATTGCAGCCTCTGGGGGGAGAAGTATATCCTGAGGCATTTGATCTTGTTGGATAGATTATATTACTTTTCATATGAAGCTTTAACTTTTCAGCATATCCAGTTTCTTTGAAAAATGTGAACTGTTTCTCTTTTTAGGCGTAGGCTGACATATATGGATGCGTAGATGGCCAGTTCAGATGGAGAGCTGTGTGAGCACCTGCTTAAAGATACATGAATGAATGCAGTATCAAATGTCGAGCTGGCTTTGAGCAGGCAGACCGTTTGTGAAAATGTATATCAGATCGTTAATCAACCTGGTAATATCTGATGCATTTTGGAAAGAAGCAGAAAGGTCACTGTTGTATATCTCCAGTGAAGGTGCTGTTAAAATTTGGTGTTAATCCTGTCCCATCTGGACACACAATTTTGTCTCCATAATGTGATTAACGTACACACACAGTCAATTGTAGTATCCCTTTCATGTTTCAGGATGTGGGATGAATAAAGCTTATGCATGACAGTGTGATCTGTTTGATGATTCAGGCATAAGGTGGGTGGCGCATCTTCCCGCCTGCTCAGAGATAAATCCTGTAAGAGCTCAGACTTCAGCTCCATTACAACATGAAAGAGGCTAATATATGTTATGTTGCAAGATTGGGTATCATTGAGCCAATAAAGTGTCACAGCAGCAGATCAGCACACTTAATGTGAGATATCAAATGTAATTTTTTGTGTTTGTTGTTTTGTTGAACTGTATACCTGGATATCTTTTGCATTATACAGACTTTTGCATAAGCTGCAGCTGCATATTGAAGCTCAATATGAACCTATTAGCTTGGCATTTGAATATCTAGGCTAAAGGTAGGAAACTATGGCTCCTAGACTGCCTTATTTGAGTTATGTTTTCTACTGTTAGATACAGATTCATCTTTTCTCCTTGGGTCATTTATTTAGTATACACATTTGTTGTATCATGTTAAGAAAGTAATTAATTTTCATTATTTTTAAGTTTAGCTTATTTTTGAAGTTTTGCATTAAGATGATTTTATATAGATATACTTTTTATGAAAATGAGCATTGACATAACAGTATACTGTATGTATAATTTGATTTGGCTTCGTTAAATTTGAATTTTAAATTCTAGGCTAGTCAACAAATACCAGAACCTCAGTTTCTCTCAGCTCAGCACTATTTTGCATCGTTGACATGGCTGCAGGCCCTGCTGTTGTTGATATCATTCAAAAACCCTGGAAAAAATTCAAATGACATTTAAAACATCCAGGTTGGATGACGATACAGTAAAAATAGCATGCACTGTGTGTTTGTATGCTGCGTTTGTATGTGTGTGTGACTGTTATGAGTGCCTGTTTGTGCATGAAATAGATTCGGCACAGTTCTGCATGGTTCAGCCACCAAAGTAATGGGATCAAAGAATTAATGTCATAACATCTTCCTTAGAGAGACCCGTGAGGATGGTGTAAAACAAGCACTGAGCATGCACACACACAGACATGCATGTGCACACACACACACACACACACACACACACACACACACACACACACACACACGCACACACATTTGTATGTTCAGTTTCCCTCAAACAAAATGTGCCTCACAGATCCTCCTCTATTATTAGCAGTAAATAGCAACTGAACTGAAAAGTTGTTAATATTACACCTCTTGACATGTTTTTAGTGTGAACAGTAGGTAGTGAAGCATGAATAAATCACTTATAAACACTGAGACCTCTCATAAACCGGTCTGAGCAGATTGTAGAGATGTAACCTTGTTGAATCAAGTCAGCTGTCGTAATGCATGCTCTGCCCTCTGCCAGCGACTTTACACTCACAGTGATCTGTAGTGAACACACTAACTGTCCTCCGGCGCTGCTGACTGTGTATGAATTAATAACAATAATTTAAGGAAATTAGCACTATTATTTTAGCTTGATTGCACCAGGCACAAAATATGCAGAGAAAATTTTCACATAACAAACAAAACATTTCTTATGATTTGTGCTTAATGCACTGAACATGCATATAATAGTATGTTTCTGTCAGCAGTGAGCACCAACTGAGTTTTCAGTGTTGATTTCTAGTCAAATACTGGTTGATATTTATTCAGTGTGTCACAAGATACCAATTTATTTAATAATTTTGACAATTTGTTCAGTCATAGGTTGAAACAGATGATATGATTAGCATAAAGGGTGGTGGTAGGTGAAATCTGGTTTGCACAGACGTAATTTCAACACATTTAATGTTTCATATAAAATGCCATAAATACAAACTGTGTAGGCTGTGTGCTGCCAACAAGAAGCTTCAAGGACATCATAATGGGAGAAGTTCTTAATGTAATGTGTAAGTACTTTGCCGTATTGGTCACAGCTTTGACTATTCCAAGACATATGCACGGTATGTGTTATAAACAGCAACAAAGACACTTAAATTTGCGAGATGTTGTGGTGGATGAGTGGGTGAAACACAGGACTCTCATCCAAATAAATGTGTTTGGCAGTTTTCTTTCTCTGGCTTTAAACTGAGGAATTTTGATGTAGTTTATCAGTGAGAGTCCAAAGTGTAATAGGTTATCATTTACACATTGTAAAGGATCAAAAATGTAATGCAAATCCCAGTGAAATATGATCTAAATGTGAACGTTCAATCAGCATCTTCAAATAATGAAAAAACTTTGACTTCAGTGCAGAACCTCTTTTCACCGGTGACCATAGTCGTTTTAAACGTGCTCACTGGATATGTTAAGGCTTCACATCACAGGAGATTTCTTTCTGTCCACATTAAAGTGAGTGCCAGTATGACAGGAGAAGCAATCACACATTAATGGCCACTCATTTAAATGCCAGAGCACTCAGGAGACCTATTGTACCATGCAGAGATGAAGTCATACATCTCACTCCTCACCATCTTGATGTGCATGTCCTGCGGTGTTCATGTTCTTATCACTATAAAATAAGAGCACTTACAGTGATGAATTTAATTGCTGCTTTTGAGCAATTTGTATCAGACATGTGATCAATAATCTCTCTCTCTCTCTCTCTGTGTGTGTGTTTTGTTTTTCTCTCCCGCTTCTTCTCCAGGATTGACAAGTCCACTCTGTCTGCACTGAAAGCCCGGTAGGTTTGCAGCATTTTCTTGCTTTTAAAAAATGTATCTCAATATCTAGTTAATATTCTAATCCTAGTTAGTCGTTGATTTGTGTAAATGTGTTTGTGGAGATATTCCTGTGAAGCACTGACGTGTAACTGCTCACAAATGAAGACTGAGATTGTGGCTTTGGCCACATCGTAAGTAACTTTTAAAAGCCACCACAGCCTGGACTCTATTTCCTCTTATTTGCCATTACACTGATTGATTCTGACTAAAACCTCACTGTAGAGCTATGGGCATTATTCTTAAGCAGCACACAACACAATATACGCTCCTACTCAGACTGCACTCAGAGAAAGTCTTTTTCAGCTCAAAGTGAAAATGACCTAGACTCAGTCCTTTCTTTTCTTCTGCAGTTTTGATGTGATCTTGAGTACCACTTCATCACTTCTTTGTGTGCTTTTCTCTCTCATAGCTGCCAATGTGTGCCACTCCTCACTGCTCCAGTGGAGATGGTCAGCTGTAGTTAAATACTGTGGCTGTATTGTGGCTCACAGGTGTGAATTACTTTGTGAATATGAAGCAGCCGCCCCACATTTTTTTTCAAAAACCAGCACTGTCTTGCATTCACAGTAACATGGATCATTTAAGGAGTGAGTAGTTGTTTTGTCTTTTTTCTGCCCCTGGTTTTTCCTCTCTGGGTATATTCAGTTACTAAAGCCATTTTTAGTCTTAAAAGGTCCATTGTGTAGATTTAGGGAGATATATAGCAGAATATGGAAGAAATGAGATATAGTAATTCATTAGGGCTGCACAATTCTAGCAAAAATATCAATCACGATTATTCTCCCTGAACTGAGATCACAAATCTCTCACAGGATTCTTTTTTTTTTTTTTAAATTATTGTACTCTTAGATGCTCAAGTAGAAACATATCTAAGATGATTGCTGTAGGGCTTTAAACAGAAGACATAAACATAAGTGTTGGACATCAACTGAAGTCTCTTGCAACAAAAAAAACAAAACAAAACTCAAGTCTCTTTTCATCTCTTAGTTTAAAATTTCCAAATGATTAATTTAAATGCTGCTGAATATAAGAACATTGACCATTATATGGCATGCTTGTCTTGAGCAGCTATGAAAAAGTGGACATTTCATTTCCTATAGATTTTTCACAATAAAAATCTGTTTTGAAGCAGCCAAAATAGGAAATGTTGGATTTTCAGTTGCAGTAACTTAACACAACTCCCACACAGCTGAAACTAAATTTAAAACAGTAAAATAAGGTATATATCTCCAAGTACAAACAGCAATGCAAGAGAAAAACTAGACTTCAAACCTCAGAGATTCAGTTAGAAGCTACAAAAGTACTGAGAAATGAACACAGAGACCTTGAAAACACAAAACATTGATGGAGTTTCACAAGAGAAGATGCTGTTCACTTGCGCATGCACACTGTCACACCACACATACCTAGTTCAGATGTGTACACACGCGATGGGCTTCAAGTTAAGGATCGACAGTGAAGATTTAAGCTAAAACATGGTCTACATTATGTCTTTTAAGTCAACTTGGCATGTTGGGGTTTTAAGAGATTTGGAGCAGTTTAGAGGCACTTTATGTTTTGTTTTCAGTTGTTTTTTCGTTTTTGTGTTGTTTTTTTTAACTTTGGAAACTGGTCACCATTCACTTAATTGTTTAGGAGATTCTGTAGTGCTGTTTTCCTGTGAAACTTTGCCGTTTTTTTGTGGACTAAAAAACTAAACCTGACTGTCACTCAGCATGAAGGTGACATAATGACTGAATTTTCATTTTTGGGTGAACAGTCCCTTTATGTGATTTAACACCATCACAGCAACAACCTGTACATCCATCCATCCATTGTCCATGTATACATATCCAGCTATACATGTTAAGCATAGTAGTACTTTTGCTTTGCTGAACACACTGGCCTTAGAGGTGGAGATGGTCTGTGGGCTTTGTAATGTGGGTGCCCACTGCTCCACTATGGTAAGGACAGGTCAAATGCAGAAGACTAATGGTCCCACAGGGAATGATGAAGTATAATCTAACTTAATGAAATTACATAACAATCTTATATAACTGGTTTGTACACAGTTTCTGAATGATACCGTTGTTAATCTTCTTTAACACACGACCTGCCCGGAGCCAGATTACACTGTTTAACGGCTCCCCTGTGTTGCTCAACCACTTCCTTTGTTGATGTTTGAGTCATTGGACAGATGCCATTGTTCACTGTCACTTTGGTTGTCTGTGTTTTGGAAACAAGAACTGACAATGTTCAACAAATAATTATGAGTTCCCTTCATATATCAGAGCTGTGAAAAGAGAAGTAACAGTGAAGGCTTTGACAGATGTGGATTTTGATACGACTTGGGTTGTGAAAGTTGAGAAAACCATAAAGCTGAAGTGAAAATGACACTCTGTCATGATCATTTGAGTTATACATCCACCTACTTGGTCAAATTAATTCTAGATTAGAGCAGAGAGCAAATGTGATTATCATTTGCTCAGTTTGTGGACCTGCTTCACGTGATGTTTTTCTAAGTATATTGTGTATGAGGAGCTTCTCTTTGTTGAAACAAACCACGGCAGGACCTGCTAATGGAGGTTGCCGTAGTGATGGGCGGTGAAGGGCTTCTGTGTGTTTGTCTCCATCTAACCTACATCTACATCCCAAAGCCCACTCTCCAGAGCACACTCCTCTGTGTCTCACTCTTTTTTGAGTTAACCAGCTGCATTTATAAGACTAGAGTGTATAAGGAGGCCTTTACATTAAACAGGAGAGTCTGTGTTTCCCTGTCAGAAACTGTCAGACCTTCTCACAGCAGAGCGAACAGGTGAGGGAGGCGGAGGAGGGCAGATGATCATGATCAATCGGGTGCCGTCGTCCTCTCGGACTGAGTTAAAAAAATAAAAATGCCAAAACTGGTCACAGACTATACCTGGGTGTCCACACAAGTAAAGTCTGTGTGTGTGAAACATTGCAGAGTGTCACATCATGCTGTTCACAGACAGTCTGCTGTCATTAGTTTGACAGAGACACAGAGAGGGTCGTGTCTAGAAGGGAACCCTAGACACGCGAAAGATCGCGCGAGTTTGATTATTTTATCAGAAACAACGGAAACAAATCCCGCGAGAGTTTTGCAAATAAAGGGTTCCCTTCTAGACACGATCTGGAGCGGTGCGCTGCCCCAAGAATAGACAATCATGTCGTGGTAAGATGTTTTAATGTGGCAAGCCGTCATAAATAAAACACTGTATTCATTAAGCCACAGAGAGTCACTGAAACACTGATCACTGACCTGTTGTGATGGAAAAAGTACTTTACTTCAGTAAAAGCATGAATACCACAATGTGAAAATACCTCATTACAAGTCAAAATCTTGCATGTGATTGATTTTTATTGCTTTTATTGTACTTTAATGGTTCTCTTTTTGGTATTTTTGATAACTAAATCAGACCTGCAAACTCATTAGAGGAGAATAAAGGTGGCATGTTGGTAAACCAACCCCCTGTAGCGGGTCTGGGGGCATCCTGCTCCAGAAGACACATGTCTTAATTTTAACATGTTAATTAAGCATTCTGGTGACTGTTTCGGTTAAAAGAGTGACTAACATTCGTTCATGGCATCATGATATCTATCTATCTATCTATCTATCTATCTAAGCAAGGTACTACAGTAAAAGTAAAGTTACTTTACTTTGTAATTTTACCTTCACAATTAATAGTTGTTCATGTAACAGACCTGTCTTATTTTCTTTTTTGTATATTACCATTGCTCTTGGACAAAGCAAAAGTAATGTAATATAAACTCAATAATGCAATATTTATTATCCGATTACTCGATTAATTGCCAGAATAATCGATAGGATTACTTGATTACTAAAAGAATTAATAGCTGCAGCCCTAGTTGAGACTGTTAAGTCAAGATGTCAAAATTCAAGCTGTAAGCACTTTATTTTAAGGTGCACAATTTTTCAAAAACTATTTCATTTATTTTCTCTAACTTTATCAGATTTTATCAGGATACTTTTCAAACTCACAGCATTATCAAATTCTATATCGTGATAAATATTGATAATAATAATAATAATATTTTTTGCCATATCGCCCAGCCCTATAATGGCACCACCTGATGAAACACCTCACTTCACTGTTGACTTTGTGAAGAGATTGTTTTAAGGATTGACAACATAAGGCAGTGGTTCCCAAACTTTTTTTGGCAGGTCCCCTTGCAGAAGCTGAAAAAAAGTCCATGGCCCCGTCCCACATTTTTAAATCAATTTAATCAATCTCTCGACTTAAGAACGTTTCTGTCACTCTAGATGATTTTCAGTTGGTCACTTCAAAAACATCTACATCTTAAGTCTTTTCTGTCTATAACTGAGTCCTAGAAATACAATAAAAATGCCAATGCAATGGAATATTTTTCATTTGTTTCTAGATTTTTCCAGAAATATGTATCTTGAAACAAAGACAAATAAAGTAGGATGAACAAGAAAAATGAGACCTGATTTCACAAAAGACCAGAAATAAAGGATTTGCATTGGTTGAAATAAGTTAGGATACTGCAATGGAAGATGTCTCTTAGCCTGGGAATCAGACAAATCTGCAAGCCCATGTTTCATTTGCTCTGGCAGATACGTTTGGCCACGCGCCCGTTCAAACAGATTTCCACCCGTTCCTCATCCCTCAGACCACTTTGTTTATAAAGCTGATACAATGACTGACAAAGGAACACATGAAATGAATCAAGATTTTATTACTACATTGTCTATTTCTTACCGCAAATATTTTCAGAAACACATTTCAGTTTACTGCTTAGCTGTACCTTAAGGAAGTTTGTGACCAGGCCACCAATTTTTCCTGCTAGAAAACACACCAAGCCCCGCCCCAACTTGCAATGAGTCCCTCGGTCACACGTTTTATTGTTCTGATTGGTTGTAGGCCTATTCAAAGCATTTTGGTTTCCATCTGTTGAAAAGTGCCCCTCAGAAATCGAAAATGACTAGACTTTAATAGACTTTAAGGTCTCAAATTACAAAATGGCACCATGATAAAGAAGATTTTTACAGTGGAGTTAAACATACTGTAATTGGTAACAGCTTTTTATTCCCTGCGGTGGTGACAACCATAGCCGGAAGCATTATGTTTCTGGGTTGTCCGTCCATCCATCCCATTAGTGTGAACACAAAGTCAGTACAAATGTCCACTTGAACTCTAAGGTTTTGGTGGTCAAAGGTCTCACTGGACTGTTCACTGGACATGTATAGTGATAATTTCCATTTTGCCAAAAAAAAAAAACAACCCAAAACCAAACAAAAAACAACAACAACCCACTTAAACCTTTTATTAAATTACATCAAAATGTTCACTACTTGTGAGTCTGAACAGACATTCATGTAAACTGCAACTTGACTGGCTCCTGGAGGTATACAGCCACAAGGCAGTAATTCTAGTCTCATTCTGAGTTAATTAAACATCAAGCAGCTCATCATTAATCACTGTTTTTACTCTTGAAATGAAGTGATGGTCTTGTATTTCTACAGTATAAGAAGTCTAACAATATATGAATTTCAGATGTACATGAATATCTGTATGAGTTACAGCATTACAATGCTAAGCTGGGACCCCAGAGGCCACGATGATAAAACACTAGACATGTATGTTTTCAGCTTTGTTTCTGACATAAAGAAAAAATCATCTTAGCCCGAGTCTGTAAAATAGGACTTGTCTGTTATCTGTGGCCATGCACACAAACACATGCACATACACACACCCACACACACACACGTCCAGTGTCTCCCTCGCTCCCTGGCCAGGTGTCATTAGACCGTCTGCTCTGGAGTGGCTCTGAATATGAATGAGTGAGTCGTGACTCTACCTAGACGCTGAATAAAACCGACTTTTGTGTGTGTGTGTCTGATCCAGGTGTTAGATATAAGAAACAGTGCACAGACAAGCACCATTGAGCTAAGAAACAGAGGAACAAAGGTAAAGACAAATGATTCATGTGTGACAATTATGCTCCAGAATTCTTATTGAAACTGCTCCAATGCAGTCACATGCTAACAGGGGTTTTCTCAGAATTTTAATATTAAAGGAGAAATATGTAATATATTTCCTGTACTAAATCATAAAATGAACATATGTCATAAGAGATCAAGGAAACATGACAAGTTGAAATACTTTAAAAACTTTAAAGCATGTTCTCCTTTGAAAATTTAATTTAATCTGATTATTAGAATTAAAATTAATGTCAAATGTTCACTGAATTAATGTCGTTTATGAGTTGTAAGACCATTTATAATCTTTTAGAAGGAATAGATGTTTGTAACCAAGATATTTGTGGTTGGTTTAAATCCATGCAAACAAGGCAGGGTGTTTTCTTTCCCCTATAGCAGAATGTACATGTGTGGGCACTGTGGAGAGAGGTCAGGCTATGTGAGACTAATTAAATAAAGATTCAACATATTTAATACACCATCTATGGCTCTAATTTGCTGTTTGGACAGCAGTGCTCATTTTGGAAAGCTTGGGTTTTACATATTTCTCCTTTAAGAAATCCCATTAAAAATGATCCCATTTTGAGTCACAACAAAGCAGAAGCAAAGAAAGGTTGAGAGAGCCTCGATTTAGTAGACATGACAAAAGGGGAGTAAAGAAAAAATGGGCTTGGAGGAAGGAGAATAGAGTGACAAAAAAGACAAATATTTCACCTCTTCTCTCCATTGCCTGCATCATTTATTACAATTTTTTTCCCTATAATGGATCCGTAATTGTTCTGCAATAAAATTGTACAAGGAGGAATGTAGGGGAGAATAAAACCATAAAGGAAGAGGAGAGCAAAAAAGTGAAAGGTGAAAAAGGGAAATGAAAGTCAAGGGAGCAAAAATACGAGGATGGATGTCTGACTTCAAAGCTACCGGCTGGAGGGCAGCAGGTGTGAAGTTTTTATTTTGTTGTCCTGCCTGCCCTCAGTTCACAGTGTGCTTTTTATTCCTCCCCTCACTCCAACTTTCTCCCCGTCTCTCTCCTCTGTCATTAATCCCCTGTGTTGCTCTGCCTCTCCTCCGCTCATGGTCACTACAAAGAGATCTCTCCACCTTCACCATACACACACAGTACCTCATTAATAACTGCATAATCAAACCTGGTGGTGTGTGTGTGTGTGTGTGTGTGTGTGTGTGTGTGGTGTGTGTGTGTGTGTGTGTGTGTGTGTGTGTGTGTGTGTGGTGCGTGTGTGTGGGGTGAGGGCAAACATGTGCATCTGTTTGTGGGTTTTGTCTTGAAGTGGTGCTGAGGGTGAATGAATATTATAAGAGGACAAACAGGGAAAATAGAGGAGGGAGAGGATGAAACACAGATATAGAGGGAGAAGGAGAGGTTGAACCTGACCAGCTTCTTGATAGAGTGTGACGATGCCCCGCAAACTGTGGTGAGCTACTGTCTTGTGTGTATTATTACTGTCTGTGTATGTGTAATTACATGATCAGAATTAGTCTCTTAGTCTCTCTCTTTTTTTTTTTTTCTTTTATGATTATTTTTTAGTTCGTGTCAGTTCTTTTTATCAATCCTGTGTTTATCTGTTGGTTAGTGTCTTTCCAAGCTGAGACTGTGTCTGGACTGCTGACATCACGTGTTACTATTTAAATTTTAAACTATCTGTTTATTATCCTTTACATGGATCATTCATCAAGCTGGCAAAATTGTCAAATTTGCATTGCACATTATTTACTAATTAACTCTAAAATCACTGACTTAAAAGATTTAATAGTATACCTAATAATCACTCTCATGTTGTTGCAAGGGTGAAAGAGATTTGGTCACCATTATTACATTAACATAAATGTGACATTTTATGCCTTTGTTGACGTTTACCATTTAAAATCTGTTGGATTTTGATGTCCCCGTGCAGACTGTTAAGATTAATGCTCTTATAATATGGGTTAATAATGGGAAGAGCTATCTATCCCACTTCATTTGAAGTCAGCGGATGTTAGGTGTAGAGTTGCAATGATTAATTGAATAATCGATTTTCAATTCGGTTTTCAATCATTAAATTAATTGTTCATTATAGTTTTTTTTTAAAAGTCAAAATTCTCTGATTCCAGTGTCTTGAATGTGAATATTTTCTGGTTTCTTCACTCCTCTATAACAGTAAACTAAATACCTTTGGGTTGTGGTGAAAAAAAAAAAGAAAGACATTTGAGGACATTATATTGGGCTTTGGGAAACACTACACAACACACTATCTTTTACAGTCTACTAGATGGGTTTTTGTTTTTTGTTGACATTTATGTGGACTCCAGGAAGAGTAGCTCCTGCTGATGTTGCAGTACAGAGGAGAGAGGAGATTACTGAGCTTATAGTAAAGTACAGTAAAGCCAAACTGAATAGAACAGAGCAGCGCAGTGTAGGATGGCATGTGGATAAGAGTAGAGTGCAGTGTGCTTGAGTTGTGTGTTCTGTGGATTTGATGGCTCATCAGAAAGCTTGTCAGTCAGCGCTGTTCATCACAGCCTTATAGCTCTGCTCAGTGTGAGGAGGATCCATGAAACGACTCGATTGACATCAGCCTGAGGGATGAATCACTGTTTCTATAAGGTATTACACCTGTGTGTCACTGTCTAGCTCCTGTTTTAAATCAGTTACTGAACATAAATCAAATGATATTTTTTGTAATTAGTAATGTAATCCATTGGATTACTAAAAATATAATCTAATATAAATACTTTGGGATTACTTCAAAATATTGCACTTCATAATAAAACAAAATGGACACTGACACATAAACCACCAGAAAGTGGAGCCCTTGTTTTAGAAACTGTTGGTTATCATGAAAAAAGTTTCACATTTTTTAAAAATGTTCATATTTTAATGAAATAATCAAAAATGTAATCAAGTGCTCCTTGAAGCTCTGAAAACTTGGGATGCGAGGTAAAACATAAATAAATAAATACTCCTAAACTTCTATTCAGTTGAATACAGTACAAAGACAAGAAATTTAACTCCTTCAAATTGATAAACTATTGTTTTTTTTGTAAATATTCACTTATTCTGAATTTGGAACACTTTTCAAAAGTTGGTACAGGGGCAACAAAAGTTGTCAGTAAATCTTGTTGCTGAATCTACAAATGCAAGTTAAGACTCTACCATGCAAAGTGAAAGCCATCACAGTTCGAATTACACAGTGAGTTTCGGGGAGCCTTATTTTCCAGTGCACACGGCTTCTAAAACATACATGCAAATGTGTGCATCAGTGCGGCCAGTTTCAGGGTTACTGTGAAAAGCATGTTACTGTTACTATTACAGGTAGTTAATACTGTCAATAACATTTAATAGAGGCTAAATAACAAAAGTTGACTGTTTAAATATCAAAGAATACATTTAATAAGAGCAAAGCAAAATCAGCTGGAGGACACAAGCAATGTTTTTCTGTCTCTCATACAGACACCTTCATGAATAAATGTCAAAATGCACTAAAAGCTTCAATTGACACTGTCAATTGAAGCTTCAGTGGTGCACTGCAGGCTTCAGATTTAAAATTCCAACACCACAGAACCAGCAGTATTTTAGGAAAAGGTCACTATTTATGTGCATCTATTTATTTCTTTAGTTTTATTATTGTTCATAATAGTTTATTTCTTTAATAAAATATTGTCTCTTTACACAATGTCCCAACTTGTTTGCAATTGGGATTGTAGAAGCTAATACAAATTTTTCACATGTAAACTTGGCTGATCATAGTAACTTACTTTTTGTGGTTGTTTCTGAATATTATTACCCGACCCTGCTTTTGTCCATATGTCTGGTATCATTTCAAGAGGGCTTCAGGCAGAGTGTATGTACCAAAACAAATTGAGTATTTTGTTTTTCAGGCTCAACCACAGATTGTTTTAACCCTCTGGATTTTCAGTGTGACCAACTGTCTGCCTGCCTCTTCCTCTACCCCTCTGTTGTTAATGTGTGTGTGCGTGTGTGTGTGTGAGAGAGAGAGAGAGAGAGAGAGAGAGAGAGAGAGAGAGAGAGAGGAGAGAGAGAGAGAATCTGCAGCCAGCTGCTGCTAATTAGACGTTGATACTTGTCATACATTATTTTCATCCTCCTCAGCCCCTCCTCTCTTGTCCCCTTTTCTCCTCCTCACCTCTACCATTCTCTGCTCAGTTCAAACAGAGCAGCTGTTTACATCTGAGAGCATCGTCCACTCAGACACTCTGCTCGCAGTGCTGTGATGTGGATCCACAGGCACCTGTGGCTTCTCCTCTCTGCTTTTCAAGAGTAACATGCAGCTGAGCCATGCCTTGCTGGATGGCGCTGATTTGTAATCTAATGTGACATTTAATTTCTTTAATTTGAGCTTTAAGGTGCAGTGTGTAAGATTTATGGGGATCTATTGGCAGAAAGTAATTAGATATAATAATATAAGTATAATTTCATTAGTGTATATTCACCTGAAAATAAGAATTGTTGTGTTTTCATTACCTTAGAATGAGACATTTATATCAGCAGAGGGTGCAGGTCCTCTTCATTATCTATGAACTAGATATTGAATGCAAAGATGGCGCCCATTCAGTCCAATGAGGGTTGGTGTATAAGCTAAAAACGTTTTTTAGCTTCCGGGTTTACTTCCTGGTTATATGGCCCACTGAATATGTGCAGTAGGCCTATTGTTCCCTGCCTCTCCCTGCCTGCACTTTCCCACACAGCACATTATGGAGATGTCACAGATTTTTAAAATAGCGTTTTTCAGCTCAAGGAATGGTTCACAAATATAAAACCTCCATGAATCAAAAATTCAGAGTCATAACTTACCTTGTTTGCAGTTCAAGGCGTCCTGTCAGCAGTTTTATAGACATCTCTTTTATGTTGGTGGCGTATGGGGTAAGATGCTTTTTGGGCCAGTGGGGAATTTTTGCTGCAATACTGCGAGTGGCCACTGGAAAGAACTGGCAGCAGGGCTGAGTTCTGTCCAGTTCTATAATAAGTCTACGGTCCTCTTCCATAGAGGCTGCCATGTTGTGCAGCCATGTTTCTAGCCTAGAATAGACAAAAAAAAAAAAAAAAAAAAATTGAATTAATTCTGATTGATATGGCAATTGCGATATGATTCGTGATTTTAGAGGGAATGATATTTTTTTTCTCATTTGCATTGAAAAAAAATTGAAATGATTATGATGTGATTTTTGCATGGATCTGTACCAAACAAAGATGTTTTCTTTGTCTGTATTTAGTATGGTATGGTATTTTTCACTTTTATTTTGATTAATTGTTTAGCCCTACTCTAGATATGGCTGTTTGCATTTTGCATGAGTTTCTTGGTCACCATAGTTTCTCCTACATGTTTGGAGGAGGAGAGTGAGATGAGGAGTTTGGGTTTGCAAGCTCACTGCTAGATTCCACTTATTCCTACACAGTGGTCCTTTAAGATCCTTCTATAGGACTGTGTCAATGTCTGTAGTCTTACATTTGACTTTATTCCCCCTTCGCATATGCAAGAGAGAAGAAATAAATAATAAAATCATCTACCTGAACTCGAGAGTGTTGTGTGGATTGAGAGGAAGGATGAGGCTGAGATTGCACAAGGCCCTGGAGAAAATAGGTTTAGATGAAAACATGAAAGAGGCCTCTTTTAAAAAGAGAAAGGCATGATAAGAGGAGGTGGTGCCTTCTTCTCAAAAAAGTCCCCTCCCCTTATCGTTGTCTAGCCTAGTTTTTTGGGGCCAGGTGTAAATGTTATCTGTCTGCCAGCATCATGGAAAAGAGCAAATGGGCTGTTGCTATTTCTGGAGCCTGGCATTTACTCTATCTCCTGGTGCACCTTCTATATTGCGGGGAATGATGGTGAGTTGTGACCACCGAACAAACACAAGACGAAATGTCTGCTGGTATCATATTTACTTTAGGTGATGGCTTATTAAAGCTCAAGGTTTGCTGTATAGCATGGGGAGAAGAAGCAATGATTAGTCACAGGAAGGCTGTATGCAAGCTTAATGAGCTGTCAGCTTTATTGTACTTTGCTTATTGGACGCAGTTGTTGGTGTAGTGTACACAGTTACAGTCTGTTACCTAACATATTGTAAACCAGTAGCAGAGAGAAAGCAGAGCAATTCAGTCCGGTGTTCTCAAATACACAACTTCACAGCTGCGAGTTTTTTGGGAACCAGAGTTAAATGTAACCACAATCACTCACATATACATACAAATGTACAAGGAGGGATTGAGTCACTCCTCGTAGCACAGTTTCATTTCACTTTTTTAAACAATACAAGCTCTGGATTTGTGTCTGAATTTGTTTCAGTCTGACTGGGTGGCTGCATGAGAGTGTGTGTGAGAAAACAGTAGAGAAACCAAGATCGCAAGTTGTGGAGACACTTGTACCACTGCAATGTGGGAAGTGGTAGAACTCCACCCATCCTGAAGAGCTCAGGGGAGGATGTTGCACTTCCTCTCCTCTCACACCTCCAATTCCAATGAAGTTAGGCTGCAGAATGTAATTTAATGACAGCATTTCACCTTTTTTTCCTCATTTTTTGAACTTTTTATTTAGTTTTTCATTTGTTACATAGCACAAGAGTTTTCAAAGTCTTAGTTTACTTACTTAGTTTCGTTATTGATCTCATTGGCACTCAGCTAAGCAAGACAGCCTAATATTGCTTTTTGACAGACTACACCAAATACATAAAAAAGGTCTGTCCAAAGTAATTTATAAGTTTCTGGCTCTGGGAGAGTCAGAAAAATTGTAAAATTCCCCCAAATTTCTGTATGTCTGAACTATCTCTTTAACCAAATGACACACATTTAGGCTTTTGATCACTGTTTGATAACTAATGTAATATTTTTTTTTAACCTCCTTTCACTGAGCCTACCCTATTTGAAACTTCCCTGGGGAGGTCCGCCTCCCACTTTGAAAACCTCTGAATACAGCAGATGACATAAGACCTCATAAAAATAATGAAAAAACAAACAAACCTCCATATAAAAAACTATATACAAATAAATAACTAAATAAATTATATTGAATAAATAAGAAATTGAGATTTACAAATTACTGATTTTTTTTTTGGTGAGTAGCAGTATAATAAGCAGGATAATTTATAGAATGAGTCATTACTGTGAAATAAATTCCTCGCATCACCCTGTTGAGGTTTATTTCATAATAATGACCTACTCACTGCACATTATTCCTTACATAATAGCAAACAAATTTCACCCAGAAAAATTATAAACTTTTCCTTCTTTAATTAAGGCTAAAATCTTTCTTTCATTTATTTCCTTATTTTTTTTACACTGTCTTCTATCAGTACATGGGGTTGGATATTACAGGCCACACATGTTCACCTATTTCTGCTGCGACCATGAGGTGGAGCTGGTGGCACGTGTTTGTAGTGCACTGTGGGAAGGGAGCTGAAGTGCAGAGAAACGATCACTAGAGTGAGCAATTTCTCTATTTCCATGCATCCTGAATCAGTGTCAAGCTCTGACCCACCTGTTAACATGTCCACCTGTTGAGGCTGATACTGAGAACAGCTCTACATGTCTGCTTTTAATTGTGAAATCAATATACACAGCATTCTTTATCATCTACTTTAGACAAAAAGATTCAAGTTGATCCAATGAGATGACACAAGGACAATTTGAAGGTTTTTTTTCTTTTATATTGCAGTCATGTTTTATTTTACTTTCTCCTGTGTCTTGACCACTTTTAAATTCATTCTATTAGAAATAAATAAGGTGGAAAACACATAGTGGAATCCTCCATTGTAATGTCACCCAACCTACAGTACCTTAAACCCTGCATGCTTATGTCTATAGGTTACCACTGAAAGATACGCGCACCTTTGTTTTTTTCAGCCATACTGTATGTAGCAGCCTATAGAGAGCCAAGGCTGTTGCCATGGCAGCAAGAACTGATGATCATAAGGGATGGTCCAGTATGGTTCATTACCATGGTGATAGGCCCTGGTTGTCTCGCCTTGCAGCCAGACTTCATTGTCAGTGCATCAAACATGGCTGGTGGAAAGATAATCTGACTTGCGATTCTAGTAGCTGCCCGTAGCAACCACAGCGTGTTTTCCCCTTGGATCTAGAGATACATCAGAGACAGCACGACATGACCAGTAACATGACACCAACAGTACTTTGTGCCCCAGATAATGACCCAGAACTCTGCACTGTCTGCCTGTAGGGAAGTTTGATTTCATTCATGCTCTTAGATTCTTTCATTCAAAGGAATTATCTTGTGGCTTCAGGTTTATAGATATGGCGAGGAGAGACAGCTTTATTACAGGACCATCAGTGGCTGTTGCTGGCCGAGGAAGGGACAGGAGCTTCTGCTTAGAGCAAGGTTAAGTCTCATATAATTGTTCTGGAGTGGAGGCTGCACTGAGGCACTGTATCCAGTGGAGAGATAAAGAATAAAGTTTTTTTTTGTTTTTTGAGAGAAGATGAATTAGAAATTCAGAGACCTATAGTGAAAAAAATCACAAGCTGTAGTAGATACAATATGCAGAAAGTAACTTTTAACAGACCATGCTTTTATTCCATCCTCACTGTTTATTCTCTTTACATTTACATTTCCTTGCTTAAATGAGCACTCAATCATGTTTGCCT
The DNA here is from genome assembly GCA_034769285.1 of Lutjanus argentimaculatus. Taxonomy (NCBI): domain Eukaryota; kingdom Metazoa; phylum Chordata; class Actinopteri; order Lutjaniformes; family Lutjanidae; genus Lutjanus; species Lutjanus argentimaculatus. The sequence goes on from JAWZSL010000091.1 coordinate 122,133, forward strand.
ATACGGTTAGTGACATCTCTTTGTACACAGTGAACAGATGGAAGGAGGATTTTTAGTTTATTTTAGCATAAAGACTGAAAGCAGGAGGGAAAAGTAAGGTACTTCCAAAGAGAAACATACTGGTATATCTTGGTTTAGCTCTTTAAGTCAATATTGCAGACTTTTTACCAATAGTGCTTATTTACATATTTAGTATAGTATATGGAGCAACATTATTCAATTTGAGTCATGTTTTTGGATGATTTGAGTCCAGCATTAACTTGTAATTCTTCTTTTAGCTCAGATTGGGTCTTCACCCAGTCCTATGGGAAACATTTTGCTATTGAACAAGTAAATGCTTCACTGCCAGCTAGTCGCTAACTGTGTCTGTCTGGGGTTTGGTTCTGCCTGAGCAGGAAGTGTATAGTGTTTTATCAGAGCATTTCACTATAAGCAGCTGTGTGCTGCATTTTTAAGCAGCACAAAGTTGCAGGTCATAAAACAAAAACAATGTTCTGAAAGAAACTATAAGGCTCTGTAGAGTTCAGGGAGTCAAGCAAAACATACATGGAGTCATTTGCTTGTTAATATAAACACTCTTTTTTATTTTAGCTTTCATAAACTCGTCTACCTTTATTTATCTCTGCATAAAAATGTTCAGAGGTGGGAAGCAACAAAGCATAAATACTACATTACTGTACTTAAGTAGAGTAGCATTTACAGGTAGCTGTATTTTACTTGAGTATTTATTACTTTTTACTTTTTATACAGAGCCTGTACTGTATTTTTACTTGAGTAAAGAATGTGTGTACTTTTGCTACCTCTGAAAATGTGTGACTGTTCCTTGAATGTGGTTTATATCTCTACACAGTATTTTATGTAATTTTGTAGTTTTAATTTTTATTTTCCTTTTTGTCCTTGTAAAATTTGACAACAGAAATTAGCCTGAGGCCTAACTGCTTTATTCACAGTCTGTCAGTTGATCAACAGCCATATCCCTGACAAAGAAGAAAAAAAAGAAAACCGCAGAATACATCGTCTCTGCTTTTCTCTCCTGATGTTTAAAATATGTATTGGCACCAGTGTTCTTCTGTGTGTGTGTGTGTGTGTGTGTGTGTGCTCTGCTTGTTAAGTGAGAGTCTTGTTACTCTGAAGTCCCCAAGTAAACCAGCTGCCTTTTTGCTTTTGACAAATATTTACTTCTTGCCTTCTGCCCAATGCTACACACACACACTTACACTCTCAGACACACAGAGTAGCTGATAAGCGCACCATCTGGCCTGAGTGCTGGCTGTTAAGGGCTCATAAAACAGACCCTCACCTATTTAGAGGCAGAGGGCTCCCTGAGCGGCAAGCTGTGGAGAATGGGTAAACAGCACGCACACGCTCGCCTCTGCACACACACACGCACAGTAGCATGCACACCCACCAACATGCACATCCATATCCACGGGGGATGTGGGAGGTGAGACAGATAGGAGGCGAGAGGATCAGAGGATGTACCTGCTCTTGTTCTGTGAATGTCTTCATCTCCACCACCCTCACTGACTTTCTTTGAGGATAAAGATATACTGAGATTGATTCTGCAAACCTGCAAACTGATCCTACAGCTACATATGCGTCAGTTCTGCAAAATGCACACCTGAAAACATGTCAGCGCTGAGTTTTTTATTCAAAAAGTTCATTATTCATCACAGTAAAGGAGTTAAAAGTAGCATTATTATTCCACATATATCCTCAGTTGATTATTACCCTCTTCACATAAAATCTTCATTGCTCAATATATTATTTGTATGTCAAAAATACTAAATGATAAAGCATGGCAAAAGTCTATATCTTTTCAGTGAGAATGAATCCCATTAATGTATCAAACTAAATTAATCCTACTAACAAGTATGTGTATCTAGAGCCTGATATAGTTTATTCATCTTTGCCATCGAGCTCTATTGTCCGAAAAAAACAAAAAAACAAATATAGCACATCAAATGTGTATTAATCGGCTGCTAAAAATAGTCCCCAAACAAATGCACTATCCAGTGTTTACTTCCAAGTAACCTTTGCTACAAACTTCAGCTCCCAGCTGTTTTAAGGAATTATTGAGCTTTTTTAAAAAAATTAAACTTCATATTTATGAGCTGCTGAGAAGCTGAGAAGTTATATCTTGAGTAAGAACTAATGTTTTTGGGGTTGAAAGCCACATGTAGGGAAGGGAAATGAGCACTGGGAAATGAAAGGCAGACTGAGGCCGGTATTATTCTTTTCATATCCATGAATGCGCAAGGGTCTGCATGATGTAAAGTTCACCATCGAAGGGTGTATATGTAGGCTTTGCATGGACATCTGTTGTACCTGTAATTTGTTGTGACTAAGCGGACTTCCATAGACTCCACATAATCACTGCGCAAATCTACTGCGCTTATGTGAAACGTGTCCTCCAAGTGGACAAATTCTGGTCGTGGTGCTCGAGCTCCTTCTAGTGGTACATGGATGAATCTCCAAGAACTAAAAAAACTAAATAATTTTATTTAAAAACATATAATTAAAATACTTCAAAATTTCAGAGGGAATCAGTCAGAGGCTGTGTTCCCAAATGTCATCCAATCAGAGGCTGTGTTCCTGACTTATCGTGCGTGACAGCACTGATCTCAAGTGCGTTGTGCAATGGAATAACATGAGCTTGACCCTAGAAAATAAACCTTGTATTTGTGGTGTCCATTGTTGTCTGTACACATGTTTATTTGGGAGTATAATCCAGACTTAACACATGGCTGTTTTTTTTTTTCTTTTCACTGTAATTGTTGTCAGAAAAAAACAGAATAACAGCAGGCTTATCCCATACAGTGAATAAAAAGAAATGCTAAGTAAAAGTTTGTAATATCAGTATTCAGATTTGTGAGGACTCTTCCAGGAAGAGAAAGTGAACTTTACTGGAAAGGGCGATGACTAATTATGAGGAAGTTGAATTGGGAAATTACTTATTTGAGATAATTTAATAGCAATCTGACATTTAGAGGGCGTCTGTCTTTTTAATTGGCAATATCAGCTGTAATATCATCACACTTTCTAATTAAAAAAATGCAGGATGATACATTCGTATTGTGGAAAGTAATAACAACACTCAATAGCATGTGTGTTTTCATCACTTTACAGTTTACTTTTTTATTGCTAGCTTGGGGTGTGTTGTGTGCATCTCTGGTCCGTCTCTTCAGTCTCCGTTGTTTCTCTGGGACTGTTTGCCAAAACTAAGTAGGTCTGGCAGTGTTGCTGTTGGAAACCAACTTAAGAGGATGTTGTAGGTTATGCTCTGAGATTGCTGCTGTTCCTGTTTTGTACACAAACACTTGACATAAGCTAGCGGCAAATTACAGCCTGTCTCCTTAGCATCTGAAAAGAAAGGAGGGTGATGCTGCAGAGAGTGCAGAAAATGAGAAAGAGAATGAGTGAAGGGATGGAGGGTGACTTTGCATGGTTCAGAGCAGACACAGAAGGATCAAGGGTGACAGAGGAAAGCAAGGAGACCATAATAGACCAGGGGAGGCTGGTCCTTTGCTGAGATTGGACAAACAGAAAGGAGAATGAGAAAGTCAGACTTCCTTCCTTCCTTCCTTTCTGGCACTGCCATCATCTACCTCACACAGCAGAGATGGTCTTAATATCTAAGGCTATATTCACACTACTACATTTTGCTGCATGTTCACCCAGTGTCCACACTACTTAGGTGTTTTACAACACCTAAAACAGCAATGCTTAGAAACGCTGCTGACCCCTGTTCAGTTTTAAAACTCCACGGTTGCATTCAGTCTAGACAGGCAAAAACTGAGACCTTTGGGAAACAATGAAGCAGACACCCACATGCACTTCCTGATTGGTTCTTATCACTCACGGCCGGTCGTACCCCCTCCTCACACTGCAGCCCTTACAGACATTGTGAGGCTGGCTGTTGCTTGATCGCTTCAGTTTGAATGCTCGTTTGAAAGTTTATGTCTCTGGATATTTAGTTTGTAGCTGATCTTTATCTGCCTTTTAATCTGACTCGATTGCCTCAAACTGGACTTTGCCGCCAGCTGAGTCAACAGCCACAGCAGCCCGTGAACATTATCTAATATTATCGTTGCTGTGTTGAAGGTGAAAAACTGACCAACAACCAATCTACATTTCGACATTTCAGCATTACTAATGGCTAATGGAGCTAGCAGAGCTAATGGGTACTTACTAAATTAACATTCCTCTAATGTATTTGGACTATCCTGACAAAATCTTTGAGTTATAAGTGTGTGGTGTGGTGTGTGTGTGTGTGTGTGTGTGTGTGTGTGTAAATAATGGATTCATTTTAATGCACGAATGTCTGAAAGTTAGCTACCTGTTAGCTGCTAACTTTGATTAGTTTGCTGTTAGTGTGGTCAGCCACTGTCTTTAGACACAGACATACATTGAAAATACAATGATGGAAAAAAGAGCAAAAAAACAAACAAACAAAAAAAAAACAACACACACACACAAAAAAAGAAACAAACCACAATGCAACTGGCACTGTTTAATAAAAATAGCTTTATCCGGGAGGATTATGTGAAGAGCAGTAACGTTTCCCTAGCTCATCATTTTTATTCTGTTGTCTTGGTATCTGACAGCTTCTTGTTTACACCGGCTCACGCAGGGTACATGAATGGTCAAGTGAAAAATGTTTTCGCTGTCGGAATAGAAAAAGAGATGGATCCTCTCTTGTGTAAAATGGGCTGGAAGAAGGGCAGAGGAAGAAGGACAAAGGGACCAAGATGAAGGACTGGGGGTTATGAAAGAAAAGCCCCCTCACCTCTTCTTGTAAAGTTTGACCTCTGTGGATGTGTGTTCATGAGATAGAGGGTCAGTGCATCTGTGCCTCCTCTGAGACCCTGTGAGGTTATTCTCAAACATCCATAATGAAACCTGCTGAAAGAAGGTGGAGCAGCACTTCACTCATGTTCTTGTCCATCCTCTGATTCAGAAACCATTTTAGTGCTTTCTATCAAACAAACAATTGTTTTTCTCTCACCCTCACACTGTTGCTTTATCTTTCCTTTTATTGGCTCACCTTCCTCTTAATCTCAGTCATAAGTGATTTATGGGAAAAATCTTTATTAAAGCTGCTTTTGGCTCCCGTTCAGCTCTGTGTTTTATATGCATGCACACACAAACACACACTTTACCCTCTCCATGCGTCCATTTTGTAAATACATCAGAGGCAGGGAACAAGGTCCTGTTTCGCTCCGGCAGAGCTGAGCTCAAACCCAATTTTCTTTCAGAGGAATAATTCATCTCCATATTGAGCAGACTGCAGATATGGCCTCAGCTTGTCCTTGCCCACTTGGCCCGTCCATTGTTGCTAACAGCTAAAATGGTAATGGCTTGTGTTGATAGATCATGGCAATTTACACAGGGCCACTACAAAATCAAATTACATGCTCCATAAGATGAAAATCTGAATGTACAGTGAGATATCCACCATTTTGCAAAAATGACAGCTGCCTGTGTGCAACATGGTTGACAGTAGAATCTGAGCTATTACAATATTGTTGCACAATTCCGTCTTTGTGCAGCTCTTAGTTAGTATTGCCATGCCTATCAAGCTTTCTGCTCTCGCACGGTACTACATATGCTCTTTTATTTCAAACAGAGGTAGAAAAAAGCACCTATCATGTGTAGGCCTAGTTGGCTATGATAATAACTGCCATTGGCAGTCTATGGCTTTAAAGGACCAGCATCTAGGATTTAGCTGATTTAGCTATTTAGCTGTAAGTTTGCAGATGGAGGGCGGCACGATGGCGCAGTGGTTAGCGCTGCCGCCGCACAGCAAGGAGGTCCTGGGTTCGAATCCCCGAGCCGGCAGGGCCTTTCTGTGTGGAGTTTGCATGTTCTCCTCGTGTCCGCGTGGGTTCTCTCCGGGTACTCCGGCTTCCTCCCACAGTCCAAAGACATGCAGCAGGTTAATTGGTGACTCTAAATTGCCCGTAGGTGTGAATGTGAGAGTGAGTGGTTGTTTGTCTCTATGTGTCAGCCCTGCGATGAACTGGCGGCTTGTCCAGGGTGTACCCCGCCTCTCGCCCAAAGTCAGCTGGGATAGGCTCCAGCCCCCCGCGACCCTCACGGATAAGCGGTTACAGAAAATGGATGGATGGATGGGTTTGCAGATGGCAAACAACTTGTCTCACTCTCCCCTTCCAAGTGTGTAGCCAGTGTTTGGTTTTTCTGTTCTGAGTTACTGTAGACAGGTATAAAGTTAGCATCCTCACCAGTCTGAGGACCTGTGTGTGGGACATGGTGAAACAGATTTGTCATTGTCTTGCAGTATAGAGCTAGTTAATGATAAGGAAGAATGTAAGGTTCAATTGTTTCATTCACATCACTCTGTTTGGCTTTTCTTACATACAGTATTATACATCGTCAGTATACTGTTGTATTATACTAGATGTGTACCATTGCTATATATATTGTTGTATATTTTTGTTGTTTACATATTTTTACATATTGTATATAGTTTAATGTATAATGAACATATTTTCTAATATTTTATTTTTATTTTCTAAAAAAAATTATCTCTACATAATATTTCTGTCTTAATTTCTATATTTCTGTACACTTATATATATACTTCTAATCTATTCTTTCTCAAATGGGTGCAACTGTAACACTAACAATTTCCCCCAGGGGATCAATAAAGTATTTCTGATTGTGATTCTGACTAGCTTAACCAATGTGTTTGTAGTTTATATTTAGTAAGGAATTTGGCTATTGTTGCTGGAGTGCAAACTTACCTAAAAACAAGAGTGGCTAATGTTAGCCTAAACTCCAATAGCATCCAAGATTGGCTTCCAGTGCTGAGATACTACACAGAGGCAAGTTCACCAGACTAGCTAATGTTTGCGGTTTACATTAGAGCAGACAAATGGATTATATAATCCATAATTTATGTTTTGGAAAGGCTAAAAAGCAAACAATTCTGTGTTAACAAATGCACTGGTGCAGAATACACAGCAATGGGCAGCACCTAATCAGGGTTAAAGGTAATAAATAACTTTTTTCCCAATTATTCTGACATCACATGAATGAAGGATAATATAATAAATTCCTATTCTACTTCCTCATGCCCCCTCTATTTCTAATTCCTGAGGTGTGAATTTAAATTTGCATGTGTGTATAATTACGTCTGAGGCTCAAGCAGCCATCTGCTGACATCTTAGTCAGCAACATACACTGTGAAAGCAGGAAATGGATTTCACTCTCTGATGTTTGGCATGACATCAGGGAAGTAAAGAGGAATGAGAAAGAACAGAGGAATAAAAGAGCGGGACAAACACTGGCTCATATAAAGTACAAAACACCTGAACAAAAAGAAAGACTTGTAACAGCACAAATAAAGTAGACTTTTTCTGATGCGTCATATGACACTCCATCTAAAAAAAAAAAACTCTCAGGAGCAGGAGAGTAAAGCTCAATTTGTAGGCTTATGTTTTTATACTACATTCCAAATCCATTTGCAGTAATTTCAGCGATCAGTGACAAAAATGTCAAAACCATAAACATAGACCATACACATATTTGCAGAGCAATTTATTTGTGTGTGAGAGAGAAAGAGTGACAGAATATTGCCCGAAGCCAATTTACCAACACATCACAAGCAGAGATAAACACTCATGCTGCAAATAGCCCAGACTGTGTGAAAATAATTATCCGATGACATTCCTGTTGCGGTGGAAATGACAGCAGTGAGCAGAGCGCGAGTCGAGGCCAGCGCATTTGGTGATTAACAAAGGACTGTCTGTGATTTGACACTGTAATCAGCGCCACAAAAGGAACGGATATATCTGCTATTCATCATCGCCTTGCACCACTCACATCATTTCTCTGCTCCAACTATTGCCTGTGATCTCTCACTTGTATTTTCTCTCCATCCTCTGCTGATTCTCTTCCTCGTTTGTTGTGTGTGTCTCATTTCCTCACTCAGTTTTCATTTACTTACTTGTTTTCATATTTTCTTTTCTCATATTAATTTCAGGTTAGTTTTTTATTTGATTATCTATATATTTATCTTAAGCTATATCTTCATGTTGTTTGCCATTTGTATCATCCAGGATTTTTCTTTTCCACTGTCCTATTGTTCTACATTTTGAGAAACAGATTTATTCATATTCTTGCACAGCTGTCTCACTATCATGTCTGTATAGTAAATATGTCACTGGAGCCAGCATCAGATTAGCTTGGCTCAGCATAATGGCTCGAAACAGTGGCAAACATTGCTGGACTACAGTGTGTTGCATGAATGAGTCATAAAGATGGAGCTGAATTAACATTTTTGTTCTTCCGGTTCCCTCATCTTGAGTCAGCTGGTTTTTGAATGGGTCTTCATTAGATGTCTGAAATGAGATCTGTGATTAACACAAGTTTAAGAGATTTTTACATTTTATTCTAGAACATAAATTATGTCAGTAAATAGGCCAGTTGTAAATTTTGACGCTTACACATTAACAAGTGGCTAAATGAGCTACAGAGGTTGTCGGGGACTTGGTGTAGTTTGTTTATGGCCTAATTTTAACATCTTACTTTTTACTCAACTTGCAAAGGCCTTTACACTTTAAAAATCATAACAGCGATGTTTACTTGTGAAGACCTTACTGAACAAAATGTGTCAGTATCATAAACTTTTGTTTGCTACAGAACATATTTTCTGCAATAATCCAAAATCCAATGGAGAAATCCCATTGGCTTTTTTGTGGAGTGAACCAAAGCGATGCTAACTTCCAGATTGGCCTACAAAAATACATCAACTTTGCCGCACTCTATTTTTGGCAACAATAGCGAAAACTCGACCAAGAATTTATGTAGCCATTGACATATGTAAAGATGGATGACAAAAAGTGAAGCCTGAATTTCTCAATCAATCCCATGGTGGCTGGCTGCAGTATAGGTCATAAACCGCACCCAAACCAAACCAAACTAAAACATCAAAGTGCATGTCAAATGAATCGATCCCAGGTTTCTGCCATTTTAGGCAGTTCTTATCATGGTGATGTTCATTCAAGCATTCATTTTCCTGATAAGTTTGGTTTTAATTAGTTATTTGATGCTGCAAAAAGGCAGTTTCATGTTGGGTATGGGCAGTACCTCGTTACCATGGATATTTTGATTTCAGTTCCGTACAGTGGAAGAAAGTTGAGACACAACATCCATCTTTATTTATGTCAGTGAATCTAACACGTAACCCCCTTCTCCCCCATAGACCTGTGAATTGTCTTTTTTACGTTTGTGTTTTTGTAGGTATTAAACAAACAAGACATAAGACGTTAATTAGAGAACGTTAGGTTTTGTTACCTTTGGAGCTAGCCAGGCATCTTTTCCCTCTGATACCTGTCTTTATGCTTAGCTAATCTAATTGGCTGTTTGCTCCAGCTGCATATTTACTGTATAGGCATGAGAGTCATATTGTTCTTCTTATCTAACTCTTGGCAAAAGAGAGGGAATAAACATATTTCCCAAAAAGCTGAACCATTGTTGATGCAGAATGAGTCAGCACTTTTACACCCCGATAAGCTGGACGGACCTGTAGCTACATACTTTGTCCTGGCAAACCAAGTTGTAATCCATAAGTAGCATCTGGTGACAGTTTCTAATAATCTGAAAAAGCCCAGCGTCACTCTGTCAGTCTGTGCAGGATGTACTCTGCCTCTCCCCTGCCGCATGCTGGGATAAACTGCAGCCAGCACTACCCTGAGTGGGATAAGTGGTCTTCAAAAATGGTAAACGACGGATAGAGGGATGGATGGAAACACATCCTGTCCCTCCTCCCTAACCTTCCTCCATTTCTTCTGTCTCAGATTCTTTATAAGATTGGACAGGTGCAGGATGGTGTTTCCCTACACAGCTGTTAGTGATTCACTTATGTCAAATCAGAGTTTTTCCGAGAAGAGATGGCCGACTGTATGATGAGGTTTGGTGTTCAGTCTCAGTTGGGCTTTGATTTCATTTCTTTGTGTGTGTGTGTTTTCCAATCAAAAAGAACTTCCTTTAAGTCCCTTGAACTTGGTCTTAAATCTTATTTCTATATGAAATTTAATATTTGTTACTAAATTTTAAAAAAGCAAAGTTAAAGTTTGACAGAAAAGCAAACATCTGGTAACACTTTCTATGATGGTCAAGTATATATGCATTATATGTGCAGTCATAAGATATAAGGCTTTAAAAACTCTTTAAATGTGTATAATCATGCATGACAACCTATAACAAAAAAAAATCATCATTATAAAAATCATAAGTGGAGGACATAATGTATCATAAGTTCAGCATTCATAATGCCAGAGTGTCAACAGTGTTTGAAAGAAGGGTCGTGGGTTAATTTATAAACCCTGTCATAAATTGTCATGCATGATTATAAACAATTTTAGATTTTTACAAAGCCTTATAAATGTAGTATAATATCTTGTGAGTGTTCTTATTAAGCATTACATACACCCTAATAGAACTTGTGTCAAGTACAACTCAAACTGAGCACAATCTTCTTCATCAGGACTGTGTAGCTGTGGTTTGATTGGATTTGAATGACAATATTGGCAACTGATTGAAATGAGATTCAAGATGTTTATTGTCACAGATAAGTAAAGTAGACCAAATCAATACAGAAAACAGTGAAAGGTTTCATATTTCTAAAATATTACACATGTTGTATTGCACTAATGTGTGTGAGTTAGTTGTGTGATGTGTTGAATGTTGCATACAGTTATTATTTGTTTATTGCACAGAGGTTGGAATGCATCTGTGTGTGTTGTGTGTGTGATTATTTATTCAGGAACGTTATCGCCTGGGAGAAAAAACGGTTCCTTAGTCTGCTGATGCATGCCCTGTGAGTCCTGTATCTCCTACCAGGGGGCAAGAGGGAGAACAGGCTGTTTTGATCCCATATTTTGGTGATGACTCATCACATTTCAGTCGACATGCAGAAAAACTCTGATTGGTGCGTGGATATTGGTGACATCACCTATTTCTGATTTACTTTAAACCAGTAAGAAAAGCAAAAAACAACAACAGAAATGCAGAAAATGTTGTGTTCATCCATTGCTAATTGTAAGAAGCTGATTGAGAACATACAGTGGGTTTTCAAGGCCTTTATAGGACAATGAAGAGGAAATATTGTAAGTAGCAGCCATTTATCTTTAATGCACTTTGATTTTGTCCCATTTCTAAATGCTACAGTCATATTTTTTTTGCCACTGTGTCACCATCTTCATCAGATTACAGTAATTGAGAATGACTCCTGATTTGCAGTTTCATCTATATAAATTCTGTGGTTCTTCCTTGATGCTGACACTATGAGCCATGGTGTTGTGCACCGGCTGTCTGGGCTGTCTGTGTCACAGCCTATCAGGAGACCAGACACCAATAGTACTTCTGATGGATCATCCATCAGACACCACTTTGGACGCTCGGGGGGCAAGGGAGCAGTTCGTAATAGCTGTCTGGGCGTGCTCTGTGTGTGTGTGTGTGTGTGTGGCCCTTGAAAATGCCCTGTTCTCCTCTGCACCTCCGTTCTGCTCTGAATCTCACTGGACTGCTCACTGGTCCTATTGGTACTTCTTCACACATGACACACACACACACACACACACACACACACACACACACACACACACACTCACACACCACACAACGCTTCTAAAGACAGTTTTATCACTATTTCCTCTTTAGTTTATCACCCTTATTTCCCACAGCTGGGGCCCAGGGGAAGCTGTTTGTGTGTGTGCATGTGTCTTATAGTGCAGCTCAGCTTGTCCCCAGTGTTGTGTGTGTGTGTGTGTGTGTGTGTGTGTGTTTACTGCCATAATCACTCAAGGTCTCTGAGCTGCAGTTGAACATTTGAACTTACTGTCACCAAACAACCTCTGAAAAAGTTCAGCTGGACAGACGATCGGGTCTCTGTCCTCTCTGCACTGTTTTTATGCTGCAGCACTGGATGTCTACACTGAGTTGTCTCTCATGTCCTCTACATATCTCCCAAGTCAAAATGTTTTATGCACAAATGAATACTTAGTTGGAAAAGAGATTACAGGAAAGTTACAGTCATAATACGCAGGGGAGCCATCCAATTCAAGTACTGCAATATTAATCAGTCACAACACTTGAGGCATTCAGGCTTAAATTAAAGTAATAACACAACAATTTCATAGAAATTACCTTTGCTACAGTCTATTTCCCATTGAAATAAGACAGCTGTGATCAATCTCACAGTCTGCTGATGAAAGATTTTACAGTTATTGGTTTAAACACCAGGTGGCTGATGCATGTGACTTTTTCAGCCAGAAAACGGACAAGAAGGGGAGATAGGATGAGGAAAGATAGCCATACGGTATTAACAAAGACTAATGGAGCTTTTTCACTTCATCCCAATGTGGTTTAAATTTTCAACAAATTTTCAGAAAATCTGAAAAAGAACAAGTGAATTGATGCACGTTTTGCTTATCAGCTGGTGGCGCTGATTCTCCAGTCAGGTGGCAAAGAGGGTGCAGAAGAAAACAATTGAAAACCATGTACAAAACATGATGGGCATATGGCATTTATTATTGTTTCATGTACTAACTTGAGGACTGTTACAGTCTTCTCATTTCTCCACACAAAACTGATGTTTTTATCTGCTGGTGCAAGTTTTTGTCTTTTCAGCGGAAGATTCAGTGGATGTTAAGTGACATGCTTCATGTACGTCATTATTTTCTCGCTTAGTCTGTTTCCATTGCACTTGATTGCATTTTTTTTTTAAATTCCTGGCATCCACTCGCTGACACTTTTTTATGTGTGTATAAATACAGGTAGATGGAAACACTTATTGGCAGTATTCTGGTACAGTAAGCACAGAAACGATCTCACCTAAATGGAGCACAGTTCTTATTAATGCTATGGTTTACATCTATGGTATTCCTGCTATGTTTAGTTTAGTTGAGTTTATTTAGAGAGGGACAGTGCAAATTAATTGATACACATGGTGAATATACATGGTACAACATGCCTGAAATAGTCAAAAGATTATTTTTCGTTTGTAGTCTCTGGCCAAGCTGTTAAAAGACTTTTTACAGCAAAGCAAAAGCAAAACATGCACATGCAGTTTTAAAAAACAAGCAGAAAAGGTACAATACACATAATACATACATACACATAGAAAGCAGTAGTGACATATACACATATAGACCAATATTTTCAGACAAGTGTCACTATATGGTTGACAGGTGATCTCTGGGAAGTGTAGTTTAAAAAAAAAAACACAGCAACTATGACCTTTTCACATTGAAAGGTTCCTTTATGCTAGAAACAACTTAGGCTGTAGGTGTCACATGTCAACCAACCACATCTATGTGTTCTTACCTGTTCTGATGTCCTCTTCTTCATGACTGATTATTGTGTCTTTTGTCCAACTGTTATGTGAGGTGATTGTTGGATTGTCTGTTTTGTAACTTTGTCAGATGCAGTCCCCCCTAGACAATTCAACAGATGCTTTGTTTGAAGCATACTGAGGCCTTGATGATGATGAACGACTTTATTTCACAAGACTGTCACTTTAATACAGTTCGGTTCAATTTTTGCTTTTTGGTGTTAAGTTTGACTGGACATTTGCTCCAGACTCAGACACATGAGGCATGGATTTGTCTTCAGGCTCGGTAGAGTGTGAAACAGCTAACAACAGCTGACTTTTAATGAGCTCATATTCTATCTGTCACCTGACCCCACCCTGTAAGGTTGGGCCTGTGTGTGTATTTATACGTGTGTGTGTGTGTGTGTGTGTGTGTGTGTGAGTATTGACCGTCACACACCACACGTTATGTCCCTCTTCTCATCTCTCCCTCTCCTCTCCTCCTTCTCCATCTGTCGCCTCTTGACAAACACATGGTGTCTTGTTTGGCCGACTCAGCAAGGCCCCAGGCTCTGTGGGCTACATATATTCACACACACATTCACGAACACACACTCTCCCATCTCTCGTGCATTGTTGTGTGTAGGATAACAAGGTATGAAGGGGTTTACAATCGTCTCAATAGAGATTGAGAAAGATGGACGCATCATTGGACACAGAATTAATGAGCAAGGGAAGCAAAGAGAGTCAAATAAATAAAATGGCGATCCTCAGTAACAGTATGAGAGAATGCACTGCGGTCAGCTTACTTGAGGCTGTTAGCAGGTTTGTCCTGTGTGTCCTGAAAGTCTGCCAGAGTGTTTGTCTCATATGGAGGAGGATAAAACACAGAGAAGAGGAGAAGAGCAAACAGGCATAAATGCTATTAATTATGGGTAGAGAGAAACAGGCTCGACAAGAGATCGACAGACAGATGAGTGAATAGTCTTATATTGTTAATTATTTGGGTTCAGCGTGCATACAGGGTGACAGGGCCAGACTTGGCAGCAGCTTGTCATGAATGCCATAATTCAGTGCCAGTCTGCTGCCTGTCACAGGGAGTCAAGTGAAATGCAGATCTCCAGGATTACAATTGCTTATTAACAGGCTACATGTGCTGTAGAAATAGTAGCTGTAGCAACGCAATAGCACTCGCTGTTGGTTCATCCCCTTATAAATAATAGATGTTCGTCTTTCTTCAGGATTTGAAATATTTGGGGAATGTCTTGTGGATTTGAGAAACAAAGGTCTTCATGAAGTAGTATTGATTTCAATAACCTGCTATCAAATATTTTTTTGATGAATTAGTGCTACAGTTGTAATTAAACCTAATCTGTATCTCATGAAGCTAAAGTAGCCTTGACCAAACTCTATCCTTTGAGTATCCATTACACTTTACGCATGCAGACAAGAGAGATGAGAGAGAAAAGTCTGTTTTCCCCTTCACAAAGCACAGAGTCTGTGATCAGCTTGTATCAGAGCTGTGATAGTGAACAAAAGCAGTAAAAATTATAGGCCATTAAACCAAAACAATGAGCTGAAAGATGCTGAAATGCATCATGCAGGGTTCATATGGTTGATGGAAATCCTTGAAAAGACTTGAATTTTATATTAGCATTTTAAAGTTTGAAAAGTGTTGGGATAAATTGCTTAAAACTGCTTGAAATTGCAGTTGTTTAACTTTCATAATAAACATTTAGTAGTGCAGTTTTAATTCAGTTCATCTGTTATTATAACCTGGAAAGTGAACTACAGACTGCTTCATAAATTCAGTGTTAACATTACAAAACATGAAACGGCCAGCTAAGGCAATAGCATTAATAGTAAGATGCACACACAAACTACACACTCATACCCCACGCGCATTCGCATGCTGCGGTCAGTTTGTGACACACTAATTACAATAGTTGTGGTAATGTGGGGTTGTGTGACATGTTGATCGTCATGTAGTATAGTCATCATACTGTCACATGAAGCCTGGTTAGTTGTTCATAACACTCATGACACCCTCTTATCCACACAACATCATACATGCATTATGAACACTTAATTGACACTTTAAGCCTCCTCTAGAACTGTGTATATGTACTATACTGTATATCTAGCACCAGAACACGGGTCTGGTGCTTAAAGATTTTAAGAGAAATAATGCTTCATTACTAAAAACCCTTGAGAAAGAAACTCAAGGAGAAAGGGTTACCTGAGTGGAAACACAACCACAGTACAGTAGCCTTGTGTAAACTGATATACAGCACAGTAAACTGATTACCAAAAGGAAACTCATGTTGCACATATAATTGTTTTTGTCTTTTCTCATTTGTTTTTATTTACACTGGGATATGTAGGATTTACATTTTCCCCATTCACCCACACAGCAATAATTTTTATGGTCCAATATCACATAAGTCTCACAACGGGCTTCAGGCTCTTTAAGAACAAGGTGAACATACCCATAGAATGAAAAACTGATTAAGAGAGGAAATTTGAAGAGAGGACCACCCCACTTGGATGTCTGGAGCAGCTAAAGGAGCTGTAGGTGGGAAAAAGGCAAAGTCAGACATACAGGCCCCTAATAATAAAACAGCCATAAGCGAAATATAAACCTTGATGAAATTTAAGAATGCTCAAGCTCTCAGGCTCTTTCCAAAGCCAATAAACAAAATCATCTGCGACTGTTGTTTTTCATTAAGAACCCTGAAAACTGAGCAGAAATCCACTGATCCAATGCATTAAGTGTCACTTGCAAAAGCATAATGGAACATATCACATTATCAGATTATCAAAAAAAAAAAAAAAAAAAAAATATATATATATATATATATATGTATATATATATATATATTGTGTGTGTGTGTGTGTGTGTGTGTGTGTGTATATATATATATATATATATATATATATACATATAGATGTATATGCTGTAAATCATCCAAACTGACATTCATTCATATAGGCACATTCATTTTATACTACAGTATTCATGTGAATAAAATAGTTAGGCTCAGTGGAGTACTACGAAAGGGCAAATGGGGTTACAGTTTCTGTATAAAATGTATATAAATAACTTATTCACTTACTGTACAACATTAATGTTTTTTTGTTTCATTTTTTTCCCCTTATGTAGTTGTGTCAGAAAACTGCTTGTCTGAAGTCAGTTTTTACTTGCCCTTATGCAAATTGTTTCATTCATTAGCAGTTAAAAAAAATACTGTCTTTGACAAGCCATGTTGGTGTGGTGCATACCCAGGTCATTCTTCTGTTGAAGATCAATTGCTCTGGAGTATGCAGTGAATAGCTGCACATTTTTTGAAACACGATATGCTGTGGTATTATGTTTTTCGATTACCCGACTTAACTTCAGCGCTCGAGTTTCGTACAAGCATCAGCAAGACCCCAGAGGAGGTGCTGTCAGCAGCCGCTCTCAGTTCTTGTTATGGCAGTTCAGCAGCGTTTTTTGGTAACATGACGAGCTTTTGAAAAACAACCCTGTTTTATCTGTCTTGTTCTCAAACTTGTGGCAGACTGTGCAATATTGCATTTCAGTTAATAAATTTTGCCTTTAGCTGCCACCATTTCTTGCAAGTGCCCAATCGGTATTGCTCATGTGCAAATCTCAACAGAGGTGAGAAGGAAGCAAGATGGTTCACTCATTCACCACTTCCAACATCAGCTCCAGAAAAAACAATGTGTTAAATTCTTTTTTACCATTCACCCAGTTGGGCAAGTGAGTTGCGATATTTAATACAGACACAGCCTTTTACTTGCCCTGGGCAATCCTTATTGTTTAGCCCTGTGTACTATACCTATAGCTGTGTAATTTACATGTGTCAAACTAAAGGCTCGCAGGCTTGGCTCCTCATTTTATGTTGCCCATGAGAACTTGCAAAGTATATAATTTGGGAAATACAATTCTATGCTGCATTACAGAAGTATTGTATCCATAAACATATTGTTATCCACGCACAGAAGGCATCTAGATGTCAGTATTTGCAAGATAGGGTCTCAATATCAGCCATTTTCAGCAGTGGCACTCAAGCTGAGTAGTTGTAGCTAGTAATGTTAATAGTAGCAGCCCAGCAAAAAGAGGGCAGTTTAATGACAGATGGGAAAGCGAACACATATTTCTGCTTGATGTAGACAAGCCAGCGTGTCTTCTTTGTCTTAAACTACTTTTTATATTTCTTTGTAAAAATAAATTTTATAATAGTTGTACACTTGAATGTCTGCCTGCCATTATTTTTTTCTAGACTTCAACTTTCCTTTGAAGGCAACCATAATACTGATGTGGACCAGGATGAAACCGAGGTTGACACCCCTGGTATAAATGTGATTGTGGTGTTGTCTTGTGTTGTTGAGGTGGATGATTGGCTGTGTCACACATCTCTGTTTTGTGTCCCACTAAAGTGTTTGTCATCCATTGCTGCTAGTTGTGGTTGTGTACACTGTTCACTGCTGAGCTGAACTCATTGCTTCCCATGTCACTTAATGTGATATACAGTCTCGTATGCGGGTACATGTTTGTCTGTGTCTACTACTGTATGTGCAGGTGTTATTTTATGTGCACATGACTTATATAAGAGCTATTTCCTTTCCTCAGTACAGTGTTGGAGTAATAACTCACTTCTGTTACCTTGCCTAAGAGGAACAGACAGCATGCTGCAGTAAACTTATCTTAAAGTAATAATCCGCCACCTTCTGTGGTTTGTTTGCTGCTCTGTCGCCGATATGGCGCAACAGTGATTCATGAAGCTTTTACATTAAAAACAGCTGTCAAGTAGGTCTGGGAAAATCCTCTATCACACGGCTGATGATTCATTTTAGGTTGCCTGCAGAGGAAATGGGTAGTTAGCATGAGAGGCTACAGCTGCCACGGCTGGACAGATAAATAAGAGCGCCATCCAGAGACACTCAAATCTTATTAACAGAAAACCAAGACAAAGAAAAGAGCTTAATTGGACAGAGGAAGGCAAGTGTGCTGAAAAGACAAATGATGTGTCTGAGACTAAACATTGACTTTCCTGTCTCTTTTTCTTTTGTGTTAGAAGGTGAAGTTTACATGGAGCGCCTTTACTGTTTTTTTCACCCAAGATATTGCAAAAGGACTTCCACACACTGTCTGACTTGCAATATAAAATTTTTTTGCAATGTTTCGGTACAAGACCTTCATCAGGTTTGCCTGATGTCCTTTTGCAACTTTTTGGTCTGCTCACCTCTCTCCTACATACCTGCCACATCTAATAGATGTGTGAAGTGTTGCAAATATCATGAAAAGCAATAATGTTGGATGGAAAAAGATTTGGTTTCAGGTGATCTATCTATCTATATCTATCTATCTATCTATCTATCTATATATATATATATATATATTGTGTGTGTGTGTGTGTGTGTGTGTGTGTATTCTGTTTCTCAGAGATTTTCAGTCTAAATTAATCCCAACTCCCGCGATGTTCTGGTCAGTGGCCACAGTCACCTCTCCAAACCAAGTGCATTTCTTTTTCCATCATATATCATGGTTTTTTTTATGTCATGGCTCATTTGTTAAAGTCGTGAAGTAGACTGCATAGTGTAACACATACAAAATTACATACTTGAAAAAATACACCTAAAAGTAGGGTTATTCCAAGCAAAGACTGACTCTGCAAACCTGACTGAGTGGTAGGCTACCATGACTACCCTGTGCATATATTGTACATAATCTCTATTACTGAATTGCACAGACGCTGTTATTTAAATCTTTGTTTCTTGGTTTGGTTTGTTTTTGTGGGGGGCTGCGTTGAAAGCCGGAGCATACTTTTTGAGTTGCCTTTTTTGGTGATTGTGAACTGGATTGGACTGAACAGTTTTTGTAGCTGTTGGTAAAATAAAACGGCCTCTAACAATGGCGCTCTGTGGAACAGAGCAGTAAACTGATACACAGACATTGGGATTGTTGACAATTTAAAAAGTAGAGGATATCACCAGAGCAACCATTTAATGTCATTAAATTTACCCCACATCTTTGAACACACCAGTGTTTCCTCTCTACAGTGTAGATGATGATTTGGAATTCCACACTGCTGCTATATTGCTAATTTTAGCTGAATGAGCAAATGCAAGAGGCCACTGCTGACCGACTGCACACATACACACTCTACAGGGAGAAATTATACTGAATGAGATGTGAGAGGAACAAAAAGTGGAACAGTTTATCATCATATAAATGACTGAGTTGAGTATTTTATAGATTTATATTTACTGTAAACTCCTCTATAAATCATTCGAAACAACCTTTACTTTAGGTTTGTGTGCACACATTTGTTTTAGAATATACCTGAATTGGTGAGTGATTATACTACTATGTGGTGCACTCTATAGTTCTTTGGAAAAATGGGCCTGGATCCAAATGCTGAATGGTGGAAGGGATCAGCTTGTACTGTACGAGGAGGGAGGAGAGTACACAGAGAAGAGAGATAAAAAGGAGGTGTGAGACTAAACGGCAGATAGGCGTGGATGGGAGGATTAGACTCCAAATTGAGCAAGGTAATCACTCACAGATTACTGATTATCTAAAGAGAACATGATCAGTGATAACATATTCTGTCGGGATAATCAAATGTTGATTACCTTCCTCCTAAATCCACTGACTGTGCCGATTAGAAAGAGGTTTGTTCCTTTCTGTGTGTGCAGCATTATCAGTTGTGTTATCATCTAGATGTGAAATATTAGGTTGGTAGGTCAAAATTCTTGCTTCTTTCTACAGAAGTTATACTTTATCTGGCCACTGTTTTCAATGCAGAGCAGTTTCTGGCTTTTGTAATTGCATTTTTGTAATCTGTTGTAGTTTACTTTGTAAAACAGTTGATAAGAACAGAGGAGGATAGGAGAGAGCAGGGAGAAAATTGAAGGAGGGAAATGTTAGGAGGAAAAAAAAGCAGAGATTAATGGAAAATAACAGCAACAAAAGAGAAGGACGCAGTGTGGCAAAAAGATACAGATGAGAAGAGAAGTGGTGCACTCAAAAAGCCTCAGCGTGGCTGGAAAAATGTGAGAGCCAAAGTAAAGACAGCTTACAGTAAGTCCCAGACTCTTCTTGACACTAACAGTTAAAAGCCAAACAAAATGAGGCTTTGAGGGGCAAACATATAATTGGATCTTTTCAGTTATAGAGAAGATAGTTGGCAAATGAAGCCAAACAATTTACAGTCTTTGAAGAGTTATATATAGTCTAAATGAGGTCTCCAAAATCATTCTTCCTGAAGGGCTGAGGTTTGACCCAGAATCATTTGCTTCTGAAGAATTCTTGAAGGATTGTTGAAAAGCATGAAATGATCATTGTTGTTTGAGTTTTTACCCATAAAAATCGTTTGAATGTTTCCTCAGTTGAAACACTAGATTAAAACGGATGACCACAATATACAATATATAATATAATTAATGTCATAACAACAAATGCAGGTTTCATTACAGTGAGACCAGCACACTAAAGAGAGGAATTTCTTTCACCAGCTGGTTCTGACATGTCAAACAGAGCCTCAGTACAGGAGGACTGAGCACATTTTAATAAACCTGTCACATATTGGATCCAAAACACAGCAGAGCACACAAAGAGACAAAACACAGAGTAGATTATGTTTAGAAAGCAACCGAGGCAGGTAAAAAAAAGTCTTGTGTACACTCAGTGCACACAGTCACGTAGAAACAGAGCAACATCAAACCTCATTCTGTCTGAACACCTGAAAGTGATTTTGTGTAGTTCTTGTTCCCAAAGCACATACGAACAGTACATGAGGCTGTGACCTGCTGAGAGACAGGGTGCGATGACATTTTCCTTTATTTGTGTTCAAGGCTCATCATTTGATTTATATGACAACATGACATTTCAGAGTTAATCTCTTATTTATGGCACGTTTGCCATTTCCGTTTGAACTGTGTTGTTGCTCCATAAACATTGGACACTTGTTTCTGCCAGAACCAGTAGAAGTTGCTGAATGGTGGAGCTGAATATGTGGAGGTACACATCTGCAAAAACTCCATCACACATACACTCACAAACTTGTTGCATTCATATGCTCCTTAGATAGCGCCATTTATTCCCACTTTTAAGTAGTATGTGAAAAAAATACCCCTAAGGGAAGGGTAGCGTATGTTATGTGCTTGTAGGCTACCTGACTTGTCATCAGGGTTAATGCTGGTAAATAACTTTTCTAACTACTCCAGATCACTCCATCTACAGCAGTGGTTTTAAAACTTTTAGTACCCAAGGTACAGCACAGGGCAAGGCAAAATCTCAAGGCATGCCTGTATTTCCATCCTTACAAAATAGCCTCTATTACTCACAGAGGCTATGGTTACTAACCAGTCAGAGGCAAAGCTTTCCTTGAGTGGCAAAGCTGGTCAGACCCCACAAGTATAGTGGGCTCCTGCTTTTTGGATCCCACAAATATAGTTAAATAAGCCCACAAACACACACACATTCACACACACGTATGGGTGTCTCAGTGGTGCCAAGCAGCCTTTCCTGTCACTTCACAGCTTCTCAAGTGTCTCCCAAACAAACAGATGCCAGTCCACCAACGTCACCTCTCTCTACGGCTCATTCTATTACAGGACACACAGAGACAGACAGACACACACACACACAGACACACACACACACACACACACACACACACACACACACATGCACTCACTCACACATACGATCACACTCAAATGACATGTTTAACTATGAAATGTTCCTTATAGTAAACAAAAATTCGGTGTGGCAGTCCATAGAAAGGGCCTAGCCTTCGTACAAGGCCATGTATTTGCACTCACACACGTGCAGACAAAATGCCTGGCCCAACTGCAAGCTCACTGGAGAAAATGACCTTCACAACTGCTGCTGAGTAACCACTCCATCCCCCAACACACACACACATACACACACCTTCACACGTTCCCTCTCTCTTGCCACTTTCCTCTGTAATTCAGTCCCTTTTTTTCCAATCCACTGTGTTCTAAACTCACGTAAAAATAGAGGCAACTCAACGTGACACTTGTATGTGAAATCTTTTCTCAGTTGCCATTTTGTTTCAGGTTGGGCTCTGACTGACTAATTACAAAGCTGTAACACTGTACATAAGACAGATAATACATTCTATTTTCCAAACAACTACCCATTAAAAAAAACATATAGGTTGATTTAACAGTTATTAGACTCAAAAAAGATAAAGCCACCACCAGCTAACAACTGGCTAATATATTCTCACAAAGTGTCAAAAAAAAGTAAATATTCTCATACCTGTTTTCCTTATTAAACAGAAAAATACAACTGTACTAAGCCAAATCCAAGTTTGTCTCTTATCAAACTAGGATGAGCTTAACTGTCTAGCAACTCATCATAAAACACACTTCATTCAAACTAACAAAAAAACAAAATAAAATTCACCAAAAACATCTTGGTTAGTCTTTCCGCTGTTTCAACAATGACCACACCTGGGTTGTCTCGAATTCACAATGTTACATGTGAAAATATTCTGGCTTTACAGGCTGTTTTCCTCTAACTTGACCTCAGGCTGAGGGTGTGTGCTGTGCAACTGAATGAAAGTCTGTCCCTGAGCAGCAGCTCTCACACTGCAGACCATAAAATTAGCTAAATAAAATGACAGAAATCCCCCCCCGCCCCCTCCAAAAAACCAACTGGTGATGAACTCAGGCCAACCGCTTGCCCAATCATCCTATCCCACTTGCAAAAAAACATGTAACATACTGTTTGATTACGAAAATGAAAATGGATGTTTCAAGAAATAAGGACCTGCCTTTCTCAAATAACTTTAATCAATGAGTTTCTACTATAAACGCCTGCACGCACACAAAGTCTCATTTTATGTTCCTCCACCCACTGGTACACTGTGTTAAACTACACCATATCTACATTGATATTTGTTTAAGCTTAGGGGCATACTAGTAGCAGTGTATCACCCAGGAATAATGTCACACCTGTGGGTGTGTGTTTGTGTGAGAGAGAGTACAGGAAAAGGGGAGGGGGGTTGAAAGAGTGAGTTGCATTTGTGTGTCTGAAAGTGAATAGATACAGGTGTTTCATTTGCCCCCTTGATGACGCACAATAAGACCCTGGTGAAATGGTGGAGTAACTGCAAGTGTCTGTTGTGGTGTGTGTGTGTGTGTGTGTGTGTGTGTGTGGGGTGGTGTGTGATGTATTTTTACAGGCTATCTCCAGAGGAGATTTGATAGCCCAGCATGTTTGTTTGCCTCCACACAAGAGAATCCTCAGGTGTTTTTGAGCGAGGGAGCCATGGTCACATATTGCGTCAATCAAAAATCACAAACTGCAGTTTTTGGAAGCAGATTCCACAAAGGGCTGTAATCGGTTTGGGGACGCAGCCTTGGGGGTCCTTCGGGCACATCCTCTGGCAGCTGTCCGGTTACTATGGCGCTGATTGCACACAGGAAGAGCAATGCATGAGCAGAGAAATGGGACCTTCCATTTAATTGTTGTGTTTGTTGCTGCTGTTTTCCCGGGTTAATCTATTCCCTGGCTGCTGTTGGACAATTACTGAAGCATCTCATCTACTCAGATGTCTTTGTCTCTGGTCTTGAATGATGCATTTCTCTAATTATCCTCTGTACAAGGAGTCTGAGACACTCCATTTCAGCCATCGTGCAACATTAACCCATGTATGATTGTCACTACTCTCACCCTGATGAGCTGCACCAGATGTTCAATGTGATTCATTGTGTGTTTTTCTGCTGCATCAGGCTTTTATGTTTGATATAGTTTTATGCCCGTGTCCTTGTCTGCAGTGGTTTATCTTTGCTGTCACTTGGCTATTTTTACCTTGAATTGAAAGTTTATGTTATGTTGGAATGTTTCATGGTGCAGGAAAATATAAAGACCTTTTCAAACATGAACTCATTAGAGATGAGATCAATGCAGAAAAGCCAGACTGTGAAGCTGTTTAATGAGGTGGATAAAAGGTAACAAATCAGAGCCTCATTACACCTCCAATAGTGCGCAAAGGTGTTTCAGTTTCTGGTCATACTGTAATGAGTGAAATACAATTTATAATTTACAGAGAGCATAATGGCTATATCTATTAAAAACTTTAAAAAGGGTATGGGTCTTTCTCATACTAATGCTTAAGTAATGGTTCAACATTTTGGAAAGGAACCTGTTCATTTTCTTGCCACAAGTTAATTTCTGTTAATTATGAAGGTGGGCGATATCACTGAAAAAGAAGGTTGAATTTAACCACTTCATTTCGAATGTAAACAATTTATTTATCAAGGCACATAGGGAACAGATTTAGTAGACTTCGTCACCGTCTGCTCTCATTTTCTCTCATTTGTGTCACATGCTGATAATGCAACTAAACATCACAAATGTTAAAATTTTTGGCTGTTTGTGTGTCTGTCGTGGTACGCTCCATTATTAAGGGATATGACAGGCTGTTTATGAGCCAGGACATATTTGTTAGGCTATGTGCTTTCATGGCAGTTTGCATTTAATGCAATTAGGTGAAACTATTGAACTTTTTTTTTTAAACAATTTTCTTATTGTGACTGATGATGTGTGTATTACTGATTAGCGGTGGGAGAAAAAATTTATTCTCTTATTCTCTTAAGATAATAGTACTTATTCTCTTAAGATAATAGTACCATGATTGTGATGCTAATTTACATTAGTGCGTCAATGGGAATTCCTATTATGTGTTAGCATCGAGCTAACAGACTAAGAGCTAGTTATTTATATGCATAAAAAATCAATTCAGCAATCAAAAACATCAATTCAGCAATCATCAAAAAAAGAATCATGATACTTAAACAGATCCATTTTACTTCACATGCTTAGCATAAAACAAAATGTGTGCTCATACTTTCAGGCGCTTTTATTGCTACTTTTATATGCAGTATACCAATGATGCTGGTGATATAAAACTCATTGAGACTGACTGACATGATATGCATTGTTTTCAGAAATATGATGATATACAGTCTCTAGAAATGTATGATTCAACTTTGTCCCATAATCCAGTGTAAATACGCAAACAAAAATTTCAACAAATCCTAATATTGAATGCAATACTTGTAGAGTCACAATACTTATGAATCGCAATACATATCAAATCACCACCCAAGTATTGTGATAGTATCAAATTGGGAGATAAGCATATCTTCCCAGCCCTATTACTTATACATATCACTATTGTATTATTGCCATGCTTAGTTAAACTGAAAAAAAAATCAGACATGAGAGGGGTATTAATCTTCTCATTTAACTCTTGTTGGCTAATAAGCATATTCCCAGAAAGTCAGACTCTTCCTTTAATGGAAAAACAACCAGACCAATTACACAATGAGCAAATAATGGAACAAAAGAACTAAACAGGTCAATGGGTAAATGATATACTAGCTTGATTACAGGGGAAAAAGTGGGTGAAGATAGAATAGATAAGTTAAATAATGCTTTGTAAGCTGCTAGAATTAAAGGTGTAGTAGGTAACTTTTATTAAAAACAAAAATAACTAAATATTACATATATTTATAATATGACTATAAAAAATATTTGCTAGTATCCACTGTGCCTGAACGAAACAACCAATCAGAGGCAGGAGGAGTCTCTAACACAAGTGGCCAACAAGTTTCCAGCCCAAAACGTTGGTATTTGACAATGTAGGAATGAGTATCAACCACCAGCTATCTTTCTTAAGAACTGCCTACCCCAGCTTTAATGCAGATAGTCAGTCAAATAGCCATCCATTCAGTCAGTCAATCAGTTGGTTAGCTCACTAACAGAAAGGAAGAAGAGCAGGTGTTCCAGGATGGAAACAGAACACTTTAGAATCAATATATTCTGGGAAGATGATGACTTTAGCTCTATTTACTGAACTGTAACTGAAGAGGAAACTGGCTCTGATTGGAGAGCAACACTAAGCATAGTAGACAGTATGCTATATTAGAAAATTAATGAAGTATGCAGACAGTTTATTAGTGGGAGGAATACAAATAGAGGTAAATGGAGGAAAGACTTGGCAAAATAGTATCATTGGAGGCAAAGAACAAGAAATAGAGTGTGAAAAAATGTATTATGTACTTCCATGTGTGTATGTGCACCAAAGAGAGCATGTGTGTGTTAAAATTACATTTTTTTTTCATGTGGTTTCTTTAATCTCCTCATTTTGTGGGGTTACATTTCAATTCCAATGTCCTTGGCAACAGCACAGCATGCAATAGGCTGATAAGCCTGTTTGAATTGAGATTTCACACGGACAGAATGTGTGTGTAAGTCTGTGTGTGTATATGTGTATGAGATGGGGTGGGTAGGTGTGTGTATGCATGCATGTGCCTAGACATGAAATCATAAAATCAAGCATAGATAGAACAAGGTCAGGGAGATTAATATAAAATTATTAACAAGGTAGAAACAAGGGCAGGGAGAGACTGAGGGAGGCATACAGTAGAGGAGGAGGAGGAGGAGGCAGTGCTTGCACAGACTCCAGCCTATCAGACGGAGGAGGGCGGGGGCTTAGCAGTCAGGAAGGAGGTAGCAGAGCAGCAGCAGACACAGAGAGAGAAGAAGCAGAGCATGTTAAAGAGAGGGGGAGAGGTGGGATGGTAGAGGTAGGTAGACAGAGAGATGCAGCACTACAGTGTGTTTGTCTCCAAGGCTGTCAGTGGCACAACTGTTCATCCTCTCGTTGGGGGCTGTGATGTGTTATGGAGCTACGATGCACAGATTCTCTGCAGAGGCAGGGGATGCAGATAGAAGTTCACCTTGAGCTGGAGTCCAACAGTGCCACTCTGGACCTCTGGGATTACAAGAAATGCTTATTGATCCTGAGAATAAGAGAGATTTAATCGGATCTGACAACCTGCCACAGCAAAAGTGGCTCCAGCACCTTTAACTTTTGGATTATAGTCAGATTTATACCAGAACATCTGACAGAGAGGCTCTAACCTGCCAATCGAGGGCCAGAAATCAAACAGGTACTTTGTTTTGGCAGAAAGTTGCCAGCTGTGTCCAAGCCTGACAGCATTCAGAACCAATATTGTGACACCCACCGCTCACACTGGAACCCCGCAAAGCCAAGCAGGTCCTGCAGCCCAGGGACCCTGGAGCCAGCCTCACCTTGGACCAGCTGTCACCTGAACCCCTGCTGGCCCCAGCAGAGACGTCCGGCATGTCTCAGACCGGAGGACGGTTCCACAACAAGAAGGCTGGCATCCGGGCCGCCGTGATCCTCATTGGACTCCTGCACAAGTCTCGCAAAGCCAAGGAGAAGGAGAGGGACAAAGAGGATAGTGAAGGGTGGGTGAAGTTTGTCCTGTCGTGTCATCTAATGAGGCAGGGCATGCTGGGTAGATAATGTAAGGCTCAGGGAGCAGCAGAGAATCTGCAGTGCAGTGTTGAGCTGGAATTGTGAAGGAAACTTTATTAGCTTGTAATTTCTTTGTTATTCCAGAGGCAGAGGGGAACTTTGCCCTCTTTATGGTTCAATGAGTTTGCATCTGCAGTTTTATAATAGGTCCTTTTTATTAGTCTGCTTGTGTGTGAGAGTGTGAGTGTCCTGCTGACCGCACTTGTGTATCTCGGTCAGTGGGAATGACAGATGGGAGGAGAGAAAAACGTGAGGGCTGTGAGAGAATAGAAGTGTATTCAGAGTGCTTTTGAAGAGCAAACGAGAGGAATTGAGTGGACAGAGGAGAGGAGCAAAGCTGTGGTGTGTGGAGAGTGAGTGGAACATGGAAAAAAGAAAGAGTGAAGTGTTACAAGAGAGAGATGAGGTGAATAAAGAAGGAAAAGATGCAGACTAAAGGTCACCGGATCTATTTGTGTCTTTCTGAGCCTTGTTTTCAACAGTTTTTGCTTTACAAACAAGCACTGATGGACACTTGTTGATGCCTGTAATGCCAATGAAACTGTTTCACTCTTTTGGCATGAGGGCAGTGTGAACACACATTCGTAGATGGTGAACTGGCTGAGAGTTCAATAGGTGAGCTGAAACTAGAGTGGAGAAAAAGTATTACTACTCACGAGCTCAACTCGCTTCAACCATAGATTGTCAGTTAAATAGAAATTCAACCCATTTGAGATGGCTCCAATTCGCTATTTGGAATGCCGTACTCACTTTTGAATGCTGGGGTCTTACATATTTCACCTTTAAGCAGGTCAATTTACTATTGATATGAAGGGTACAATGAAAGCAAAAAAAATGATGTTTCTATTTATAAGTCAAACTCTTGAGGACTAGGCTTCATTTCTGAAGGACCTTTGTGCCAGATTATACGGTCAAGAAGCCTGTTGCGATGCCTTACTTCTTCAGAAAGTGGCACTCCAGATGCACCTGTTAGGAGATTTTCCTTGCACGCTGTATTGTGTCCAGATCATGTTGCTGCTAATACTACCTGAGATGAGTGCAGTCAGTCAATAAGACCCCTTGGGAATATCCCACCTGGTAACAAACAGTGTACAAGGTTGGCAGGGTTGAGACTACACTTCATACCCTGACTACGCCTAGCTGCCAACATTAGCAGCCGTGCATGTACAGTCAAACTAGAATATGAGCTGAAAGCATTTACATTAACATTTAGTGTTATTGTGGTGAAGGATAAATACACATACAGTGTGGTCTGGGTTAGGTGCATGTGTCTGTGAACATCTGATATACAACACTGAATGCACTTTGCCACTCTGTTCTAACAGCCTTGGACCAAAATAGACTTCTTGAAAATAGACTGTAACTCACTTTGCAAATGCTGATAGGTTTATCTGACCTCTGGGTGTTTGTGTGTATGTGTGTGTGTATATATATAATTTAGTTTCAGACAGTGTAAAATTAACCCCTGGAGGCAACACTGGATTAGCAAGAATGCAAATTGGGTAAATGCCCCAGACCTCCTGAGGCCCAGAATATTTATTATGTGACAATTGGTTTGAGGTGATTTGATTAATTGTAATATAGTTAGATATATGCAGCACTAAAACTATTATCAACTGAAACAAGACCTTTAATGTTACCTAATCCTGAAGTCTGGGTTCAAGGAAACAAATATTTGTTATTTTAGGTGATAGCATGCTTACACTGTGTATATTCCCAAATAAATGTGTCGTTAATTAAATTAATTAATTGAGGTTTTTGTGGCTCTGGGCAAAATATGCACTTAATGGTGAAGAGGGTACACACCCAGTCAGTACAAGGAGGAAAGAGTGGTCACTGAACCAACTGATGTGATGTCACATTACCTAGTGGCTTGTTGACACCTGTTTTGAAGCGTTAAGTTTGAAATTATTGGGTTTGCCATCTTGGCTTTTTGCTAACAGAGCATGTGGAGTATTGACAAGAAGGTGAAGCTGGTGGGTGATGTACTGCGAATTGGGCAACGCTTAGTTTTGGCTCATCTATTTAGCATGAAATAATAGTGGCCTGCCTGGCTACAGGGTTTCTTGTATCACAACTAAATAATACACTAAAATACATTTTTAAAAACAAGAAATAAGTAACGCAGTAACACAAGAGTAGATCCATATTTGATAAACACTGCCTAGTTTTACAATTTGATCTCAGTTTTGGAAGGCTCCATTGCAAACTGGATACATAGTGGCTACATGGTGGCAATATTTTGCGTATTACAGCTAAACAGTACACTAAATTATATTTCTTAAAACATTTTGGTCAGAAATAGGCAATGTAGTAACAGAATTTCAAAACATGTTGAATTTGT
Source organism: Lutjanus argentimaculatus (assembly GCA_034769285.1). Lineage (NCBI taxonomy): Eukaryota > Metazoa > Chordata > Actinopteri > Lutjaniformes > Lutjanidae > Lutjanus > Lutjanus argentimaculatus. The sequence continues at coordinate 152,215 of JAWZSL010000091.1, forward strand.
GAGTCTGGTTTATTGTTCTGGATGGATTCATTAAAAATGACTTGGCGGGGCGCCCCTATAGCTCAGTTGGTAGGGTGTGCGCCCCATGTACTGAGGCTGTCAGTCCTCTGCAGTGGCTGCAGGTTTGACTCCCACCTGTGGCTCATTTGCTGGGTGTCGTCATCTCTCTCTCTGCCCCCCTTCCTGTCATATCTTTAGCTATCCCCTCCAAATAAAGGCAAAAAGCCCCAAAAATAATAATCTTAAAAAACAAAACAAAAAAAACAAAAAAAACAAAACTTGTCAATCACATAGTAGTCCCACCCTACAGCATACCCTGCTTTATCATCTATTTTACTAAAACTGGGAGCATAATTTACAAAATGAACATCATACTGTATTGAAGAAACTTGAAACTAATGATTTAGACCGTAAACCATGAACTCTTTAGGAAACTGTTTACTGAGGTCATAAATCAAGTGTGAAATAGGCTCATTTTGCCATTTGTTTGATTACAGTTGGACTTCTTTTGCAGCCAGTGGAGTCTCCCGCTGCTGGCCATTGGAAAGAATGCAGGTTTATTCCACTTCCACATTTGTTTCAGTTTTCAGAGCTGTAAGCTCCATCCACTATTTAATATATATCTATATCTGACGTTTATCTAGCCCTCTAGTGGATTGATCCAGCCATGCCTGGAATCTATAATCGTCTTTGAATGCAAAAATACTGCTTTGACACACAGATATACACAAACACACACAAATGTTCACTTTTTTTTTCATGCTTGCTCTGTGATTTATGTTTGACTCTGCATGTTACTGCCCCATGTCAAATGACAACAGTACAATCATGTCTGGACAGCAAAAACAGCCCAAAGCACTGTGGCAACAATATTCTATTGTTGATGTCACGTCTATTGCTGCAATGATCTCTGCAAAATTGGCAACAGTTTTAAGGTGTCTTTTCCTGATTGTAGTTGTTATGTGCATGATTGAACTCTTTTTCAGGCTTTTACCACTATTTCTCTCAACTATAGACCATCCACTGTGGCGGGGTATTTCATGCCCTTGAAGCAGGCTTATTCTAACAAGTACAAGGAAAAGTGAATTACGGACTGATCGTTATTATTAGAGCCTAGCATTTACATAATGCATGGTCTGTTTACTCCACCTGAGTTTACAGCAGAGAATTTAAAAATGGGATTTTCCCTTCTCGTCCACATTTTTCTGTCTCCCCACAAATCCAGGCAAAAGGTACACAGGCAAACACACAGGCATGCAATCATGCTCCTTGACTGTATCTTCTCTGTGCTGATAGAGCTATAATGTATATTTGCCCTCCATTAAGTTGAGCAGCATGAGGTCTGCTGCTTGTGTCTGAATGTTTTATTACCCCTCCATGCATTAATATCCTCCACAGCTCATTTATCTCCAGCTGCAGACCTGTTTTGTCTGTGTATGAGTGCATGTGTGTGTGTGTGTGTGTACTTGTGTATGAGATGTTTGTCCCATTGTGTGTGTAGCTATGTATGCATAAGTTGTGTTTAGGCTTATACAACAAGTGCCTGTGCGGTTATGGTGACATTTCCCTGTTGGTTTGTGGTGGTACGGTGCAGTCGGTGGGTTAGAGAGACAGAGAAAGTGTGTGTGAGTGTGTTTAAGAGGAGGCAAGCGAGAGACAGACTCATTTATGATGCCAGAGTGTTTTTGAGACCTAATCTATAATCACAGCATGGTTCTTCCTGTTCACACATTGTGTCATCCCTCTCTAAGACTAAAAGCTTTTAATATCACATACATACATATTGACAAAACATGCATCTGTTTTGCAAATTGCAAAATTTAATTAGCATTTTTTATGGCCGTACTGGCCCGGTGATACAATACCTCCTGTTGATTGTAGGGAGTGGACAGTAATGGCGCAGGAAAAGGCATGACCTTAACAGTAAATTAGAGGTTTGAGGCTCACAAACACTGCATTACGTGTCTCACTGTATAAAACTGACTCTCTTGCAAACAAGGGCAGAGAAATGCAGAATTGAACTGCCAGCCTCATTCCTAAATTAAACCACAGTGCTACAGGCACTGCAAATCCTTCATAATAAAAGCCCAAATCAAATCTATTTGCTAAAAGGGTTTACAGGAAAAGGCTGTTGCAGGTATGCTAAAAACATATAAATGTAAATTAGTAATGCAGTATTTTATGTAGGTAGTTTAGGTAGCATATTGTAGTTTGGTCTTGTTGTCTGTTTTCCCTTTGCCTTAAAAATATATAATGGAGTCTTTGGTTATCTCTGATGGGTTATGGAAATCCTCCCCTCATTTTTTTTTTTTTTTCATCTACAATGCAAATCTTTCAAGGATTTGTGAGTTGTTGACACCGCTTTTAAAATGATCAAAAAATCCTCTTAGTGTATTTTAATAAGGAGTCAGCCTGATTCATCTCAGTAAACTTAGCAGACCTCTTTCTGTGCCTCTTTATTAGCATTTCATATGCTTCTCACGGTCATTTCTTTTTTTTTTTTTTTTTTTTTTTTTGCAGTTCTAAAAAAATCAAGGCAATCCTTTTAAAATGAAAATACTGCTGAATTTTGGTCTTTCTCTTCAGTATAAAAAAAGCAAGGACTTAAAGGATTCGGACCTCCAAATCTCTCACATAAGTCTTTATATGAAGAACCTTGGTTTTAGACTGGATTTTGAATACATCAAACATCAAGATACAGTATTTTTGACCAAATACCTCAACACCTATATTTACTGATATTGCCATAATATGACTATTGGTACTTTCACAAAATATTAACACTGTTTAATAAATAAGCATCAGTAATGTGAATAAGCAAATGATTAGACCACAGCTGCCATATTGATATGAAATATTAGGTAAACATGGGTTTTACTAATGAGATTGAGGTTCCGTTCCATTCAGGTCACACAGCATCTGGGTGATGTTATTGTGCATGTTGGTTCACTGGAAAGGTTCAGCTATGCTAAATGGTAACACCTGTTTTCCGCTACTGTGTCATATCAATATGGCTGCCACGAAAAGGGTTTATAGAACAGCCAGAACAGTCTGGTTCAGAAAATTTCATCACTTTACTGTAACGCACGTATGCCATATCACAATATCCAAAATCTGAGATGAAATCTTGTGTCATATCATGACATAATATTGATATATCGCCCAGCCTTACAATTTGAATAAATAATCATCCCATGAAAAATAAAAAAATCTCAAGAATCTCAATAGAATTAACAATTCAACAACTACACAATAAAAGCTCTATAAAAAATACATTAGCACCAGTAACCTTGCGCCTACCTACATGCGATGTGTATCCTTCTAATTTCAACTGTTCCTTCTTTAACCAACAGGTTACAGTGACTGTACACAGTCTCTCTTTAATCAAAGCCTTCTTCAGATTCTACAAGGTCTTCCTCACCTTCTTTATAATTTATAAGAGCAACTGTCAAAGTAATGATGAGAACAGTCACATAATAAAATGTGCTGATGATTCGGTTATTAGTCACCGGCCTGTGGAGGAGGACTTTGTGTCATGGTGTGACAAGTCCTTCATCCTGCTAAATGTAGCAAAAACGAAGGACATGGGTATTGATCTCAGAAAGTCGTCCTGTCCTGCTACAATGACCGTTATTAAGGGAGTGGAAATCAAGCTCGTGGAACGTGACAGGTATTTGGCCACTGCTCTGGACAAGAAACTGTTTTAAAATCAATTTAGAGCCTCAGAAAGTAAAGCAGCATCTCTTCATCCTGTGGAAAACGAACTCTTTAAGTGTTTTTCTTGGTTTGATGACTGTTTTATAGAAGGTTTATAGAAACATCTTAAGCTTTATTTACTGTTGTCTGGCACAGACATCTTTACACATCCAGAGAGAACAGGCTTGTTAATGTGACAAGAGACAGTTGTTCGGGTGAGTCAGACCCTGCTCAGGGATATTTACAGCAACCACTTCCATAGATTGTCCTGAACAGACAGTTTGAGTTCTTGCCTTCAGGTCAGAGTGCCAGCTAGAAAGAACAAAGGCCTGAATGTTGTTCTCGTAAGGCTTTTGACACTGTGAACATGGAAAACCATATGCACATTAACTGCTGACCTTTTGGCCTCTTTTTGTCGTGTGATCATGCATTTTCCACATATGTATTTGCCCTTTATGCCACCTCGAATCTCATATCTTTTTCTCTCTTCGCTGTTTTGAAAGTCTGTGTAAAGGAAATCTAGAGGTTTGTTACTAAAAACATTATACATGTTAGAAAAAACTTTCTGAAAACACAAAGACTGGACACAGTAGCACTAAATTGTGGAATTAAACATTTTTTCACCAATTTTGTGGTCAGGATTTTTTAGGTAGACCTGAAATCATGGTTCAATGATGCACTGGAGCCATACTTCCCCTTATACTATAAATACTACAGCACATTAGCATTTAGCATTAGTGGTGCAGGTGATGGGAGGACCAGTTGCAGCAGCATTTTCTAAAAACAGATATATATTATTTTGTTGTGTGATTTAAAGGTGTTTGTTACATTGACCTGCCACAAGCATCACAAACGTACCTTTAGCAACTCTTTTGGTCCAAATCATCCCAGTAGTTACTGCTCATTTCAGTCTGAGCAGCCCAACGCAGAAGATAAAAATACCATCTTGTTGCGGACAAAGAGGAACAAGTCGATTCTTGGATAGGTCACTGTCCTCTGGCTCTGAAGTGGATTCTGGTTTTGGTGGCTCAAACATGTATATCTGTACAAGTGGAATAAAGCTGCTAGACTTAGCATCTGTTTTTCAGGTCACAGTGATATTTGACACTTGAGACCCCCAGTGTTTCAGAGCAGAGAAAGCTGCAAATTTTTTCATTATCTTAAACCTACTTTTATATACTTGTCAATTTTGTGGGTGGTTAGAAACCATTTCTTTGTGGTGAGACAAACTTAGAGCACATATTTATTATTGTTTTACACAGACTTATGATGCTCTTACTGCTTTGTGTGATTGTCCCAGTTGTGTGATTTGTTTTGTTTTGGTGCTTTATACCCTGTCTGCATGCCATATTTCCCCTTGGAGTAGATAGATTGATTTGATTTGACAGTTGTGCAAGTATTTCAACAGTTTCAGTCCCATAAGAGAAAATTTCATCAAACACTTGTCAGTAGGTCTATTATGTCTGAGTGTCCTTGATATGGAGATGTTCAGGAGCTTCTGCAGAGCATAACAGCAGAAATGGAAATGTTTAGACACAAAGTGAGTGCTGTATCTCTTTGAATAGCATGGTATACTCTAAAGCAGTTCTGTACTTTTCAAACAAGCATGCACAGTAATCGTGAAGTTTTTCTTTGTTAAATTGACCAGCTCACAATTAGGCCAGCTCTTGTACAGTCGAGTTCATGGGGCCTTTGTTACTGTGTTCTGCAGTTGCCATGTGCTTGGTGAAATGTTTGGGACTGAACAACTGAGAGACAAAATTATAGCAGCAGCTGGTCACAGCTAAAACCCATCAGAAATAACCTGCCTGGCTTCCTCTGACACAAAAAATCAGCTGCAACACAGCAGTCGGCCAGGTCGTGGTCCAGAAGGGGGAAATGACACAGACACACACCCATACACACAATACAAAGCATCTCTAGTTTTTACTTCTGCATGTGACTGCACATTGATTCAGTTTAATTTGATTACTTTAGGACAAGGTAAAACTTACATGCAATACAGATGAACGGCTGGTGGCACTTGTAATTGAACATTCATGTCAGACTTTCTGTTCTTGCACAGTGGCAGATTTACCGCTTCTAGTCAATTTGAAGAGAATTGTCTTTGATCTCACACAGAAGTAGACAAAGCAGGCTTTTCATTTATAGTTGATGACTGGCGATTACGCTGCCTGAAATGACGCTGGAACTAGCAGATGCTCATAGCTGTTGCGAGCCAGCTAATTGAGCTCCATGAATTGGTTGAAAACAGTCTCTTACTTTTTAATGTTTCCAGCTGACCCCCACCCTCCTTTTTTTTCAAGAATATTTTTATTGAGTTTTGCACCAAACCATGTGCAATCTTTCGTGTTGCTTTTCTTGACCACCTTACGCAATTTTTCCTTGTCTTGTAGTCCCGTCCCTCCTCTAGCTGTCAAACCCTCCTCCTCCTGCTGTTTAACACAACCACTTTTTATTCACTGACTCACTTTGTATTTCCATTCCTCCTTTTTTTCCTCTCTACTCTCAAGTATTCCTTCTTTAAACTCCATCCTGTTCCTTTGTGCGTTTCACTTCTTTTGTGATTAGCAGTTGCTCGTACACGAACGTTTGATTTGTCTTGAACTCACATGGCTTTGTCTGTTTGCACAAATATGTGTGTGTTTTTGTGTGAATGGGTGTGACAGTCAGCCTTGTCTTGGGATGTAATGGATGAGATGGTGTAGTCTCTAACAAGTGTCCAGAGACCCACCCAAGACGGCCCTATTTACCCAGCTCTGCAATGGGGATTGAGAGTGCTATTTTTACTCTGATTCATTTATTCTCTCTCTCCATACTTCGCTCTCTTTCAGCGATCTGTCTGACATTCATTCATCCTGCACTGCTCCCTCTCTGTCTTCCTATCTCTCTCCTTTTTTTCAGACTTTTCTGCTCTGGCGTGGTTATCAGCCGGTCTGAACTGGTGGAGTTGGTTGAGAAGAGACATATTCAATGTCATCTGACAGATGCTAAACTCTGTTTTTTTTCCTTTGACTCAAGTCAGTGACACCGGGTGAGATTGGACCATGATAAAGAGGAAGTGGGTCCCAGAAAATGAATAGGATCAGATAGGATTTATGGCATTTCCAGTGGTATGACAGAGAGAGTGATGCCAGGCAACAATGTTTTTCACTGCAATGCAGCATTGTGCCAAAGGACCAGACCTACTGAATCTACTTTAGACCTACTGAATCCTCTCACAAATATATATTTAAATCCTTGTTACACTTTCTTGCCACTGTCCAGTGTTAATAATGAAAGACACTCTTCAGATGAAGAGAGAGTGCACACTGATTTTGTGTAATTTGCAAACTGGCTGAGACTTGGCTTGCAAATGACAAAAAATGAAAGAGTGTGCAAGTGGTGCATCTTCCAAGAGCGACATCTTTGAATTACATCCAAGGGATGTGCATGTGCAGAAAAACTATTCTGAACAGGGTAACCAGATGAGAATGGGTGAAATTCAGGACAAGGAGTTGGGGGTGGGGCATGTCATGTCAGAAGGATTAAAATGTACAGAATAATTAACTTCTTTATTAATAACATAATTTGTCAGTAACATTATAAAATCAGTTACAGATTCTGAGAATAAGGACATTTGATTACTAAAAGCAGGAATTATAGCTCCCATAACTGATTTGATAATCATTTTTTCACAAATTCATATGTTGTTAATATTATCTATTTCAATAATGGACAAAATTCTGGACAACTCCTTGTAATTTGGGACTGTCCTGGATTTTTCAGGACATCTCATCACCCTGATTCTGTAGAAGCACTTACAAAGGTACACAGCAACAGTAAAAGGGCTCAAAGAGGTAAAACACAGTATGTTTAGGAAAAAGCTGTTTAAAACTCTAATTCTGAAAACAAAAGTTCAGTCAGACAACCCACATAACATAAAATGTTTATTATAGGAGCAGGACACAGAGTTTGACCACATTTCTCCCCGCAGATCATGTTTACATAGAGATATTGAGGACTGATGAGTAAATATCTCAAACCCCCTACTGGATCCTGCAGATGGATGCTGGGGTGGTGGGGGGGCTGAAAGAATATGATGCAGGGCAGCAGTGGCATTGACAGGAAGAGGGAGAGATGGGAAAGTTTTTCAATATTTCAAATTTCAAATATACGTGAGGCATATCACATGTGTAGCTCGAGTTGACCGCCTGAACTAGCCTGCAGGCATCATGACATTAAAAATGTAATTTGCATGACACCTTTTCATCTTCTGAACCCAGACAGAATGGAATTCCTTCCAGAGAGGTGTTATTCATGTGTTTACTGGAAAAAAAAACCCTCCATGTTTATGCACCTACTAATATATTAGTAAACTGTCTATCGGCACTGCAGGGCTATCAAAATAAGTGTGATGAACTGCATAGCACCACAGCACAGTTGTAGACAAATAAACAAACATGATTCAGCCTGTGGCCTTTATCAGTGTCTCGCTGCTGTTGGGAGGTAAGCACATGTAAATGTCTGTCAGAGGTCTCTTGGCACCATTTGTGGAAGCGAGACAGAAAACAACACTGACATTTCAAAGGTAAGACAAAAGCTGCAGTACGTAACCTTTTACTAGCTTGCAGTGCTTTCCTTCAGTGTTTAGACAATAAATCTAGATTCAAAGATGCAGCATCTGTGTGTGTCAGAGAAGCTGGTCATTTAGGCTGTTTGTGATCCTTAAAGCGTTGTAAGTCAGTAAAGTGGCTGCAGTACTTGGTGGCTTGGTAACACACTTACTGCAGTATAATTAACCTGGATTCTTCAGATATACTGACGCACATGCACTCATGCACTCATGTGCCCAGAGAAGGAGAGACCTTCACTGGTGTCAGTTTAGTCTAACACTTGGACTAATGACAGAGGTAACTGAGAGAGTCAAGTGAACCAAGATGACAGGTGGAACGAGAAACAGGCAGAGATTGAGAAGAATAAGGAAGATGAGGGATTAGGGATTAAGGGCTCAATCAGAGTCCCAAAAGAACACGTACACATCAGCTGCGGACGCCACAGATGCCCACTAGTTCTGTTTATACTACTACTGGAGTCTGCTTGTGGACACGTCCACACATGCACAGTAGATTGGCATCTGTAGTCAGTCCCTCCAGGATTTCATGGCAGCTTTTCTAAAGTAAAGTAAAAATTGCAACCAAAAAAGTTGTGATTTATTTATTTATTATTATTTATTTATTTATTTATTTATTTATTCATTATTTATTCATTCATTTATTTATTTGTATAATTCATTAAAAATCAAAGGCAGCTCGGTTCCATGGAGACTAAAACCACACTATGTTCAGAGTGTTAGACCTTACCAAAAAGGCTCAAGATGACAGAAATTCTAACAAAATATGCTGTATTTGGAAATAAAGAAGTGCACCTGGGGGTATTTGACAAAGAAACAAGCTCTTTTTGGAGTTCAAACTCAGTCACAACAGCAAGCATAAAAGTATAAAACATAAAAGCACACAGAGCATTGTTAAGTGTCAGTAACAGTGACAAACTTTGTGTTCTTTTCAGCACCCATGACAAAATAAAAAAAATTAAAGTACAAAAAGACAGTAAATAATTAAACACTGAGTCGGGTCATTGAGATGTACTCTATGTGTATGACATTTGCTTGCTTGGGGGACTGCTACAACGGTGGAACTTGCAGGAAGCAACGATGATTGGTCAAATTTATGGAAAAGTTGCGGTGACCAGTCAAAATTGCAAGGTTGAGCAGAATCACAAGGATTGGTTGAATTTGCATTAAAGGAATAGTTCACCCAAAAATGAAAATTCAGTCATGATCTACTCACTGATTGAAGGTCAGGTTTAGTTTTTTTTTTTGATCCACAAAATACTGCTGCAGTTTCACAGAAAAACAGTGTTGCAGAATCTCCAAAACAACTGAAGTGAATGGTGACCAGTTTTCAAGTGTACAGTCAAAAAACAAACAAAAAACATAAACATAAACATAAAATGCCTCTATGCTGCTCATCTGGTGTAATCCAAGTCTCCTAAAGCCCTGACATGCCAAGTTTACTTGAACGACAACATTTACACTGTTTTTAATCTAAATCTTTACCGTAGATCCTTAGCTTGGAGCCACATATGCATACACTGTCTGAACTGTGTGTGTGTGTGTGTATTGTGACATGCATACGCAAGTGAATGGCATGTCAGGGCTTTAGGAGACTTAGATTACGCCAGATGAGCAGTATTAGTTGTTTTTTCTGTTTGAAAACTGGTCATTATCCACTTAAATTTTTTTGGGAGATTCTGCAACACTGTTTTCCAGTCAAGCTCCAACAGTGTTTTGTGGACTATAAAACTAAACCCATTGGTGCCCCTACAGCTCAGTTGGTAGAGCATGCACCCCATGTACTGAGGCTGTTGGTCCTCTGAAGCAGCCACCAGTTCGACTCCTGCCTGTGGCCCATTTGCTGTGTGTCATCCCCTCTCTCTACCCCCTTTCCTGTCATGTCTTCAGCTGTTCCTGTTCAGCTAAGGACAAAAGCCCAAAAAGTAATAACTTAAAAAAACAAACAAACAAACAAACAAAAAAAAAAAAAACGACCTTCAATCAGCATGACAGTCAGTATATAATGACTGAATTATCATTTTTGAGTGAACTATCATTTAAATTGCTGCTGGCGAGATGGAATGACAAGCTCATGCGGTTACAACATCTTTGGGGTATGCAGATGCCCGGAGACTATGTGCATATACCCTCTGACGAAATTTGTCACACAGACCTGCGCGGAGCCTCACATGCTTACAGACGCAGAGGTATAGTTTTGGTTAATTCAGACAACCCTGCCAGCTTATTCATAATATTATTTCCCAAGCACAAAGAACTTGTGCTGTCTTTCTAGTTTTGTTGGTGAAATAAACGGTACAGAAACTTCTCTCAAATGTCATAGTTTCTGTAGATTAATTTTACTTTAAGATTCAACACACCCAATCTTCTTGTGATGAAGAGACATGAATGTCACACTGTAAATTCCCACTGAAACTAATCTGAAGAAGAAGTAAACACTGGCTGATAGAAATACCAAAGCCAAACCGCAAATGTAATCAACTGAAATGGAAAACCTTTTGAAATTAAAAACTAAATACCACTTAATTGAAAACTGTATTAACTGCGGTTATGGGCCAGTCGAAAACATGCACACACACACACACACACCCACAAGTTAAGAGACCTTTAAGTGGCTTGTGTGTGCTTTGCTGGTGTAATTTACTTGTATTTTCCTATGCCATCTGTGCTACTCTAATACACACATGGTCATAAGGAGTGTGTGTGTGTGTGTGTGTGTGTGTGTGTGTGTTGTGTGTCTGTCACACAAAGAAGGTGTGACGTTGATACTGAAAGAGTGTGTGTTCAGGTTTGTGTGATGTTTTTTGTATAAGCTGTTAAAATATAGTCTGAGGTGTGTGGGTTTTTTTTTCTCAGCAACAAAGCCTACGTACACACATGCGTATCTCACACACAAACACAAAATCCATTTCCTTTCTTCTACGTGAATGAAAAGGTTTTTTTTCTTCCTCTTCTTTCTACTTGCCAGCTCTGCATTTGAAGGACCAATTATTTTTTGTACAATTTTTTATATTAATTTATAAAAGCAGCGATGTCTCTCTTGCTGAGACATGCTGCTCACCACCTCCTCATCACCCCGCACGGTCCGTCTGTCTGTTCCTCTTCCTCTTATTGATAATGAGAGTGTTTCAGGTCGTCTGGCTGGACAGTCTTATCTTCTGTCATCTTTGTATCTATTCATATCACAGCAGGAGAGAGCGAGGGTGAGGCCTGCCGTTCCCACAGGAAACAGCCGGTGACTTGCAGTGCAGTTGTCTCATAATTATTGCTCTCCTGACCTCTCCGCATATTTGCACATATCTGAGATGCCTGTACTCTCCTGTTGGACAGTTGACTGACTCATGCATCCATTCCTTACCTCTGTATGTGGACTCTGTAGACAAGAGGACAACATTATAGTAATGTAAATTGCTGCTTAAAGTGCATTCACTGACATATGACAGCACTCTGATGTAACTTAAAATGGAACAGATTAGCTTTAGTTCGCTAAAATAACCCCAAAATCACTCCCTTCTTCACTTACTACCCCCTGTGTAAAAGGCACTCAACACATAACTCTTTAGTGAACAGTAAGTTAAAAGGATATTCCACTTTACATGATAACCCACTCAGTATGTACTCACCCCTATGCCGATGTGAGGATGGGTGAAGATCTTCAGTTCACAAAACAATCCTGGAGTTTCAGCAGAAAACAGGGTTGCAGCTAAATCCAGTACAATGGCAGTGAATGGTGACCACGGATAAAATGTTAAAAAAAGAACACAAAACAAACACAAAATGTCTCCATCCTGCTTGTGTGGTGTAATCCAAGTGTCCGCGAGCCGCGACATTAAAATTTAACCGCAAAAGACACCATTTACGCCATGTTTTTAGCCAAAATGTCAACTGTAGCATGTAGCCGGTAGGATGTAAACATGGCGTCGATCTTGCGATATTTTCACATATGCGTTCATTAACAGATATATACGAAATCTCGCGAGATCGACGCCATGTTTTGTCGCCATGGATTGTTTAGTGAACTGAAGATCTTCACCCATCCTCACATCAGCATAGGGGTGAGTACATACTGAGTGGGTTATCATGTAAAGTGGAATATCGCTTTAAGACTTTTAGATTCTGTATCCTTTCAGATTGTTATTTGGATATAGTTACTCATTTGATGCAGCCTACATTCAAAAGATCTGTGGTTAGTTCTCCAAGATGTTTGGAACAACCTACCTGCCGAGTTCCATTAAACTTCAACTGTGTGCGAGTGTACCAAAAAGAATTGATGCTGTTTTGAAGGCAAAAGGTGGTAAATTGATAAAAATAAACAATTACATTTTATATTTTTGAAAGCTTTCTTACTTGTGCAGAAATGCAAAATGCAGATGTTCAAAATCCCAGAGGGGCTGCTGCATCTGCATGTGCCACCTTCTTTGCATGTGCCAAACATACAGCACAGATATGTTGGCTTTTAGTGTGCTTCTCCATGCATGTCCCATAGGTTTCAGTAAAGTCTGGCACCAATCAGAACATAGAATGTTCTATTCTCAGCTTCCTTGAGGGAACACAAATGTCTGAACCAAATTTTATAGCAATTCGTCCAATAACTGTCATGCCAGTTCAGGCAAAATGTGAGCCTCATGGTGCAGAAGCCAGGTGATCGCCAAAGTCATTGGGATTCATCCGCAGGTGACCATGAATGTCTGTACAAAAATTCATTGTAATCCATCTAAAAGATGTTGAGATATTTCAGTCTGGACCAAAGTGGTAGACTGACAGACAGACGGACATGCTGCTAGCAAGGCTAAAAAGTTTAGTTTACTTTTAAATGAGTAAACGTGTAGCTGCTTACATACAAATGGAATATGGCAACCTGTTCACATTATTTGTGTCCTGCTCTAACTACCTTTGTCATGTTAGAAGTAAATGTGTACATTGCTGCTTTGGGCTTGAAACAAAATCACAAATCTAAAGTGAACTGAAGAGTCAATATGCAGCACCATTCATTAAATACTACTTTTATCTTAAGATGTGTTCATGCTCTCGTAACTTAATTAACTTTGGTTATATTAAGCAACAGGCTTCACATTTCCTTCATGCTTCCTGTAACATCATCCCCTTTAAGTGCTTATCAGAGCTGTAACTGTCATGTCCAATATGTAATGCTACAGAGGCTTTCGCTGTGCAACGTTTTTTTTTCTCAGTCTACGTTAATATACGTCAGGGTTGACGGGTCCCACCCTCCACAGCAGGCTGCCTTATGTTCCCTGCCCTCCACACTCTCTGTGTCTGTACAATCCTTGTCTTTCTCCTTTTCTCTGTCTCCAATTACTGTTGTATTAACTCCATTAGAGAAACCATCAGTTGCGTAATTGGCCAATTGGCATGAGGATCAGGCTCCTTATCAAGTTTCATAACAAATATGAAGCCCAACTGGAAACAGGAGTGCGCATAAGTCCCTTGGGAGAGGCTTTGTATATCAGACCCGTGGTTCACCCTCTCCTCGATCTTTCTGTCTCTTTATTTTTATCCTCTCTGCACTCTCCATCACCCTGATTTCCTGTTTTCATCCACCTATCTCCTCTTCCTGTGATCCTTCCGTCATGTGGGGATGAGTGGAGGTGCTGTTGCTCTTTTTTTCCTCACACACTCTCTGGGTGTTAGCCTGTGTCTGATGACCTAATCTTATCTCAGGGGTGTAATCAATACATGAAATAACAGAGATGTATTACAATCTCTCCCACTATCTGTGTCACACACACACACAGAAACACACACACATTACCAGCATCATTAGATAAACATTATGACTGTGTAGATGTGATTAGTGTTGAATCAACCATAATTAGCGCCAGCCGAATGCGAGCAGGATTATTGACATGCTGCTGTACGAGAAGGTACATCTTGTACTAGTTTGGGTGTAGATGTGGAGCATGATCTGCCCTATTTTTGCCCAGCAGGTTTACAACCACTTAATCTCAGCTCCAGGTGACAGAGGCTAGAGTTAAGTTACGCTAAGTCATTCAACTCTATGAAATCTATCCAATAGCAAGTATTTCCTAAAATCCTTTAAAGAGCGTGCTTATTATTGTGGATGAATGAATTTTTCAGAGGTGACTTCACTGTTCTTGGCAGATCGCCTGGCCACAGAGCCACACAAACCAACACAGCTGCTGCATGTTCCTCGCAGCCTGTATTTGCTGTGTATTAAAATAATGTAATTGTGTGGCAGTCGTTGCCCCTTGGCTCACTGGGAAATTTCTGTGCCAGCTCAGAGCCAGAGGTTGGAATGCAATTTGACCTTGAGATTTCATTTCACAGCTTACTGTGCTCACTTCCTCAAAGCCACCATTGAAGGTCAACACAACCGCGCTGATAAAAATATTCAATGAAAAATTCATTAAGTCAGAGATTGTTACGAGCTTCATCTTTCTCTTCTTTCGTGGAGAAAATGTGTGGTCGACACTAACAGCAAGATATCCTCCCTCTCACTGTGCTACTGTATCCAACTCTAATGCCTGTACCTCCATTTGTTCGGTCTCCTCTGTGAAATCCTAAATTACAATACAAATAGTTATATTTTTTAACCTATATTGAATTGAAATCCTTTGCAACCTATATTCAATTGAATACAGTACAGAGACAAGCTATTTAAGGTTCAAACCATAAACTTTAGTTTGGAACATTCAAAAGGTAAACAGTTTCAGCTGTAACAGGTGACAGTGTCATGATTGGATATGATCACAAGCAATGATGGGGCGAGACTGACAAGTCCACATTTTGAGTTGTTTTTGGATGTTGTGTACTCTGGACTAAAGAGGAAAAGAACCATCCAGACTGTTACCAGCGCAAATTTCAAAAGCCAGCATCTGTGTTGGAGCATCATATATGTTGCCATCCAGATGATGTCTTTTTCAAAGATGTCTCTGCTTATTTCAGCAAGACAATGCCAAGACACACCCTACATGTGTTACAGCAGTGTGGCTTTGTAGTAAAAGAGTTAGTGAACTAAACTGGTCTGCCTGCAGTCCAGACCTGTCTCCTATTGAAAATATGTGGCGCATTATGAAGCACAATATACGACAGTTGTGTACTGTTGACTGAAGTCGAAAAAACAATTTAACTCAAAACTTCAACAATTAGTGTCCTGAAAGAACACAGTGTTGCTGAAAGAACACACAGTGGTTAACATGCCCCTTTTTTGGAATGTGTTGCAGGCATCAAATTCAGAAGGAGTCTATATCTACAAAAAAAAAGATGTTTACAAGTTTGAACATTAAATATCTTGTCTTTGTACTATATTCAATTGAATACAGGCTAAAAGGGATTTGCAAATCATTGCACCCTGTTTTATTTATGTTTATTTATGTTCCAACTTTCCAACAACATCAAAACAATAACAAAAGATGTAGTCTGATGTTAAAGTAGCTTGGGATCATGCAAGCTGTAAGCTTGGGGATTATTAGATGGGCTGTGCGTGTATGTGAGAGTGTGTGTGTAAAATGTGGGTGGAGGACCAATCAGCCTAATATGTTTGTGTACATTCATGACTGTAGGTTCAAGGACCTCTCATGGTTGTGATGATTCATCATTTTTTTAAAACCTTAAAAAAAAAAAAAAAACTATACAGAGGTTCTCCATTTTTTTCAGTCAAGGCCCCTCTTAAAAGATAGAAAATATACTAGAGGCCCTTTCATTTATGCCCCTGGGATTAGGGAGAGCTGGTTTGCACCATTAATGGGTGACATGTAGGTGATGTGTGCTTCACTGGTGCGGGACTGCAGCTACCAGTTATTTATTTTATCGTCAATTAATCTGTCAGTTATTTTCTAGATTAGTCAATTAGCTTTTTGTTTTTCTTGAAAAGTTATTCAAATTAATCAGTCTATGAAAATAGTTTGTGTTTAATTTGATTAATTGTACAGTTCTAGACTGGACAATTGTAGTTGTATTTGTTAGATTAGAAAATGATAATCATCGTTTCATGATGATTTAAATGAATGAATGTAAAAACTTCACACAGACCTCCAGGAAGAGTGACACGGACCCCCTATTTGAGATCTACTGCTGTACATATATATATATATATGTACTGTTGGATCCTCACTCCTCTTAACTGGCAGCTAAGGCCTACAAGTCATCAAACTGCTGGGCTAAAGCAATAGGAGAAACTAGTTACATGTAATCTGTTATAGCTACTAAGAAAAAAAATGTATAACTGTAATTAAATTGCAGTTACTAATCAAAATGTTAGTGATCACAAAGGGGTTACATCTGAACTCTCTTCTAGTTTGAAAGGCGCAAGCTGAGACAAGTCTCTGACAGTTTCCCGTAGGAGAGTCCGATGTGCTAAGCTCACATCCACGACGCAGACCTCCACACCCTCACTTTCCACCTGTCCACATGCAGTAAAGGACATGAATGTTGATATTGGACTTAAGGTCGTCTTGAGGTGCTGAATCGTCCAGTATGAACGTAGTTCCGTGGGATACTGGTGATTGATGATACTGTTATGCAAAGCACCTTCTCTGAAGTGCGTTGACATCTCATCTAGCCGCCTCTCCCTAGTCCCTCTTCTGACTCACTCTCTCCATGACCTCTTCTTCCAAAATTGTTTCTTTGCTTCCTCCATCCTGCTGTCCCAGTATGTGCTCCCTCCTCCCTTCCTGGGTGGGAGTCGGTAGCAGTGACGTAGCTGTTGTTTCATCGCCACAGAGACAGTCCAGGCTGCAAGGACAGCAGCTCCCCATCTTTCTCTCACATACACACACTATTTCACTCTGCAAACTGCATCTCTTGCTGTGCAGGTGTGAGTGAGTGTGCAAGACAGCCACACGTCATGTTGTCCTTGTGCCTATACAGGGCAGCTGTAGAGGCGCACAGCAGGGATCCACCCCAGGGACAGGGCTCTGAACAAGATTTTGCTTTTTACAGGTCAGCGGTGGAAAACACACACTGTCCTCCTTACCTTATAACAGGGGTGGGTAATTTTTTTTTTTTTTTTGGGGGGGGATTGATCAGGCTGCCATGGGCCAGATACTAATGATATAAGGTCCTTAAAACGGCCAAATCACTAATAATGGAATGGTCAGAAATGTTCTATATAGGGCACTTTTACTGTCGGTCACCCTTTCTGAATTGCCTTGTTGAACTGTGGGCTAATATACCCTTGGTTACTGTGAGCTAACATCCTGCAGAATTACGTGCACAGGGGAACACAGTGGTGCATTGTGTGAACGCTGAGCCCGTGGAAAGTGAGCAGTATGGGCTTTTCCTCTGGACAGTGGAATGAAAAGGGGTGAACAGGAATTTGGGTTTGGCCTGCAATGACTGAGTGAGACTCTGATGTGCTTTGGCTGTGACTTTCCCTCTTTGTTTTGGTGTCTTTGAGCCTCAGGTGGAAACTGTGAGTCGGGGGTGGATGGTATAAATGTTATAAAAAGTACGTTAGTATAGAGATGTACCGATCTACTTTTTCTTTTAGTTCCAATCCGATTACAATTTGTGAATTTGGATATCTGCCGATATCAGTATACCAGCGCTCTTACATTATTGATGTTTATTATTATTATATTAGTAGTAGTAGTTGTAGTCGTAGATGTGGTAGTGGTAGTAGAAGTAGTAAGATTACATGAGGCTGAAAATGAACTTCAGTCTGGAAAGCTTGTGTAGTTTGTGTTATGTAACTTGTAATGGCATCCTTCAACCATTGTGATGCGCTATAGGATTCTGGTTTGTGACATTTACATGTATAGCCTATAGGCTATGAGACCACCCCCATTTGCATAATTCCCATGCATTGCTGAGAGTTTAATCTTCCAAAATGCAAATGTTACTTTTTGTTAGCATTTGTCATGCATTTTTAATGTGTTTGTAATGTGTTTGTTCAGAACATGGTGGTTTGTGTTGGTAGTTGTTATTTTTGTGCTGCTTTATTGTTACACCATGAGTGAGGTGGCTTGTGCATTTCTTCACTGCAGCTGTGTCACAACCAAGTAATTTGGAATTTCTACTTTTATTTCCTTTCCATGACATGTTAATGAAGAATTGAAGTGAGACATGCTATTAAGCTCTCAATTCACACTGCCAAGCTTGGTGTTTACAAACGTAAACATGTAGCATTGTGGAATTTAGATCATAGTGCAGATTGGTGTTCGGAATCCAATACCTGACGAATGCCTTAAGTCAATACCGGACCCCGATACCAATATTTGATTGGATCAGTCCCATCTCTACACTAGTACGAATTTGCCCCTTGTTAAGAATTTTGACTATACTATGCTGACTGGTAGCGCACTCCCCCAAAAATTGTCCCAAATTCAATGCAGAATTCATGTATCGTCATCAGCCCACGCCAGCTAATCATGTGGAAAACGTGAGAGCCCACACTGCTTTGTTTAGAAACAAAGAAATGTAAAACAGACGTGCGTGCTGTGCTTGTGTGAAATATAGTGCTGGTGGAGCAGCCTCCACCATGACCTCACAGCTGACTTCGCTGTGTGTGTGTCTGTGTGTTTGTGTTTGTGTGTGTAGGAGAGGTTGCAGCATGACAATAAAAGAACCAATAACATTGAGCTTTGACAGATTTTTAAGTGCTATCTAAAAAGTTAGACCTCATACAGACAGCTTTGATTTTAGCTTGTTTGTAACAATTCACAACAGTGCACACAACAAAGAGGAGGAGGAGGAGTTGGAAAAGAGACTGGTGCAAGTCAAGGAGAAATTAAATTGTCAGACAACAGTGGTTACAAAGGGCGGTAGTATATTTTTTTCTATTTATTATTCCAGTTTTGCACATTAGATGTTCTTAAAATACCTCTGTACTAGAAGAAATATGTCACAGTTGAGAGCCCAGTAGTAGTTGCCGTAGCAGATGCCATATCAGTGTCTTACCTCCTCAGGAGCATTTCTATTGAAATTTTAAAGGGGGAATCTGTAATAAATGTACTGTAGTAAATCATAAATTGACCGTAATATGTCATCAGAGATTAAGGAAACATGCCAAGTTGAAATACTCACTCCTCTGACAACAACGTTAAAGCCACTCTTTTGAAATTTCTATTCCAGTGCAATGTGCACTTGTTTGCCCTTTTCATGTTAATTAGATTTCAAATGAATACTGAATGTTCACCAAATGAGTAAATGTCTGTTTATTGTGAGTCATAAGAATTAATAATCTTCTTGACGAAGTGCAGATGTTTATAAAGGTTAAACTAAGCAAAATGTTAATGGAGTCTGGCAGGCAGTCACTGAACTCAAACCCCAGAGTGTGTACTTTCAGAGCAGCGGGCTTTTGTTTCAGGATAATGGGCTCAGCTTTACATTGACAGACTACTGACAGTTATAAACAGCTGATCAGCTTGCAGTGTATAACTTGTCTGTTACAAAGTTGTGCTCGTGCTGTGTTCCTGCAGCCTACCTGAGTTTCCTTGAGTCCAGGCAGGAGAGGATGGAGGGGAAACAACCTGCTTCAACCATAGATGGTCTATTAAATAAGAATTCAACCTATTTAATATACTGCCTGTGGCTCCAGCTCGGTATTTGGACTGCAGTGCTCATTTTTGCACTTTTAATTGTTACATATTGTTGCTTTAGGAAAAACATGATATAAAACATTACCGTCCATGCTACAAATTATACCATAATATAAATTTTATGACTGAGAGGCTAAGACGGTCAGTGTGAAAGAGCTGATTAAATTCAACATAGGAAAAGAGTGGAAACTGTTCTGCTTCCTCTCACAGCTCTCCTCTAAAACAGCAAGCTGTGGCTGCCTCACGTTCACTGTTTCACATTTTTATACTGTGTGGGATTGAGTGTTTTTGCTGCTCACAACCCACTTGACACCACTACACGAGAGCATGGAGAACAGGCTATTATGGTTGCAGCTAATGAAAGGAAGACGGGATGTATTAATTTCACATTAACTCTCAATTAAAACTCTTGTCCTTCCATCCACTAAATCTGAAGTGAACATTTACAACTCTCCACAATGGCAGAAATACATCTTTTGGTTCAACTCCAGAGCAGACATGTACCGTCAATGTGTTGTGTCTCTTGTGTTAGCAACTAATGGACTAATATAAAATCTAATATAGGTTCTATTTGTCAATATCAAAATAAAAATTTATATAACAAGCTAAAAGATTCACATCAATTATACATGAAGAACAAAGATGAAAGGT
Organism: Lutjanus argentimaculatus; assembly: GCA_034769285.1. Lineage (NCBI taxonomy): Eukaryota > Metazoa > Chordata > Actinopteri > Lutjaniformes > Lutjanidae > Lutjanus > Lutjanus argentimaculatus. The sequence goes on from JAWZSL010000091.1 coordinate 172,693, forward strand.
CTCACAGAACATGTTTATATGTTGAGATAATATGAGAACCAATTCACACCAAACAAGTACTAGAAAATGTGGTTTTAAGATCATCCTGCAGCTTCAAAGCAGGGTTAGAAAAGGTTTAGTGCATCTGTGCTATTTTTTCTCTTCTTCTTTGAAATCTTTCCTGATCTTGATCATATATTCAGCATTAGAGCTGTCAAACACTAAGTATCTCATGTGAAGCTTTTCCAATGAGGAGCCACTGGATTTGATCAGGATGGACGGCAGGTTTCTGGGGTTAAGCTAATCTTCCTGCTGTCTCCCAGTGACAGCTCAACCTTTAACATCTGGGATCATTAATGTGCGCGCATGCTTCTGAGTATGTGGCACAGAAAAAATATAAAAGAGGAGAGGAGGCTTCTAGCCCCAAAGGACTTCTCTTAAAATCTCCTTGACAGCCCCTGGGACTCTAGAGAGCATATTGAAAAAGCAGAGAGCCATCTGATACTTCACTGCATATTTCCAACAGGCTCCAGCTGGCTCAATTTGAAACCTTAAATTAAAAGTTAAAACAACATTTTAGTAAGTTAATGGCTCTGGGTTTAAACTACATTGTAAGCCTATTGGATGTGAACTAGACCGATGCAGAAGGTGCAAAATAAAACTTGTGATGTGTGAAATCTGTGTGATGCTAAAATAGGAAAGTGATCTTGTTGCCATAACACTGGTGATATTTTGAGTAAAACCTAGAATTAGATGGCATATTTTGAACAGTATCAGACTTGATCAGTATTGTACCTTTTATTTTGCATTTCCAATATGGAAAAAATAAAATCTTATAATATTTTTTAACCAAATGCCTTGATATCAATATTATGACAATCTTTCAGAGATGACAATTGCTTCTTTTACATAACATTAACACAAGATTTTTGATAAATCATCATCAGTAATATCAATATAAAGATTAAGTGAAAGGCAAATAATAGTTAGAACAGTCTGGCAAGATCAGAAAATTCCATCACTTTACTGTAATGTAGCCTTTAAAACCAGGGCATGACAGCCCTTATGCCATATCATGATATAACGATATCCAAAATCTACATGTATAGTCTCATATCATAATATTGATATAATATTGATATATTTCGCCAGCCCTACATTTCCATCAGTTCTGTCTTCATTACATTTTCATTACTTCAGCTCCAGTTAGCTGTTCATTTAGCTGTTGAGTCAGCCTTCCTGGGGACACATCTCACCATAAATGTATATCAAATGGAATTTCAGCAAACTTAATAGACCATCTATGGCTCCAACACACTATTTAGATGAGTTTTCTGGACGCACAATTGTTACGTATTGCTCCTTTAAGACAAAAGGTAGACATGAGTAATTTTTTGCACTTTTCTTGTATTTTAGCGCAATCTTAGGCTATCTGTCAACATCTTTAGGCTCAGTGTGCAACCCAGACTCATTGAACTCACTGGGACAGACCAAATCCTTTGACATGGTTGCACATGTGTACTTTATGTAGTCTTGTTTAGGTTTATATATGTTTATGTTCTCTTCTGTGGGTCTGTGTAGTTTTAGTTGGTTCTGTGTAGATTGTTGTATTGTTCTGTTTAGCACCATGGTCTTGGGGGAGCGTTGTTTTGTTTTGCTGTGTGCTGTATGTGGTTTAAATGAGAAATAAAGACAGTCTACAGTCAACCCTGGCTAATGACAATGAATAAGTTGTGATAGAGTCACTGGGACCAATGGATAAACAGGAAACTGCCACTTTGATATATGCCAACCACCACCCAGCACTGTATTTGAGGATCAGGACAGACAAAATGTATTTAAAATAATTAATGCTTCAGAAGGGAAATAGTGGTACACTTGAAGGGCAGTGCAGCACTCTAATCAAATTACTGTTAAAGTGCACTCTGCAATGCGTACGCAAATGAGGATGATGACCTTTGATGAAATTTGGAGCATTTTGGTGGTCATGAACATCAATAAATCAACCTTGTTTATTCTTCATTGTGTCCTCTGCTCTCCAGGAAGCAGGAGCTGCTGAACATTTCCAACGTCCCTCTGGGAGAATGTCCCCCATCACCGCCCCGCACTGCACCGCCCAGCATGAAGGTAGGACACACGCACATTACTGTGCATTTGCACGCATATGGAGGGACATAGATGACACACACACACACACATACCCACACACACACACTTTTAGATAGATATTGATTTACTGACTTTTTCAATGGCATATTTTGCCCTTTAGACCTTTAGGTCTATTAGAAAATCCATTGATTCTGATTATCCTCATTGAGAAATCTCATGAGCAAGCAAAGCAGTTCAGAGACAGTGACAAACTGCAATGTCACAACAACTTAAAGTTTACACCTTGACACATATTACATAACTACATTTGAAGCAAAGTAAGGTTTACTATGTTAAGATGTTATTTAATGTCACAACATTTATGATTTTTTATAATCCATGACACTATTTTTTGTCTGCCCTCTACTGGCTGTATACTCTGGTAGCACACAGTCTAATAAACTGAAAAATGTAATTAATAAATTTGAATCTACGTGAATATGCACAGTCTGTATAGATTCACTGCATTGAATTAGTTCATTACATATAGTACTCTACAGATATTTTGCAGTGATGGAAAGTTTACTCTGGTGCAAGTGCTGTTACATTGCAGAAATATCACTCAGCTACAAGTAAAAGTACGAATAATACTTAAGAAAAAGTATTAAGTGGGGCAGCCCCGTAGCTCAGTTGGTAGAGCGTCCACCCCATGTATGGAGGCTGCTGGCTTGACTCCTGCCTGCGGCCCCCTGCTGCATGTTATCCCCTCTCTTCTCACCCCGTTTCCTGTCTGCTCTTCAGCTCTCCTATGTAATAAAGGCAAAAAGCCCGAAAACAACTTTAAAAAAAAAAGAAAGGTATAAAGTTTTCTTCTCAAAAACTAAAAGTTTCTTTCATGGTTTTCATTCACTCATTTGTGATCGGAGAGCCTTATTGGCTACAAAAATGCAAACGAAAGGTTTGGTATTAATTCAAATTGTACTCAGTACTCAGTTATGATTTTAAAAGTAACTCAGTAGATTACAAGTGTAATGCATACACAAGATGAGTGAAATTACAGACTTGTAAAAATACTCATAAAAGTATAAGTCATCAAAAAATGACTTACGTAATTACAATAGTTTTAGTAGTTGTTGTAATTAGTTACTTCCACCCCTGCTCTGTTGAATGGCAGAATAAAAATTCAACTTAGAGTAGCCTCTGTTCAAGTAAGATTCTTCATCATTTATTTCAAACATTGCCCTCGGAGAGAGTACACATGGTGACATAATTTTTTTTAAATTGAAGCCCCCTCTTCACAGTTTGCAGTGTATGCCCCTCGGGTGTGATGTAATCCTTTTCTTTTTTTAAATGTCTGCTTGATATTATTGCTGATATTTGCTGAGTTGCCTCTGGAGGCAGAGGAAATTTTTAATTTCCCCTCAGACTACTGTCATTTGCCATTGGTATGACTTTGGGGTGGATTTCCTATCACTAACAAAAGGTTGTGTCATGAAAAAGAAATTGAAATTGATTTATCCTGTGGTGTAGATTGGTTTATTACCAGCCACAGTAGGAATAGGTCTGAAGCTTTATTCCAATGGTATCATGACCAGAAATCGTCAAGTTCAACCAAACTGTGTCATCAAGGAAACTTTGGACAGAGCTGTGACTCTGCAAATTGAAAAATATCAGAGCAAAACCAAAATGAATAAGAACAGAGATGAAGTGATGTATTACTGTGCTGCACATATAGAGAAAGCATTTTACTATTTTCATGAGATTGGGAGGTGTGATTTTTTTCAGACGTTCATTACTAACACGACACTGCACTCGTACTGTACTACAGGTGAACAATTTTTCCTCCAGCGTGATAAAAGAGAGGATACATTTTGCAGTGAGGCAGATTAGCAGGGTGATATACAGGAAATAGATGATGCCTCCTGCAAGAGGGAGCCACTTTCTGCAGTATGTCACCTTGAACTAAGCCATCATTATTGAATCTGCTGAAGACAACACAGAGGGAGATAGCACAGAGAGGAAGAGAGGAATCGAAGTTTGCTCATGGTGAGAAAAGACAAAAAGATCTGATTGACTGAAAATGTGTTCAGGCCAAGACTGGGAAAAAGACCATAATGTATGAGAGAAAATGTAAAATGAAAGAAATATAACCCAAGCAAGACGACATGAAATTTCCTCACGATGTGTGGCTGATTTTAGGTAATTATTAATCGGTAACCTACAATTTGGCTGTGAGCTAAAGTGGTCTAATGGTTCACCATCGATGTCACAAAGGTAAAGAAGTTTGAAAGTTATAATTTGCTACAATCACAGTCCACACCAAACCCGTGTACAAGACTGGCTGCAGTGCCATTTTGATTTAGTTATAGCCATAGTCTTCTGACTAAAACACTGCTTAGTTTCAGTCATATATTAGTAGTCAGAATTGTTTTAGATTTAGTTGACTGAATATCTTAAGATTTTAGTCGATTAAGCCTATAGTAGATTTATTCTACTAAACTCTAAAGGAGAAATCTGTAATATGTTTACTTTAATAAATCATAAAATTACCATCATATGTCATCAGAAATTAAGGAAACATGCTAAATTGAAATAATCGCTTCTCTGACAGTAACACTACAGTCGCAGTGTCCTCCTATGAAATTTCTATTCTTGTTTGGTTGTTTCAGCTCAAATTAATGTTGACTGTTAACTGAATGAGTAAGTGTCTGTTTGGTGTCTGGACAGTGAAATTTTACACCTTTACACTTGTCTTTAGTGTGTCAATCAGTCATTTAAATTATGATCTAATATGAGCATCTTTAGGTCATTCACTTCTCTAATCAGCACAGGACAGCAGTAGTTTCTTAACATGCAGTAAGTGCCTGCTGGTTGTCTTCCTGGGAAGATCAGTGCTATCCATCCTTACTAGCGCACAAAAAGAGATTAGTTCTTACTGGATTTCTTCCCAACTCGTCTCTACCTAACATTTCATTTCATTTTTCTTAGCTGACAACATTGTTCTAATTTTTGTTAGCATTAATTATTTTTTAATCAGTAATTGTCTCATTTTTAGCAGTGAAAAAATCATGTTGAAGAAAACTATGATGAAAATTATTTGCCAGTGAAATTAACACTGTAAGTCACTACACTGACTTCCTCTGAAAATATTTGTCCAGCATCTCAGGTTGGTGAGCCCATGAACAACCAAAAACCTGTTTAAAAAAAAGTATCCACTGGCTCTAGAATCATCGCCATATTTTACACTTGGTAGTTTTGGCATTAATCTCAGTTTATCTAATCCTCTGTTGTGCATTTCATGTGCTTGATGATGCACTACTCATAAATATGAAAACAATCAAGTCTGATTGCACAGACTACATGTTGCTACACAACGTAGTTATTGGCATTGCCCCTCAATGGCCATAAAGAGGCTGGCATGGTAAGAGGGATTTTATGCACCTGGCACACGAACCGCAGCGCAGTACTGGAGGTGCTGTACACTGCTACTGTTTGTTCTTTCGTCATAGAAGGATGACAGAAATAAAGTGAGAACATTTTGTTTTTCCTTTCCTCGTAAAGAGGGTTTGGGACAGATGTGTGTTTGTGTGTGTGTGTGTTTTGTGTACATACTGGAATGACCAGTTCTGTTTTGACATATGATTCAGTTTGCTGCCTGACTCGTCTTTCCAGTTTAAGCTTTACAGGCAAAATAGAGATTAAAAGTGAGTGAGAGGGAAGTCACTTTTCTACATGTAGAAGGGATGTAAAAATGGGAGAAAGACAGATGGCTCAGATTTAGCTGCTGTTGTGAAGGTAAGTCTACATTTTTATTCAAAATACATGGTGTGTATAGTTTTTTAGATCGAAGTGTGTGGATCTTTACCTGCATATCAATTATGCATCTACAGTAAATCTACTTTAGATATGAACTTACTCAATTCATACAGCTCATACTCATTCATCACTTCACTGCTCAGCATGCATCCTGAGCACAGAGTATATACAACATTAGGGCAGCTGTGAGGGTATTCTTGAGTACTGCATTTTAGTAGTCATCAACCACTCCCAAAAAAGTTGCAGGAGATACGTTTTTTATCCATTAAAAATGATGAATTCACGTTAAAAGGGGCTCAAATACAACCACTAAAGAGTTAACTAATGTAGGTGGGACCAACCTGGGGGTAGGTGAAATAGTAGAATCCTTGATTGGCTCTGAGAAGCTGTTTACGAATGAGCCATGATCTGATTGGTCTAAACCCCCATCAGGCTTGTCTGAGCTGGAGCTACTGTTTGACTGCAGTAACAGCACAACTACTTTCAAGGAAAGTGTGAGTCTTTGCTTCTCTAAATACCTTAAATTCTGTTTATTAAACTGGGCTGACCACAGACGATGCACAGTGTCAACTGCTGGTTTTAATAGTTGACTATTCTGTGAAACCCCTAGTTGCTGTATGTTGAACATTACAGTACTCAGCTTGAAAAGGCTGTCAGGGGAACAAAAACACTTAAGTGCTCCAGTGTCAGTCAGTGCTGCTTAATTTATTGACGCTCTTGTCTTACAGCCTATTCTCATGTGCTCAAAATATAATAATAACAATAATCTAATAATAAGAAGAAAAACTTTATTAATGACCATAGAGTTAATGAAATACTCTTTGAAAATTCTGTACATAGAGTGTATAAAGATCAGAAAGGTGTTTGGCAGTTTCAGTATCAGACTCAGCCAGTCAAGAATTTGCAGGATTTCAAAACATGTCATATCTTGTTTGGGAACATTTTACAGCTGTAGAAACAGTCAGCATTGAGATTGGATTGGTATCCTAAAACACTGCATCCCTGAAATTTCTACAGTTTTATGTTGTATTTACAGTATAGCCCATTTACTCCCCCATGTACAGTACAGTTCATAACAATATTTCATGACCTGGGGATCAAGCCAAAGCTGTATTGACTGACGTATCAAATACAGATGTGTGTCAGTGTAAATATCATATCAGCCAGTGTTTCACATACCTTACAGAGCTGTGCCATAAGGATACTGTACGGGTGTCTCACTTTACATCTGATAGAAAGACCAGCTCAGACCAGGCTCTAATTGTCACATCACCCTTTTGACCCAGATAAGGAGTTGTGTTGTGGCAGGAGAGAGGAGTCTGTGGATATACCATCCGGTCATGTTAGGACTATACTGACTCTGGCTGAGGTGCATAGATGGACTATATAAATCTAGATGGGGCATTGCTGCTTAACCTGGCCTCCGTTTTTTTCCCAGTGGCCATTCATGGTATTGCAGCAAATAATTCCCTCATGGTTCAAGAAGCATTTTCCCTGATGTAACCAGGACCCATTTAATTCCTTTCCCCAGCCTTTATTAGTGTTCATTTAGTTAAATATTGTAATATTCCTTTAATCCTGAAGATAACATGGAGAGACATGGAGGCCACTGTCCCTGTCTGTGACTTATCATCATTGCTGCCAATGTGCAGATGATACTGTTCATGACTTTACATGAATATGTGTGAATTCTAGCAGCCAACAATTAAGTCACTCTGTCAGTCAGTCTAATCCGTGGGTTGCCATGGGAGATAAGAGATACAGATGTTGTTGCTGGGCTAGAGAGAGAGAGAGACTTAGAGGCACAACACAGAAAGAGAGAAGAAGAGGTAGAGGTAGGTAATTAGGTAAAGAAATAAGAGAAACAGAAACAGGACACAAAAAAAGAGAGGAAAGCTAATAGGGACAACAAGCCATCATAGTGAGACAAGGACAGACAAGTGACAAACGCAGACATCCTGTTGTAGATTGACAGCTAAGCAGAAAGACAGATAGGTGTCTCTTGTCCTTGCTCTTGTCTGGTCACTGTAGGGGACGTAGACAATGATTGAACACACTGTCAGCGCTACAGGATCCCACTACGGGGACACTCTGCATCGGTGTGTCTTTTAAAATGTCATGGTCAACAGTCTGTGAGGACGTGGGCTCACATCTTGATAGATTCAAAGGGGAAAAAAGGCTAAATCTGCTAAAGCTGCAAAAGCTGCTCTTTGTACATCTTCTTTATTCTCATTGTCCTCGTGTGATCCCAGTAACCATTATACCACACACACACACACACACACACACACACACACTCACACACACACACACACACACACCTCTTGGTAACATGTGCATGAGAGAGCATGTTGACTGCCAAAGTTGCTATCTAGACAGCTGTTCTTATTGTTGGTCTGGCTGTTTGGTGTTGACTCTGCATGTCCAGCCACATCGCTGTATCAGCTTACAACGCCTTTAACTGGTTAATATTAACTCCTTGATAAGCTCTGCATGTATTTGGAGCTCTGTCTGCAATGGGAGTGGACATTTATAATTTCTCACCCAGGTGCAGGAACCTCATGTAGGGAACAATCATCAGTTTTTATTACAGTGCTGTCAAAATGTAGTCATTTACAGTTTTTAACTGCTGCAACTTTACAGTTGTTTAAACGGTCGTAAAACACCAGTTAATCACCTTTCCAGACTTTCCTGCTTTGGGTAAGGTATTTATTTCCAGGTTCCTTCTTGCTTTGTATTTTATGGCACTACTGAGTGTGCAGCATTCAGATCAGAGGTGGCAAAGGTCTGCACATTCTTTACTCAAGTAGAAATGCAGATACTTGTGTAAAAAATACTGGTAGAAGTACTGATTCAACTTCTTTTCTCAAGTAATAATAAAAAAGTTCAGGCTCTGAAATGTACTCAAACTATGAAAAAAAGTAGCCCTCTGAGGGAGATTTCAACTCGCTGTTTCTATGCAAATCTAACTGAACCTCACCTTCCTCCATCGTAGTGTCTGTTTCATCTTCTGTGGTATTTTTTGTCTTATTATGTCTTTGTTTCTTGTTACATTTTCTAAGTTGTTTTTGTCTTATGAAGTCTTTTACATCATTTTCATCTTAAAAGGTCTTGTTATGTCTTGTTAAGTCTTTTTTGTCTTGTTTCCGATTTTACATAGTTTTGGTCTTGTTCTGTTTTCATCTTGTTGCATCTCGTTACGTTGTCTTCATCTTGTTACCTCTTCTTATGTTGTTTTTGTCTTGTATCACCTATTACATTATTTTTGTCTTATGTCTTGTTACGTCTCCTTACATCATTTCGTCCTGTTACATGTGTCATGCGTGATGCATTAATGGATACACCAAGGAATCAATACCAATATTTGGTTAAAGGTAGGGGGTAAAAAAGTTATCAGAAAAATAAATACTCAAATAAAGTACAGTTATCTGAAAACTCTGCTTAAATACAATAACAAAGTATTTGTACTTGATTACTCCCATCTCTGATCCAGGCTGATGCATTTGTAAGTGTGATAGTGCATGTTGGTATTGACTGTCAAAGTCATTTAAATTAGGTTACAGTTGATTTTTTTACCAATAAAAGTGGGTCATTTTTGCACTGGTTACATCGTGATTCAGCAGCAGCACACTGTGTAATAGCCATTTAAAGAGGAAGTGTTCACTGCTATTGTATGCCTCTGTCAATTCCTTCTTTTAAACTAGACTTTTTGTCTAATGGGAAGTTTAATTTGGTGCCATGGGTTGACATCTCCTGTGTGTGAGGGAGTGAGTGCACACACACGTATACGAACCACCAACATTTACACTTTATATACGTGTCAAAATTTGAGCACAAGCACACAAAGTATGTCGACCATTATCACCCTCACAACTTGCTTATGTGACAAGGTGGAAACCCCGGGGGGAGGACGTGTGAATGCGCTCAAGGATGCGTTGTGTGTTTGTGTGTTGTTTTGTGAGGAAGTGGTTACTTATCAGGGTGTGTGCATGTGGGTGTGAGAGACTGTTAGGAAAGTCTCTCCCCTGCCCTGCCCTCTTGACACAGCTAAGTTTATACTGCGGTGGAGAGTCATAGGCAGTGAGCCGGTCAGCGAGATCTGCTGCTGTCAACACCAATGTTACCGATGCAAGAGCTTTACATTCAGACTTTTTGGTTTTGCTTTGAGTGTCAAAACACTTTTAAAAGGTGTAAATTAAAGCCAGCTAGCGGGCAGTGACTGCTCGTATGATGTGAGTAGATTCTGATGCTCTGAATGTTATGTTTAGCAGTTTTACAACTGTTTTACAATTTTGTGTAATTGTCTTCTCGTCTTTTTCAGTCTGCAGAATTCTTCGATATGCTGGAGAGGATGCAGGTATGAAATTCTCATTAATTCTTTCCTGTGCATCCAGTTTCTTTCTCTAATATAATCCTTGCATCTCTCCTTTCTCTCCTTCTCTTTGACTAAGTTTGTACCTTTGAACAAAAGTTGCTTCTGTGAAACTTATGTGCCATCAGGGCATTCTTGCATTAGTTGAAAACTAGGGGTGTAAATCACAAGTTTCATCGTGATATGATATTATATCAGTTCTTTGGACAACAATACGATATTTGCAGGTATCACAAAGTCTGCTACGATACGATTTCAATTTGATTCAGTCAGGGCCCTACCATCAGTATCAGATGATACGTCCATTTAACACAGTTACATTTGTATCAACTCACAAAAAGCAACAAAATTGTGATTCAACAATTTTATGACTGAAGTCTTACAAACATTTGTAACACAGACTTGCCATGGGAATTTCAAATAAAGGTGTATCTTAAAGATGACTATATCGATCGATATTTTTGGTTCGCATCGATAACATTTCATTGTTGAACACTGAATCGATATATCAGTCCTGATTGATGTATTGTTAAAACCCTCTTGTAAAAAACTGGGTGAACATACTGTGACATGGTCTATAACATATACAAGAATGAAACAGACATTGATGATTCGGTCAGTGTAGGGCGTCCTGCTGGGTTCAGACTGTTGATCAGATTGGATAATGGGTATGCTGGGGGCAGAGGAGAATAGCATTGAAAGATCTGGACTGGCATAACTATTTTGTCCCTCTCTGTATGGACTTCATTGATTTTTTTACTCCATGTCTCGCTGTATGTGACCACTTTGTGCCATCCTCAGGTCCTAAGGAGATTTGAGTGGTCTGAGGACAGACATAAAGGAGAGATGAGGTTTGAGGAGAAATGAAAGGCTCAGAAAAAGAACGAGGGAACAAGTGGCCCAAGGAAGATACGATGAGCAGTAGAAGTGCTTGTTGCAGGGCCTTTGGGAAAAAAAATGTCATTTCATCTTCCAAGATGAGATCTCCAAAATGCATGAACTGGGCAGTCCTACTGGAAAGGTTCAGAATAGAATGACCCTTTCTTTTATGCAGCTAATCCAACTTGGTTTTCATAGATACGACCCAGTGTATGGTTGGTGGGAAATGAGCTGTCACTGAGTTAGAGAATATAAGTTTTATACAGCAACCCATGAACGTAGCACCAGTGATGGAAAGAGTACTGAAAATCCGAGCTCAAGTATAAGTACTGTTACATCACTAAAATTACAGGTAAAAGTACTGGGGTTTTAAAAAACTACTTAAGTAAATGTACAAAGTACTTTTCTCAAAAACTACTCAGAATATTAGTTACTTTTTAACTTTTGAGTTTCATACGTTATCAGTGCCAGTCAATCAATCAAAGGGGTCTTTGTTTTCTAAATCTTCAGTCTTCAAACCTATGCCAGCCTGTGCTGTTCTTTTCAGATGTTTTGGTTAAGGCAGTCTCGGTTGTCAGTCTACTGTAATGTGTGGCCAATGAGAGAATTTACAGTATTTATACAGGCAATAGACACATTATTATATTCTGTCCTATTTCTTTTGGAAATGTTTATCGCTTCTGCAAGCAGGCTGGCTAGGTAGCAAACATGAGTTGTACTAAAAGGGCAATTAAAGTGAATACAATTTTTATGCACACATACTACAACACAAACTACACTTTATTAGAATGCCTGTATTCTCAGTCTAAGCACTATAATAATGACAAAAGTTAAATTTAAGAAGGAGCAGTTTAATTTGCAGTGGCTTGTGGGATGGGTAGTTTCTTAACTCTTAAAATAATTACATACATTATTTTGTGAGCAGATAACCTTATCATGATAAAAATGCAGATCAAAGCTTTGGATATAAATTCAAATTTTACTCAGTACTCAGTTTAGGATTTTAGAGGAACTACTGTAAGTAGATTATATTGTGTAATGTGTACTCAAGTAAAAGTAAAAATACAGGCTTGAAAAGCTGCTCATAAAACTACCAGTAGTCAAAAAACTGCTTAATTTCAGTAACTTGAGTATTTGAAATTAGTTACTTCGACCCCTGCGTAGCACATTAAACTATCCAAAAACGAAACAGTGAAGGCTTTTCCACCAGCAGTGAATTGATCCCACTAACAAGTGCTGCCCGGTGTAGCCAAAGCCTAATAACCTATAGTTTATTTCTCTGTGCAGCAGAGCTCCAATATTGTCCAAAACTATTAAAACACATCAATGAGATATGCTGTTGCACTGGATGACACATCTCTCTTTTTATTAGAATAACCATAGTATGTAGTTTATTTTGAGTCAATCCCACACACACTGTCATGGTGCTGTAAATACTCACTAGAGGACACAATGTGTATAAATCCACTGCTGAAAATAGGTCCCAATAAATGCCCTATTTACCCTGTTTACTACAGTTCCCAGCTGTTTTAGGAACTTTCTTTGTGATTTTTAAAAATAAAACTGCATATTTAAGACCATCTTTATTTATAGCTTGTTGAATACCACACACGGGGTAGGGAGGTCAATTCCTCGCTTGTTTAAAAAAGCCACTCTCACCTCTGAACTTGCCATTCCCACGACCTCTCTCAATTTCCACAGTCTTTAAGTTTTGTGGTGAACAGTTCTTGCACTTTGGACTCAGTTTCAGCCTCAGGTGTCATAAACTTTATCCGGTCCAAGTCCATTAATCACAAGATTATTTCTCCTACGTACATTGATCCTCTAGGTAATCCATCTGCTCATAGTGTCCCTTCGCAGCCTGTCCTGATTTCAGTTCATTAACCTGCTTGAATATATCCTTAAAGGGATTGTTTGAACTGGGCTTGTATGAGATACTTATCCACAGTGGGTGCATCACCTGCAGTAATGGTGGAGACGCAGCAGGAGTATCGGTGTAGGAAGTTCAACAATGTACTGCTGTGGACAGGGTCAGCAGCAAAACATATTTTACCCCTCACTAAACTGCTAACCGTGGACCATTTTTTAAGTGGCTAAAATACCTTTTGTTGCTGAATCTGTCCACAGCAGTTCATAGCTTCCATGCAGGTGCCCCTCTGTGCCTCTCCAAACTGAGGGTGTGCTGAACGGCATCTTATGCAGGTAATACATTGACTATTAGTACCTCATACAATCCCACTTCATTTAATTAGAACTGTCCCTTTAAACTCACTTTGTTGGGTCTTTTGGTGTTTCTTTAGATTATCAATGTCATTCTGCATATTATTCAGACTCACCTTGACTTCTTATAACTCGCAGTGAGTCGACTCTTTTTTGGTGGCTGAGTCCAGGATCATTTGAGAAAAACTGCTAAATGGAGTCTCTTCAACAGATTGCCATAAAAGCACTTTGCTGGTCCAGTAATTCCTTTAGAGTATCCATTGTCACATGCTCAGGATCATCATTCAGGGTCGCTTTGTTTGCATTTCTACTGTGTCCCTACCATGACATAGCAGTTCAAACTCTTTCAAATCCTCCAACATTATGTGGAAATTTGTGGAGATTTAAAAGTGTAGTTGTTCGTTTGTAGGTTGTTGTGGAGGAGGCGGAAACAATCCTTTGCATTAGAAATACTTGAAAACATGAATTGAAAAACTTCAAATCAGAAAAAGGATCAAATATACATAAAATGCTGTCTATAAAACTAAAAACGAAAAATAAATAAAAACAACCTGGAATATGTTCTGTAATAAATATCAGACAACATACCAGTATAGACTGATGTATCTGCCTGGCTCTACTTCAGATATCTTTGATTGTAGAAACCATCCACAGTATTCGATTGTAAGGTAGTGGATGTCATACAGTAGAGATATTTATTAATTACTTGCCAGAAAACAATGAAATATTCTCTTTGCTAATGTCAAACAAACAGTGAGGGTGGAAAGTACTGGAAAGGAGTAACAAATTCTTAGTTTTGGTTTTCCTTGGTGGTTTGCTGAAGTAATAAAGTCAGCCTTAACCTTTAGTTTTGAATCATGAATTCCTCTTAATAGCAGAGAAGGAGAAAGGTAGAAAGGTGCTGTTCAGGGAGATGCAGCAGGACAGGCTGACTGAAGACATCAGCAAAGTTATTTGGAAAGTGTGACAGGTGGATGATGGTCCATCAATGCAGCCCAATGATCAAAGAGTCTCACACGCACGCACCACACACAACACATACACACACACACACACAAACTGTGCAACTCATCCATCTTTTCTGAGCCTCCGCTGGCATCGACTTGCTCTCTTGAGCTCTGCCACCTCTGACTCCACATTTGAAACTCAGTGTGCTTCAGTACTATAATCTGGACGGTGCTGATGAAGGTCACCTTTTTGATCCCAATCTCCTCTCTTCCTTCTTCTTTCTTCTCCCTCTCCTAACGTCACCCCTCATTCCTCCTCCTTTGTTCTCTCTTCATCTTTGTCGACTGAAAATTAAAGCCTCTTAAGAGCGTCTTTGTGATCAGTCTCGCATTGTTGACAATGACTCCCCTGTGACTGTAACAGCTGCTCCATCAATATGCACTGACACACACACACACACCACACACACACACACACACACACCGCTACAGACTAGACTGAGGAGTGTATGTGAGCACTTGTGTGTGTGTGTGGTGTGTGAGTCTGCACTGAATGCCGTCTGATTCTTGGTTGTTGATTGGTGGCATTAGAAGTGGTGGCAGTGGTGTGTATGTTGAACACTCTGAACCACCGCACATGCGTTCATTTTCTCAAGTTTATGCTCAGTCATGTAAACGAGCTGTTCCACTGGGCCTGTACCATAATTGGCCAATTTACTCCGTCTCTACCAGATTGGCTTTTCATATCCGCATATATTTACAAAACACTGCAGACTGATAAGGCCTCGGCCTGCGTCTCAGTGCTGCCGTGTCCCCAAAATAGGCAATAAAAAATGAGGAAAGGAGCACTTGGCATGTCTACAAGCTGGATTCAGAGAGAGAGGATGACTAAGTGTCTGTATTACCTGTGTGTGTGTGAGTGTGTGCAGGAAACTGCATTTGCATGTATGACTCACTCAGTTGTCATCTGGAAACAGAGACAATGAGGTCTGGAGATGAGAATGCAATGTTCCAGGACAGTTTTTTAATATAAAAGCATTTTGACCTCTGTGCTTCTCTGCCCTCATGCTGCGTACGGACACTAATAAGGTCCCTAAAGCTGAAGAGACCAAAAAATGGAAGGTGTGACCAGACACCAGACACACACCTGTACACATCTCATCAGTCTGTGCTGTTATGTCTTCCATTTCTCTGCATGTTTTCCTTCATCACTGCTTCATCATGCCTCCTGATCTGCTCATCTGTCAGCATACAGTCTTAGAAATAAAGGGGCCTAAGTAGAATCATAAAGAGTCTTCAGCTTGTCCCTTTTGGTTCCTGGTAGTACTATAATGCTTCCACTCAGAACCCTTTCAGAGGGTTCTACCTATAACCCAACATAAAGGGTTATACCTAGAATCATCTGCAAAAGGTTTCACCCAGAGCACCCTATAAGATTCTAAAGGAGAACCTCCAAGACTAATTGTACCAATGACAAGATATAACATAGTGTTCCTGTGTTGATGTGACAGGTCACCAAATACGGTGTAACACCTGTTAAACTAGGTCAGATAAATGAAGAATAATACATAATTATGAACATAATTTAAATCCCATAGCTTTGTTTTATTAGTTCTGATTACTTTTCTTTTTGAATAATCATAAATATTTCATGGTAATTTCAAAATTCTAAAAATGAAACTTAAAAATCTTTCATTTATTTATTTTTCATGACCTCTCAAGGTCCACCCGCAGGGCCTTCATGGCCCCCACTTTGGGAATCACTGTTCTATGGTGTAATGGTTCCACCCAGAACCCTCTCTGGGGGTTCTATCCAAAATCTTTCCACCTTTTAAGAGTGCTGACAAGAACCCATCCCAAGGGGTTCTACCCAGAACCCTTTTATATTATGGTACAACAAACCCTTGACAAAGGGATTTCAATAATCCTTGAAAAGTCCTTTCTTCAAAAAGGCCTCTTGAATAAAAAGGGTTCTTCTGATGCAAATGGTGCTGGGTAGAACCCTTAGCCCTTCAGGAAGAACCCTTTTGGAACCTTATTTCTAAGAGTGTATGAGGGATTCTTAACACCCCTGTGAATGCTTTTCAAATTTTTCTCGGGGCTTCTAAAGTGAAAAATCAATAGCCTCCTGATCTGATTGATTATAAGTTGAATGAACACCAACTGTCAATTGATCCTCTCTGGACTGCCAGTATCCTGATTCCTGCTGCTGCAGAATATAAATGACTGGCTGTCCGGAGCGCTGTGCTCTCAGTGGCGCAGACGGGCCTCAGCAGTATTTAGAGGTCATCCACTGGAGCTGTGCTACGCTAGCAGACAGCCAAACGCCTACAAGCTCGTAACAGCTCCTAGCCCCAGGGGCCACTGAATCAAAACAGCTCTGACATCATCAAGGGGTGACACGCCCTCATTGATGCTCGCTGATGACTGTGCATTTCAGGCTGTTGCATCATCGCCTGAGAGTCCATCTGGCATGAAGTCGTGTTACCTTTCTGTACCTGTGGCTGTGCTTGTAACTGTATCACTGTGGTGAAAGTCACTGAAGTTCACTGTGTTAAGATTAGGCTTTTTAACAGTGTGTGTCGTCTCTTTACAGGATGACTATATCCCCTACCCACGGATAGAAGATGTGAGTCATTTCTCACTCACATAATACACTCATAACACACATTTACACCCTTCTCATGTGGAACCACTGGCTAGGAGTGTTTCCAACCACAGATAATACATTTAAGTTGAAGTACTGTACTTCTTCCATTATTACATGCTTAACAAGCTGGCCTTATAAAGGTTCATGAAACTTAAGATGTCCCAGAGGTGTAACATTTTATTATATATTTGATTTTATCTACCTCTGTTCCTCCCTGCTCCCTTCTTCTAAGGTCTGGAGAAAGGTGGTCCTTACCCCCAGGTAATCCTGCCACAGTTTGGGGGTTACTGGATTGAGGATGTGGAGGCACCAGCAGGGACCCCCTCCTCCTCAGAGTCGAGTTTCTGTGAGGAAGAGGATGGAGGAGAGGGATGAGCCCTGGTGGGGGGCACAGCTACCGCCTGGAGTGTAACAGCACAGCCCGCGCCTACCGCAAGCACTTCCTAGGCAAGGTTAGTGTGTGTGTGTGTGCGTTTTATGTCACTTTCCCATGAATTAAGCAAGGGAAGTCAGTTATTGTGTTTGACCTAAATTCTGTACTCTCTCTCACACCCACTTTTCTACACTCATGTATCCAGGAACACATGAACTATTACTGCACTGGCAGCAGCATAGGCAACCTCATAATGTCTCTGAAACATGAGGAGGCTGAAGGACAGGAGTACCTACGCATCATGCTCAGGTAGAGTGACAGAAGTACGCTGCCATTTGATGTGTTTCAGGCGTCACACTGTTAAGTATGTCTTTCACCCTTTTTATCATGTTTTTCTTGAGTTCTGCCTATTAAAGTCTTTCTTTTTCTCTGCTCCCCGGTCTGCTCCTTCTTATTCTTGTTCCTGTAAATGATGGAACATACCAAAAATTATAGTTTTTAATCCCATATCAAGGTCCGTCATACCTTTTATGATAACAAAAATAGCTTACAACTCGCCAAATACCAACATTTTGTCACTGCCCCTTGTCAACTCACACTGGACATACATGGTTAGCATAAGTGTCTGAAAGTGATACACTGGCATTTCAAGTGATTTGAATGTAAACCCTTACAACAAAAGCTGTCAATGAAACGTAACTTTTGCTTCACGAGTCACTTCAGTGACGTGACATAGTTATTGTAATCCCATATATGGTGTTATCCTAAACCTAACCAAGTAGTTTTGTGCCTATACCTAACCAAACAGTGGTCATTTCACTGTCTACGTGTTCAAAAGGCTTTCTGACAGCCGCTAAAGGTTACCTTGTGATCAAGCATGAGATACCAAGGGGCGGTGAAAAAACGCTGGTGTGTGTGCTGACTTGGGTCGAGAATGGGTTGGAGTCGACAACTGCTATACGGCCTAATGTTTACCACATTCACCATGTTTGTTTAGTGTGTTAGCAGTTTCTAATTAGCAGTACAGACAAAGTATAGCTCAGGCTGATGAGGATGTCGTCAACATCAAATTAATTATAAATCATCCTGAGAGGAACATGAATCCCTCTACCAAACTGTATGACAGTCCATCCAATAGACTTTGTTCACTGCAGCCATATTTACTTTAAATAGTGTGGTAAACACAGCTGTAACCAATGACACTAATTAAGGTCCTGTTCCATTTTGTGTAGCAGAGCCTTTCCAGTAAAGCAACATGCAAAATAGCAGCACTCTGACTCTGTTTGACCTGAATGGAGTTGAACCTTAATTAGTATCATTGGAAACACCTGTTCCTTCCCCAACGCCCACCCACACACATTATCATTATTATTATTATTATTATTATATTAGTAGTAGTAGTAGTAGTAGTAGAAGTAGTAGTATGGTAAAGTATCTTTTTATTTGTATTATGACTGTTATTCCAGTCTACTTATTGCATTATTGTTGTACTTCTACTTTTTAATACTGCCTTTCCTGTGGTTCATTCTCATTGCTGTTGCTGCTATGACACCTGAATTTCCCTGTGGGGATTAATAAAGGTTTATCTTATCTTAGTAGTAGTAGTGGTGGCAGCGGTAGTATCATTATAATTATTAATATTATTATATAGATATTGTGATAATATCATTAGCACAAATTCTTTTGGCTATGATAATAGTGAAAATCTGATATTGGCCCTAAGACAGACAAATTGGTGTAGGTTTTACTCCTCCTTCCTCCTTTTTCTTTTGTTTCAGCTCGTCATGATTAACTCTGAACAGACTTGTGGTGATGTGTTGGGCAGCTTTCTTGCCATTATCACAGTTGGTGACATTTTCGTTAACAGGCAAGAAAAACAATGAAGTAATGGTATGTTTTTGATTATCCATTGTGGGCGCAGCAGAAGGGACTGTAGTTAAGTGATGGCTAATCTCCTCTGAGACAGTTGATGGTGATAATGCCAGTAATCAAACAGCCCATCTCTAGTTGCTGTCTTTTTTCTCTGTTTCTTTTTTCACTGATGCTGCTGGAGACTAAACTCATTATGGTCATAGCTTTTCCCTAATTTCAAGTGTGAGTGTTACTTAAAAAAACTCTCTTTAATGGAACAAGTCTCTGAACAGTCCTCCCATGGATTTCCTCTTCTTGTTCCATTGCAGGTCAAGAATCAAAACAGTCCATGACAGGATCTCTTTAGCAGGCATCAACCAGCTGCCAAGTGTACCCCAGATTGCCAAGGTAAGATACAGTTTACAAGTACTCAAGGGTTAAAAAATAAGCATTTGCCATGAAGTTCATACACTTTCCACATAATAATGGCAGCTTTAAGTGCAGAATTATACGGAGGCTGGTGTAGGAGGGAGAAGGATATCTTTTCAGCAGCTTACTGATCCCATACTATAGATCACTTCACAACAGCACTTGACTCCTCCAGTGCAACACAAGAACATTCAGCTAAATCAGGCTTTTCCAATGACATTAGTCATTGTGGTGCCAGTAAAGTGTAAGAAAGCATGAAATCACCGTTGCTCAAGATTTTAAATTAAGTTTTTACTCTAAAAATTTTTTTGAATGTTTCCTCATTTTAAACAAAAGTAAAATGATGGATGACCTCAATATACAGCATATGGCATTCAGCTATTGTTTGAATACCGTATGGTTCTTTGTAGAACACCAAGGAAACAAGAGGGTTATAGGTGAAACCCTTGGCACATAAAAGGGTTCTGGATAGAACCCCCAGAGAGGGTTCTGGGTGGTAGAATGGTTCTCTGTAGAACTTCTAATAGGGAGGAACCTTTCACAGATGATTCTGTGTGCAACTTGTTATGCTGAGTTCTATGTAGAACCCTTTGAAAAAGTTCCAGGTGGAACCTTTATAAAAGGTTCTACCAGGAGCCAAAAAGGGATCTCCTATGGACCTGATATGGCTCTAGTTAGCACCTATATATCTAAGAGTGTACACTCTAATAAAGTTTGATGGTAAACTAAGAATGTGCCCTTCACAAATTGTCAGGATTTTTAGATGAAAAGAAATATATTTTAACTTCTAAACAGATTTGTGAATAAGCTGTTGTGCATAAACTCAAAAGCATGAAAAGCCTTTTGTGTAATTATAATATATTATGTATAATGTGATGAGATTTCTTACACACTGTTGGATGTGAGTCAAATATCTCTCTTTTTTCTATCAGCTCCTGTGTGATGATGCCACTGGGCTAAAGTTCAACCCGGTCCTGTACCCTCGGGTGAGTTTATCCTAAACTCCCACACTGTGACCTCATTAATAACCAGTCTGATGTCAGCTCATCTAGCCAGTTATTAATAAATTCATTCAAGCTGACATGAGTTACCCTTTCCTGTCCTGTCCTCTTCTGCTGAGAGACAAAGTGGCGGTGTAGGGTTGAAAGTGCTAATGCTACATTCAGTAATATCTGTCAACAAATTAAACTTCATCAGGTTTTTTTCATATTCAGCGCATACATACATATTTCATGCCCTTTATTTAAGGCCAGTGGCATTTTTTTTAATGTCAACTAAAGCAGTGTTTCATTCAATTATTGTTAGCCAGCATCACCCACTTGCCCCTACACTAATGCCTTCATTGACTTTTCACTGCATCACCTTTTCACCCGCCCTTTAACCAGAAACACAGTGTACGACTTATCACATTTTACCCTCATAAGCCCCCTACTTCTCTAACATATGCCCTGTTCAGAACGTACATTATTCAGAAATGATTTATGATATTAGCAGAGGGCAATAACCTCCTAAAATGGGTACGATGGATCTGTTTCTCCTCCTGTGAGCCCTGCAGAGGAGTGTGATGGAGCATGCTTTCAGCCTGTGCCTCAGGAAAGGAAAAAAACCCATCTGTGGCTCAGTCTGCAAGCGGGAGCGACAAGATCACTGCCTTCGCTGAGGGCCGTGACAGTTTGTTGCATGTCAGCCTTATCATAACAAGAGCCCAATAAAGCTGCCCTGGAGACATGTTGGAGAACAGGAAAACATGTTTTTCTAACTACCACAACAAGGAGAAAGTGAGATAAGTAACCACAGGGAATAAGTAAGAAATAAAAGCATCTGGGCTGCCTTAGAATTTTAAGTTGACTGAATTTGAAAAGACATTGAATTTTGATTAATAAAAAAATACCTGAACAAATAAACTTTTCTAGTCAACATATATGATTCAGATGTACCTGAAAAACATGTTCAATAAGCTTAAAATATTAAGTTGAACCAACAACTTTTCAGTCACACTGTTGAAATATTACAAACAAATTTGATTTTCTTTTACATTTTCCCAGTCTGAAGACTCAGTTCTTCATTTCACACAAATAACTTACAGCCACAGCTGCCCCCGTTGGTGCTACTTTGTTCCAGCATCAGCACAAAGACAATATGTGAAATTGCTCCCAGTAAAGTTATTAAATTTTAAGTGTAAGGAAATAGGGACTGAATTCAATATCAACCTCCATCATGGTTCACGTTGTTTTCATTATTGTGAAAACAAGCATGACTTACCTTAAAATGTATTAGAGACACACAGCAGGGTTTGATCATTTGTTTTCTTCAAACCCTAAAAAAGAGGGGTCTCAGGAGAGTTTTAGCTCTTAAACAATGCATGCTGGGAAGTCTGCTAATGTGCTCCTAATGTTTCTGTAGAAACCTAATTTAATGATTTGATTGAACTCTGTACAGTACCTTCATTCAACTCATTGTTTCAAGTCAAAATATAGAAGAACTTGTGTTTACAAGATATGAAGTGTTCTGAAAATAAATATTAGAAATTTTGAGTTTAAATTACTTGAATAAAAAAAAAACTTGTGTATTTATGCTAAATTTATTAGAAAAGATTAGCTGATTCCACTACATTCCTGCACGATTTCTTACTGTGGTGCTTTTGTGTA
This sequence comes from Lutjanus argentimaculatus, assembly GCA_034769285.1. NCBI lineage: Eukaryota > Metazoa > Chordata > Actinopteri > Lutjaniformes > Lutjanidae > Lutjanus > Lutjanus argentimaculatus. The sequence goes on from JAWZSL010000091.1 coordinate 194,945, forward strand.
TCTGCAGGGATCCCAGCTGATAGTGGCTTATGATGAACACGAGGTGAACAACACTTTCAAATTTGGTGTCGTCTACCAGAAGTTTGGCCAGGTAAGTGATTATATTGATCAATGTCTGATCTTTTACACCGTTTTATCTCTTGTATCTTTTACCCATGTTTTCTGTCCTCTTCCATTTTCCTGTCTCTTCCTGTCAGACATCAGAAGAAGAGTTGTTTAGGAACAATGAGGAGACACCAGCTTTCAAGGAGTTTCTCAGTATCCTGGGGACAACATTGAACTGCAGGACTTTAAAGGGTAAGAGCAGGAGTAGAGTGCAATTGAATGAGAGAAAAGTAGCAGAGTAAAGTGCAATAAAAATGAAAACGTGAAGGCAGAGTTCAGAAGCATAAAAATGAATAGAGACCAGAGAAAAGGGTCCACAAGGATGAAAAGAAGGAGGCCATGAAAGTGCACTACAATAAAGCAGGAGAATAGCAGGCTTTAATTACTGTAACCTTGGAGCAATCTGTCCTGCTGTTCCGGCCCCAGCGTGCAATTGGGATAAACTGCTTAGTGGAACAGATCCGAGAAAGGAAAGTGCCACATGGACAGGTAATTGGAGCTTTGTATACCGTGTTTATTGTCTTGCAGGCTTTTTCTATTGTGTTACTCTTACTGTTAGGGAGGCTTTTAACTGTAGCTGAGACATTAGAACAAACTGAACAACACTTTTTGGTGGTATTGGAGCTAGTTAAGGATAAACTCTTTAAAATACATGAAATAAAATCTTATCTTCTTGCTGAAGGCTGGAGACCACACAGCGAGCATGACACATGTACTTTGATAATGTGACAGGTTCCGCGGTGGGCTGGATGTGTCCCATGGACAGACAGGGTCTGAATCTGTCTACACTGTCTTCAGACGGAGAGAGATTATGTTCCATGTGTCAACCAAGCTTCCCTTCACCGAGGGAGATGTCCAGCAGGTACAAGACTTTAATTCTGGCTTTATTATTGTCACACTGGAGGCACAATGGATTTAGCTGCAACGTAAGGACCCTTTAGCTCACATATATCAATATTAAATTGCTCTGGTGTGGTTATTGACAATGTTCTAGGCTAAATTGCTATTATGTAAGCTGTGGCTAAATGTGAAATCAAATCAAGTTATTTGATATGAAGCTGCTAAAACCCTTCTTAGAAACAAATAAATCCCCAGTGCATTCAATGGTTTATGTGTCATGGAAGACTCATAAACTGGGTTCTTGTTTAATAAGTGCCCTCTGAGCTATGCAACCACAAAACAAAATTTGTCGACCAGCTAATACCCCCCCCCCCCCCCTTCTGCTTCTGTAGCTCCAGAGGAAAAGGCACATAGGAAATGACATCGTGGCTGCAGTCTTCCAAGAAGAGGCCACACCGTTTGTTCCAGACATGATCGCCTCCAACTTCCTGCATGCTTATGTGCTGGTGCAGGTTGAGAACCCGTGTACAGAGCACACAACATACAAGGTACCAACCAGGCCCATATGCTCTGTAATAACTGTAAATGAGTAAATCAAACAAGCTGTAAAGAGTGTTTTAAAGGGATAGTAGGGATAGCAATGAACAGCTGTGGACAGGGTCAGCAACAAACATATTTTAACCACTTACCAAAGACCCACCCAAAAGATTAATATCATTTTAAGTGCAAGCCGTTTTTAGAATATTTTTGCCACATTGCCCTGCCAACAGACAGCCTTTTCCGACAGGAAACCAATGCTATATAAGCCAAATATCACTTTCTCCAAACCAACCAAACTTCATGGGCAATATCTGTCATTTTGCCACACAAAACGCGGGAGTTGTTGGTCTACCGCTGCCTCAATCTGTTAGTTTGTTTTATTGTGTGACTTAAGTGTTTTAAGGGGTTAGTTCAAATTCACCAGAGTTACACAATAACACAAAATAACTAACTAATTGAGACAGCAGCAGACCAGCAGCTCCTGTGTTCTGTGAGGTGAAATTGTTGTTTTTCCCAAAGGAATCTGGTGGCTTTGGAGAGAGTGATAGGGCAGTTTCCCATTGGAATGTGCTGTCTGATGAGAAGGGAAAGCGAGGAAAATATTCACAATCTATTGTACACTTAAACTGACTGATTATTTTTCGGTAGACCTTTTTTAAGTGGCTAAAATACATTTTGTTGTCAACCTTGTCCACAGCAGTTCATTGCTTAGCTTCCCACAATGGGACTCCTGCTGCTTGGCGTGCCAACCGCCATCTACTGTAGGTAATACACCGACTATGAATAAGTACCTCATACGACATCCCTTAATCCAATCTATCTCTTTAAACTGCCCGTGGTCTTTGTCAGCTGGGTACAAAAAAGGCACTACAAAGTACCAGATGAATCACTTATCACTCACAATGGCAGTGTGTTCTCAGGTTTTTCTTTCAGACAGTTTCATCCTCCCAGCTTGAAACCTGAGCCATCCTGAAATACATGATAATAAAGTGTGACTATCATTTGTTTTATATCAACAGGTGTCTGTTACAGCGAGGGAGGATGTGCCTTCTTTTGGACCCCCTCTCCCCAACCCAGCAGTCTTCAGGAAGGTGAGAGACAGAAAAATATCTTAGGTGATGAGTCACGAATCCGATCACCTTGATTTGACAAATTCACAAAAGAACTGTGTCTAAACTTTTTGAAGGTGAACATCAGTGACTTGAGACTTCACTTCTAGCCGTCAGACTTTGAAAACCCTTCATCTAGTAAATCTCCTACAAAAGTAGGGTTTTGAATGCTTGTAACAGAGTATTTTTTTTATGTTTTTGGAATGCAATATCTTTAGAATACTTTGACGAAATTTCTTCAAACTTTGTACAAGTCCACTTGAACTCAAGGTTGAACTCATTAGAATTTGGTGGTCAAATGCAAATTCTTGTGAACCCAGTATCTCAAGAACATCTAGAGGAAGCTTTTGTTACACCAAGCATAAATGTCCACTTAGACTCAAAGATGAATTGATTAGGTTTTGGGATTCAAAGGTCACTGTGAACTTGCAAAACATATTTTTGCCCATATCTCAAGACTTCATATGGTAACTGACAAAGTTTCACACAAATATCTAATTGGATAACATGATGAATAAAGATTCACTGGTACTATACATGTCAATATAGAGATAAAAACACGTTTAATACCTTTTATTTATTTATTTTTTTCAAAATCATTACTACATATATTACAGACATTATTGTATTGCTGCTTAAAAAGTATACAAAATGTTCATATGTACAAGTAAAATAGTTTAACATTTGCACATTAAAAAAACTTGTATTTTGACATTAGCCAAAATGACTTGCTTCATTTCAGATCATAGTCACGAAGAGAAAACTGCATTAGAAAGAAAAAAAAACTGAGTGAGGTTGAAACCCCTGATCAGACACAGTGTTTTGCTGCAATACTGTAATCTGTATGGTGCTGATAAAGGTCACCTTTGTCCCTTTCCTCATCATTGCCCCCCACCCTTCTGGTTCACATCAACTACAACCCTTCTTTCTCTCTATCTCTGTCTCTCTCCAGGGTCCTGAGTTTCGAGACTTCCTGCTGACAAAGCTGATCAATGCTGAAAACGCCTGCTACAAATCCGACAAATTTGCCAAACTAGAGGTGACACACGTTCGCAAAACCACACTCAAAACATCACAGCATGCTTTCAGTCACCATTCAGCTTCATCCATAATCACCGCCATAATCACCAGCAGCCCGATGCTTGCCTACATGTGTTTTGTGTGTTTGTGTGTGAATTAATTCCAGGGAGAACACGAGCTGCGCTGCTGGACAACCTCCATGATGAGCTGCACAGACAGAGCCAGGCCGCGCTGGGTCTGGGCCAGACCGAGAGGAGGACAAGCTGGAGAACGGGGGACACGGGGGCCTGCTAGAGTCCTTCAAGGTGAACATGAACGTGGACAGAAGTATAGGTGACACCGTGTGAAATCTTCTTTCAGCTCTGTGACATTCATTTAATCGCCATCATTACAGCACAGAGAGTGGGGTTTTCTTGCTGTAGGTCAACTAAATGTCACAGGTCTACAAGATGACTTAAGGTGCTAAACTATGGTTGCCGTTGTTGCTGCTCAAAGATTTTGACCTTATACTGTACTGCATACCTGCGTTCAGGTTTGCGTATGTATGAAAATGACTGCAAACACTGTTTTACTTATGTGTTTATGAAAAATGGTCCCTTTTCCTCTCTTTCTGCTATTATTCTTATTTCTTTCTCAATCTTCACTGTCTATTCACACTGTTTTCTCCAAAAACTAAAGGCTAAGGTGATGATAATTCTCCATGTTCACAAGGCAGCCATTTTCCCCTGACATCATACTCATGGTGGCAAACTCAAGTGTGTTGCTGCTGTGTTCCAGGTTACAAGTCGAACAAAAGGAGAGAATATGGCAAAATCAATTAATTGCTTCCTGATTGATTAGCAACTGAAAACACAATGGATTGTGAAAATCTGGAGGGACATCGGGCCATATTTCAAGATAAAACAAAATATTTGATAGCCCATTAGCTACTGTTAGATAGCAGCTAACGTTACATTACCGTTTGATAGTGTTACACAATACAAGAAGAAAGATGTAAATTAATTCTGAAATATCAACACACATCTTGGACGCATTTATTTAAGCTTGGAAGTAAAAAACACCAGATGTAATCAAGCTTGTCATGTAATGTTTACTGTCTCTTCACCAAGTATGTAAGCTAAGCAGCTAATACAGGGTTAGTGGGATGTTAACTTAGAACAAAAGAACATAACATAATCACAGTCTGATCTTACATTTTTCCTTCTCATACTTATAACACCTTTGTGTTGGATGTAATCTGTATGAACACTACACAGAAAAATGTTTTCCAATGAGCAATTATTGCAACTCTGGTGACTTTTAAAGAATGAAAATACACAATAATGAGAACAGTGCAACAGCATTTTTATGTTAAGTACTTACTTTTTAATTTTACTTTTAATCCCCAGGAAAGAATACAGAATAATTTGTCCCTCTGGTGTGCACTTGCATGAATCTCAGGCATAAACTAATATTCATCACTTTTGTTTATTAATTTGTTTTTGCCGTGCCGCTAAAAGAAAATTGACAAGGCAGATTTTACAAAATGCATGCTCCTTTCCATTAAAACTTTCCTGATGAAAAAGGAATTCTTCTTTCCAGGAAGCCTGGATTGGTGTAGCCATATTGTTTTGCAGGTAGAAACAGTATACTTAAAGTTGTAGGGCTTGTATGTGCTGCATAGTGCCAGTCAGAAATGGTTGTAATAAATCAGTTGGGAAAATTTGGAAACAGGGAGAAAGCATTGTAAAACACAAGTTCCTGGGAAATTGGGAGGGATAGCAAGCATGAGGACCATTGAAATGTGTATTTCGTCTGAATATATGTGCGAGAGATGAACATGTGACTAATGTGACAATCTGGCTCTCTTACTCTCACAGGCATTATGGACCGCTACTTTGCACTTTCTGCAGTCAGTCCCAGGGGGCGCTGTTCTCATTGCTGTCCTGGCCATCACTGTGTATTACATGTCTGCATTACTGTAAATTCAAGAGAGGATCACCACCTAATTAATAAACATTCTTTCATATCATGTTGTTTGTGTTCATACTATCAAAGAAAATCAGTACATTATATCAGAATTAAAAAGACAGAACATTAAAAAGTTATATAAATGTGTTTTTTTAAAGGTAGAATTTGTAGGATTTATCAGAACTGTTTGTAAACGCACCAGAAATATAGTCGATTCTTGGGTCTTATTTCCAGGAAGTCAAATACACAACAAATAGGTTTTGTGTCTGTAGGCCATCCCAAATACAGCAAAAATAATGAGAAAATAAGAAAATGCAGACAGAGGGCAGGGTCTCTGCAGATACAGCTACCACCACACACCTCTAGTAGGCCATAAATGATGATTACAATGGATTATTTTTATGTTTTTATATATTATTTTATTTTATATGATTCTATACATTGTTTTTTGCTTAGGAAAATGTTGCATATTATGCCTTTAATATCATTTTACTGGATGAAATGTATCATGACTCATCGATGAACTAAATCAATATGAGGTTAGAATGATAAGGATTATTAGAACACATGTTCATTCATCCACCACAGCTCACTTGGTTTCCTTCCTGGAGAACTGCGCCCTCTGGTGGTTGATTTGTGCAGAAGCATCTATGAACTTAACCTTTAATCTACACATTAAAATGAATGCTGCATTTATGCCACTAACTTTTCCTTTATGCACCTGCCTCTTTCCCTTTCCTCTGTGCTCCTCTTATCTCCTCATCCACTCATCCTTTTGTTTCCTCCTCCTCCTCCAGAGAGCCATGCGTGTCAGGAGCCACTCTATGGAGACCATGGTGGGATCCCACCGTCACAGGAGCCCCGGGGTAGGAGGTGGGGTCCCGGCCAGCGTGAGTGGAGGAGGACTGCCGCAGAGCTCAAGTGAATGCACAAAGAGTACCTTCACTGTGAGTAGAAGAAATTTTGTGTAGTCTTTGAGTCCCTATTCACATTTTTAAAAGGTTTACAGTATAAAATGGTTTCAGACATTATGATGTTGATGTTGTTGATGTATGAATTCCCCCCAAGCACCATGGACAAACTCATGCCATGATCTGGTTTCAAAAACCTTTGACACATTTCTGCAAAAATTGCATTTTCCAGTGATTGGATGGTGAGCACCTATATTATGGGTATATCTCAGAAACCTCGTTGTTGTCAATATACCTAGAAAAGTCAAACATTCTGTGAATGTGCCAGGTCTCTAGTTTGTGATTGTGAAGTTTCATGAGGCTGTGATTATCCTAGAGGTCACTAAATGTCATTTTATACAGTGAGGTCAAGTTTCAAAGAATGGTCTGACTATAATGAAATGGCTACAGTGGGCAATAACATCATCACAGAAGAATACAAGCAGGCTTGTTAAATCCAGAAGAGTCTCAGCTTTCCAGTTATACTCAATTATGCAATTCCAATACTGTTTAGGGGCCTATTATACTAAACACTATATACTAAAATAGAACAGACAGAATACAGATACAACCCATTTTCATTCAGATATCTCAAGGGACCCTTTTAAATTGCCATGTAAGTTCCATTCTCGCCAAAATTTAGACTAACTTTAGAGCATTATTTTGGTATCAACCGATTCTTCAGCCATCCAGTCTCATATGATACCAGTATTTTCACTCTAGATTTAATACTCAGCCCACTACAGTCTCTGAAAGGGAGTGGTGTTGGCTAGGGACATGGACACCCCTGTGGAGTTAAAGAGGGTTAAACCTGTATCACCTGTACTGAATATCATCAAGATCTCTGTCATCTGCTGCATGTCAGTCAAGAAAGTGCTTTTGCCTTTCAGGACTCTAATACAAATGGAAATAGGAAAAAAGCATTGCTGTCATTTTAATTCAAAGACCTATTTCTTTTATAGAATGCAGAAATGCAATGTCAAAAAGTAAATTATACCATTTTTCTAAGGGTTTAAAAGATTGTCTCTTTAAAAAGAAAGAGAGAAACATAATTCTATAATCTGTGATCTCCAGCCTCCTGTGTTGTCAGCCAAGTCTCCTCTGAAGAGCCCAGTGAAACGGCGCTCAGGCCTCTTCCCTCGTCTCCACTCCAGCACAGACACCCCAACGGACAAACACACACGCAGGTTGGTGTTTAGGACAGTTGCAGTGGGTGGGACACCCGTCGCATTGGCGTTGACATTAATGTGTTCTTTTGTCTGCAGCGACCAAAAGCCTCCAGAGATCTGCCCACTGTCCCAGGAAGTGAGGTCAGAGACGTCATCTAATCCCAGCTCACCTGAGATCTGCCCCAACAAAGAGAGGTAACACCAAGCGGACTTATCTCAATACTCCTCTATTTCTGTAGGGAAATGTCTGACTGAATACAGATGGTCTTTTGTAGAGCATCAGATTTTCAGCATCTCTGGATCTCTGTCTGCATCTGTTTTCCTCAACAGACCATTTATCAAGCTGAAAGAGTGCAGCAGCTAGCAGTGGCAGGCCGAACATCTCCCGTTCTTCATCCAGTACCAGCAGCTTCAGCAGCACCACCGGAGAAACAGAAGCTCTGGAAGAACTGGAGACTGTGAGTTCAACTCTCACTGTTAATGAGAAGAAACTGTGTAATAAAATCTGACCATTATGAGAATAGTTGAGAGAGCTCCTAACACAGCCTTAACATTTCTAGCAAGGAGTCCCAGCAAAAGAGTCATCTTGGCAAGAAACCTTTACCTGAATGAGGAGGTGTGATTGCCCTGGTAGTTGTGGTTGCTAGGTATGACACATTCTGTTAAAAGCTGAGATTGGTTGATTAAAAAAAGAATGAATGAATGAATGAATGAATGAATTAAAAACGCAGTCTTGGGCCTAGATGAACAGTAAACTCAAGAGGCCTAATCATAGATTTGTCTCTATTAGGACTTGTTGTAATTATGAATAATGTTTTATAGGCCGGGGTGGCACGGTGGCGCAGTGGTTAGCACTGCTACCACACAACAAGAAGGTCCTGAGTTCGACTCCCTGAGCCGGCAGGGTCCCTCTGTGTGGAGTTTGCAAGTTCTCTTCGTGTCTGCGTGGGTTCTCTCCGGTACTCCGGCTTCCTCCCACAGTCCAAAGACATGCAGCATAATAGGTTAATTGGTGACTCTAAATTGCCCCTAGGTGTGAATGTGAGAATGATTGGTTGTCTGTCTCTATGTGTCAGCCCTGTGATGAACTGGCGACTTGTCCAGGGTGTACCCTGCCTTTTGCCCAATGTCAGCTGGGATAGGCTCCAGCCCCCCCACGACCCTCATGGACAAGCAGGTACAGAAGATGAATGAATGAATGAATGAATTTTATAGGCCATTCTTTAAAAGAAGCCTAAAAATTTTTTGAAAAAACAGGCCTACCTGTGCTGCAGTCTTTCACATGCTTATAGTTATTTGCTTATGCGTATTTACCTTTACTGTACAAACGAAAAAGTTAAGAAAACTCAAAATTTCAAGGCAGCTTACATCAATAGACTTTTGAGCCCATCTCAGTGTCTTGATGTTTGAATAAGTTTTACCAACCAAGAATGTTTTGTTGAGATTATTTAGTTCTCCTTTTTAGATAAACTTGAATCTTTGAGTTTTAGAAACAAAAATAAATCAAAAATAGTCAAGTAAATTAATTGAAGTGAAAGTGAGTAAAGATTAATCATTTAAGATTTTCAATCGCAGCCATTTCATTTTCAAACACCTAATTAATGACAAATCAGGTGCACATCTCACTGTTAACAGTTTTTATACAAAATTTAGAAAAACATATAAAACATATATGTGTGTGTTTGTAATATATATATATATATATATATATACACACACACACACACATATATAACTTAAGAGTTTGAGTTTCATTCAAAAATGTAGTGAAGACAGTTGCCTTGAAATTATGAGTTCTCTCAACTATTTTTTTACAGTGTTGTGGGTAGTTTTCAGTACTTAATATATATATATTATAATATGCAAGATGTTTCCACATCCAGTGGAAATGAAATTAACTGCGTCACAGTATGAGACTGTGAAAGTGTTGTAACTATTTGTGTGATGAAGGTTGCAACAGACCCAAGTCATCATTGCTGCACTGTTGCATTTGCTAAATATCTTGGTGTTGTGATCACTTTTGCATTGGGTGGAAGATGTGAGCGAATCACTGATGAGACAAATATTATCCCTGCATGATCTAATCTGCAGTATTTCATTAACTCACTGTCATTCAGTGTTTGGAGAATATTTCTTCACCTTTTGTCTTTCTGCTATTTTCTCCTCTGTTTAAGAAACTCTTAAACCTATAAAAAGTCCTCTCAACGGTTTTTTCGCCTTAGGAGCTCTCCTAAAGGCTAGCGTGCTTTGCGAATAACTTTTATCTTGATCAAGTTTTAAGTGTAAGGGAGAATTCTTAGAGAACGTCACATTTGTAAGAATTTCGTCACTGGGAGCAACTGTTGTTCGAACCTTTATGAATATGGCCCCTGGTGTTTACAGCGTATTGAGCTTGTCTGTAGTGTTTAGGTTTGAAGTGGAGAGAAGAGAACTGGAAACACATTCTCAAAAGAGTGTGAGGTTGTTGGTTGTGTCAAAGCTGTCATGGATGAAATAGTCTGTAATTACAAGAACTGTCTAATAGAGTGTTGGCTGTCAGCACATTGATTATAATGATTACAACTCCTCTCACTTGCTGTGTATAGGATGACACTGCCTGTCAGTGTTGTTTTATTTTATGTGAGAAATGCTGTCAGATTGGTCCTGCTCTCACCATTTAACTGGATGGGAATCAGTGTGCACAGATGAACAGTGTGCTGTTAAAACTGTCATGCTGATTATTAAAGGACAGAGAAAATAGTTAAAGTGGTGCTTTGATGCATGATGTAGCAGGAAAGTACAGTGATCATCGTAATGGAAAAGATTTGCTTTTCTTTGCCTTAAAAGACCTCCTCATTAAATTTTGATCACTTTAAAGGAATAATTTAACATTTCAGAAATACACTTGTTCGCTTGCTTGCTCAGAGTGAGAAAAATTGGGGACTTCAAGTGAAGCTGAAGAAAGACAGGAAAGAGGGGGAGAGGAAAGGGATGACATGCAGTGAAGAGGAATTGAATGTCCCATCTAATGGCTTCTTCGCACAGATTGCTTAGATCAGTTTATACTCTGACCTGGACACTGTAGAATCTCCTACTAACCAGAGTTTAATTGTTTTGTGATCGTGGCTGTAAATCAATTTCTGCCAGCCTAAAAAGTTAACATATATTACAAATGATTAAAAAAGTAAACAAAGTTATGGAGGCTTCTCCCAGCAAATCCTTCCTACTCTCCAGTTGTACTTCCTGCTGAAGATTTAGTGCCTTTCCTGACAGGAAGGTTCAAGTCAGTTTCAGCATATTAATATTTCCTTGATTTTACTGAGCCCTTTCAGTTTCTTTTCTCCTCCTCCATGTTAAATTTCTTTTTGCTCTCTCCATCCCACAGGCCAGCCACCCCTCTATAGCTTCCTCCTCTGCCTTTAGTCCTGCTCTCAGTGTCGACAGCCCGGGATCGGGTACCCTGTCATCATGTGCCGCAGTCCAACAGGTAAACAGTACAGTGCAGTACAATTTTTACATGCAGACATACAGATGAGACCGATATGTGATTTTTGAGACCAATACCAATTTTAGAGGGGAAAAATTCACTGATTATCAGTATGGTGGCTGTGATATAGTGAATTTTTGAACTGGAATAAAATAGACCTTTTGTATGTGGATTGTACACGAATTTTGCACCAGCATGACTATACAAAGGTGCTCAGAAGGCTGTTTCTTAAACAAATAACTTTATTACAGTATAATTTAACATGTTAAATAATTTAAATATTCATATGCCAACCAATTATAGAAAGGAGCACTGAGAAAAAAAGAATAAATAAAGTTAAAATAAATAGCGAAAATAAACATCAGTACTGTTCAGTATCTAGGGCTGGGTACTGAACTTTGATAAATCTATGCCACCGACTGAATTGTTTTAATATTACTGAGTATTGAAAAATGCCTTTTCATTCAATACTAAATTTCAGTACCTTAGGAGTAAATCTCCAAGTCATGGTTTAGTTTTTATGTTGTTATGAAACGTTTTGAGTGGAAAAATGCCAAGATGCTGAAACAGAACAAATTTTTTTAAGTTATGAAACTGTTTTGAGTGCATAAAAAGAAGATGAAAAAATAAACTAAAGATTTGTAGGTAACGTATGTGTCATGTAATTGTAATGGATTTTATACAATAAGTATCAAAAAATGTATCTTTCAGGAACTGATATAGAAGTCAAGGTAGCACTACGGCACCGGGTAAAACATTTTTGAATGATACCCAGTCCAATAGCTGAATGTTTTATTACTGTCAATCAGTTAGGAGCAGGTTGTAAAATGTAGCTTCTCAGCATTTACATCTGCCAGGGAGCTCCTCTTCTCCTCATAAAGTTTCCCCATTGTGCTAAATCTAAATTACCCCAAGCACCATTTACTGTGTTATGTGCTCTGTAAAAAAAAATCATATAGGTGCATATGCACCTATATGAACATATATGCCACACATATGCCACATCATTATACCCTCACTAGGCCCATATGAGGTCAGTGTTTGGATATTTGGATAATAGATTCAAGATTTAAGATATTTTTGGTGAGCACAACTGCAGTGAAATGAGACTGCAGCATCTCTAATAACAAATGTGCAAAGATCAAATGTAGAAATGTAAAGTTACGTACGGGGCAAAGTGGCAGAATATCACTTTAACAAAAACAAATAATAATAGTTGAGCTATATACAGGGTAAAAATAATGTAATCTCACAGAACTGTTATGTACAAAATATAATAATTGAAAGCAAGGTAAGATAAAAAATATAAGTTAAAAAATGAAGTGAAAGTTAAGTTAAAAGGAAACTGTTAAATGTGTGAAACAACTACTACTGTCAATATTTTCAAAGAATGACATTGTAGAGATGACAGATTTTTGGTTCTCTAATGAGCTTTTCCTTCCTTCTTTTTCATTTTCTTCCTTTTCCTTTACATATCCAGCAGATGGGAGAAGTAAGACATCACCGAGGTCAAACTTGAAGTTTCGCTTTGACAAAATGAGCCACTCATCCACAGCTGTAAGATATCCTTAGAAATCATGTCTTGTTGTCACAAAGTGCCAAATACATCAAACATATAAGCAGAACCTCCTGACATGTGAGATAACAGAATTAGTGCAGTAGGCTGGAAGCGATACAAAAAAAAAAGTCTCTCTGTGTGTTTCTGATAAACTCACTGTCCATCTTTCGGACATCTCATTATCTCCGGATCACTGTAATGTCATTGACTCAGTGGAGCTGGTGTTGGGTGTTTGGCCCAGAATGAAAGATGCGTGCTGTCAGCGAACAACCCTCTCCTCTAACTGGCCTCTCTTTTCACTTCTCTCTCTTTCAGTCTGAGTAGCTTTGTGGAATGGAAATAACAGACTTGCACAACAAAGGGACCGCACGGGCTGACGGAGCTGCAAAAGAAACCACAACAACAACCACATCATCACTTGTAGAACCACTTTCCTAAAGCCACGGATAATCTGACAAGATTACCAACAGCACCAAGTCCCCACACACTATAAACAACTGACAATACTGTGAGTGTACAGTGAGGAGAAGCAGCTGACATGTTGGCTTTCTTTTTAACCAGTCTTTAGCTACATAAACAAGTCCCTACTTTGCCAAGTTGTTAAAAGTGGCTGCATCTAGGTTGTTAATTGTTCACATAACATGGAAGTCCTAGCATGGCTGTAAAACTGTGAGTGTAGGTCGAGCTAGACTCTGCCTCAGCTTTTTCTCAAGCGTCTTGTTTAATAGAGAGACATGGTGATCTATACGAGAACAGTAACATGAGACTATGGCTGAACTGTTACTCTTTATTTAGTAGTGGAAAGAACTGAAGGCATCAGGATGTTCCCTTTTGCCTTTGTCCTCAAACGGTACGTCTGGGAACAGTTCCTCTTTTACCTAAAAAAAAAAAAGTATGCAGACATGCACATGCACAGAAACATAATGTAGACTTACAGTAGCAACGTTTTGGAGGTGACACTGGGAGTATCAGTTGTCCAAGCTTGTTCTTTGCATATAAAAATGCTTTTCCAGGGGACATCTTTGATTTTGGAGATGCTTTTGTATCCTTGCTAGCTGCTGCATTCTGTCTGCTGCACTATGAACACGACATTGCTGAAATTCAGTCGATACCTATGACAACATTTCTTGAAGGGGAAGCCGCAGTTCCCTTTAGTCAAGTGCTTGGTTAGTGGAAATTAGCTCATATAGGGCACAGTAGGAGACACTGCCAACACATTTCGCCATAAGCTTATTTTAGCCAAAGCTGCGCCTTACAATCTATCAAAAGCCCTGTTCACCACTGTTGCTCTCTCTGTCTGTCTCTATGTCTGTCTGTCTGTCTGTCTCTCTCACTATGTGAGAGGACACGAATCCTCTGGATCTGGTTACAGCACAGCCGTGGGTAGCCGATCAACACCCACATTTGCTGAAAATAGACGTTGCACTTACTGAAAACATTTCACCCTCTGATACCTCCCATTGAAGCTTGCTAGCTCGATGTATGCTCGTGTTTTTGTTGGGTGGAACCTTTTGAACAGTCTACGGGTTTTAAAGTTCTCCAGCATGTGAGCTGATGAAGATGACTTGAAAAAGAAGCTTCAGGTTAAACGAACCTTTGAACCACCTTTGGCAAAAACACTTTGAATGTGAACTTGGGGCTTTTTTATTTGTTTTTTTGATTTCATGCTTTGTTAGTTTGTTATTACAAAGTCTCTTAGAAGTAAAATGCAAAGCCAGTTGCTTACAAGCACAACAGGACAATAGGTCTACTCTAGTCCTCAACTATACTATAGCATTAGCCTGGAGCTACAGAAAATAGAGTTAGCAGAGCAAAGTGGGAGCAATCAAGAAAACACTTAAAGGGACAGTTCACCCCCAAATCAGAAATACATATTTTACTATTACCTGTAGTGCCATTTAGCCATCTAGACAGTTTTGGTGTGAGTTGCTGAGTTTTGGAGATAGTCGCCATAAAGATGTCTGCCTTCTCTCCAATATAACGGAACTACATGGGTCAGCTTGTGGTGCTCAAAGCCCAAAAAAATACATTTGAAAAACTCAACACCAATGTTTCTTTCCAGAAATCATGACCTGGTTACTCAGATAATCACTGACTGTTGTTGACACAACAAAAAGGCCTTTGTACTCAAAAAAATCTAGGATAAATGGCACTGCAAGCCAGACTTAAAATTTATATTTTTGATTTGGGGGTGAACTGTCCCATTAAAGAGACACAGATGTGTTTCCTACACTATGTGACCAAACAACAAAGCTGGTAGGTCTTTGGAAGAATGTCTATGTGCTCTTACTGTAGAGAAAACCATTCCTGTTGCCGACAGGACGGCTTAGTGAAGTTCTGTCTCAAGAAACTCAAATTAAAGGGTTTGAAGGAGTCAGTTCACCCAAATTACAAAAAAATGTCTTTGTAATCTGGGTGACTGTTTTAAGTTGTCAGGAAGCTGTTGAATGTGTTGTGAAGTAGCTTTCTGATGTAACCGGACGAGAAGTAGATGTATGCTCAGTGTAGACCAGTGATTACCTCGAGCAAGGAGGGATAGAAATCACACAAAAGCAGGAAGTACAGATGTCATTTAGTTCGTAGCAGGTATCGCTGAAACGCCCTGCAGCCTTTTCTCTGTTAATATGCTTAATTTATTAAAATGATGACTTCTTTTGCATTGATGTCATGTAAAAATGTAACTGCAGAGTACGCTAATTAATAAGGTAAAATGATTAAAGGAAATATATTAATTTAAAAGATGTCTAAACATGTATATGTATATTTGGTTATGTAACGTGCCATTGAGAATTTATTCTAAAATAAAATGTTGTATTTTGTGTCATTTATGTGTTATCTCATTTTTGAAATCGCACACACAGCACAATACAGTGGTTCATATTGTTACTGTGTTCATACTTTAATATTTTATGTTTACAAACACACCAGACAAACATTATAGACAAACTTTGTTTCACATTTTAAAAACAGCAATAGCTTTAAATTGGCTGGACTGCAATTAATGTTTTGCAGCAAAATTTTTCAGAACATTAAAAACGTCAACATGAAATTCTAGCACACTGTTGAGTCTTTTCTCTCTGCAGCAAGTCAGTGTTATGCTACAGTATGGGCATATGAAGGATTTTTGACAATTTTTTCTTCTTCATAATTAAAACATTCACTTCCTCCACATCAGAATGTAATTAGTCCACAGATATTGACAGACAGACATTACCCTGATGGATCCTTTCATATATTATTTTTTCCACTGTTTTAATGAGGTGGAATCTTGAGCTCAGGAGTGGCACAGTACTGAAATATTAGTCTGCATGTCAACATGCAGTCTGCATTTGAGAAGCTCCCAGGTCCAATGAGTCCACGTCAGGTGTCAAAGATCAAGCAGAATCCCACAAAAAGCAATACACAAGTGATCCTCAGCAGACATTTATTCACCACCACCTCAGGAAAATCTGAGGGATGTGTACACTGTGGACTGGGCGGGCTCCCTGGTGGCTCCCTCTTGTCTCAGTGCACTCTGGGAAATGTCTGCATACACCACCTGTAACATTGCAAATAGAAAAAAAAAAACATTATTGAGGCACATACATGGTTACAGGCATATTCAAGGCCAGACAGGGAAAACAGACAATGATGAGGGCATGGCAAAGGGCATCCTGTCATGAAACAGGACTTTCACCCACCTCTGTCTTTTGCTGGGGCTTGGGGCGAGCTGTAAAATGCAAAAAGAAAATGCTTGAAAATTATTTGGTAACTTTTCATCAGCATAACAGGCTACAAACTAAGAATACAAAACACCTTTGCGAGGAGAAGTGCTACGTTTCTGGGGTATTGGGCACCGAGGTGGGGGCTGTGGAGCCTGGTGTGGTTGGTTTCTGTAAACAGCTGAATGTGTGGACAGCGTCCTGGGAAGTGGCTGTGGCTTGACGTCTGAACTCAGACAACGAGCCAAGCCAAGAATGATGGGAAGAGAAAGAGAAGCACCGGCACAGACCAAAACCCTGTGCAGTACATTCCTCTGAGAGGGGACAGCTGGGGGGAGGACACAGAATAATATTCATAATATAGTATAGGAAAGGTATACAGTACATAACACATTATCACAAGTAGTTTCAGACAAACTATCAGAATGTCCAAAAAAACTGTGTATTGTCGGTCTTTCCCTAGGATTCCAAGGTGCAATAGTACCAGAAAAAAAATATTAGTTTTTATTTTCTTCAAGGTAAACATACAATATCTGGGTTTTAGAAAAGAAATACAGACAAACTCTCCAAGTGGTTAAAAAAGGGGGTATTTAAACTTTATTATCAAAGGAAGTACTGATAGCTTTTATGAAATGTGGAGGAACTTTATAGATTTTCTAGAGAATAATAAAGAGTATGGAGCTAAATTAGGGTCAAAAGTTTTGAACTTGAAAAAATAAAATTTGAAACTGCAAATTCAAGTTTTGATCAGTTGATCACGTTGCCTTCAGGGAACGTAGGAACTAAAACAATTCAACTCAACACTTAATGTAGGCTACGCCATGTGATTGGCAGTGAAAAAACTGATGTCAGTGACAAACTTCCATTTGCACGGCATGCACCAATATCCTGCACGGCTAAATCTGTTAAATTTCCACTGTTAGCCTAAGGCCAGGAGCACAACTACCTACTTTCTGAGGGGTATGCAGGCACATTACATTTGGATAAACTTGCCACGTATTGAAGAATATTAAAACTTAATAAAGTGACATATTAACAGCCTTAGGCTAACAGTGGAAATTTAAACAGAAATTGATGTATTTTTCAAAATTCAAGATCAAAACTTGAATTTTCAGTTTCAAATTTTATTTTTTCAAGTTCAAAACTTTTGACCCTAATTTAGCTCCATAATATGGTAACCTTATTGAATTTGTATGAAAAATAGGACAAGATAATGTAAAGATTCTTTTGTATACCAGCTTATAAAATTTTACATGATGATAAAATGATCATTCTGTCTATTTAATTAATTTGGTTTATTCACACTTTTAACATATTTTATCATTATTCTTTGTTTAGGCAATTGTCTTACATGCTTTATCAAATAATGTTTGTGTTATTTCCCTATTCATAACATTTACCTAATTTTTTGGATGGCTTTCTGTGACAGTTGCAGGCAGAGGGAGAGAGAGATGGGGTGGGATGAGGGTGACTGAGTCATTGAGTCTTGACTGAGTCAAGTGTTAAAATACAAAATGTCAATAAATATATTGGGGGGGATACTACACACAAATAATGCATCATTTTCTATGATAATCTGTTTATCACATTATATAATTATGGTTATAAAAAACACATGTATATCCATAATGCTTTATAACAATATTCAAACTCATTATAAAGCATTTTATAATGACTTACAGGGTCAAGTATCATAATACTTGTGCTGGTCACTCACGGATCATCAGATACTATAACACACTAACTCTAAACCCTTAAAAAAGGGTTAAATGAAGAGAGAAGGTTAATAGCAGGAGTGTATTTATTCAATAGATATGAGTCAATATGAATTATTATTAGTAATTTATTGATTATATTAAATTTCTAAATGTTTATCTTATTTAATAAAGCTTCTTTCCTTCAGTGAGAAACACCAGAGGCAGGGTTTGGGTTGTTTCATTTGGGAAAAATTATTTCTTCACCTAAGCACCCAATGACCACTTAGAGTAACTTATAATCACATTATGATTGCATTATAACAGTGATTATAATGCATTATATAAAAAAAAAATTCTTAAGTATTACAACTGTGATAATTATAATACGCTATGATTCTTGTAACAACGATGTCAGTAAATGACCAGCAGTTGTGAACTGTCATGATATTTGACCTCATTAAACATAATAAAATGCTTTATAATGTGTTATGATTTACAATTTTGATCATTATGAATCATTATCAACATGTATGAGTGCTTATAACTTACTATACATTGCCATAAGCAGACTGTAACACATTATGCATATGTTTATAATGCATTATTGGCATAGGTGACATAGACAGTGTTATCAATTATCTATTTGAATAACAGAATATCAGTGTATCCTGTTCTTGTGTATAGTTCGCTAATTTTATGAGTTTTGAATTATGAATGTTTTATTAGTTCTGCTCTTTACTTGCTTTTTTCCAGAATAATTAATTAGCATTGCAAATATAGACATGTAGATGCTGACTTTGGCCAGTATGAGTGATTCCACATACCTGCAGTGATGTTCACTTCCATAAAATGTCCCTCTGAAGTTTCACCATTACCCCACAGAATGCTGCATCCATAGAAACCTTCGTCTGATTGGTTAGCTCTCAGGAAATTCAAAATCATTTGAGTTGTATTGGCTGAGAGCTCTACTGTGGTCAAATTGTGCCTCCCACTTTCTGTAACGGTACTTTCATGTGTTGAATTTCTCCATTTCCAAACTCCCCTCCAGGTTTCTCCACAATGCTGGACCCCACAGGACAAAGACAGACTGCCCCCTGCTGGTATATAGAATGTGTCACGTCCTCCAACAACAGTTTGGCTGCATTCCTCAGCGAGCACACCTGAAAAAAGTCAAGTCTTCTTTAACTCAAGAACATTTAATCTTTTTCTCCACCACCATCATAGCAAGACAGTATGTGACCATGAATAGTCAGAACGTTTGACCGATGAAGATAATTATGCAGTTACTCATATAGTAAACCACACAGAGACACGCATATCATACTTAAGTGCAACTGACAATGTTTTGGGGTTATTTTGTTGTTTTCTGACTTCAGGATCAGACTCTGTTCATTTAAACATGAACTAAACAAACTGTCTGACATAAAAGGAGATTCTAATGTCAAAATCAAATCAAATAGATAGAGAGTGATATAAGAAAAATAGAAATTGGAGTAAGACTGTACAAAAATGGATCAAATATCAATAATGAGTAACAGCCCCGACTTATTTTAAAAGATCTTACAGACTGTGGGTAAACACCTGTACTGTTGCAACAAAGGAGAATTTAAAAGCATAAGACTGTGAAGTCATAGCCAACCAAGTTCCTCATGCAACATGTCATATGGGGGGAGATTCCCCTTGTTTCTAATGTGAATTTTAATGAGATTTCAGGTTATTGTTAACTAAAATATGTTACTTACCAGTATGAAGAATGCAGAGGCAGCTGATGGCACTGAGGAGATAGTTACTCATGTCTGACTGTAACAGTGTGTTGGTCATGGTTTATCACAGGTCGCTTTTACTTCCTCTGTACAAAATCAGTCTCCGTGCCATTGTCGGGAAGGCTGTGTACTCCACATGGCTTTGTTGCAAAACTACAATGCTGGTTAAAATTGTTGGCAGTTACTGCGGAGCTCCCTCTTTCTCTCACTTTCTTTTCCTACTCTCACTCATTTAACAGGCTTTCCTTTATCCTGCTGCTGCTTTGGTCCAGATGGAGGTAGAGGAAGGAAGTGACCTGTAATCATCCCCCTCCTCTCTCTCGGTGCACACACACACACACACACACACACACACACACACACACACCACTGCTCACACAGTAAATTACAGGAAAAGAATGACTTCATATAAGGGAAATATGAAGAATCCAACAGGACAGGGGCCAGTTTCAAGAAACAGTAATATAGAAAGAGAAACACAGAACAATATGAAAACTGATTTCACTGTTTTGACTGTGCTATTTTTTTTATTTCTGATGTATTTACTGTCTTTTATGAATGCATAAAACCGTAAATATACTGATTTATGTATTTACATTAATACAAGCTGAAAATCAAATAGGTCTTACAATAATCTTGTTGCAGAAGTTTTAACCTCAGCTCTTACAGCACATTTCCTCTTGCATGCTTCTGCATTGCATGTAGTGTTGAGTTGGTTAGAAATTTAACAGCGGGCATGAAGAATTTTAAGGAAAATTACTTTTATTACTCTGCAACATACACCACCATTTAAAAGTTTGGAACCCCCTGTTATAAAAGCTTGATTCATTTCAGTCAGATGGTTGAAAGGACCACTCAATAGTTTTGAATAATTTCTCGTGCTTTTAGGTTGTAGACAGTCCTCTTCACAAATAGATGTTATTTTCAGACATGGAGGGTAACTAAGTACAAATATTTCATTGCTGTACTTAAGTAGATCTGTACTTTACTTGAGTATTCATTTTCCAGACAACTTTTTACTTCTACTCCCTACATTTTAACTCAAATATCTGTACTTTCTGCTCCTTACATTCTCAAAATCAGAATCAGAATCAGAATCAGGGGGCCCAGGAGAGGGTCGGTGAGGGTTTTGAGATGGGACAGAACAAGGCGCTCAAAGGACTTCAGTGCCACAGAGGTCAGCGCAACGGGTCTGTAGTCATTGAGTCCTGTGGTCCTTGGTTTCTTGGGGATGGGGATGATGGTTGAGGTCTTGAAGCAGGCTGGCACATGGCATGTCTCCACTGAGGTGTTAAAAATGTCTGTGAACACTGGAGACAGCTGATTGGCAGGCTTGTTATTTTAGTTTGAATGCAAAACGAAACAACGTAACATAACAAGATGTAACAAGATATAACAAGATGAAAATGAAATAAAAGATGTAACAAGACGAAAGTTACAAGACATGGCAAAACAAAAACAATGTAAAAGACATAACAAGATTAAAGACGTACCAAAATGTAACAAGATGAAAACGACATAAAAGATGTAACAATATGAAAATGACATTAAAAAGATGTAATACGATGAAAACAATAGCAAAATGAAAACACTGTAAAACAGATAAGACATAACAGGACTAAAAACGGCATAACCAGATGAAAATGCCATAAAAGACGCAACAAGATGTAACAAGACAAAAATGACGTAAAAGTTGTAAGAAGATGAGATCGACGTGGCAAGATACAACAAGAAGAAAATAACAAATGACAAGATGACGAGATGAAGATGAAAATCATGTAAAAGATGTAACAAGATGAAGACAAAAACGATGTAACACTACCTCACAAGACGAAAACGACATAACAAGACCAAAAAAAAAAAAAAAAAAAAACAAGATAAAAGAAAGAGACAAAGCCTCAAACAGGAACAGACCCTTGTTTCAGCGCCAATTGCTTAAAACTTCAAATAGATTAGGTCATAGAGTTAGCACTACTGGAATTATACTCTGTATAATCCCAGTCACATCAGTCACATACAGCAAACTGATTTTCTGCAGAGAGTTAACCTTCAAAATAAAAGCTGGATTCACATTTTTTTCGAAAGGTAATCATACTAGACATTAAGACATTCATTCCCTGTGTGCTGATGTAAGTAATGCAGTGTTTCTCAATCCTGGTCCTCAGGCCCCCCTGCCCTGCATGTTTTAGATGTTTCCCTGCTACAACACATCTGATTCAAATGATCAGGTCATTATCAGGCTTCTGTGGAGGCTTGATGATGAGCTGATCATTTCAATCAGGTGTTGTAGCAGGGAACATCTAAAACATGCAGGGCAGGGGGCCTGAGGACCAGGATTGAGAAGCACTGAAGTAATGGGAGACTGGTAGTTTTAACTGGGGCACTTACAAGTAGTTGCAAAGCGTGGTTTTACTTTGCGAACAATAACCGGACGTGTCACACGCCATTATTCTGTCAAGTTTGACTTTGGGCGCGCTCGTTTATTGTCGCTCCTTGCCCTCAAACTCACATGATTTGTGGGAATTTCAGAGGAAGTCAGAACAGTGGCGTCTCCTGGATAACAATTCAAAATATAACAGCTGGAAAGATCATGTGCATAACCCTCTTAATATTAGACTACATTACTTTGATGAAGTGTGTCTATATTCACAATTAGTTTCACAGCAAGGGTCTTCATTCATGATGACATCTGTTGAGAGAAAATGATCACCAAACAGGAGGCTAACGAGATATTTTTTAATTATTGTCTCTCAGCTTTTTCCAAACACCTCCAAACAAAAGCTTGTTCAGTCCCCAGTCAGTGAGAGCTATGAATTTTTGAATACCAGCGTTGAATATTTTGTTCTCTCTGGGGTAAAATCATCTACAATAACATAAAAGGATTGTTGACCCTTAGTTTTAAGTAAGGTTAACTAACTAAAAGTGTCTACTCTTTCCAACAATTTGTAAAATCAAAAAACGACACATTTGCAAACATTCAGGAAATGTGACAATTTTAAAAAGGAGGGATTAATTATATTACTTTCTCGCCTACTTTGTAACAGATCTTATAAACAAACTGAACTGAATTTGGTTTTTGTTTTTTTCCTTTTTTTTGAATAATTTACTTGATTAGTAGACTTTGGGACTGTGAGGTTTTTAGTTTCTTTCTTTTTTTTTTTTTGTGTGAAATGAACAGTTTAGTTTTGCATTCAGATTTCGTGGGGTGTTGTGAAAGCCTTTAAATATGTTTAAATAAATGAATAAATACATACATACAAGGACCACCAAACGTCAAACTGAAAAACAAAAAATACTGATAATGAATAATGATAATCACAAATAGTTATTAAGTTGATTTGGCTTTTGTTGTGGTTGCGGTTCCTTATATCACTTGTCTTTCAGGCGTTGCATCACCTGCTGGGACTTTTGATGTGAGGGGTTAGGGTTCCTCATATACGTCGATCGCTAACTCCGCCCAGCCGCCACGTTAAAGACCGACAGCGAGACACACAAACGAGCGCACCCTGCGATCACACTGACGGACCGTCGCTGAATGAGATAAACAAAGAGCCGGTGACTTTTCAGGAATACAGACAACGCTCCGCAAGCTCCACGGAAACATGGAAACTGGTGGGTTGAGGGCTGCTTTTCTCGTGTTTGAGCCGTGGCGGCGTGTGTGAGCTGTGAGTGTGTTATTTGTTACAGTTTAGAGGATGACAGCTGAGGCAGCTAACACAAACGGGCTAAGTTAGCATTCACTAGCCTGCTGCTAGCATGACTGTGCCCTCGTTTTCTCAGCCAGGTTGACAGTTCGTGCTGATAGGTTTACCAGGAAGGTGCCAAAAAATCTAAACTGTATACATAAACAGCCAGAACACCCTAACTCTTTAGTTATAAGCTGCTTTCAGCTCCAGGGGGTTGAACGGTGGTTAGCTTGTGTAGCTAGCTGGTGGGGAATTGAGTTTGAAATGCCAGAAGCTGTCAAACTCTTCACGTCAGCGGGGATTTAAGTCAAGATGCAGCATTTTGTCCGAAAAGAGAACAGCTTCAACCATGTTACACCTCTGTTTTATTAGCAAGATTAATGCTTTCTGCGTTAACCTTCAACCAGACCGGTCAGTTGAGCAGAATTGTTTCGATTTCACACATCAGGTTTCATAACACTTTTTTTTTTTTTTTGCTGGTAGGCAAAGAGTTATGCTTTGGTCACGTGGTTATATCCAAAACCCGTGTGAACGGATTGTTCTCTCCAGTGGAGCAATGTTTTCCTACATTTATGAAGTGTAAATTATGAATTATAGGACTTTGTGATATGGACAAAAATCAAATATCAACATATTTCTCATCAGATACCTTGATATTGATATTGCCACAATGGAGAGATTGTTTTTAATAAATAATCGTCTGTAATGTGGATATAAGGACTAAGTGGGTGAAGGCAAATATTATAACATCTAGAATATTATGGTAAAATCACAAAACTACATTTACTTAACTGTTATGCAGCCTGTAAAACAAGGGAAAGAAAACTCTTATATCACAATCTCCAAAATCTTAGACGATATCTAGTCTTATATCACAGTATTGACGTAATATCAATACATTGTCCAGCCCTAATGAATTATGAAAAGGAGCTTGATAGTGTCACAGTATTCTGACCTTTGGATTGTGTTGTCTGTCAGGTACAGTGGATGTCCACTAAACTTCCACTATTAGGCTTCATGCCAACCGTAGTTTGGCCCTTTGCACATGAAGCAGTGATGGGCATAGTAAAGTGCTTAGCTAATATAAAGCCAGTTGTATAACCTCTGCTGTGTACAAGTCACCCTGACTGCCTGTGCTTGGCCCCGTCCATAGAAAACCACTGTCATGTCCATCCTCACCATTCATGCCGCCACTTGATGAATAAGCCTGATCAACTAACTAACTGAGCCTTTCGTTAGGCTCAGCCTTTCCAATATCTGTTCTCTTCAGCTCACATCCTTCTTATGTTGTGTCTGTGAGTGGATACTCTGTTACAGATTGAAGATCCAGCTCTTGTTATATCCCTTTCACTATTCATACTCATCAGTGTCAAAAAATTCAACAGTTGTGCCGCAAGCAAAACTGTGTTTCGTTGACACATGAGCCCATGCAGGCCTGCTCTTGAAATACTCTCTGCCGTAGGCCTGGTTCCGCTTTTTTTCTGATAATATAGGCATGACAGTTAATGAAGTTTGACATTGTCCTAATCTGCGGCGGTCAGTGCATCTCAGCTTTGTGTCAATGGAAAATAACAGAATGCAGCTGAGAGAGAGAGGTCGAACTCCAGGCAGCATGCATGACTAGGCAATGTCCCTCTCAATGTTTAATTGCTCTGCACCATTATTTGACGGAATTACAAACCACACACATCAGTGCCAGTTTGATTCTGTCAAAGTGTGTGTGCGCGTCTCCTTCCCTTTTCCAGCAGGACTAGACAAGCTTTCCAGTGTGTTCTCTTGCAGATGGAGGCTGAACAGTGATACCAGCCAGCTCTGGTCAGCCCTCAGCTGCTCCCCAGGGTCACTTACAGCGCTACTAGAACGCATTCTCTCGCTCTCGCTTCCAAGTCTGTACTTCATTTTTCATTAGAGCTTGTGTCCGCTGAACTTCACTATAATCTCTGTATGGGCAGTGGAAAAAGAGATGCACCAGACATTTGCAGTGCTCAATAAAGGATGTGCTCTTGGTTTATGATTATTGATCTGGTATTTTCCAGGCATTATTGTGACATTTGAGTATGTGAGTGCTCATAAATCAGATCTTAAGTGGGAAGTGTGTATGCCTAAAGTGCACAGATGAATTATGGGAAGTGGGACAGTGAGAAATTCCTTATCTTAGTTATAGTCAGCGGTCTGACTGTCGAGTTGTGATCATCAGTTAGGTTTATTTTGTGCTTGTCTTCCTACCTTCATTATTTTACCATTCACTCTGTCATTCCCTCTCTCTGTGTTTCTTCCCTTCATCCTTCCATCTCTATCTCCCCCTTTTTGCTCCTCCAGGTCTGAGTCAGGAGAAAGTAGCTACCTTCCTTAAGCGGCTGCGGGCAGAGCCACGCTACCTGTTGGCCCAGAATGTGTCGACCTGCATTGACCCGTTGGAGGTTTGTCTGCACCGGCAGACTGTCCAGGATACTGTGCACATCTTTCAGCACTCTATCCCCACAGAGGGCAAGCCCGTCACCAACCAGAAAAACTCAGGTAGGACATAATGTAGTGTAGCAACATTCATTATCACATGGAGACATTGAGACATTGCATTTTGTGAATTTACATCAAATTGTTTGTGTTTTTTTTTTTTTTGGTGATGGATCTCACTTTGACATAATGTTGTACAGTGTTTTGGATGATTGTTGCAAAAGTCTGTAGCCTCTGTCTTACTTAAATCCTTAAAATATTTAAAGAATTCAGGTGCACTTTTAGAAACATTTGGGTAAAGCTGCAACAATTATTGCCAGCTATTTTGATAACTGAGTAACTGTTTTGAGTAATTTTTGAGGGAAAAAAGTAGAAATTCCCTGATTTCAGATTTGTAAATGCGAACAATTTCTGGTTTATTTACTCCTCTGAATATGTTTGGGTTGTGACCAAAACAAAACATTTGAGGATGTCACCTTGTTCTTGCTCTCAAAATTTCACCATTTTCTGACATTTCATAGACAAAACATCTAATCGATTAATCAAGAAAATAAATGACATGACAGGGAAAATGGTTAGTTGCAGTCCTACTTTTGGTCTCACATAAAACACTTTTTTTTTTGTAAAATCTGAATGCTCCAGCTCCTTTAAGTGTATACCAACCACACCTAAGCCCCTGTCTGAACACCTTTGTGATCATCTATGATTTTTGGATGACAGTTTGAACTTGCACTGTATTTGCATGGAGTTAGTAAATTTGACAGTTCAAATCCGTTGCCAGGACTATCAACTTCCAGCTGAAATGACCACTGGACATTTTTTAATTTCTTCTGCCGTGTTGTCTGCAGCTCATGCTAAAATGCGGCGCAGACTAATACTGCAATACTGAAATTTTACACTTTGATGCAATACTAGTATAAAAAACAATATTCACTACCTCTTTGGATACAAAAAGAAAAATTCCACACATAAACAATTTTTTCCTTTTGTTTCCTTTTTTTTTTTTTTTTTTTTTTTTTAAAAAAAAAGCTTGTTCTGGTACAGAAAAAGTTACACTGTCTGGCTTTGCTATACTTAAAGCCAGGACGATAGATATGGGACTGAACTGAGCTGAAGTCTTGGTTGAGCACTTTTTTTTTTTTTATAGCTTTGGTTATTTCGATGCTATAATTAACGCATACTGTATCGCTTTCAAACACATGATATTGTCAACCATAGCACTGACAACCCATGCCATGTTTTAAGTCTGCGGTTTTCTTGCTGAAATCCTGTGGACCCAGAGCCTCACAATCACAATGAGTGGTACAGCTGGAACTACTCATTATGTGTTGGTGGATACAGTGTAGGCTACAAAAGTTAGTCTTGCCTCAAAAATAGAATAAATGTCTCGAAAGAAAAAAAAGTTTAGAACTGGATGCACTTTGAGCATCCTGAAGACAGCTCAGTGCCCACCAGGTTCCAAAGCAGACTGTAGGTTTTGTAACTGATAAATGCGTTTATTCTCCCTTTCAAACAAGTCGGTAGCATGACAAAGAGATGGAGCTTGTCAGATAGTTCAAACCAACTCCTACAGCGATCTTTAAGCTTTCACACACGTTTGTTAAAGCACAAACAGTGCTACTGTTGTAGAAACACATTAAATTCTCACAAACCTGTCTGTTTCTCAGAATATTTTCTTCTTTTTATCACTAGGGAGATGTTGGATCTTCTCGTGCCTCAACGTCATGCGACTTCCCTTCATGAAGAAGTTTAACATAGAGGAATTTGAGTTTAGTCAGTCCTATCTCTTTTTCTGGGACAAGGTAAGTCAAAGAACCATACCTGTTCTCTGGACTTCAATGTTATTTACATAGAATAGACTGAGAGATGATCTGTAAAGCTATTTGATTTCTGAGAAGGCATCATTGGTAATTGTTGCTACAGGTGTTTGATCACATGTTTTTATTTATATTCTTGCCTTTTAAGTTCTCAGTGTTGCAATGTTTTGGAAAATTGATGTTTTGGTTGTTTTGCAGTCAGGACACCATGTGAGTAAGCGTGCATGTTGGAGCATGTGCATTGGTTCAGTGTTATTATGCAGCGCTTTACTACTATGCAGTCATTGTCCACCTAAAACCCTCTTTTGTGTTTGTGGTCAGTGCTCTTCCAGGGCTGACGTCATGGTGACACCTCGCTAAATGTTTTTTATCTTTTCTCTCTCTTGTCTCTGTGGCCTTGTGTCTTTTCTTCCACATGTTTAGTGAGTTGGTTGTCCCACCATGAATACACCTTCCTCTGTACTAAAAGCCAGCTGTAGGACATGTGACTGTGATATTAGTTCTAAAGATCGAAACATGAAATGCAGCGCTCTAAAAATATCAGCCAGAAGGTTATCACATTACACCAGACTTATCACTTGTAGAATCAAGTTGCTGCTAAGTCTCAACTCACATTGGGAATGAGCACATTGGAAGGAATTCAGGCCTCTGAATTCTGAACATTGAAATGGCTTTCAAATCAGTCCTAATAATGTTCTTTAACATGGCTAAAAGTCCTATCAAGACAGAGGTCTAATGAACAGTGGTTGTGCAAGGCCTTCCATGCTTATTTATTATTATTATCACTTTCTTATTTATCATTGTTTTTCTTTTATATTAGCGGGTAAAAATTTTATGCTTGACTGTTTTTGGTTTTGATTTTATTGGCAAATTCAAGAAACTGAATATAATTAGTATGTTTTCATTACTGTAACTACCTGAAAATAAGAATAGTTATCTCTTTGTTCGGGATTTTCCTGGCAACTAATTTTCCTTGTTGAAAGTTATTCTTAATTATTCTTAATTTAGAATAGTCGAAAAGTAAGAAAACACTTAGAAAACAGTCAGAATTGAGCACAGTGTATTAATTGATAAGGGTAAACATTGTCCAAAAAATATTGTATGGATTAAGAGCCATTTGAAGCTGCTAATCACATTCTTCAACAACCAGACTGTATTTTACATGCTGCTGAAATGTGTACAGCTTTGGGCCATGTATAATGAAAATTGCACATTATCCTACAAAACATGCAGCAGCTCACTAAATTATCTTTTCAGACTGAGCAGGATCACAGCCTCTGTGTGTAAACAATGTCACATGACATCCAAGCTGAAGCCCCGGCCAGCGGCAGGCAGCTGCATAACATCTTAGAGGCAACAGTTAACTGCAGTGTTTCCCACAGACCAGGTAGCAATTTGTGGTGCTCCACTGACACCGGTGGGGGAATCGAGTGTCACAGTGTCGTGGCGGTCGGTGGAGTCAGTCATCGGGTGTATGCAGAGTGTATGCAGCGGGCGACGTTCAACACTTTTTGAAGCTGCCATATGAAAAAACCTGTATCCATTGTTCTTCAGAGTCACCTGCTGAGACGACTATAAAGCTATAGCATTTGGAATTATTCAGCTCAATCTTACTTCTTTAAAAGTAAGTTCTTTAAGAGAAGACAACTAAAAACATTTTTTACCAGAACCCTGCCTGGTTTCATTCCTCACCCCAACTAATTTCAATCTTTAGATTCTGTGACAGGAATGATTTGCACAAAACAACTTCAGCTGGAGCCTCCAGCTGAAGTTGTTTTGTTACTGTAGAATATATATTTTTAATCTCAGGATAAACCCCTTGGGATGTACCATCTCGTTTTCAAGGGGGTCCCAAACAGACACTTACAAATGGAGAACAGAACAGTAGCCTACAGTACAAGACCAAAAAAACAATAACAAAACAGCAAACAGCCACAGACAAATCAGAATTAAAATACTTTACCCACTCTTGTTTTTTTTTTTTTTTAATTTAAAGTCTACACTTATCTGTTTCCACCTCACCTGTTGTTTCAGCAGCTGCCTGTCTTACAGGAGCATTTTGTCTGCTGTCTTCCTCTATTTCTCCCTGAGCAGCACTGTTTGATGCCTATAGAACATTCAAAATAAATTAACAATGTTTACTAGCCACAGCCATTTGACTGTTCAGCTTTGTTTCAGACCGATACCTCCTCATGCTGCTCCTTGTCCTCTTGACGAGGCCGTTTTTGCCGTGAAAAAAATCTTTCGATGCTCATCTCATCTGGATTAAGGCAGCAAACATTCAGAAAAAGTACTGATAACAACAATAATAATATTAATAATAACAACTTTAAAAAAGTGGTCTGTTCTTTTTGATTTGACTGTGGGCATAGTAGTCTATCTCAAATATAACCGCATCTCATTTTACGTAATCTGTGTTACCAACACTGTCTATGCTGATTTCATTTCATATTATTACCTTTTCTTAGTTAACAATAATTTAGAGCAGGCGTATTTAAACAAAGTATATCTAACCTTTCGTAAACTCCAGACCGTCGCCGACCTGCTCTGTGCCAGTGCCAAAATAATCCACTGCGGCGGGTTTTCCTGTGATCGGTGCGTGCAGAGGAGGAGTGTGCCAATCAGATGAATGTGTGTGCATGCACCAGTGATGCACTGGTTGATTTTCCCGCGCACTGCTGGCATATGCGCACTTGTCTGTGTGTGTGTGTGTGCGCGTGTGCGTGTATCTGTGTCTGTGTGTGTCCGAGAATGACAGAGAAAGAGCGCTATGCAGAGATAAATGAACGGAACGATATTACGTTGAGAGCATAGACTGTAGAGGGGAAAAAAAAAAAAAAAAGACAGAATCATTCTGTGGCGGTTGGTCTCCATTCTGTGGCGGTGCGCCACAGAATGGTCTATGTATGGGAAACACTGAACTGGTATTGTACACTAAAAAAAAAAAAAAAAAAAGTTAACCGACTAATATTTCTGGTACCGACTAGTGAGGATAGCAAATTTTAATCATTTATTTGACCTGTTTGTACAGTAGTCCAGAGTGGACAAACCAGACGTATGGCCTTTTGTATTTTTTATGAGTCTCATGGCTGTCATAGGTCCACATGCAGGGAGGTTAAGACGAGGTGTTTGCAATCTGTTAGCAACTAGATGCCTAAAGTCCTACACACTGGTCCTTCCATACAGTAACGTTACCTTATTTTAGATTGTACAGCCCCTCACAGTTTCCCTGTTTACTCACCGTGTCTCTCTGTTGTGTTTGTTCTTTTATCTACAGGTCGAGCGCTGCTACTACTTCCTCCAGGCCTGTGTGGAGACGGCACAGAGGAAGGAGCCAGTGGACGGACGCCTGGTCCAGTTCCTGCTCTCCAATCCAACCAATGATGGAGGACAGTGGGACATGCTGGTCAACCTCATTGGTTAGTTCTCTCTTTTTATTCAAGACTGATATTTGTACCCAGCATTTTGTCATAACATGAAGGTTATGAGGGTTTACTTAAGACATATATTCATATTATGTACACCCACCACCCACCTACCAAACCCTGTATCTACATAGCCAAATAAATGATACAGAGACTATTAATGTGCAACAGTTTAGAACTAAAAATATATTTATAAGAGTAAATAAGTAATAATAAAGTAAAATAAATGGTGAAGTAAATCCGATTGTTCTCAATATAGTCCAGGAATGGGCTAAATGTTTTCAAGAACAAGTCTTGGTGTCCTGAGAGTCTGTACATGACTCATTTATGACCTGATATGACGTACTTTAATTCAATCTAGTGCTGAGGGTGTGACCACTTTCCATTGTCTCACAATAATTCTGCCTCGTTGAATAGGTCTCATCATAATGCATAATCACTTAACAAGAATACATGCTGAATAATTGACTAACCCTTGTAAGGTGCAATTACAAAGGCATGTGGTTATTAGGAATGTATATTTAGTCTAAATATAGATGGAAACACAAGTGTAGCATTTGAGTCATGACTGTATGAAGAATATTGTTTTAAAATGTGTTTTAAACAATACAGCTTTGTTAGCATACAGTGAAATTCATTTTGCATCCTTGGTCAGTTCCGTTCAAGAGATAAAATAGTATAATATTATACTGTCCTGTCTGCAGAAAAGTACGGCGTCATCCCAAAGAAATGCTTTCCAGAGTCACACAGCTCAGAGGCCTCACGCAGAATGAATGACATCCTTAATCATAAGGTGTGATTTAAACATTTC
Organism: Lutjanus argentimaculatus; assembly: GCA_034769285.1. Lineage (NCBI taxonomy): Eukaryota > Metazoa > Chordata > Actinopteri > Lutjaniformes > Lutjanidae > Lutjanus > Lutjanus argentimaculatus. The sequence goes on from JAWZSL010000091.1 coordinate 227,006, forward strand.
TTTGAGTTCAAAGTAATCAAGCTCACATGCCAGTGAGCCACATAACCCGTGAGACAGTGCTGACTGTTGCCTCTGCCTCACTGTGTGTTACAGCTGAGAGAATACTGCCTAAGACTGAGGAACATGGTGGCCAGTGAAGCCACTAAAGCTGAACTGTCTGATGCGATGGACGCTATGATCGAGGAGGTGAGACTGATAGAGCACGTAAAACTGTTTTCTATACAACATATTATATAGGGGATTTCCACTGCAGGAATTCTCCCGGGAACCTTTTGAGGAACTCAGCGTTATAACCTGTGTTTGACTGAAGGGTCTGGGGAGTTTAGTTCCTCTAGAATAGTTCCATGCACCAAAAAAGTCCATGCTGTGTGGGTGGTACATTCTGAACTATCAGGAAAGAGTTTGCATGGCTGAACATGGCTGATTTATCAAACCCAAACCCTGCAGCTTCTGCATCTGTGTACAGCTTAATTCACAAAATAAGAATACACTGGGTAACTTTGGTATCAATATTAGTACAAAATATAAACATTTCTCATAATGTTTTTTTTTTTTTTCCATTAAAACAGTTGGCATAGTCTGCCTCCTGACGAGCTTAAAAAACATGAAAAGTGAGAAATAAAACTTAATTTGCTTAGCATGTAGTTCAGGCAGAAATCAATAGCCATTCACTAACATCCATCAGATTGACTCTATTTTGGAGACAAATGTTATGGAGTTTTTACTTACTTTACTTACTTTCTGATTCCTACTTTAGTTCCTGAGTTTAGTTCCTGTAGTTCTATTGTTTTACAGAGCTATTTGGTGGAAAGGGGCCAAGACATAATGGTTCATTGTTTCTTGCAATAAATAAATAGTGGTGTATTTAGATAGTTATGGATATGATGCTACAGGATCAATTATAGAAAATAAATTCAGTGTTCCCCCTGCCTATGTGAAACAAATGCACATAAATATGTTAATAAGGTACTGTGGAGGGGTGCCCCCGTAGCTCAGTTAGTAGAGCGTGTGCCCCATATACTGAGGCTATCAGTCCTCTGCAGCCTTAGTACCAGTCTGACTCCCACCTGCGGCCCTTTTTCTGCATGTCATCCCCTCTCTCTCTACCCCCTTTCCTGTCATATCTTCAACTGTCCCTATTGAATAAGGGTAAAATGCCCCCCCTCCCCAAAAAAAAACAAACAAACAAAAAAAACAACAACAAATAATAATAAATAATGTTCTGCAGATTGGACACCTGAAAAAAGTTTGTTGGAAAATCGACCAATACAGGATTCTAGTATAGCTGTATAAATAGTACAGCATAGTGGTGCATAAATCTCTAGTTAGTGAAATAAAACACAAAGAAACAAAAGCACCCATATCTGGACACATGCAAGGCAAGCTAGCTAGGTTAGACAGTTAGGTTAGCAAAGCTAATTTGCAAACAGGCTTATTACTGAAACAGGTCTTTACTGCATTACAGTGATTCAATAAATACTCTTAACACCGACTAGACGGTGCAACACCATGAAATATTGTGCTGCATGAACCTTAGAGCAGCTGTTATTAGAATTTACATCAGTGACTTCCACACTGGTAATGATAGAGGTGATGAGTGGAAAGAGAAGGAAGCGGAAACAAATCCGTAACTTAAATATAAGGGTCTTTGAACGTAAATGTGAAGAATTCACAACATAAGTAAAATGGGGGATAGGTTACATGCAGACTTGTATATAGATGTATAGTCTTATCCAATCCAATGCCACTGTTCTGCCATAATCTCTACTTGTATGATGCCTTTAATATTCAGGTTTTGATGACACTGTCGTAGAGGTGTTGATTATTAATGTATTGTTGTTGTACTGGACTGCAGCGTAATCAGAGGTGTGTCCACAGTCTGCCCCATTCATGCATGTAAATTGGGAAGGACAAAAAGTTTGGAAAAGCCTCTGAATAAAATGTTGTCCATTACAACACCACCTTTAACCATAATCTCAGTAATAGCCATATGATTGCTTGTACACATTCGACAATGTCAACAAAAATTGAACATTATAGACTTTCTAAACACAAAGTTTCTGACAGAGCTGTTGTATTGAATTGCAGCAGATTGCAGCCTTGGTTAACTTTGGAACAGTGTTCCATTTTTACCAGAAGAGGGGGCTGTCAAATAATACTTAAGACAGAGTGGCAACATCCAGCCAGTCTGAAGTGATATCTAAAAGCAGTCTGCATGTAATCAGCGTTAATCTTGAACTCATGGGTAAATGTCAACATTTCACCATCCAGATAATAAGGGTACATTTTAAGTTGAATTATCAGTGAATTTAAAGTGATATTTTTGAATAAGTGACTTAAAAATCATCGGTTTAAAAATAGTCAGAATTAGAATAAAAATTCTGATAATTAATTGAATATACTGTACAACTGCATTAACAGCACATGTGGCCCTAGTGCATAGACATCCCAACAACTTGCATTCAAACTGGTGTGTGCAGTACAGGGAGACAATGGTCTTGTATGGCTCTTCCTTTTGCTGGAACAGAACTTGCAAAATACCTGGCTGTACCTATAAATGAATATTAAACTATTTTTTAGCATTATTTTGCTTTTTTCATATTGCCTTTAGGGCTGTTCCATATCATACCATACACAATAACACCAGTATTAATTTTTTTGTGATTAAAAATAACCTCTTGTGATATCAATGATATAGCAACACATTCCCTATCATGCACAACAACGGCACAAGTCCAAACATGACTTTACTTGCACAGTTCCAGCACTGACATTCTAACTAACCTCATTTAATGGTATATCCATTTTATGTTTACACAAGAAATTAGAGGCAATGCAGCAGTTTCAGCGCTGATATTCTACCTCATTTAATGGTAATCCAAAAAAGATTCAAGGCAACTGTTATTTAAGTTTTGACAGCATTTTTATTTTATTTTTATAGGCAGTGAGTGCTTATATTTTGTCTTAAGGTTTGTTTGGATTAATCCTGTTTGTTTACATTTGTAATTAAAATTTGAAGTCAATTTTATTAGGTGACAGTGTTGTGCAGGCTCCTGGAGAGTTACAAGATTAAGTCACTGTCATCAGTGACAGTAGCTCATTGGAAGAGAAGGATGGAAAATGATATTTTTTCTGTATCGTCCTAAATATCATTAGCACAGATTTCCTTGAAATATTGTGATAAAGTTTGGAGGCTATATCACCCGAGCCTAATTGCCATTTTTATTTTATTTTTTACATAGGCAGCAAGCATATCATCTGCTTTTATTCAACACAATGCAGTATTTATTGTAATGATACATTGTATGGTGCACATTGTTGAAAATGCACTACCGACAGCGTAGTGTGCTTTATGTTTGTACAAAATGTGTAAAAGCAACAAATGCAAAAATTACCACCTGCACATCACCCCTGATGTCACAAAGTTGAAGATAGCGATCTTGTTTATGGAAAAGTCTGTTACAGAGCATATGAAGCTGGACAGTATTGACAAGTTCACCCCCAAAACTAAAATAAAAGATGAACATGTCCATGTAAATGAACTCTTTCTCAACGTAACAATTGTAACACGTGTTATTATATGAACACACACGTGCACTGAAAAACAGTCATGTGCCTGCAATGTGTTTTTTTTGTGTGTGTGTGGCTTCAACAGGTTATACTGTCTAGGTGTGTATGCACATGGGGCTTTATTTATGCTTCCTGTGTGTGTGTCTGTGTGTGAATGTATGAGGGGCCAGTCAGTCAATCAGCCTCCCATTGAGACAACTGAACACAGTACAGGGGTCTGGTTAAGCAGCCTTTGTTGTCAGCTGTTTAGTTGCATTGTGCTGCTGGCTGGTTGCTTGTTTAAACAGTCGCCCGTATCTCATAGCACCTCCATGGATGCCCAGCCATCACCACACACACAGCCTTGCACACATACAAACATACTGTACGTTGTGCAACAGTAAAGTGCTCTTCTGCACTGCACGGCAGCGTGGGGAGGGGGGCAGAGTGATGTCGGCGTGTTTGTTTGTCCACCTGGAAGTAGTTTGTTTTGCGAAAACACCACTCTGTCAAGGCCGGTGGTGATGGAGGATTCAGTCATGTCAAAAGAGCGGACAGTGCAACAAGAGCCAAATTTTTCAAGGATATTGTTGCATTTGATCAGCATCACTCTAAAAACCAGCATTCTTGATGGGACACCCACTGCAATGGGAAAAGTTATATCTTTAACATGTTTTTTGACATAAAGTTCCATTTAGTATTTGTTTGTTTTTTTTCAAATACCAATTATTGAAATTATGACTCAAATGAACTACAAATTCATTTTTTTTTAGTTCTTTTAATCCTGTTATGACCCCATGGTAAAAGAAGACTCAAGTTATCACATGTACTGTATATGGGTAGGGCGTGTTTTGTATTATATTTTCAAACATAAGTTCCATTTCAGAGCTAATAATATACTGCATATGTTAAATGTATTCATCATTTAAAAAAAAACATTAACTAAATATGCACCATATGTTTGTCAGCTTTTCTGTTTTTTTAAATTTTCTAAAGAAATATATTGGGGTCAAGATCAAGGTAAAAGTGACAACCAATAGAACTGGGTAAATAAGTGGATGATTGGCTTGATGTGTGCAGAAGTGTAAATTTTCTTCTGCAGGCAGCATCACAGTTGCACTAACTTGAGCAAACTAAACAACTAGTATATTGACGCTGTGAGAATGAACATTTTGCATTTCAAATCTGATCATTATCAACCAGCACGGCCACAGTAATTTGCTGTTTTTTTGCCATCTATAAAATGTGTAAATAATGTGTTTATATTATTAGTTTCACAATTGATTAGTTAATCAAGACAAAAAATATTATTTTGAGTAAAATTATGCTGGTTTCATCTTTTTAAACTTGAAGCATGAATGTCATTGTAAATTGAATATCTTTGATAATTTGTCAGGCAAAATAAGCTATTTGAAGATTTCTCTGTCATTTTCTATCTAAATAATTCATTCATTCATTCAAAAAAGAACCAATTAAGTAGTTGACAATGAAAATATTCCTTAATTGAATACGGAATCACCAAAGTTAGTTTAAGACATGTCCCTTTTACCCACATGGTGTCCTGATCACCAGGATAAAAACTTCTGCACTATTGTGTCAACAATTTTAGATAATACCAAAGTACAGTAGTGTTTACTGGATATGTAAAAAGGGATTTGATATCATGACAGCACTAGCAGAATTGTAAAAATCAAGCTGTCATTTTAATCTTACTTACCAACTGGAATGCTTGTATGTGAAAACAAATAAATGCCAAAATTATTGTGGAGTAACAGTCTTTTATTTGGATGACTATTACACTGACACTGTAAGCTGTGGTTTTGAACCATGACAAGTTTGATTTACCTCCAGCTTGAACACCACTTTTGGTGAACAGCTGACATATTAGCTCTGTAGTTGAGGAAGGGTGTGATAAACTTGAGGAGACTGATATCTATTAGGGTTATCAGACGATTAACAATGGTGCCAGGTGTTGCATTTGTGGATCTTTTAGTGTGAGTATTGTGATATTACAGTACTTTTTTAGCAGATGACATTGAGGACTTGTTTGTGTGTATTAGGTTTATAAACTTAACAGGGGTAACTTCACAGGTATGTAAGATGTCTTCCAGTGTGTGCACAAACACTTCATTGCTGTCCATGTGTGTCTGGCGTTTGTGGACATGCACGCCCTGTGTGTGTGTATGTAGGCTTACATTGCTGGTTGTCCTGAACTCTTAGAAGTGGAGAAACTGGTGTTTCCTCACGTGCGTTTGCATCTATGTGTGCACATGTGTTCCCCAGGATCAAAGTGCCGTGTCAGTCCTACTTTGGTGTGTGTGGAGGTGATGCTGTCCAACCCTCCCCACGTGGCGGCTGTGATTGTGCCCTGGTCTTCGTCACGCCAGCCCCACACACGCTCCATGACAGGCAACTGGGGTCAAAGTCTCTGCTTCCACTTACTGTACCCGGGGTGCGCTTGATTTAAATGGATCCGGTTTGCGTGTCAAGAATCTATTCTCTTTGTTAACACTGGTCAGGCGCATTTGTGAAAACCAAACACATCACATTTGTATCTAAAAATCTCGGCAATAGCAGCAAAGCCCGTTCTAACCTGCACCTGCACCATGGCAGTTTCTCTCTCTAGAGGCTGTTAGGATGACAGTATCCATACGCAGCGTTATTGAGGCAGAGAGAATTAGTTTAAGTTTCAAAGCCAGTCTTTCTCTTTCATGCTGTAACTGGTGAGTATCCCTGATCCTCTACTCTCACAACACACACACAGACAAATAAAGGGACATTCAATGGTAACTGTACATGCATCAGTTCTTAACACACAGATGGTATCCTTCACACCACAAATATAGCTGTTGCATGCTCCATTGCGTCATGGAATCAGAAACACCATGTGCGGCTCTGGTCTTGGCATTGAATGCACGGATAGTGATTCTTAAGACAGGACTAATTTATGAGACCGCCATCAAATCACAGAGGATCTTTCTTGCTGCAGCTCAGAGGCTCAGCGCTGCTGGCTGTTGGCTCAGTTGATCTGTTGTTCAATGTGGGTGGCTTCCTCTAGATGTGTCACTGTAACTTTGCCAGTTCAGAGATGTCCACTCACATCCATTGAATTTTTCTGCCCCATTGTTAGAATTTAACAATGACCACATGTGTTGTGTGTTTACAAAACATGGAAGTTTAATCAAAACCTCGCTCATTTTTATCCAAATTGTTTGCATGGTGTCATTTGCTTACACTCACAAGTCCAGCTTCTAGCTTCAGTTATAAATTTACCTCAGAGTAGCAATGAGGCGCATGTTTAGCCTCAAATTTGGCATTAACTGGTTGAGAGCCAGCCTTGGACCCCAGTTATGGTCGACAGTATTTATTTGAACGTTGTCTTGCCATTGAACTATTAAAATTAAGTCTACTAAAAACTAAAAATAATTTATCTGCATCTTTCTTCAGTAAAAATTAATTTAATTAAACATTTAATGCTCTAATTTAATCATCACTTTTGTATACTGAAATGTATAAAATATTTGGTATTTATTTATTTATTTTATTTTTTTTTTTTTTATATATGTATGTGTTGTTATACACAGTTTGTTGCTGCATCTGCAAATTAAGAGTCTACTATGCAAAGCAGAAGCTACATAACCATGACATTCAGAAACACTGCAGACTTCTCTGGGCCTGAACATGGAAAAGTGTCCTACGGTTTAACAACATTTCCACATTTCAAATTGTTTCTGAAATCATGGACATTGTGTCTTCCAGGCTAAAGAGAAGAATGACCATGCAGATTGTGACCAGTGCAAAGTCCAAAAGCCAGCATCTGTCATGTTATGGGAGTGTGTTAGTACCCATGGCATCATGGATAAATGTCACACCTGTGAAGCCACCAGTAATGCTAAAAGGTACAAAGGGGTCGTGGAGCAACATATGCTGACATCCTTAGTCTTTTTCAGGGATGTCCCTGCTTATTTCAGTAAAATAATGCCAAGACACATTCAGCATTTATTATAAGAGCATGGCTTCAGTGTGAGTTCTAGTACTGGACTGGCCTACCTGCAGTCCAGACCTGTCTTTCACTGCAAATGATTGGTGCACCATGAAGCACAAAATATGATAACAGAGATGCTGGACTGTTGAGCAGTTGAAGTTGTTTATCAAGCAAGAATGGGAAAAAATTTTACTTTCAAAACTTCAGCAATTAGTGTCCCAAACCTTTACTGAGTGTTGTTAAAAAAAAATCATTGCATTCTGTTTTTAAATCTTACACAGTATCCCAACTTTTTTGCAATTGGGGTTGTATTGCTCAAGGTTATTGGCTTGATCTGCTTACTGTATGTGTTACTCTCACTCCTAAGTCCAGGTGATTTGTTTGTTTGGGTAGCGTAAAACAAATAAACATGCAGAGGGATGCCAGCCGGTCAACACTGGAGCACAGATGCTATCAAACATTAGCTGCGGTTAAGCCCAATAGCGTGCAGTCCGACAGCTTGTTTATAGCAAGACACGCAAACTCGCTATGTCACAGACTTGAGACTGACCTGAGGTGGACCTTCTGCTAGAGACTGATGAGTTGAGGAGAAAGCTGCCTGTTAACAAACCCCATCAGAATCACTAATAACAGCTGCTTCCTGAAACCTGTTAACAGTTCAGATGTTTGGTTTATTAAGATATAAATGAGAAGTCCTTTGAAGTTACAATACAAACATTAGGCAAGTTCTTCAGAGTTTATGAGCTGTGCTGGTCGGCCTCCCCATTCTTTCCCCCTCTCTGTATCCCTCTCCCTTTTCTCTCTGTCCTCTCTCTCTCCTTGTCTGTCACTCATGTACAGTCGATCTATCATTGAGGCAGCAGGTGTTTCAAATTGATCCTGCTCTGATGTCACTGTGGCTGTTTATTCTCTGACTGAGGTCTCGTTGTCAGCCTACACCTACTTTATTTACCCTGCCAGGGGAGGACGAGTGGGTGCAAGGCTGAACTGGCATTAAGGGAGGTGCTTACACTATGTCTCAGGGCATCTGAAAGAAAAAAAAGTGAGTGGAAAGGTTTAAAGTTAGGGAGAGTTTGAGTTATTCTTGGACGACATAAAGGAGGAATGAGGAGAAAAGGGTGGGGGTCAAGGGGTTACGGAGATGTCTTGTCAAGGTGCCGAGGGCATCTGGGCAAACACAGACCAGACAAGGGGATGGACACCTTGGCATGTCATCTTGCCCGCAGGGCAGTCTAAACAAAGTAGTTCAGAGAGGATGAGGGGTTGAACAGATGCCTTTGTTGACTCTGCGCATGTGTGTATTTTTGTGTGCGTCTGTACTTTTGTGACCGTACGCATTTCTGTGATGAAGAAGGGGACTGTTTGTTTGCGTAAGCTGAGCCTGAATTTATGCATTTTTTGTGTGTTTGTCTCTGTGTGAGCATGTTTGGGGTGAGAATAGTGGGCTCACTGGGTTCAGTGTCTGCTAACCAGAAAGCAAGAATGTCATCTTTATGTAGGGGCATTTAATGTGTGTTGACTAAGCATGGGGAACTGCTGCCATGGCTGCTATATTTCTCCAGGCAGAGCCAAAAATAATCCCCCCGTCAGCTCTATATTCAGTCAGACAGAAGTTTAATTTGTCTGGATCAGTAGTAGTACTCAATAAAAATAGTGTCTTAAAGTCTATCAGAAATTTGTCCTTTGTGACACCCATAGTCAAAGCTGTAAGAGCGTGATGGATCACCATTCATCCACACAATTGGAACTATTCTTTCTGTAGTACACACTGTGCCATAGATCCACTGTACGTGTGCTTCTGCCTTTTGTCAAACCAATGTATCACTGTCCAGTCACACTTCTTTTATCTACTCCAACAATGGACTGTGCTGCATCTTAATTTCTCAGCCCTTTTTTAATCGTATTTGATAGGAAACACATCTGCTCAATACAGGGAGAGGTGGAAGCAAAAGGGGAAAATTCCTCAGATAACTATATCAGAGGTTAGAAGGGCCAGATTGACAGACCCCCCCAGTCCAAACAACCCGATTTAGCCCACAGGAACTCAGTCTGAACTTCAGCGCCGCAGGAAGACACACATGGAGGGAGGGGGAAAGGGTGTGGGGTACAAATGGGGAGATGGAGAAAAATATAGGGAAAGCTGAGAGAGGCCCAGGCACTGATGGATAAGTGTAAGCAAGGACAGACATGGGGCTGGAGGGGTTAGATGAGCGCACATTAAAGGGATAGTTCAGAGTATTTGAAGTGGGATTGTATGAGCGACTTAAGTTCGCTCGTACAATCCACACTTTAAAAAGGTCCACCCACAAAAATTAGTGTCAATTTAGTGTACACTATATTTAGAATGATTTCACTGCCCTACCTTGCTGTAATGCTCTTTTCTGACTGGAAACGGCCATTATGTAAGCCAAATAACACTCTCACCAAAGCAGCCGGACTCCTCAAGGAAAAGCAGTTGTTTTACCTTGCAGAACATAGTAGTAGCTAGACTACTGCTACCTTTATCTGTTTGTTTGTTTGTGTTTTGTGTGACTTTGGTGAATCTAAACTAACCTTTTGAAACACTGAAGTCACACAATAACACAAACAAATGAGCCACTTGAGGCTGCAGTACAAACATTACTGTTCTTCCTTGTCCAATAGCAAGGTTATGTGGTGAAGACATACAGAATTGTCTACACATTGCTTAGCTTGTGTGCTGATACTCCATTTTTCTGCTTCTCCCAAGTGGGGGCATGGCAGCCTCCATCTACTGTAGTTAACACACTGATATTGGATAAGTACCTCATACAGCCCCACTTCAAATAATCCAAACTGTACCTTTAAGAATATAAGTGGGATTTACAAACTTCTCTGACAACCTCCCTAAAGGCAAGGAAGTACTCTCTTTTCATTAGGTGTATTCATCAAAGCCTTAGTCTTGAGCAACAGTATGGTACCCCTGCAGACATGCAATTAGGTCACTCTGGCTTTGTTAAAATATAGATACTGTTTGTTCACTCTGAAATTAGTTTTCTGAGCCTTTGATCCAAGGATTGACTGTCTGTGAATGTTAAATATGAGTTTAACAGATTAGGTTGGCTTTCAAGCCAGCAATTTGGTAAAGAATCCGATGTTCAAACTGTGTGTGCTGTGCAGGTTTTCCGGGTGGCCAGTGTCTGTCTAGGCAGCCCTCCTGAGACCATCTGTTGGGAGTACAGGGACAAGGACAAGAACTTCCACCGCATGGGACCCCTCACCCCTCAGGAGTTCTACAGGGATCACGTCAAACCCCTGTACAACATTCAAGATAAAGTATGTGACCCATTAAACACATCAGATAGACCATGTGATTCTCTGTTGGGCACTTCAATGTATAGAACCTGAGTTTCTTACTCCCTGTGGGAAGTTGAACCATTTCTGAGCTCATATGATAACTTTCTCTCCTCAGGTCTGCCTTGTGAACGACCCTCGACCCCAGAACCCCTATGGGAAGCTGTACAGTGTTGAGTTCCTTGGTAACATGGTTGGAGGTCGTAGCACTCTGTACAACAACCAATCCATCCAGCTGCTTAAAAAGGCTGCGGCCGAGTCCATCAAGGAGGGCGAGGTAGGTTGGGGCAGACGGTCATAACTGTAGAAACAAGCATGTACATGAGTGTCTGAGCTTCATAAATCTGAACATTTCTACTGTTGTTCTCTCAGGCGGTGTGGTTTGGTTGTGATGTCGGGAAACACTTCCACGGCAAGCTGGGCATTAATGACATGAATGTGTGAGTATAATTCAAAGCCATCTGCTCTGTATGCATGTTACTGAAATGGCTGTATTGTAAAGAGTATGAAAATCCCAAACACCAGTATTGACCTTAAACAGATGTGATTTGGCATCATTGGCATCTCACAGTACCAGAAATTTAGTAGTCAATACCCATACCATTGAAATTCCAGTATGTTCTATACTATAAATCAGCTATAGCTATAAAAAAAAAATCACACTAAAATCAAGTGTATATATTTTGAGGACAGAGCACATAGACTGAACAGTAAGGAGCTGGGCTACTATGAGCTATTGTTATATTATGTTAGCCCAAACCAGGGGTCAGCAACCTCATACTGGGTCCTAGTTCGTAAAAGATGAGTTCTAATGACATCACTGTTGGCATCATGTAGAGTTTTATATTGCACAATGTATTGGCCTGATTCAAATGGTTCAAATCAATCATGTTATAAGTCACTTGGTCCAGATCAGTTAAGTTAGTGTTACTTACATGGTTTTTCAAATAAAGTGAGGTTAGGAATGCAGTAAAATGTTTGATTTCATGCCTCAATACCCTTCAGGAGAGTGTGATTTCTGGGCATTTCTGGCATTTCTGAATAAAACTTGATTATTACAGTGTCCATTAACACGATTTCTGCCTGAGTCACATCAGATAGATTTTCATCAGCTATGGTCTTTGTTTAAAAGTGAGGAAAACTCCCCCCATGATCCCACGCCACTTAACAACATCATCAATCATGGCTATTGTTATTGTTTTGATGTGAGAGAGACCCGCAGCAGCAAATCTTAGATATTGTACATTTAAGTACAATACAAGGCAGATATCTGGTATTTTTCGCCACCATTACTACTCTGAAATGTTTGAGAGGGCTGAGCACCAACCAGCCCAACACTCCAACCTCCAAACCTTAAACAACAATATTTAAAATCAATTTCACCATTGAACTGGACCACTTCAGTTTTGGCACTATTTTATCCCTGTCTTGTCTGTGCCATGACTGCAGAGTTCACATTACAAGAGTAGACCTCATCTGCCTTCAGGAGGTGTTGGTCTCTCCGCAGGGGAAAAGTTGCTCACAGTATCTTTGCCCTTCAGGTGCAGCAGCATCTGTGTCTGAGTTGCTGGCGCCAGGCTTAAATTGCCTGCTGAACCAAACCAGTGTGGTGCCGAATGTCTGCTACAATCTCTGTTGAGGCTCATCTTTCAGACAAATCTTTTCTTGTGCTGGTAGATTATAATTGGAATGAGGCTGAGGCTTAATGGAGCCTCTTTTCTGCAGTCCTGCTCAAGAAAGGAATGAAAAGGGTAGCTGTCTGTTAACCCATGCTAAATCCCAGACTTGTGGAGGTTTGGCTTTTTATAATGATCATCAAACCTCTTCCCTACAAAAAAGATATAATAGGATTGTTGAGCTGATCAGTATGTAGGTGAAATAAAGGGCAGCATGTGACTGTTTTTCATTAGAGGAGGTAGTGTAAAGTGATTTTTCTGTGTGTGTCTGTGTGTGTGTGTGGATAGGTTCAACCATGAGCTCGTGTTTGGAGTTTCGGTGAAGAACCTCTCGAAGGCAGAGCGACTGATATATGGAGACTCTCTCATGACCCACGCTATGATCCTCACTGCTGTAACAGACAAGGTATGCTCACACAAACATACAGCACAGGTGTGTGATTATTCAGTAAACTCATGCAAATATACAGTACGTATACAAGCAGATCAACAGGAATATACACTGGGGTTTATTGCATCAAAGCCTCGCTGCATGTTTATGCTGCTTTAATCGGCTGCAGTTTTTCATAGTGATGTCAATTTCCCCCCATGTAAGTAACCCCAGCTGTTAGGACACTTTCTTTCCTCCAGTCACGGCTTCTCACCCTTATCTCCCCCATCGTCTACTCTGTTTCTCTCTCTCAGGATGGGAAAGAAGGCTACGAGAAGTGGAGGGTGGAAAACTCCTGGGGCGATGACCGTGGGAACAAAGGTAACACATTATTACACTCTTCCTACTTTCCTTTTCTTGTGGATGTGATTCTTTTCTTTAGATTTAAATCTATTGTGACTTTATTGTTGTCGACTGTTGACGAGAGAAGTAGCTGGCTGAAAATATCTAAAACAATTGCTCTCACCTGGATTTGGTCCTGAAGTTATATACAAGTCTCCCTGCCTCCCCTTCTCTCTTTCACATCTTTCTCACACCACGGTGTCTCACAATAAGCCATCATCTTCCTGTTTGTGGCTATTGAATTAAGAACAGGATTAGACTGAGATGTTCCCCTGCGTCGCTGCTTTATGAATTTGTAATTGGCTGTGTCCTGTTTCATAAAGGCTTACAGACTTTCACAGAGGCACAGTGGTCCTTATTATGATTTTTTAGCTCAGTACCTCCGGTCTGAGTTGCATAATCGTAGTTTGAGAAAGAGTGAATGTTTAAGGCCAGAAAGCAGCACAGCAAATTTCCTCCAAAAGGCTTAATGGCAATAATATTTGATTCCATAGTTTCGTTGAAAACTCTCAAAGGGTGTGCTGGTGAACTACTTCAGCTGGCGAGCTAAACACTAACACACTATCCAGCCGAGAACGTGTTTACCTTCCCTTGGCGTTTTGTTATCAGGATTGTACATCATTTCATATATTACAGGGGAACAAAAGTCAGTTCTCCGGCACAATCACTAACAGGACACAGATCACACATAGGACATTTCTGTACCACCAACTTCTGTCTCATAACTGTCTGCAAACAATTATTCTTTTGTGGAGCAGTTTATACTCCAGCAGAGGAGGTAAATAAAATTGGCATTTAGGCCCCTGTAGCTCTCTGTTGCTTCAGATGTAACTGCTGTCAAGGTGGCTTGCTGATGGTCAATGCTGCAAATTCACTGCAAAGAGATGGAGATCAATCATAGTAATCAAATATTTTAGTAGAAAAAAGGCAGGATATAGACCCGCTCTGAACAATTCCACAAACCAGTAAGATGCATAAGAAGTCCATTTCCGTGTAAAATAGTTCATGCCATAATAGGACAAACCTTTTACATGGAATCTGCAGGTCAGTTATAAAAAATGTAGAAACTTGGCTGTAGGTTTTGTCTCACAGGAAGAAACTGAAATCCAGGGCCTCGTTCATTCTCAAAGGTAAATGCTGATGTGACCCGATCTTTAGACTGGTGTAGAGTATAACTTCACAATATGTCTGGGAACTTTTGAACCTGTGTGTTTTTTTTGTGGTCAGCTGACTGAGTTGTTTGTTTTCTTTTTAAACCACAAATTCAAAATGAATTAAACAAACTAAGTCAGTCTTGGACTAACTCCCAGTAATCCCCTTTGATGCATCGGAGCAAAGTGTTGTATTAAATAAGTGAGATTGGTTTGTCTTTATGCAATAGGCCGCACAACACAGCAGGTACTCCACACCACTGCCCCAGACTTTACTGTCTACTGTTGTTATTCCCTCTATCCTTTCATCTCTGCTTCTCATCTGCTTCTGACCCTCTCTGTCTCTCTTCTCCATCTCTGGGCTCGACATTCCTCTGCAAATTATAGGAGAGTATTTCAGGTCAGTCATGCATCGTCTAGCAACACACACATTCAGTATGGCATACACACGCACACAGACACACACTTAGTCACAATATTTGTTTGAACCCACAAACCATAGTGACTGTTGGGAAAACATGTGAAAACCCCTCAGTCAAATCAAATGTATTTCATGCATATCTTATTCCATAAACACCAGCAGATAGCGAAGGCCAGGGCCCCCAGCCCATCCACAGCCAAATTAATAAAGTGTTTGAGAACAAAAGTTCGAGAAGTGGAGATCACTTGGGAATTTCAGGGGCTTTGTTTGTTTGACAAAAGCTGAGGGGGAAAAGAGGCACAAGTGGAGAAAAGAAGAGGAGTGCATGCAAGAGGAGGGAAGGAGAGAGATGATACACAAAAGGAGAGTAGTCCAGGTAGAATTAGCTAGAAATACAGAAAATAAAGACAAGCAGATGTAGAGTTGATTTTGGAAAGATGACAAAGGAGAAATTGGAAGAAGATTTGTAATAACTGTAGACTGGAGAAGAGGGAAAGAATGGAGTGTGTGTATAAGGTTTGTAAAGGCTTAACATCTCCCCTCAGGCCTTCTAATATTCCTCCTAACCCTGAAGGAGTCTCTCATGAGAGGTTTAACTTTCTGTTTTCTCCATATTTAAACCCTCATGTAGCTGCTGTCATGGCTCTGCTCACTCAAACTTTTACACGGTTTCAGACAGTTCATTAGTTTTTAAGTATCCTTCCAATCTGTTGCCATTTTTTACACCAAAACCACAGTTGCATATCTGTTCCTTCACCTCATCTAAATGTCCCATTTCATTTCCCATGAAATGAAAAAATCCCTTTTCTGTGGTCTTGCCACAACTCTGTGAGTGTACTGTTTCCATCTATTCTTAAATACCAAACATACAAAAATAAATGGATTTATACAAATTTTCCGATGCTAAAATGCCCCTCTTTGCTCTCCCTGCTCATGAATCCTATCCACTAATCACAGCCTGCTTTTCAATCAAGTCTAAATCATTTACATTGTACATATGTAAATGTTGAGTCCAGGCCCAACTTTATTTTACATGTATTTTAACTAACTATAACTGGTTATGAAACTGTCTCATTTTATCGCTGATGCTTCTATATGACCTACATAAGTTAATAAAGCCATCTGTGAGAAGATTGACTATTTGTATAAAGTTGTTCTTAATGGCTGACACCGGGTCTGATTCTCCCAGAAATCAGATGAAATGAGCCTGTGTTTATATTTTTCCAATCAAAGTTAACAATGAGTAGTATGTTAGCCAGTCAAAAAGAAGCAGGGAGATATTTTTATTTAGATAATTTTACTTTTGACATTATAGTCTGTAGTTATTACAGTGCAAGGACAGCTGCTTTTGTCCAACAGTGGCCTCCAAAATCAACAGAATATGAAAGTTCCATGTTGCTGCTTTAAGCTTTACTTTTAGCCATGCTACCACCATGGCTCAAGGGATGCAATGTAAGCCTGTATGTCAATCAGTTGATCAGTCCACCACTTTGGTAAAACAGAAATAGTCAAACAACTATGCAATAGGTTTCAATGCAACTTTGTATAACTATTCATGGTCCCTGACAATATATCGTAATGACTTCAGTGATCCCTTGTCTTTTCCTGTAGTGCCACCTGCAGGTTAGAGTTTTCCTGTATTCTGTGAAATCTCTCAACATCAGCTGGATGAATTGGCACTTTTTGTTTGTTCAGACATTCATGGTTCCCATATGATATATCTTAATGACTTTGGTGATCCCCTGACTACTCTTCTAGCACCAACATCAAGTCGAAATTTAAATTTGTACCAATACTTTGATTCATGACCAAATACCAACAAAAATAATGACATTCCCTTCAGCCTCAGCTGTACTTTGTGTTTAATTAATCAGCAGAAGTTAGCATGCTGTCATGCTTAAATAAAATGGTGAACATGGTGCAAATTATCGCTGTTTTACATCAGCATCTTAACATTGTCTTTGTGAGCCTGTTAGCATGCTGATGTTACCATTTACCTTAAAACACCACTAGTCTTCTTATTAGACATTCAGCTGTTAAGTTCAGTTATCAGTTACAGAAGGACTTATTACATGGTTACTTACCAAAAAAATCAATAATTTGACAAAAAATATTAAAAGTGATCTATTTAAAAAAAATTGCCCCTCAAGAGTCTATTATCATTTCTGCGTCTATAGCAACAGTCTGTTCTTAATAGCAACAGTCTGTTAAAATAACAGACCTTAGAATGCTGTAATTGACCAAACAGAACTGAGTATTTAACAAAGCTGTGTGATTAATGGCTTTTAGGCACAAATGTAGATGATTCAAGTCGAAAGAGACAACTTATTTGCTTCAACTTATCATTATTTCATAAAGTTGATTGTGCATTGTAACACACCAACCCCTGCAGTTACTTGTTTTGTTGTTGTTGTTTTTTCTTCTCCCTTATATCCAAAGTGGTGTTGATCATTTCCTCATGGCGCTCGGCTCTGAGGAAACGGCGTGTACAGGTGCTGTCTTTA
This sequence comes from Lutjanus argentimaculatus, assembly GCA_034769285.1. Classification (NCBI taxonomy): domain Eukaryota; kingdom Metazoa; phylum Chordata; class Actinopteri; order Lutjaniformes; family Lutjanidae; genus Lutjanus; species Lutjanus argentimaculatus. Next base: position 244,376 of record JAWZSL010000091.1, read on the forward strand.
TGACAGTGGCATAGTTGAAAATTTGACTATGAAAACAATTCTTAATGATTTTTTACATGTCTAAATTAGGCTAGGACTGGGTTTCGTTTATTAAATTTCGATACTAGTACCAATCCCAGTACCCTTTAACTGATCGATGAAGTGCAGTACTTCATTTGATACCTTTTTTAAGGTTCTACTTTATAAAGAATGCTTGCTGTGATTGGCTGCGCAAAAAAACATACAAATAGTACTTTTTTTTTTCTTGATCTAGGTACCAAAAAGATTGAATGCAGGTATTGTTTGACTGCAGAATTTTCTGTACTACTTGGTAGTGGGTTATTTCAATCGATACCTTAAAGGTAATGAGTACTAATACCCAGCCCTTGTTGAAATCATTGTTTACTTCCCTTGTTTTGATAAAAATTTATATGAAAATTGTGGTTTATGTAATGCCGGTGCTAGTCTTGTGTTGTGGATTGCTGCTTAAGTTGGAAAGCAAGATGGCTGCTCCACACTCTAATAGCTTACAGTACATCCATCTGTTCTGAGACAGGACAGTCAGCCTATCCCTAAAAACAAATAATGACACCCAACATTCACACACACACACACGCACACCACCATGCCACCCAACACGCGGGTTCCAGGAAGCTCACATCAACACACACAAGGATACCACAGTGAGAACCAGGCAACGTGCCATCTACGATTTGCGTACTTGGAAGGACACTCATACACAACAGACACGCCATCCCTGATACATTGTTTTGAACTGTGGCATGTTCTTGCGGTTATCCTGACGTCTTCGATAGGTCAGTTTGACGGTAGGAGGGATGCTCTCGTTTGCTCAACTCTGAACACATGAGGGGAAAAGAGGAGGTGGCATCAGGGAAAAAAGACGAGAAAAATAAGTTAAATTCTCTCTATGATCTGTTTGCCAGTTTTCTTCCAGCTTCCCATCTGTGTGTCAGTTCCGTACCAGATTTTGAACTGCTCAGGTTTCACATAACATTTTCGTCTTTGTTATTTAAGAAGAAGACACACACACTGACATCTTTCATTTTAATTAATCATTTCAGCATGGGGGCCACATCCTCATCCAAAAAGAGATTAGGTTATCCCAACATGTCAAGTTCAAGGAAGGCTTTCGTAACCACCCCAGATTCGACCACGTTGACCTTGTATGACTACACATGCACACACATAACCAAAGGCAGAGACAGACAGACATTGTTTAGTTTTATCAGGGTGGGCGCGCAGAGGTGATAGCAGACATGTTGAATGCATACTGCACTGCTGGGTGGGGGAGTGTGAACCATGAGGGGCGGGGGTCCTTCTCTTCCTCCACCCCTCTGCCTGTTGAAACAATAGTTTAGTGATAAAGAGCACTTAAAAGCAATTAAAATGTGCGTGCATAGACAAAATATCTTTGACCATTCTGTTGAATTGTTTCTAGCAGCATTACCTACTCCTCCCCTCTCAATGAAAGGGGAGGAAAGGTAACATAATCACTTGAATTAGTGATAAATCAAGCATTTCTCTCTAAAAGAATGTGTTGTGATTAAGGCTTTCTGTGAACTGACAGGTTGACTTTGGCATTTTTCCTTGCATCCTGCTCTTTTAGCTAGATAAGACATATTTAAATTCTGTACCACTCACACTCGGAGAAGAAACAGCATCTGAAATGGGTAAAACTTTCTACACAGGACTGTGTTTAAATTCTGTATTTTCTTTGTATTCTACAAGAGTTTGTAACAAAGAGACATTCATGGTCTTGTGTGGTGGCTACAGGTCCTTAAAATGTTTTATAATCTCTTAAATTCACATAAACTTCAAAAGTATTAAATAATCTTAAATTCTGCTTGGGAAAGGGAATATTTATTTATTTATCTATGTATTCATTGAAGGTTGTAATGGTAGTCTAAAATTAACTCCCAGCACATAAGTTGAATAAGAATGCCTGTTATCCTGTTAGTTTTTGCATATAAACATATTTGGACAAATGTTCTTTAACCCAACTAATGATTATTTTGCCTTACACACGATTAGTTTAATCACTAAATTGGCCTTAAACTTAATGAAATGGCAGTACTAAAAAGTCTTGCATTTAACTGGCTGATACATGTAGACAACCTGTGTGGTTTATTTAGACTGACAGGTTTGATGATCAAATTGGTGATGATCCACACATCTTTGTGATACAGTCACAAAGTGGTTCAGAGTGTGCAACAAGGAGGGGGGTCAAGCCAAGTTAAAGTCCCAATGAATGTTTTATTTCAAACTATTTATAAAAGGGTAAGCATGGCGTGTAAATCTAAGCTGCATCATTAATATACAAGTGTATTGACGAGAGACAAATGTATGCATGAGTGTTGAAGGCAAACAAACTAACAACAGCTCAAAAACAGGAGCTTAGAAGAGAGAGTTGGAGATGGACTGAGAGCAGGCCTGGTTTGTATAACTGCGGAAGAGGCTTAACAGGTGTCACCATATCAGGCTAATGACCGCTGATGTATTAAGAGTGCTGGATACGGAGCCTCCCAGTCAGTCTTTCTGCCAGTTTGTCCAACTGGCCGGCCTTAGACCTTTCTCACAGCAGCCATTTTCACATGAAATAGTCGCGTAAACACAGGTGTTACCAATGACATTATTTAAGGTTCTGTTCCATTCAGGCCAAATAGAGTCAGGGTGCTGCTGTTGTGCATGTTGGCTCACTGGAAAGGCTCTGCTACACTAAATGGAATGGGACCTTAATTAGTGTCATTGGTAACACCTGTGTTTACCCTACTATTTCATAACCATACAGCTGCCATGAAAAAGGTTTATTGGACCGCAACTAAAGCAAAATGCTTTTTCCCCAACAGTCTGCCATTATAACGGTGACATCTGTAGGCCTGCAACTTGATTAATCGTTTAGTCTGTAAAATATTTTTAAAAAGTGAAAAATGCTCATCACAATTTCATAGAGCCCAAAGTCATGTCTTGAAATTTCTTCTTTTGTCCAACTAACAGTTCAAAACCCAAAGATTCTTTATTTGCAATCATAAATGAAAAGAAAATCATCAGTCCTCTCATCTAAGAGGCTAGAAACGGCAAATATTTAATATTTTTGCTTGAAAAATGACTGAAACTAGAAAAGAAAATTAGTTTCCACCTATTTCAATAAGTGATTAATTGACTGTTGTTTCACCTCTGGACATCTGTAAAATTTAACAGGAACACCACCAACTGCAAACAAGGACAATTATTACTCTTCATATCACATTTTTTTTAATAACATGATTGTTTGATCTTTGTAAAAATTTGAGAGAGCCTGAAAAACTATCATGTGTGTGATCATATCCCAAAGGGGCAGAAACACTAATGACCAGGTGCAGTGGGCTGCACTATGTTGGACAAGCCAATTTTATTTAACTGAATGAAAATCATCTTGGAGTCCAGTGTCCAGTCCCTATAATCCTTCCTCTCTGCTCTGAATGCAGACTCTTGAAAGAGAGGATCAGGCGATTAAAATCCTGTCGGGGACACACATCAGTGAGATAAATATTTGTTTAAATGCTCTGTAGACAGATTTTTGACATCCATGTCAGGCAGGAATAATGCAAATGTTGCCTATCCCTGATCGAGAACTGTATAGCGACTGTGTATCACAATCCTGCATGGATATCTCCTGAAACTTGGACATTTCAGTCACGGATCAGCTCATAGAATTTGTTACAGGAAGAAAGTTGAAAATATGGATTTGCTGGAGGGCAGGCTTTTGTCTTTTTCAGAAGAAAGCTTTCTATTACAGAATAAATCATGTTTTTGTTACTTAAAAGCGACCTATTTCCCGCCCATAGGCGATTTCCCACAATCCAGCAAGGTTGTATTTTCAACATTCATTTATCTTCCTGTCATAAATGTGTAAGCAGATGTGTGGTCGGAGATCTAAGCATAGCCAAAGCAACTGTCATTTGGTTGATTCCCATTTTGGTTTCTGTCAATTGTGCCTGGACTTGATCTATGCCTACTACATGTGTGTGTCCTTTCATCAGTCAAATAAGGAGTTTTGTGATTTTTTTTTTTTTCTTTAATCCCAATGTTTTGCTTGACTGCCATCATTTGAGGGGAAATCAATAACATCAATAACTGATTTGTTTTCTTCCCTGCCGGTATCCATAGGTTACCTCATCATGACGGACGATTGGTTCTCTGAGTATGTGTACGAGGTGGTGGTAGACAGGAAGTTCCTCTCCCCTGATGTCCTGGAGGTGATGCAACAGGAGCCCATTGTACTTCCTGCCTGGGACCCAATGGGAGCCTTGGCGTAACTACAGGAATCCAGGTTTTAGCCCCAACCTCTGGTCTATTTGACTCCGCCCTGTTCCTCGGCTGCTTTTACCTCTCCTGTATTTCCCCATACCTCCTTCCAAGACAGCCCATTCTTCTAGACAAAATAATAAAGATTTTGTTTTCTTTTTTACTGGACTGCCTGTGTGTTTTGTCTGTCTTTATTCTTCCATAGAGCAGTGGTTTACTCTGCCACACCTTTTTATTCTTTCTTTGTGGGATGTATGGGAAGTGGACATAGCCACTGTGATGCCACTCATCAGTTTGTGGACTACCATTTTTAAGCCTCAAGTTTGGCATTTTGGGCTTCACTGATCTTGGTTTTGTTAGGGACAGAAATTACCATATTTGGGCAAGAGGCTGGAGCTAGGGAAGCTATCAGTTATAGTTATCAGCCAGTGCTAGTTAGCTAGCTTGATTAGCAGGATGCATCCATAATTTACATTAAGAGTAATATTAATTGGGATGCTAATTTTAGCAAGTGAAAGCAGGCTTAAATAAATTGTACTTATTTTTGTACTAAGTGTCTTTTAGACATTCTTAGGTGACTAAAATAAATTAAAGAATGAAATGTTAGAATTTTGATGTGAAAGTGTCAAAGACAAATACACAGACAGCACCCTAAAACAAGTTCAGGGTTATTTAAATGTATACATAGTCACGGATATGCATTGCTACATTGCTCTAATTGACTGATTGCTGTGGTAGCAACTTGTCAGTCACAAGGTAGTCATACCCTAAGAGCATATCATGCTTTATCCTCAATTTTACTCTAAGTGGGACTGTAATTTACAAAATGAACATAATGCTATATTGAAGAAGACTTGAAACTAGTAATTGAGACCATAAACTCATAGTTTACTTAAGTAATAAATCAAGAGAGAAGTAGGGGAATCCCAGCCACCATCACAATATTTTCCATTAGTATTGTAATAATTTCTATTCAAATAAACAATAGATTTTTTTTTCATTCTTTACCATTATGGTACAGTGTTGCTTTAAGATAATGCACACTTAAGTTTACCCTAAAAAAAGATACTTTTTGAAACTTTCTTCAAATTATTGTTACGAAATGTTATTTACCAACTGCCACATGCATACCATAGAGGGTTAAGAGATGAAGTAGGTGTATTGCATCATAAGCACTCTCTCTATTTTGAGACAAGGCAGCATCACTTCTGCCTGTGTCTCAGGCACAATCAGGCTAACCTCTTGGACACAAGCAAAACAGCAGGATTTACTGTTCTTAGAATAACGCTTACAGAATTTCCAGTAACAATCTTCCAGTAACTTCCTCCCTCTGCAAGCAAACAGTGTAAACCAGAAAAGAAGCACAGGTCTGCATGTGAACGCATGCATATGTATTTGTTTTCATATCGTCTGCCTGTATCCCTTCTGATTGGGTATGTGGGAATGTTAAAAACAGGAAAGGGAGATACTACAATAATACATGCTCATTTATACCCAGAACAGCTATATTGCCGTGCCAGGTGAAATCCAAGCACTTCCTGCTCAGACTCTGTAATAATTCCTCAGCGACGTTCCAACTCTTCCTGCTTTAAAACACTCCTGTCAAGGTAAGAACGACCTCTGACCTCTCAGCAGTCGGTTGGTCAGTCAGTCAACTGAGTTATTGCGCTTCGCTCTGTGCAGCATAGTTGTTAAAGCAAGAAGTGCACATTCAGCACCTCTGGCCGAATGTGGATGGAGACCTGGGACATTTCAACTTTTATTGTGACAGGAAGGTACGATCTGGTGGTTTTAAGTGTGATCTAGAGGTGAAGAGTACCATAACTCATAGTCTTCATGATGTACATCTCTCCTATCGCATTGCACTGTGTGCTGTAGATTATATAGCATTAGAATAATCCTAAAAACATTAAAACACAGAGATTAAACCTGCTGTATTAACTCCTACATCCTGCTACCCATCAACCTGCATTTTCTTAGTGTCTCCTCTGTCCTGCGCCTGGTACTCCATTGTCTTTGCTTTTATCTGCAGCCTACCTCTTTTTGTATATCCTTTTATTTTCTCACAGGATCCCCTTCCATTTTTACCATTTTTCCCTCGGTGGATTCAAACAACGCAGAGACATGACACGAATTATAGTGACAGTGAAGTAGTACTGAAAAATGCATTTGCTTCTGAGCCTAGATAGATGGTGGTGTGGAATTCAATGTTGACTGTTGGGAAGTTGATTGATTGCCCAATATTTTCTTTCCTAAAAGTCTTCCCTCAGAGGAATGGTATTTACTTTTATCTGGATTTCATGTCTTGACAGTGTAAACTGTAAATCTTAGCTTAGTGTTTTTAATTTATAGTGCAAGACTGCAATAAAATTGAAGAAAAACTGTATATTTAGATTTTGTACTATGCACACAAGCTAGTGTGTGTGTGTGTATGGACAGAGAGAAGAGAGAAAGAAGAATTAAAAAAGGCTCCAAGGGGGGTATCTCTGATCAGGCCCAGGGGACAAGAGGTTTTCTGGGTGGAACGGGTACGGACCGGACAAGGGTCAGGCCAGGGTTTTGATTGTTTTTTTAGCTTGTTTTTTTTTTCACCTCTTTTCTCTTTCACATCTTGCTTTCTTTGCCTTCTCCTTTGGAAGACAGTTTCATATTGCAGTACCATGTTTCACCTTTGTTAAGTTATATAAAATCTCTGTTGTGTTAGTCAAAGGTGATTGATTAACATTTTTATATTAAACTTACTACACAAAGAGTCATTATAACCACCATGAAAAGGCTGTACAAACACTTGGTTTAGAAAGTTTGATAGATAGGTGTTTAATCATTGTGTGTGTACACACTAGTGGTGCTAAATAAACAGAGCAGGCAAAACAGTACTACAGATATGAAGCCAGTTGAATTTAAATTAATTGTATCTGGTCTGAGAGAAAATGTGTGGAGTGTAACCTGGAGCTTATTTATTCTGTATTCAGATGACTGTCAGGTTGTGTGAGCAACAGGTGCCCAGTTTGACCTCCAGAAGCGATTATTCACCTCAACTCAACAGGTTGGAGTCTCAGAATGAGCAGGAACCATGAACATGTGTTATGGGCCTCAAGGTCAAACTCTTAATAAATAATCTTGAGTATTCCAGGGTTCAGTAATTCCTTGTGAGATCTCTCCTGCATGGACCACAAATCTTCTTTTTGTTTTTGTTGTCATTGCAGGTTATCTGTTTGATAAAAGATGATGTTCCATGTGTGATGAAGAGCCAGACTAATTATCTCTAAAATGTATAAGTAACAGAATTTCTGCATTATTTTGTTTTAGCAATTCCTATGTGTGACTTTGCCTTCTAGCTGATAATCAGCGGTGGAACGTAACAAAGTCAATTTACTCAAGTGCTGCACTTACAAACACTTACTTGTACTATATTGTTCTTTTTACAGCACTACACTGATTTGGCAGCCATTGCACCAACTCCACCTCCACTACAATAGTGAAACACTGTTCATGTGTTAAAGGCATTTAGATAATGATGCAATAATATAACATCTATAATTAGAATGTTGCAATGCATGACTACTTTTTCTTACTTTACTTTTTTACATTTCCCTGTTAAAAAACAAATGTTTTTTTCTTATGTAAGATATTTAATGCAGTGACTTTTTGTTTGTAATTTAGTATTTTAACGTTGTAGGCCTATGACTACTTTTATTTCAGACCATTATCTAAATATCTTCTACCAGTGTTGGCAACTTGTTACCTGTAACTCGTTTTTTGTGGAAAGTTAAACATTTGGTGTAGAGAAATTGATGTAAGGTGTGGTAATTTATTACTGGTCCACAAACTAATTGCAACTGGTCAGTTTTACTGACAATCAGTTTTTTCAGGCTTAATACAGCATTTTCTCGGCTGGTGAATCAGGGGGTGCGTGTTTATTGGTTAATTATTTTAACTGCAGATATCACACAGCCAATCAGGGCAGAGGAGGTGACAACGTTTCTCCTGGTTCACCAGGTAAGGTCAAATCTCCTGAAATGCTGATTAATTTACGGGGGACGTAGAAAAGGAGTTCAACGTTAAAGTTTTCCTGAAAGTAAATTAAGGTTTGTATAATATTTTCTCAACACAATAGGCTTTATTTATAATGTCTATCACCAAAATGCCGCATATCTTGTTCGGTTTACTTTCAGCTAACCTCATTTATTCTGGTAGCCCGAGATAAAATAACTACAAATTAACCAAAAACACAAACAGTATTGCACTTTTTTGTTTAGTTGTGAACAATAAAACGTTGCCGAATTTCCCAGCAGTGTGCAAATTGGGATAGAAGTATAATTTGTAATTTTTAGTAATCAAAAAGCAGTATCAGGACTGCATCTGCTGCTGGTGTTTCACAATAAAAGCTGTCTGTTCGCGTAGGTTAATTGAGACTTTTATTGTGAAGCATCTACATGAAATTGAATGTCGCCCTTTTTTTAAAGGGGTGTTAACCGTGTTCGCTCTAACGTTAGCTCCAAGCGCTTTTTTTTTTTTTTTTTTTTTTTTGTCAAATTTAGGGCTGGGAAATATATTAATATTATATTGATATTGTGATCTGAGATTAGATACGGTCTTTGATTTTGGATAGCATTGTAATGTGATATGGCTTAAGTGTTGCCTTGTCATATTTATCTTTTAATAAAAAATTTAAAAAAAATTATCAAAATGGTGTTAAATATCAACATTTTTCAAGGAATTGTATCAAAGTTAAAAAGTCCAGTATCACGATAACAGTACAGTCAATCAAAAGGCCAACCCTACTTCTTCCCTTTTAGTTCCAACTTGCAAAAATAGAAGTTAAATAATTCCTTTCCTCCTTTTGCAGGAAATGTCCACTCAATTACTCTGGACCAGTTTGAACACCACTCTTTTAAGGTATGGAACTCAGAACAAAGCAGGACTGTGAACTTCTGAACCTGTCCGCCATGGCTTTAAGACCTGACATCAAAAATGAGTCTTATGATAGTTTCCATGTCCAGCTGTTTGTGTTTGACAGGAGGAATTAGCCCACCATTCAACCATACTGGGCTGTTCATCACACACCTGGTCTCATTATTCCCTTCCATTTTTTTCTTCTCTTCTCCCCCCTCAGTTGTGTGTGTGTGTATGTGTGTGTGTGTGTGTCTGTGGATTTATGTGTGTTGCAATGAGGATTAACCTAGTACTTCAGCTTCAGCTGATGCTGATTGGAATGACGTTCAACACTCGCACACAGGCATGCTTTTAATAAGAAGGAGAGAGTGGACACTGTGTGTGTGTATGTGTCTGAGACAAAAAGAAAAGAGGACACAGTATTTGTAATTTAATGTCATCATGACAGTGACTGTGTTTTCTGTCTGCCCTGGCTGCCCTCTTTTATATCTCTTACATGTCTCTCCTCCCTCTCTCTCTCACACACACACACAGGCTAAGCAGACTGACTGGACTACTGTACTTGGCATGGTGCCTTTTGGCCCAGTAGGTTGCAGGTGGCTCTAAATGGGTTAGTTACACCAGAACGCAGACAGACTGGGACTTAAATAATCTCTCTCTCTCTCACTCACACACACACTTAATAATGTATATGTCTCACCTTGCTGTTTTTTTTTTAAGTTTTTTTTTTTAGCTAATTTATGTGTCTGTGTTCCTCTCTTGTTCCTCTTTGGCCCTCATATAAATATGCATTAAGGAGTCTTGGATTAGGGGCAAGGATCCTTTTCTAAAGCTCAGCGTGTGTGTGTGTGTTTGTGTGAGTGGGTGCATGCATGCTTGAGTATGTGTGTTTGTGTCTTAAGCCAGGCAGAGCAAGAATACGGCCTGCTGTAAGCCCAGGCATGTGTGATTTGTGTGATTGGGTTTAGACAGCGCTGATCAGCGACATCTTGGACACTAGATGACCAAACGCTCTATGGACGACGCACGCTGTCCTGCTAAAAATATTGAGGTAAGACAAAACTGCCATTCCATAATTTCATTACCAGCAGGTTCATCATTTAAAAACTGCTTACTCAAATCAGTTTGCAGCTGTAAAAATACATTGGTAGGCATCTGTGTAAGACGTGTTGTACATGTGTGTGTAAACCAGGCTCCAGAGACTGGATGCGATTTTAGGTGAAAGGTGTTTTTGCTTTTTTGTTTTTGTGAGCTTTAATGAGAGTTTAAGTTCTTTCTCTCATATGGGTCATTTATCCTCATTTGTATTTCCATAACCTCTATCTTGGCAGTCAAGACTAGACTGATTATAATCTGTGAGATTTGGGAAACAAAACCACAGGAAACTTCCTGATCTGGGGATTAGTTATTTAATTAGGGTTGTTTTATGTAGGGCTGGATGATATGGACCAAATCAAATATCAGAATATTTTTGACCAAATAAATCAAAATACCAGTATTTAACAATGTTCCAACAATACTGTAGGGACGACATTTGGTGCTTTTACAAAATATTAACACAATTAGATTTTTGATAAATAATCATCAGTAATTTGGACATACTGACTAAGTGGATAAAGGCAAATAATAGACCAGCAAGAACAGTCTGGAGAGTTCAAAAAATTGCATCATTCTCTATAATGCAGCCTTTAAAACCAGGAAAAGACAACATGCCATATCACATTACAACAATATCCAAAATCGAAGACAATATCTAATCTCAGATCACAATATCAAGGTAATATCAATATATTGCCCAGCCCTAATTTTATGTTTTACTACATAATTTAGAATGTTTGATATGCACAAATATAAATTAAATCAAAATTCTTTATTTTACACAATGATTTAATGACATCTGTAGTTTCTTTTTGTATTAAATGAAAGAGAAAATATAATATAAATATAAAATGATATATTCCCTCTGTTCAGCAAGTAGTAGTAAGAAATTAAAGGAATGTTTCATTTCCTGCTACTTGAATGTCTGTGCTGTATATTACAAGAGAGACTTGGAGGGGAAACCAAATAAAAGCCTCCTGCATAACTGCATATCAACCTATTCTCCATCTCCCTATTTGTTAATTTAAAGCTGAAGTAAGAGTTGTGGGTTGTTAAAAGTTTTCAGTCGTCTTGAGCTGCTTCACAGGTCAGCTCAGTTCACTAGACTGAACAAAATGTTGGCATAAAGCCATTCAGTTTTCAAGAAATCCCAAAATAATTAGCAGAACGCAGGCCATAACCCTCCACCACCCACAGGTAGTGCCTCTACCACTTTTTAAAGACAACCCTTGGTATTGTACTGTACTGAAGTTTACTCTTAGAGATCTGCTGCAGAAAATAAATACTGACTTATGGGAAATATTTGCAGTACATAACCCCCCTGTGCCCTAGTAATTATTTCTTGGATAATTAATGAAGTGGTGATGTTTGCAGCTAAAGGTGGCCTGGAGAATATCTGTCCACAAGTGCTGTGCACAATGTCACTCCCACCTCTAAGGGTGACATCATCGCTGTAAGTTTCATTAGTTTAACCTTAGAAAAATGCCCTTGGCTTTAATTAAGGCCATTAGCATGATGCCAAGTGCATTTCAACATCTTCTGACACCAAAGGAGCAATAACATGTTTCCTTCTTGCCTCATGAATGATTTACTGTTTCCACTGCAATTAGTTGTTACTCTCTCAAGCCATGTCATGTCATACTGCCTCAATTGCTTCTTAGGAACTGTGATGCTCTGACATTTTTGAGTGTTAAATAGAGACAAAAAAAACCCTTTTGTTCTGCAGTGAACACTTACAATATTTATTGGTAACCTCTGACTTTCAGACTTTTTGTTTTCATTTAAAGGCAAACTAACAATACATAGACTCATATAAAAATAATTCCTATCAGTCATCACCTATGATGCACCAGAAGTGTGTCCGACACGTCCACCCGTACCATATTTTCTCATTATTTTGCTGTGCTTGGGACACCAAATACCGACCCAAAACATTGGTATTTGTCATCCTGAGTATGAAACTTAATGATCATCTGTCTTCCTGGTGCATTAACAAACTGACAACCGTATAATTATGTAATGCTTTTTGTACATGCTGCCCATGATTGTCCTGCTAAACCTGTCGTACTTGTACCCTTGTTGTCACTACACTCAGATCAGCAACCGCCTATAATCTGTCCTTGGATGCTCTATTTGTCTTTATTTTTAGTGGCTGTGCGTCACTGTAGTGATGCTGGTGGATGCTGGTCCATCTTAGGGAGGGTTTATGTCAGTAATTAATGTATAAGTAAGATATCAAGACCCGAAGGTGTGTTGGCACCCTATTGTTTTTGTAGGTAGTGGTACTTTAGTCTAGCAGTCTGACACATAGTCTCGTAGAACTTTATTTTACTTCATGACAACCAATGTGACCTTGGACAACAATATGGTAATCATTTTAACCACTAATGCACTAGTACCATGACTATCAATTATTTTAATGAAAATTGGAACATAGAGCCATATATGACGATAACAAGTGCAAATTACAACTTGCATTTTACCTTTTTATATAATAGTTTATATTAATATGCATTGTTTCTCTTTCTTCTTCTTTTAGTATAATGTAGTCCCATTAGTTCATGAGATTTGTTCTTGACATGAAATAAATTTGGCAAGATACACAAATGGCAAGTCTCCTCATTGTTCTGCCTGGTCATGATGCCATTGCTCAATATACACAAATCTTTGTGTGTGCATGTTTTCATTAGAGCTTTGAACCTGACTTCACATGACATGAAGTAAACATACTGATGTATTTATAGTACTTTCAGCTCTGTACACAAAAATTCAGAAATTCCATTTTGGCTGTTTTAAGCCACAGAAATCAGAAATGTATGTTTTATGCAGTGAAAAGGCACTCTCTGCAAAGGTGACCCATCACAAGCCTTAATTGTGCTTTTTTTCTGATGTTTCTTGCTTAATGCAACTCCACTTGGCTCCTGGATGCTTGTAACTTTATTGGATGATTTGGATTGAAATTTTGTATCTGAGGTTCCTGTCTTTAAGATGATAGAAAGAACAGGATTGAACAAAAACTAACAATGATGGTACGCCACAGTAACTCCTACATTACACAGCAGCTATAAAACAAGTCAAAGTCCTCAAATTGCAGGACCCCACATGTTTGAGTCCCTCTGTTGGCTGTGATAACAACATGGTGTGACTGTTGTGTATTTCAGGGTTGTCATGGGTGCATGACTGTTTCAACAGACACATTTTACATGGTTATGGTAGAAGCAAAAGTGCCACAATTTAACAATACTCACATGAACATTTCCCATCATCTTGTGCAACCACTGTACAGCAAGTGGAAGTAAATCTCTCCTTCAGGGGAGGTTGCTCTGCATGTCTTGACAGTTTGCCACTTAAAATGTGTTTTCATGTCTACTTATCAGGCTGCCCCTCAATCTGGAACATGTAAAAGCCAAAAGTGTTTTTCTTTTCTCCTGGGAGTAGTTTCCTCTTTAAGTACTACAGGTTCCTCTGTCTACTTCAGTGTTGTTTGTGCGGATGTGGCAGCGGTGAACAGACTTTCAGAGTAGAAACCTCATGCACTGAACGGTTTTCCCCTCCCATGTCTGCACTGTTTATTTTTTAATTAGCAAGGGTTTGAGTTGGCATGATGTCATGTGGGCATGGGAAACTAAGGCCAATTTCGTTACCGATTTTACCCAATATTTGGAACGGATATACTACTATACTATACAACTACTGTCCTATATTTGCAGTAAAAATGCTTTAAGCATATGAATGTCGTACCACATTTTAAATTAATTTAGTTGGATTTAAAAAAGAAAAACAACGCCTATTCTGGTTGTAAAAATGCTGAATAGTGGATCCAATAATTGGCGAGGTGGATAATCTGTCCTTACACCTGTGCATGTACTGTATGTGCGTGTGTGCGTTTTGCCGAACATTTGATTTTGAGTGAAACCAAAAAAAGAAACTATTTTATAAGTCGTTTTTCTCTATATATCTGTACAGAGAGGAGCTTCTGTTGATGTTTAATATGTCTTGCTAACATATAAATACTATCTATAAATTGCTTTATTTATGCTAATATGCACTTTCTACAATTTATTCAAAAACATGGCTAAAGACTAAATTTAGTGTGGTAAGATAAACCTGCATGAAAATTTACTCCTATCGGATTGTACTCATATTATTAACGATAAAATTTACAGTTGTTATGATGTGTCTCAGTTCACAATGATTCTGATCAGGATCATGTACTATTACCAACTCTTTTACAGTGAAAGTAGCTAGCACTAGCTCCAAAAGTTGCTAAAAGTTGATGTCATACACTCATTTGCATAAAGCTTAGTGGTTGTGTTGATTGCGGAGAGGGTGAGATCATCTTAAGCCATGCAAAAGGTAGATAGAGAAGTTTTTGGTCAAATAATCACAAAATCACCACAGGAACATGAAAAATAATCTACAAAGGGAGGGAGGAGATCAAACGAATTATTAAAATATTTTCAAGAACAAACTATTTAGCACCATGTTTCCACATTTATTTTCTTATTCTTTTGCACATTAATTCTTTTTTATGGCGCTCCTATGGCGTCTATGAGAGAGAAGCTTGCTTGCTTTGAATAGTTCAAATCCAGAGAGCGACAGTGTCAGAGCGACAGCGATGCCTTTTAATATAAGGTGTGAAGGCAGTCAACGAGGCTTGAACCCAGGTTTTCCAGTTGAGGATAATCTTCTCTTTCTTTCACCAAACTACCAACAGCTTTACTCATGAAAAGAGAGAATTTCTTATCCCCACTTTCTGCCTGGTCTTTTTCTTTTTCCAGATCATTGTGTTTTGTTTTGTTTTTTTAAGCAGCTTGAAATGAAATAAGTAAATTCAATAATCTGCTATGGCAAAGCAAATAAATGTTGACTATGCAAGTCTTTAGATCAGAGAAAAATGTTTCTTTCTCTCCTTTGCTGTTTTTACTGACAATCATCAAATTAAGTAAGACAGAAAGACAGATACAATAGAAAGACAAACAGCCACAGAGACAGCAGAGTTAGACTAGTA
This sequence comes from Lutjanus argentimaculatus, assembly GCA_034769285.1. Lineage (NCBI taxonomy): Eukaryota > Metazoa > Chordata > Actinopteri > Lutjaniformes > Lutjanidae > Lutjanus > Lutjanus argentimaculatus. The sequence continues at coordinate 259,665 of JAWZSL010000091.1, forward strand.
AATCAGCCAAGTCAATATATAGGCCAATTTTAGTTGATGACAGATCTGTATCAGGGTAAATGTTTAGCAAATAAGTAACAAGAAATTGCAGTACAGAAATGCAAAATACTCTGCCTCCATTATATAGTTTGTCCACCAGAGAGCACTTACAAGTCCAAATTCTCACATTTAAACTTTATATATCATCCCCAAAAAAACATCCATTGTTCACACAGACAGATACTGTAGATTGATTTAACAAATTTTTTTGGTTATTTGGTTATTTTTCATTTGCCAGAGTTAAAGTCCTCTGTCAGGTGTTTTACATACAGATTAAAATGTAACAGAAAAGAAAGCTGGCTAATAGAGCTAAAGTATACAACTGTCACAAGTCTATTCAGGAAACCCCCTGAGAGTTGCCAAAGCAGACCCAATAAGCATATTATTTTTACTCAACTGTTCCTGGCGTCCGTACCCCACACGGTAGGGTGTTTGTCTCTGTTTAAAAACAGCTAGTTACAAAAGCTGGCATGGAGCCCGAAGCTCTCTGAGTTGTTTTAGAGTAAAATATACACTGAGCAGGCACCCTTTGGGTTCTCTTGGGAATTTCAGAAGCAAATGCTCCTGAGCTGATATACAGTTCGGTGTTGGAATACTTTAACATTCCATGATGAAATATGCTTTAATTATTCATTCAACATTTCATACATGGCAATAAGGATTGCTCTAAATCAAGCATGTGATTTTAAATATAGTTTATGCAACATGAGTGAGAAAGTGTTTGTGTATGCATGTTTGTGCTTGTGTCTGTCTGGACCGCTGTGTCTCCTTGTGTACATGAAACATGAACTGAAGTCAAAATACAACACAGACAGTTGACTGTTTTTACAAAGTTTTTTTTTGTATTACTTGTGTATTTCTTTAAAACTGATTATTGATTTTGACAAACCTCCTACAGTGCAATGTAGAAATTTGTAGCAGTTTGATTCTTATAGAGCATATAAAACACTTTTGGTTTTGAAATTTAGCAATGCTGGAGCAATAACCTGGGGGAGTTTAGCTGCAGTGGAAAGACTGGCTGCATGCAGTCTAACCTGGGTGCCGCCCAGCACTGCCACAGCCTTGCACTGAGTGCCATAAGCAAGATGATTCAGGGACGCAGACACTTGACCCTGCAGTAACACCAGCAGATTTTTTTTTCTAATGTAGCGCATGTAGAGTATGTTAAAGGAATACTCTTATTTACTTATCCATAGTCAGTGTATTGCCTACAGTCGATGGTGGCTGGCACGACCACAACAAAGCGTACTTTAACCACCTAAAAAAGATCCATCAAAAAAAATCAGCATCATTTTAAGTGTAACCTATATTTAGAACATTTTCATTTCCTTACCTTGCTGTCAGACAGCCTTTTCTGACAGGAAATTGCATATAATCACTCCAGAGCCACCAGACTCACCAGAAAAAACACTGATTTTACCTCACAGAACACTGGAACTGCTGGTCTACTAACCTCAGTTGATTATTATTTATTTTTATTTTTTGTTGTTGTGTAACTTCATGGTTTTCAAGGGTTACCAAAGTAGCAGCAGCAGACCAGCTACTCTCCCAGATACTTCTGCAGGGTAAAATTACTGATTTTGCCAAAAGAGTCTGGTGGCTGTGGTGAGAGCCATATTTAGTTTCTATAACTGTGGTTTCCCATCAAAAAAGACTGTCTGACGGAAAGGTAAAGTAGTGAAAATTCTTATTCTTATAAGATATATAAGAATAAGAATATCCTTATTGCAGAACTTCCTACACTGGTACTCCTGCTAATCTGCAATTTGGAGGTTTGCTGACCTCTGTCTACTGTAGGTAATACACTGATTATGGATAAAAACATCATTCAACCCCACTTCAAAAAATCTGTACTATCCTTATAAGTGGAGAGAAACTAGCTTTTATTCCCAAAATTTTAACAAATTTTGAACACACAGTAGACAGCTTATGAATTGATCAAAGAATGTATGTGTCAGTGACTGTCAGTATTTCCCTTTTAAACATTATTGGGCAAAATACCTTAAATTTGAATATCTTAATTAAATGCATGTACTGCTGGTTAGGGCTGGTTATGGTATACTGGGGTATATAGAAATCTCAAAGGTATGGTTTTCAATACATCACTGTGAATAAAGTTATCTGAAACATAGAAGTTGTAGCTGTTTCTTTTTATTAGTGGATAATAAAAATATAAAATGAAATTAATTTATTACAGAAGGGAACTTATAAACAAATAATTGGTAGGTCATATAGCCTCAGTCTCCTAGCTAATAATTAAATATGACTAGATATTGAATCAATAATATATTGCCAAGTATAACTATTTTTGAGATTAAGTCCTCCAACTATATAAGGAGTCTCTTAGTTACATGATACACCTGTAAATCATCTCTGTTCAGCCAAATGATGTGCTGGTATCCACAGCCAGTGTCATTGGGTCTTTTAGCAGGAATCTATGGAATAAGGGCGCTTGTTTCCTATGTATTCTTTTATTCCAAGTATTTAAACCCATCACGACTTCTCTAAGAAGGCTAATTGCATATTATGAACAAAGCATTATAAGCTAGACAATGTCACATGTGCACTATAATGCCTTCTGTCATCAGCTTTTAATGATTTGTTTCTTCACATAAATACCATCATATGCTGTATACCCTGGTGAAATGTTAGGAAGGTATGAATGTATGAAAAAATAGATACAGCCCAAACCTATATAAGACTAGATATCATCTTAGATTTTTGATATCATTATATGTAAAGGCTGCAGTACAGTAAAGTGATGTTTTCTGAGCTTACCAGACTCTTCTAGCTGTTCTATTAGTTGCCTTTACCCACTTAGTCATTATATACAATTTACTAATCATTATTTAAAAAATGTATTTGTGTTTTGTGAAAGCACCAATAGTAATCCCTACAGTCAGGGCACGTTGGCCACTAGTCAAATGCTGTTAAACCATGCAAGTTAACTCATCACCACAAACAATGGTAATCTATTGAGTGGCTGGTTAAATTTGAACATTCTCCAGCCATTTGACCAGTGGACAAAAAAGTGAATTTTGCACCCTGCCTACAATATCGATATTGAAGTAAGCAAATCTTTCCATAGCAGGTGTGTATGATGATACAAAGAAAGAACTTGAAACGAAGAAGAGAAAAAAATGGAAGGTGGAATCAAATATTAACAGATGAGAGTGATATGAAACCTCAGTGAGATAAGGAGAGAAATGGAAAAAGAGGGAGTATGAGAACTCCAGCAGTGCTGGCAGGCTGTGTGTGTGTGTGTGTGTGTGTGTGTGTGTGTGTGTGTGTGTGTGTGTGTGTGTGTGTGTGTTGTGTGTGTGTGTGTGTGTGTGTGTGTGTGTGTGTGTGTGTGTGTGTGTGTGCGTGCGTGCGTGCTTTTGTGTGTGTGTGTGTGTGTGTGTGTGAAAAAGTAAACAAGCTGGCAAATATTCTACTTCTGCATGCACTTTTTATGTAGTGTTACTTTTGACAACATTACTAGTAAAACCTGTTCAGGTCTTGGCTGCTTCAACAGTCGTGTCAAAGTTAAACTCTACTTTTGGATCAAGAATTTTAACAGAAAGGACTTTGTTCCTGAAAATCTTGAATAACTGAATATTATATTTGATTATCTAATCACAACCAACATCTCATTATTATGTAAAATTTGAAAAATGTTAATATTGCCATCCAACAAGGTACCATCATCACTTACTGATAACCCAGTTATCCATGTTGTCACTGTCAGCAGGCAACAGCAGACACAGAGTCTACAAGGGAACCCCAGACCCGTGAAAGATCTTGTGAGAGAGGCATAATTTTAACTAAAACCATGAGAAAATCTCACTAGAATTTACCAAGTCTTGGGTTCCCTCTAAGACACAATCAGCAGACAATGAATGACAGACTAGGATGTGCCACCGCAGCAATGTTGCACCGCTAAATGGCGGAACACATAAATGTATAGATACATCTATACCTGTGGAGTCTGATCACCTCTGTGGGGCAAAAAATGATAAAAGGACCATTTGAGGGATAAGACTGGGTTATGGTTAAAATTAGGCTCTTAGTTATGATGGGTAGGGTGAGGGTAAAGGGCTAAAGAATACATCATGTCAATCATGGGTCCCCATGAATATACCAGTACAAGTCTATGTGTGCGTGAGTGTGTGTCTGTGTGTGCACGATAGACACTAGCAAGAAGCATCGTGACACAGAGCCCCACATTTTCACACAGCTACTCAAGGGTAGGATTTACCCTGTCTGCACTGTATGTGTGTGTGCATGTGTGTGTGCATGTGCATGCGCGCATGTGTGTGCGCGCGTGTGTGTGTATGTGTGTGTGCCTTAATGAAAGTTCTGCCATGACCACACTGTGTTGTAGCTGTACCACAACAGCTCATTATTGCTGTTTGTGTTGTTTTTGTATGTATCAAACCAAGCTTCAAAGTGTGCATGTCTGTGCTTGCGTAATGTTTCTCCATTACCTTCTGTCTGAGCGCACGCATCCATGCATCCATCTCTGCGCGGCTGTGCGTCTCTTAATGCAGCATGTGTGTAAGTGTGTGTGGTTGGTGAGAGAGGGACAACAAGGGAGGGAGAGAGAGAGGGGGAGAAATGAGAGAGGTTTGAGAGCTCAATGGGCAAACACAGTGTCCTGATGTGCTGGTGCATGCTGCTTCTCTGGCAAGTTTTTGCAATACCACGGGATTCTTTGAAGTTTGGGGTAGAAGTTGCGGCTGCTGCTTCTGCTGTTTGTGTATCTCTTAGCTGCCACAGGTTCTCCTTGTCCTCATGTGCCATCTCTTAAGGTAATGTATGGGATGTGTGTTGGGATAAAATACTATTAGTGTCTTTACTTTGCAGTTCATTTTAGTGTATTTACTCAGAAGTGTCAGTGCAGCGACTAATGATTTGTGTAAAGTTTAAGCAGAGTTCACTAAGATAACATTTTTAATTTGGCTCATGTTTTCCTCGCATGTTTTCCATCAGTTTATCTTTGCTTAGACCTGGATGATATCATCTTAGACGCTCATTCTTTATTAAAGTCTTCTTAGTGGAACTATCGCCAAAAGATAAAAATCATTTTCCGTATCTAGTCATGACTTGTGGCTTTAAAGTTTATAACAGGTTTGTTTTTTATTTTTGAATGACTGCACAGAGTTCAAACTTAATTTGAGTGATGTATGGTGCTTGTTCATGTTTATTTTTTCCGATGGTGATTAAATGTGTCTGCACATGCAGATCAGTTTTAGTATTTCATCAAGCCATTTGCCATTGTTTGTCTTTCTCTTCCTCTTCCATTATGAGGCTGTGTGACAGCTGATAGATTGTGTGCTTTATGGATGACTGTGCACTTGAGAAGATAAAATTTTCATTTACATAATTTTTGTATTAAAGAGAATTAATTTTTCACTTTATCTTCAAGTTTAAATCAACCTTCTACGTACAAATATTCAGATTTCCGCCAACTTAAACAGTTCTTGACAGACCAGAAAGAGCGGACTGTAGGATTCATATGGAAATGAAGTCATTGTTTTAATGAACAACTTATGATTGCTTTCATCAGGAAGTAAAAGTGCAGTTTGTATGTCAAAAAATGTTTGTGTTGAATGGAAGGTTAGCCAGTATTTCTTTTCCTCCTCAGAGTCCAGGTACATGACAGGATCACAGGATGCGTGGTAGTCAGATGTTAGTGTGGAGCAAATGTCGTGCCATGCAAAACTGCTGGACACTTGTTCCTAATTAAGATAATGGCATTCCATGTAAATTGAGTCTTCATACTATCTGGCATTCATTACTAATTGAGCTAACACTGTAAACAATGTAATCCACTTTTAAATGTCTTCCTCGGTTTTACCCATTACTCATGTGATTGCATTTTGCGTGGTATGTTGAGTATGTGTGAATTTTCTCGTGAAAACTGATTGGTTGAAATTCATTAAAGATTTACTAGCCTTCCTCCTTGCCAAGTTCAAAATGAATTAAAATGGTTTACAAATCAGCTGCAGAAGTAGTAGCTGGAATAGCATTACCTTTAAAGTAAAGATGCAAGATCTGATAAAAAAAAAAAAAAATCATTTTAAGTTTATTTTGACAGTTATTGCAACTGCAATATGGTTCACAATTATGATGACCATTTTTGTGTCACAATTTTTATATTCACAGGAAAAAAAAGAAACATTATGATGTGACACTTGTCGGGGTCTGAACCTAACAAAAACATTTTCTTACATCTGTAGAATAAGATCTGTGGGCCAGGGTATCTCTGCGGCTTTTCGGTACTATAATGCTGCTTTGTCACAAAAACTGCTTCTGCAACTTGCATATTGCACTTGACAGTATTGCAATTTCAGTACTGTAATGACAGACAAAAAAAAAAAAAACATATTCATGGCGCTTTACACAGACTATCACTTCCACTGCATTATGAATATACAATTTATAGAACCCCTGCGTTTAAATTATATTTATATCAATTAATTTGAATTTTGTAAGAAATAAGGGAGAAATTTCAGTAAGAAATAAGGGAGTTAAATCAGCTGCATTCATCTGCCACCAATTACAGATACTGTACGGGAAATTCTGTCATCTAAAATACCTGAAATAGTAAGTGCAGTCTAATCGTAGTCCTGAATATAGTCAAACATATACATCTTTTTAAGCCATGAGGTAAATCAGTTAATATAGTTTTTTTTTTTTTTACTAATCTGTTGTCTACTTAGTGCTTGTCACAGAGGACAAAATTATTGAGGATACAACTTTCAAAATATGCATACTAACTGAAATTTTTATATTGCTTTTTGTAACAATCAAAAACAGAACTTCTTTCTAAGCACGTGTCAACATGTCTACATGTCTATGCAACTGAGAGACAGCATGAAATCAGAGGAAAAGCTAAGCAAATTGGCATGTCCCAGCACAATCCCCTCATTTTGTACTATATTTCTTCACTGTGTTTCATTATCATAGATCAGGGGCTTATGGCATGTGGAAAGACACAAAGACTCATATATTCTATATCATGAGCTCACTGAAAAGTAATTTAGAGCTGAATAACCCAGTGACTTTGCCTCTGTGTGTTTCAGTTTGCCCCATCGCTGAGTGTCTCAGAGGACAAGCAGTTTGTGGAGGAGATCCAAGGTTCATGTAACTTTTCTCCTGGCCACATCCTGTTCAAACACATCTCTCTTCTCGTATACCCTCCTCTGTCTGTCCTCTCTGGCTGCCTGCTCTTATTCCTTCTTGCTCAACAGACACATTTCTGTCCTCCTCCACATACACACACCTCCCCCCATTCTGGCCCCTTTCTCTTCTTTCAGCTCTGCTGTCCTGCTCCCCGTCTCCTTTACCTGTCCAAGAAGGACAATTCCGTTTCTTGCCAAATCTGCCCTGCACCACCGTCACTACACCATTCCCCTCGCTCCCCTAACCCTTCTGCCCCCCTCATGGGCACTATATCAGACTGCAGTGCCACATTCCCTTCATCGTCACTGAGAACCTCTCTCCACCCCTAACCGCCTCGCCAACACCAACATCAGCACGACCCAATGGAGACAAAAGATATGATGATGACGAGCATGTTAACAATGGACAAAGGGGAGAATGAGGGAGAGAGGGACAAAGCGAGAGAGGAGGTGAGGGGAGAAGAAGGAGGGAACGCAGCAGGAAAATGGTAGACTGATGCTGGCCGATGGTCTGGCAGAGAAAGGACCCAAGAGCCTGACCTCTGGCTCCGGACAGCAGGTGTCCAATGGCTTCACCACATCCACCCCTCAAAGCCCCAGGGAGGGACCGGGGACTGCAGCTAGCTCCGGAGGTATGGCCTCCGGACCCGGAGGAGGCACCGGGTCCTCAGTGCCGCTGGGAGGCCTCAGGACTCTGGTGGTCCAACAGACGAGCTTGGAGAGGCCCAGAGAAACTTGGAGCAAGAAAATGGACTTCTTGCTCTCTGTGATCGGCTACGCTGTGGACCTGGGAAATGTCTGGCGCTTCCCTTACATCTGCTACCAAAATGGAGGAGGTGAGGAGCCAAAAGATGTTTGAGAAGGGGTTAGGGAAATAAGAAGAGGGGTGAGTTGAAGCTCAGCATACAGGAGATGCCACGATAAAGTAAACAGGATTTCAAACATTCGAAAGGTTTTGAGGTTTGAATTGTTCTGTAAATTAGGATTACGTAATTACTTTCTTAGAAGGGCCGGATTTGAAAAAAGTGCCAAGGGGCTGGATGTTTATATTTCCTATGTCCGACCTGTAAAGTGAAGTGTAAACAATGCACTTTCTTATTTTTTCTCCCCGTTTTTATTAGTTTTTACAGTTAGAAAAGAATAGAAGTGGCAAAAGTACACACGTTCTTTACTCAAGTAGAAGTACAGATATGTGTAAAAAAAAAAAAAAAAAAAAGACTGGTAAAAGCAGAAATACTCATTCAACTTATTTACAAGTACAACTAAAACAGCACAGGCTCTGAAATGTACTCAAAGTATAAAAGTAAAAAGAAGCCCTTTCTCCCGTCTGTTTCTGCGCAAATTAAGTGAACCTCATCTTTTTCATGGTTGATTGTCCCTTTCGTCTGTTTCGTCTTGCTGTGTCTGCCATGCGTGATTCACACTGATGCACACTCCAAGGAATCATCTTTTCTCCGTGTTGTTGTCCTTTGCATTCAGATTTTAATCAGCCTCTTTTGAAAATGTAAAGCATAGAAAGTACAGGCATTTGTGGTAACATGTAGGAAGTAAAACTGATGTTTATATATATATGTGTGTGTGTGTATGTATATAACTGATGTAATATATGTAAATATATATATAGATAGATAGAAAATAGTATAAATAAATAACAGATACCCTAAAACTCTACTTAAGTACTAAGTGTACTTAGTTACTTCCCACCTCTGGAAAAGAAACATTATGTACAAAAGTACAGGAAAAAACAACTCATCTTTTCAATCCTAGATTAGAAGTAGCTTGTTGTTAAAATAAACACAATGTTGCATTTGACCTCTTTTTTATTCAGTTTGACTCCTAAATTTGCTCTGCTTAAAAAGCCTGAATGAAAAACTTTTAAAAATATGTCTCTGTGCTTCTCAACAGACATAATCAATGAACAGGATAATCAGACTTCTAAAATGTAAAGGCATAAGCTTACAATATTAGCAGGTTATTTAAATAAAATTGCAATTATATACTTTTTAAAGATCTTGAATTTGGCCCACAGGACACCAATTGAACAGGCCGCTGTAAATTTACAGTAGTCAAGATACAAGATAGAAAATCAGTTAATTTATCATTACACAACAGGGTTGTGGAGCAAGATTTAGATGTAGTTCCCTCTTTGCTGTTCATAAAAAAAAAATATTCATAATATATAGAGTAGATTAATTGAAGAGATAAAAATAAGGTAAAAATAAAGAATACCAGTACACACAGAAATAATATTTCACAATATATGTAGTAGCTGAAGTAAGTCTGTTCATTGCCCTGTAACTTTTTCCACCACTACAGATGGAGGTAGATGGAGACTATCTTGGGTACATCATCATTTGTGCAAAACAAACTGCTAAATAAAAAAGGGCGTAGACCTATAAGGAGTGCTGCAGTTAACATAATTGTTTATGAATAGCATTTGATTTAGCTCATTTCTTGCACAATCTAAGGTACAAAACGGTACGCTTGTGTTTCCAGAGTGAAAAGTGGTCCGCCTGTGCTCTCTGTTACTACACAATCCTCACCTAGCAGCAAACAGGGTCTCCCTTTCTACTTTTATTGAATTTGCAATAATAAAATCTTTGCAATTTCCTGTGTTCTGTGTGTGTCTCATGGAGCGAGGTAGAGATGGCAACTGGGAGACACTTGATAGAGGCAACAGTATTAATTGTGATTTTTTATGAGAACGCCTTCAGACTCTCTCTCCTTGCTTAATAACCTGTCTCCCAGGCAGCTGCTCAATCAACCCTTATCTTTGCTCTCATGTCACAAAGACGTGAGACGCACAGCGACCCAACCACATACACACATGCAAACGTGCACATAAAATAAGTTGATAATCAGATAGAAAGAAAGAAAGAATGAAAGAGAGAGATCTGTTATCAAACTCTGCACGTTAGGTTGGAGAATCCAAAGTTCTGGCTCCTATCCTGCTGCCTCAGTGTTTGGTCTTTCAATTCCACTTTTATACTTTCCTTACTTAGCAATAATGGTGCCAGCATCGCAGTAGTTTTAATTTGTCATAGCAGAATTCAAACCAAATGACCCCCCTCACTGTGTGCTTCCACATATTAAATGCAGAGTGATATGGAACTGGGAAACCATGCTCTGTTGTTTTTGAATGGACTAGGGTTATGTAAATGATGAGGTACTTAAAATATTTAATGATTTTTACAGAGTGCTTTTTAATGCTCTTGGCTCATTGGGAGTTATTGAGAGGACTACTGAGATTACAGATGGAGTGTGAACGAGTAGCATCTCTCATGAGTGTAATTGACTTTTTACTGTTCATCTATAACTCTTTTTTTTTCCTCCAATTATTCCTCACTCACTTTTCCAACTGTTTTCATCATCCAAACATCAAACCCCTACATTTCCCTTAATATCTACACCTCTAACCTCCCTCTATCATCCCCACATTTCCCTTAACCTTGTTCCCAGGTGCCTTTTTGCTGCCCTACCTGTTGATGGCGGTGTTCGGTGGGGTCCCTCTCTTCTACATGGAGCTGGCTCTCGGCCAGTTCCACCGCAACGGCTGCATCTCCATCTGGAAACACATCTGCCCCATCTTCAAAGGTAACCGGAGGAGTGGAAAGAAAACAGAGCAGATGGAGAAATGAATTAATAGCAATAGCTCAGATTAAAAGGTAAGAAGAGAACATGAGAAAACAGCATTTACAGACAGGAAAATTGGCAGTAAGACAAACAAAAAAAGATGAAGAAGGACAGTTTGACAATTCATTTAACCTCCTTGTCCCCCTCGGTACAGTTCCCCTTGAAGAACATCTCCAGCTCCTTGTACATCTGGTGATATGTACTGACTCTCTGTTATGGAAATTGTCACATTTCCATGCCAAATGCCAGATGCTCAGAAATGTGATAGTATGTAAATTGTTGTTGTTTGGAAATGTCACCCACTTACCCAACAGCAACTTGAATTAGTTTGAAAACACCACTGATGCCTCTTGAAGATCTGAGAAATGACTGATTGGTGTCCTATATGAGGTTCCTACGCAGTATGGAGTAGTATGGAATTTGATTTTAGTCATTTCAAGGTCTGGATAAGTATGGAAACAACAAAACATAAAACATAAAATTCAGAGTTCCTAAAAATAAACTGATCATTCATTCTTAGAAATAAACGTGCTAACTAGATCCATAAAGGGCTCTTCAGCTTGTCCCCCAGGAGTACCCTTTTTGGTTCTTGGTAGAACCTTTTGTAAAGGTTGCACATAGAACCCTTTCAGAAAGTTCCACCTTGAACCCAACATAAAGGGTTATACCTAGAACCATCTGTGAAAAGTTTCACCCAGAAGAGAGATGCGAGGTTCTTCAGAGAACTCTTCTATGTTGTAATCGTTTTACCCAGAACCCTCTCTTGGGGTTCTATCCAGAACTGTTTGATATCTGCATCATAAGGAGTCACAATCTTCTGGCATTTTTTTGGCAACATAATAGCACACATAGTTTGGATGTAACCCACATGTTGACAGTTGGATTTTAAAACCATTTATTTACATAATGAACATCTAGATTTTTATGCTCAGATTTCAAATGTGATCTACAAAAATCTACAGGGAAGTCTGGAAATTTGAGTCTGGAAAGGTCTGGTATTTTGAAATGAAAAATGTGTTGGAACTGTTCACGTAGTCCACACATGTTTTTAATAAGATGGGAAGTTGATCAAGATAGTTCAAGTTTTAATTTTTCTTTACTTTCATTTTTGTGCTAAAGATAATTTTCTTCACTCATCCAGGGATCGGATTTGCAATCTGCATCATAGCTCTATACATAGCCTTCTACTACAACACCATCATGGCCTGGGCCTTGTACTACCTACTGTCATCATTTCAAACCACGCTGCCCTGGACAACTTGCTCCAACAGCTGGAACACCCTCAACTGTAACCGTTATATGTCGTCCGACCACAACGTCTCCTGGTCCAACTCGTCCACCTCCCCCGCCGAGGAGTTCTATACGTAAGTGCATGTAAGTCGGATGTAGAGGCGTAGGGGGAGAGCTAACCAGGAGTGAGATGTCAAGTGAAGTGAAGGAGGGAGGATGACTTCCAGAGAAAGATTACAGGGTTGGTTCTGGTGTTTTAAGAGGCCTGACAGATTTACCACCAGCCCGGTCTCCAAAACCCACTTCATCACTTGCTGTGAAGACAGAGCAGGAAGAAGTTATTAGATATTTCATAATGAGAATCACTGATCTCATCTGAGATGGTTAGAAGTGCAGGAGTGATACAGGAGTAACGTACTGTGGGAGGAACAAAATTTGGCATATTTTCATAGATAATATTTAGTGTGACAGTCAACTATGGACACACATAAGATTTTTTTTTTGCTGGTTATGAAATTGTGTCAGTTTAATACTGATGCCTCTATGTGACCTACATACTGTAAGCAAACGAGATTGTTAGTGAGAAAGTCAGCTATTTCTACCTAGTTACCCTTAAAGCCAGCCACTGGGACGGATTCTCCATGAAATGAGATGAAACAGTTTACAGCATGCAGACAGGAAGCGCCTGTGTTTACATTTTCCCATCCAAAGTTATGTTTTCCAGTAAAAATAAGCAGGAGAAGATTTTTATTTAAATAATTTTATTTTTGAAGTTATATTTTGTGGTTGTGGTGATAAAAACAATACTCCTTTTGTCCACAGGGTCCTCCAAAATCAACGCAACATAATAGTTCCTCGGAGAAGCTTTAGATCAGGAAAGACAACAGATTAGTGAGAATGTGGAGGCTTTATTTGATAGACTTTGGCGTTCATTCCAGCAGTTAGATAGAGTTATGGGGATAGAGTGCTATAAAAAGCAGTTAGTCGGGAGCCTTGGGAGCCATACGCAAGGCCCTGAAACTGGTGGTAATGGAGTGGTGGAGGGGTGAAGCTGAGATGCTACATAGACTCAGATGACAGCAAATATTCATCAACTGAAATGATCATTGGATGATAGGAAAGGCTGCTAACAAATAACAGTGAAATCATTGGTTGATAATTGAGAGGTGGTGCCTCAGTGTGATGGTGAAATATAATATTTGTCTACCTGCTTGAACTTGTGCTAAAAGCTTCATTCAATGTAGTACAAAGATATATATAGAATATATCATCATTAAGACAATCAGGGGTTAAATAAGTCACATAGCCCATGGTGTGTTTATTAAATATTAAAAAGTAAAAAATTAAATTATTTTCTTTCCTTTCTTTTGTTCTACCTATATTTTAACTGAGAAATACATTGAAGTAGAAATCTCATTTACAATGCAGTCAAGTAAAAAATAAAAGCTCTTTGACACAAAGAAACTCAAACGAGACACAGAGATAAAAGTTTCAATGAAAAGTAAAACAACAACAACAAAAAACAATACAAGCCAAAATAGTAAAACCATTATGAATTAATAAAAACAATTTAGGCCTAATGATTCAACTGAAACAAGAACAGCTGGAAGTAAAGTATGCTAAATTTAAAAGTTTAAATCACCCCAAGGATAAAAATGAGGTGAGCTTTAGTTTTAATTTTGTTGTTCAACAGTCTTATCAAAGTTGTCAAGTATAACTTATGTTTTTGCTTCTGTTGACCAGTGAACAATTTGTGCTTAAATAAATATTGCAACAAAGCAGTCGGCTCTCACTTCACTCTAAATTACTGTGCCAAAGTATGAGCTCCCCTTTTAGTAAAGGGAGCAGGTGGAAGACGAGAGAGGTAAAAGATAAGGAGGAACAGGGAAGAAGAATTGGTCACTTTTTAGATTGTTGGAAGATAAAAAGACAAATGAGAAAGTAGTGAGAAAAGTCTGAAGCAGAATTTAAATTTTTCATTCCAGACTGAGTTCCTCTGTTTCAAAAACACACTACTGCTGAAATTTAAACTGATTATTTATATTTTTCTAAGTCCTTGCCAATCTTTGGCACGATGCTTTCTCAGTAATGAACTGGACTCAGCCAAGTTGGATTTTTGTTTTTACTGTAACATAAAACCGGAGCTGTGTCAGAACAATGTCTTTCTTATTCTTGACTGCTGTGGGACTGCACAGTCTACTGGCTCAGTCTTATCAGCTGCTCACTAGACCGTATCCGTGTCCACTGAGACAGATTCAGGGTTTATCCGTAGTTGACTTTTCCTAATACAGGTTTAAAAGTAACAAATTCCGCGTCTCAGTCTGGCGCCAGAATTTCCTGTTTTCAACATAAATCACGTCTCTGTTTTATCGTTCATGCTCTGTGTGCTTAACCTGTGACCAGATTTTAACCTCGCTGTTCATTTCATCCTCCTTTTTTGCCCTGTACTGCGGTTTTTACTTTGTCTTGTGTAAACGTCTTATATAAATATGCTATAAAGTCAGTCAAGGCCCTATTTTATTGTTTTTATCTAGTCTTCTCTAAGATGAGCTGTCATTGCTGCTCATTTAATCTGTAAGTGTCATGTACAGTATCTGTGTACATTTGTCAGAGGATTAAGCTCTATCATTCTCATACTGGACGAAAGAGTTTGTGCTCCTGTATTTTCTCTTCTGTCCTGCTATTTATTACTCTTGCTTACCCATCACATATACCTTTATTTTTCTAACTTTTTTGTATTTGTTGCTGTACCTCTGTATGTAACCCTTCCTCCATGCTCTGTCTTTTGCCTCTGCTTTTCAAATTTCCAAACAACCCTTCTATCCACCCTCTTTGTATTCTCACTTTCCCTTATCCTGTCTGTCACTTTTTGTTATTCTCCACATTTTCTCCTTCCTTTTACCTCCCCTTTTCTTCCTTCCCCTACTGTCCTTCACTTTTCCTTGATTTCGATGACTCCCCCTTCCCTTTTATGTCATCTCCCTAAATGCAATTTCACCCTTTTCCCTGTAATCACTGTCTACTCCTCATCTCCCCTCTTTGCACCCTCTTTGACCTCCCCTCTATACCCCAACATGACTTCTGCCTCGTGTCCTCCATTCAGTCGCCAGGTGTTACAGGTCCACCTCTCCCCGGGTCTGCACCAGCTGGGCTCTGTCAGCTGGCAGCTGGCCCTCTGCCTTCTGTTCATCTTCACCATCGTCTACTTCAGCATCTGGAAAGGAGTCAAGACGTCTGGAAAGGTAACTGAAGGGGCGCCTGCATGGCTGATGGTGGTGTCAGTTAGAGTGGATGGATGGATGGATTGATGAAGCCAGAGAAGCAGAGACAAGAACGGTTGTTCTCCTGTCATCTCTTCACTCTCAGTATCATTCATCATCAAAAGCTTAAACTTAAAAAGGTTTGTGGTTCAAACCTCAACAACCAAACTAAAAAAGGCCCAGACAGGCCTCCAGCTTTTGCCTTTGTAAAAGTTGCATAGAAAAATTTGTCTCCAAAGGGAGATGTGCAAAATCTGACAGTTTCCTCAGGTGACATAACTTGAATCAGTGAAGACTACAAGTTTGAAAATGGAAAAAAATCTAGATGTGTGAAGTTATAAAGAAATAACTTCTCATCTCTGCTTGAGGCTCAAGGCTAAATTAGCTGCTACTAGCAAAGTTTTGACAAGGAAGAATAATGAGTGGAATAAAAATGATGATATCTCTGGTAATGCTGCGTTGATTGAGATCTGACCTTTTTTAATTGTTCATTGTCAAGTGTGACATTGTTGTAGGGGTGCAGTGCAAGGACCTGGGGTTGGTTATTGTTTGGGTTTTAATGATTCCAATTCTGCTTATTGATACTAGTTCTTACCAGTTCACAATTCTATGAGTGTCCTCCTGCATTCTTCACAGCAGAGTAGTTTGAAATGCTAATTACCGCAGATAAATGTTACCACTTGAAAAACTGAGCTAAGCTAACGTTAGATAAATAAACATAACAACGATGGTCTCTTTTCTGGCTTCTTTAGTATTTTGGCATTCAACTCACGTGTCTAAAGGTGCAGACAGATACGTTAGATATGTTTTGCAGTACATGGTTTTAAATTTGAAACTAGGGCAAGTGAACAGTGTTCCTAAAAAAAGCCCCTGATCCAGTGGTGATTTGTTTCATAGTATGTTTTACCAGTGTTACCATTCATTTCAGTAGTTTATTATAGAGTGTGACTGGATATCAGCTGCTATGACTGACTGGACTGAAAAGTTTATCAACAGAAAAGCGAAATGTTTTGTTTTTCCTCTGTCTGCATCAGGTAGTTTGGGTGACTGCTACCTTTCCCTACCTTGTCCTCCTGGTGTTGCTCATCCGTGGGGCAACTCTGCCAGGGGCCTGGAGGGGTGTGCTCTTCTATCTCAAACCTGACTGGGAGAAACTGCTTAACACTACAGTAAGTTTTTCATTAATCTTGTTGTTTTAAAATTTCATCATGCAGTTATCTTTGTATAAACTTCTTATCTTAACATACATTGTTTACCATCATCAACTCTGTAAGGTGTGGATCGATGCAGCAGCTCAGATCTTCTTCTCACTGGGTCCGGGTTTCGGGGTACTCCTTGCCTTTGCCAGCTACAACCCGTTTCACAACAACTGCTACAAGTGAGTTTTTCTTGAACACACATTTCATTATATAGTAAACCTTGCTACTTTGCATTGTTTCATAGAATTAGCATTTTTATTCTAGAGATGTCTGTATAAAAATAATGAAATACAATTCACACAGAGATAAAGCTGTCTGGGAAAAAAAAATGTTTTAAGAAGAGATTTAAAAGCAGTGATAGATTTTGCAGACCTAATATCAGCAAGTAAGTCCGTCCTGTCCGGCTGTGAAACCCTGATTGCTCTTAGTCACCAGACGTGCTCTGGGAATGACCACAAAGCCTCATGGTTGTACCTTGAAGGTCAGCAATAAAATTTGACCTGAAAATAATCCAGCAGCATTTTGAGTTAATTGAAGGCAACGAGTAATACCTGTGTAGTGGGCATTACAGAAAACTAAATGGGAAACATCAAGGGATGGACAACCGTTTTTACGTCCCCAAGGGATAAGAATGATCTAATTTTTGAAATTAATTTAAGGTGAAAGAAAAATGACTGAACAACCTTCTTTACTTGCTCATCAAATCAAAGGCCAAAATCAAATAAAACAACAAATCTTTTGCATTTGCCTTAATGTTATGTGAATGGGCTCCAAGATCAAAGACTGTCTGGCTGTAAGAATCGGTTGTGGCAAACCAAATAATTTCCATTTTGTAGTTGATAAGTTATAGGAAGTTTCAGCAACTATACTGTAGATTGAACCCTGACCTGACTACTTTCTCCTTTCTCCATCTCAGAGACGCTTTGGTCACCAGCTCTGTGAACTGTCTGACTAGCTTTCTGTCAGGTTTCGTCATCTTTACTGTTCTGGGCTACATGGCGGAGATGAGGCAGCAGGACGTGGATGCTGTGGCCAAGGATGTTGGTAGGAAAACACACCAACACAATCCCAAATATATACATAAGAGTCTTAAACAATTTAAACATTTAAAATGAATTGAATTTAATATTGTCAAAATAAGGCCTTATAGATATTTAATTTTGTTTATGTTTTTACTTGACCTTTTGTATGGTTAAATAAATGCTACAGTTATTGTTTATGTCAGTGTATTGCTTTACACTCTTGACCGTGGAGTGTGTGCAAGCTCTGGCATGAATCAGCCAGTTGTTGGGAAAGAAAACAAAACTTCTTGCACCTTCCTACTAACAAGCTCACATTAGCTTGTTGCCTCAGAGAGAGCAAGAGTGTCATAACTTGCAGCAGAGTCCGGCAGAGTCTGTTGTAAAAGCAATATGAATGTGAGTATTATTCAAGTACTTGGTAAATAATTCCTCTTTGAGGGCTTAAAATCTGTTTTGATTTTCCGTTATGTCCTTAATGATTAAATATTAAATTTAATTCTAAGTGGTATTAAAAGGTCTTAAAAAGTCTTAGACCGGAGCACCCTGACGGTACCCTGGCACAGCTGTGAATTCAACATCAAAATATTTTTAACCTGTGTCTGTTTTTGTCTCCCCAGGTCCCAGTCTGCTGTTTATCATTTACGCAGAAGCCATAGCAAACATGCCTGCTGCCACTTTCTTCTCCATCATCTTCTTCCTCATGATCATTATGCTGGGTCTGGACAGCACGGTTAGTTTGTTGATTACTCATTTCAGTGCTAAAGTTATGACACCCAGGTCAATGTTCTGTTTGCTAAATGTTCTTTGTCTTCTCACATGTTTCTCTCTACCTGAATTGGTTGTTGCCCAGTGCTCAGCTTTTACAGTATGTGCTCTCTCAAACCTAGAAAGCAGAGCTTTCATATTTGCCTTGATATATAGACAAATGCTTTGTTCTGTTTCACTTGTATTTGCCCGTTGTACTCGTTGCTCCATAAAGGTGTCAGGTATTATTTGTCTTCGCTGTTCCATTTTGGATAACAGTCAACGAAAACAATGTGATAGGACTTTCATATCACTGTTGTGCGGCGATCTTGTCTCCATAAGCCTGTGTTTATCTGCTCTGAGGCAGCCAGCTGGAGAGACCCATAAGGCTCTTATCACATACTGATAATCAGTGTAGAATCAGCATCAGGGGGTTGCTATGCTCCTCCATTTTATGGCTGAGGATATTGCTAAGAAACGTGTCCGTGGACTTGGATTCATGTTGGATCAGGTTAATATTTTGTCTCTTCATTTTTTTGTCATTGTGTGAAGGTTATGATACACAAAGCATCAGTGTTATGTGGATCGTCAAATCATACCACTGCTGGATTGATTAGATTAAACAGCTGCTCAGCAACATCTTGATAACAGTTAACATTTAGGTTCTTAAGCTTCTCAGTCAGGGTAAAGATTGTCAGAAGTATTAATACTTTGATACTTTCGATAATATATAATTATGCTATCAAAAGTACATTACAGCTTGCAGCAAAACCAGACATTGTTCACTGACTTTTTCTGTACAAGCATTGTGTGCAGGGTTTTAATTTAAAAAAAAAGGAAAAACTTATCTGGCACCACTTTACAGTAAGAGTGCCCTTATGATGAAATGATTGATATATGATTTATAAATGTTCATAAGTGGGTTGTAAACACTTCATAAATCATTAATAAACAATTATAAACAAGTTATAACACAGTTTTCACAATGATATTGGCTCACTAGTTGGCAAGATCCAGTTACTGCTCAAAACTAATTAATTAT
Source organism: Lutjanus argentimaculatus (assembly GCA_034769285.1). Lineage (NCBI taxonomy): Eukaryota > Metazoa > Chordata > Actinopteri > Lutjaniformes > Lutjanidae > Lutjanus > Lutjanus argentimaculatus. The sequence goes on from JAWZSL010000091.1 coordinate 279,003, forward strand.
TTAGAACTAGGAAAGAGGAGCTTTATTGTTAACACATGACCATTTATTAGAGCTACTAACTTTCATATTTGGAGGTCCCTTTGGGCAAAAGCGGAAGTGTTTCTACTGTAGTAACCAAAAAATATAACGTCAGAAGTCAAATTATCTAAATAAAAAATTTCCTGTGTCCTTTCATCTGGCTAACGGACTACTCACTGTAACTTTGCCTGGAAAAATGTAAACACAGACTTGTTTCATCTGACTTCGACCCAATCTCTGGTGTTAAGAATAACTATACAGAAATAGCCGATTTTCTTGTGGATGGACGCGTGTAGATCATATAAAGGCATCAGTGTTAAATTTAGACTATTTCATAACCAGTTAAAAATGCTTTGTATTAGCTGTAATGACTAAGATTGGACAATCGGTAACAACAAGTAAAGGAAAATTACCAACACCTGGAATTCTGGCCTGAACTTTTTTGACTATTAAGATATGCTGACGACGAAGTATGTGATGAAGGTGACAGGTATAAATGCTGCTGATGGAGAGACAAAGTAAGTTAAGTAAGCAATGACATGACATCTGAGGCTTAACAGTACAGATAAATGTGGACTCACTATTTGACAACAGGTCACTGTTGCCTTTTTATCTAATGTGTTGTAACAGCTTATTTGTGATTTATAAAGTGTTTACAACCTAATGGTGCCTAAGGGTAGTCTTATTTTAAAGTGGAGGGTGGGTGGCCCAAGGCAATGTAATAAAGTGTCCTTGTAGTGGAGAAAATGCAGTGCAGTGCCACTGCCCTACATGTTAGAAAATCAGTTGACCTCTATGTGCCTCTTAATAGTTACATTTTTAATAGTTCCCTCTGTGTTTTTATTACAGAGGTGTAGTAGTTGTTGTACTTTAAGTCTCTAATGTACAGTATAATATTTGTATAATGTCAAGTAGCTGAGGTTTTTCCACATTCTCAACTCTCTGAGTCTCTGATGAGTTCACATCGGCTCATTTCTTGGTCCCTGGTGTCCTCTCCAGTTTGCAGGGCTGGAGGGGGTGATCACAGCTATGCTAGATGAGTTCCCTCATATTCTGGTGAAGAGACGAGAGTGGTTTGTCTTTGGCCTGGTGTGTGTCTGCTACCTCGGAGCTCTCTCCACACTCACATATGTAAGTTAACCACATTAGACACAGCTTGCTATCTACTATATAATATCATAAAGCATCATGCTCAAAAAATACCTTCAATATCACACAGAGAAATCAGTAATTTATCACACATACACCCAATAAGCCACATTTAATCAAGACTTTTCTACATCCTCAATTTCCTTTCATATATACTGTAGACCAATAAAAAACTAAAAGTATCTTAAATGTTACTGCTGTAGTTAACTAGTTATTAGTTAACAATTAGCTGAAATCAGATTAGAGCAGTCTCCGAGCAGTAATCCATTTATCTCCAACCTTCATTATAGTAAGATAGTGACCAACATACGACACTGCTCGATCAGCTCTCAGAGCAAATTTACCCGATCATTGTCTTAGACTTTGTACAGTAAAGCCTGTTGTATTAGAGAAAAGCTTGACAGAAATTCTCCCTCGTCTTGTCTCCTGTGTCAGGGAGGAGCCTTTGTGGTGAAGCTGTTTGAGGAGTATGCTACAGGCCCTGCAGTCATCACTGTGGTCCTGCTGGAAGTCATCGCCGTTTCCTGGTTTTACGGTAAGTTTGAGTGACCGTGACGATCATTTGCAATCTTACTCTGAATGACAGCAAGTCATGAACTGTTGGGGTTGCATTAGTATGATACTGTGATCGCCTCAGCCCTGTCTATTCAGTTATTTAGTTAGTGATTGTAGGGCTCTTGTAAACTGCTGTGAGACATTTTTTTCACATTTTTCACCAAATGTGAACGCTGAGAATTCCATATTTTGGACCCTTGGTGCAATATACTAAACTGAGATTATGAGGTGCAGGCATGAGTCTAAGGAGACAAGAGCTACATGTGGAATAAGTATGAAATTGATCATTGCATAAATATGTCATGAAGATATTTGGAACTTAATATTCATTGTGTGTGTCTGTGTGTGTGTTCCAGGTACCAACCGATTCTGCAATGACATCCAGATCATGCTTGGTTTCTACCCGGGTTGTTTCTGGAGGATCTGCTGGGTGGCCATCTGCCCCTGCTTTCTGCTGGTGAGGCTCATGTATTCTCACACACACAACACACACACACACACACACACACACACACACACACACACACACACACACAAAGTTGCGTGTGCACATGAAGATGCAGTAGTTACAGCATTTGTCATTTTCTTTAATTTACAGAATAGTTTGGTCATTTTCATCCTGATGTTTGATTCCTCCTTTTGTCCCCGTGTCCAGTTCATCATCTTCAGTTTCCTGGCCTTCCCTCCAGAGGTCAAGTTGTTCGACTACCACTACCCACCATGGACTACTGTCCTTGGCTACTGCATTGGGGTGTCCTCATTCATCTGTGTGCCTACTTATATGGTCTACCACCTGCTCAATGCCAAGGGCACATTCAAACAGGTACAGCATTAGTCCTTTCTTTTCTTTTCTTTTCTTTTCCTTTCCTTTCCTTTACTTTACTTTACTTTACTTGTCAAATGTGTTTTCTACATAGTTTCCCACTTGTCCACTCGCTCTGTCTTTCTGTCCCCTCCCGCTCCTTGTCCTCTTACTGACACCACTCCAACGACAGGGATAACCTCTGTTCCCTTTCTTCTCTGTGCACTGTCGGGGTCTACCCTCTCCAGTAAACACATGTCTGGAGATCAGATCAGGATCAAAGGAGCACAGAGGAGGCACAGGCCAGAGATTAGCAAGGAAAAAAAACCATGACAACTTCCAGGCCCCATACATCTTACACACATGCATACATGTAGGGTATTACCTGGTGAAACACACACATCCACATTCTGCAACGCATGTGTAGGCTGACAGGTTGTGAGATTTGAAGATGAAGGCTAAACTGAGGGAGACTGGCCTTCTGCTTTAGCATCAGAACATCCTGTGTAACAGACTGAGTGTAGCCAAATCAGCATCACTGATTAACTTAGTCTTAAAAAGAGGTTGTTTCTATGTTGTTGATTTGAACTATGCATCTTCAACTCTTTGCTAAAATCTTCAGGTATATTTGCTCTTTGTATTTGCACTTGTGACTTACATAATAACTACAAATACAAAATGTCCTCTTCAGTATTATTATCTTCTGACAGCCTTTGGTGGTGTTGACAGAAGGTAGGAGGACATCAAAGAGGCCGGTAGAAAGACCATCTTTGGCTGTTCTCCAGTATTGACACTGCTGCCAGGGCACACAATGAAGGCACTGTCACACGCTGTCAACACACAGGATTTGTGTTTTTGTTTTGTTTTTTTGTTCATGTGAATGTGAAAGATGAGGGTGTCTGTGTAAAGAGACAGATGAGGCTGAGCAAGGTCAAAATGTTTGCGTGTCGCTTGTCTGGTTTGTTTATTTACTCTAGGGGTGTTGTGATCTACCAGGCGGACAATAACTGTGATATTTAAAAAATTAAATATTGATATTATGTTAATAATACGCATACGATAATATTATGTAAATAATCTAGCACCTCTTCAACATACTGTATGCTCTCTCCACCTCCCTACACCTGTATTTTAAGTGTAATTCATTTGCCAGAAAAGAGACACCATAAACACATTTAAAGATGACTTTGACTGATAGCTGATATTATCTATAGATATTGCAATAACATCATTATTGTGAATTCTTTCGGCCAAGATAATCATGTAGTGAAATCTGCTGTTGTGACAGCCGTAGTTCACTCTCTCGTAAACTCACTATAGATGTGAATATTCTTGTTCCTCCTTATTCTGTATCAAACAATGTTTTGATCATGTCAGATGTGTTTGAGATTAGAATTAGAAGTATTAGTTAATCAATTAAAAAATTAGCCTGCAAAGGTTTTAATCACTGATTGATCATTTAAGTCATCTTTTTGAGCTAAAATTTCAAATATTAATAAATGAAAATGAAAATTAGAGAGTAGAAAAAAATGAACTGGAACCATATTGTGTGTTTAACTAAAAAAAATTTGATTTGTCGATTTGATCATCTTTGATTTGATCAACACAGCAAGCATAAGGAGGCATTGGTTCATATGTTTATTGACACTGGAATATCTACATGACTGAGTCAACTGCCTTCACAAAGCGTTGTGTTGTATTGTTATACCTATTCTGAACTTCTTAAATCTTGCCCCTGACAAATACCCCCTGTATTATAATAAAAATAACTAAAACTAAAACAAAGCTAAACTTTTTTCAAACAATAAAAACTAACTGAAACAAGCAAGCCCACTCGTTAAACTAACTGAAACTAAACTGAATTGCAAACAAAAATTAAAAAGCGAAAGAAAAAAATAATGAAAAATGCAAAACTATAATAACTCTGGTCTCTAATATACCTGACAAAGACTAAGTCAATCGAAGCCTTCTAGTGGCCCTTTCTTCTTCATCTTACCCTTCTGTTTGTCTCCGTCTCTTTATCACAGCGTCTGTTAAAGAGCATCACTCCAGAGCCCAGCAGTGACCAACACAGAGACTTCATTGTCACCAACGCAATCTGACCAAACCCTGACCAACAGAAGGTGCCACTCTAAGCTACATAGAGCGCCCTCTTCTGGACAAACTGCAAAACTACAGGACAAGGGGGCTACCTTTCACCGTCTTTGCCTCTTTTCATCACATCTCATAAACTTGTTTTTAGCTGTTTCACACCAAGATGTAGAGATGGATGTGGAGTCAGGTGGAGCCAGGCTGCAGTAGCTTTTTTGTTTCATCTCAGTTTAGTTTGATTCCTTATGCTGATTCAGTTTTGAAGGAGCTGTCTGAGCTTATTTTTCCACTCACTAAATCATTTAGTGACCGACCTTTCTTCAGGTTATACAGCTGTAACAAACATTTTATACAGTTATGTTACTGCACATAGAACTCAGTCTGTCAATCAGGCCAGATAGTTACATTTCGACCCCCTCTCACTGTGTATGGTTGTGTTTTCATATTATTATGTTGTTAAGTTATGCATTCTTATTTGTAGCAAAATTCAGGTATCTTTTTACATCTGTTACTGAAGCCAAATATATGATATCTGTTCTGTTCATGTTTCTAAAGATGTTTCAATATTGTAGTTGCGTCGTTACATTGTGTTCACTGTCAGCCTGTGTTTATTTGGTGACATCTTGGATGAACGACAGATTTGCAATGAGTTCCCTACACTGTGAAGCACTGTCTGGAAATGACATGAATGTGTGTGTGTGTGTGTGTCTGTCTGTGTGTGTGTGTGTGTTGTGTGTGTGTGTGTGTGTGTGTGTGTGTGTGTGTGTGTGTGTGTGTGTGTGTGTAAAACAAAGACTGTTATAATGTCCAGAGGAAAAAATGGATCACAGACAGAACCAACCAAGTGTATTCATCACTCTATAACTGCAATATGAGATGTGTATTTATTTTATAATATATCATTGCCGTTGTTTTGACTTCTCATACTTCAGTATGTATCCATTACATTTCATGACACAGTCTTGATGGTCCTTTCATGGTTTAATCAAATATTGCATTACAGTCAGTAATAGAAACCAAATATGGATCAGAGCTAATAACATCATCAATGGCATAGTCTGAAAATCTGCATTACTGCTCTTTACTTTCTACCAAAAATTTGTGTGTGTGTGTGTGTGTGTGTGTGTGTGTTTGCACATGTGCCTGAGTGAATGTCTCTGTGTGTATGTAGGAGCAGGAGTTAAAATATGGCGAGTACTGTACATCATGTGTATTTACTAGTCGGTCTGATATTGGTGTATTCTATCCTGTGAATACCTGTCTCCTCTCTCTATGGATGTGTGTGTGTGAATGTGGATGTGTGGTTAGTTCTTGTGTGGGCTTGAGTGTTTTGTGTGTGTGTATATGCACCTTGATTAGTGTGTCGGTGCACGTACGGATGGTTGTGCAAAAAAGGATCAGAGGTGTTCAGACCTTTCATGTGTGCATGCTGTGATGTGTGTGTATACTGTACTTCAAATGTGTGTATGTGTGCGTGCGTGTGTCTGTAATGTGATCTCTTGTCTTGTCAACTGCCAAAATATATTATGAAGGACATAAACTCCCTCTTGCCTCTCTTTCTCTCTCGTACCTCTCGAGCTTATGTAAGATCTATGTATGTCAATAAAAGACTGTATTGAGAAATACACCTGTATAGAATAAAGATATATAAATATATGGGAAATAACAGATAATAAAGATATATGGAAAGAAACAACCTGTCTTCTGATAGCTGATTCTTTTATTTGTTTGTCAGTCCATTTGACACTTCAGTTTTGTTTTATTTTATCCTCTAAAGCAGTGATTTTAGTCTGAGACTAAAATTGTCTTAAGGCATTTACAGTAAAGTTTCTCTATTCTATAAAAGTCTAATAAGGGTCAAATAAAGAGTCTTAACACTGTCCAATTCTAGTTTTTGTATAATCTGATACAAAGTACAGCTTGTTACATCCTGTTTGTGTACTGTAAAGGTGTGATCAATCAATACTATTTCACTCCCATTCACCGAGTCCCCCCTTGACACTGTTTGGAGCCCTGCTGGGTCTTCATTCAGATATCTGAAAGAACCACAACCTGACACTGGATACTGTGAAAGATATATAATGTAAATTTTTGAGAGATCCAAAATTGAGAGGCAACATTAAGTTTGGATCAAGGGGGTGTAATCAATCACCACCTTGCAATAAAACACTTCAACCATGTCACATATTCAGTCCTAAGAAAAGACAACAACAGACAAAGGTCTGACCAGAGCTGTAGTGCTTTACAGGTTGTGTATCAACTGTCTTTATTTAATTTATATTTTATTTTGTCCATTCTGTGTATTCTGCAGTCACAACATCTATTTTGATTAGATTTAAGGGGGAAAAAAATGTGATATTTTGTTAACTCTGTAAATGTAGATGTCAACTGTCAGATCCAACCATCTGATGGAGTTGTCTGCATTTAATAAAAATCACTAGGAGGGTGGCCTGCTACAAGGTTTAATAGCTAAGAGTTTGATCTTTTAAAATATGTTTTTCCTGCATAACTGAAGAGTAAAATTCAAAAACCCTCAAAACATGTTCTTTTCTCAGGATTCTCAAGAATGAGTGATAAATAAAATTGACTTGACTTGTCCTAAAATTGCTGAGAACCATTTAAGAAAGGGGTACTACTGTACACCTACAACATTAATAGCAATCTGCACGCCAGCTGTGTAGATAAACATGTGCACACATAGATACAAGGCCTGAATTTATGTTGTAATGACCAGTCAATCAAAGGATCATGACAGGGAAATAATTGCTCAAGACTCGTATATAAGACCGAAACATGACTCTATAAAGACACATGACAGATACAAACATTTTTCATACAGAATCCTTACATGTGCTCTCCAAAGAACTGCAGTCAAGACACAAACAAGCATCAGCTTAGACACCCATAAGACACACACAAGCATTAGCATTCACAAAACTCTTAATACCACTAAATAGAGACTACTGGTCTTCTGGTAGTATCAAGTGAACATATTGATTCATTGATAGGAGTGGGTGTTAGAATCCCTGAAAGGATTGGCAACAGGGAAAATAAGATGTTTTGTATTGTGCTCCTCCTAGCAGGTTTACCAGATAAAACTCAAATGTGGTCAGGAAATCCTTAAAACCTTGATAAAGCTGGATTGTTAAGATAGTGATGTTTACAAGTGGTTGTTCTGTAGTGTCCACCCAGTGAAGACAGAATGTGAGGTGGTGAGATTCTGTGCTTCAACACTACCAGATCAAAACTACTTAAAACAGTGGCAACAGGATCAGTAGGTTTTTATCCAATTTGGCATGCTGTGTCTGTGGGGCTTCTTGTGAGGTTGCTCTCTGTATGTCACTGTTTACTGATTCTGTGTTTATAGAGGATAACGACTCTGTTAGACATTTTTAGTGACTAGATAATGAGCTGCCAGCTCAGATTTGGCACACAACTCAAGCGAGACAGAACAACATCTGGGATGTTATGTTTTATTCGTGATACACTTGAAAACAATTACAGCATACTCATTTATGGAAAAGCATGTTCTGTCTGTATGATCTGACTGATTTAAAAGTAGACTGACACAACAGTGAGAAATGAGCATCATCTCGATCAAAGGCTCCAGCAGAGCTGAACTCATCTGTTGCACTGAGCCTCTAAATACGCAGCTACCCCAACCTGTCTGTATCTGCAGGTGTGTGTGTGTGTACATATATTAGTGTTCAAAAGTTTGGAATTTGGAGGGGTTTGCAGAAAAGTGATGCTTATGGAGAACAAAGCACTGTACAATGATTTAACCAGACTGACAACTGAACCAGCAGAAAGAGATAATTTCTGAAAACTGGAGCCCCCCAGGGCTGTATGCTCTGCCCCCTTCTGTTTATGCTGTATACCCATAACTGAAGCCCCCGACATGGACTGAACTCGCAGATGACACCACAATCATCAGCCGGATTTCAAACAGCGATGTAACTTCATATTAGGAGGAACTAAACAGTCTTACAGAGTGATACACAGAAAACAACATACTGGTCAATATAAGCACAACCAAGCAGCTGGTTGTTAATTTTAGAAAAAAAAAAGGAGGCAAAGGTGCTCAGCCCTGTCTACATCAGTGGTGGTGAGGTGGAGCAGGTGGAGCAGGTGGTCAGGTGTCTGGGAATCAACATCACAGAGAACCTGTCATGGACATCACACATCTCCACCCTGGTTCAGGCTCAGAAACACCTGTATTTCTTAAGGAAACCTGGAAACTGATGGAAAACTGATGGAAACATCACAAACTGGGTTTAGATGTGCACAGCCCAGGACAGGAAAATTCTATAGTGGGTTATTATAGATATAGCCCAGAACATCATTGATATCCATCTACCAAGCATCAGTGATATGATGGAGGTGAGGTGCCTGCACAGAACCCATAGAATGCTAAAAGACAACATCCACCACAGCCACAGCCTGTTCACCCTGCTGCCATCAGGCAGAAGATACAGAATTATCTGCTGCCGTACCACCACACTGAAGAGCAGTTTTTTCCCTGCGTGAGTCTGCTTAATTCACCACTCCTCCACATAAATTAGTTTGTTCTATGTTTTTATTTATTTCTTCAACCAACCAGTCAAACAAAATAAAGTCTCATTTTACAACCTTGCTGTAAATGATAAATAAAATCGCCTTGTATCCTTGTATTCCAAACTTTTAGTGTATGTGCACAAATGTCTCCTTGTCACCACTGATTACACCCACAACACTCACACACACACACACACACACACACACACACCAACACCTAGAGAACAAGGTAAAAGAAGGAGTATAGTGTTTAATTTCAGTATTGCTGAGAGGATGATTTTCAGCTCACCCCATCTGAGCAGTAGCCAGTAACAGATGTGCAGTAATACATTATGTAGCCAGTGAGAATAGTATATCCCGAGGCAGTGAAAGAAACTTTTAGAGGAGTTTCATCATTTCTTCTTCAGGTTTAAAATAAAACTCAAAATTGACATTTTCTGCTTTAATTGCACCTCCCTGGGTGTGCACATTTCTCCTATATTATGTGCGAGTGAGTGTGTGTGTTATTGTGGCAATTTCCTCTGAGCTCCCTTCCCCTGACTGATGGGCACATCCTGTGTTCTCTGTCTTGCCTTATCACCGCAGATCTATATTAAACAGCGCAGCACAGCCGCGTATCCCTCCACCTCTGCTGTACCTGTCATCTCAGCATCAGCCGAGCTGCCTGCCTGCCAGCCTCTTTCACTATCAGGTGTCTATCACGACCTCCAGCTCATTTCATCTCTTTTTCCAGCTCTCATATCTTCTTATTTCTTCTCTTTTATATTAATTTGAGCGAGCCAGCCTGAGCTCTGTTTGTGTGTGCATGTATGTGCCTTCTCTCTTTCTCAAATATGTCTTGTGGATGCTGTCATTTTGAGAACTCCCTCATGGGTTTTGTTTAGCCTTTTGTACTGTGATAACCCCAATGCTTCATCGCCGCAGCTCACTTTGACTCTCCGCTTTCCAGAGAGCAGCTGAGTTTGACATATCTTTCAACTCTCTCTCTGTCTGTCTCCCCTCAGTTCTCCATATAAATATTTTTTGACAGCGATCCCGAGGGTCACTCCTTTTTTTATGACAGAAAAATCCTGGCATTTACTTCTCCAACTTGCTCCGTCTGTCCTATCCCTGTCTCTCCATTTTTTCCTCTATACCCAGCCTCTCTGCTGATCCCCTGATACTGCCGCACCCTCTGAAGAACAGGAAATGAAACTCTTTTTTCCCTACAATCTGTCGCTCCCGGCCTTTATCGCACAGAAACCTCGATTCCCCGCAATGGCTGTCTCTCACTCCCCTAATGAACTCATTTTGCACGAAGGGAGAATACCATCTTATCTCTGCAGAGAAGGCCCTCTTCTCTCTCTGTCTTTTCTCCATTGCTCGCTTCTCCTGCCTTCACAGTTCATATAACTGTTGCCAAGATACACTGAGAGGTCCTTGATCTGTTGTCTTCTCATTACAGGTGAGGAGATGAGAAAGACGAGGAGACAGTAAAATTATCTTTAAGAGTAACTCTTGGCTCCGTCATTCATGTATTATAAAAGTGTAATGTAAATGAAAAAGGAGAATTATTGAACCAACTTCAAAAAATACCTCTCTTGGTAACACACAAATGGATTAAGTCTTTTCAAATCAAGTTAACAAGTTGTATGAACATCAACGCTTTAAGTCAGATGTAACTAAAAATCTACTTTTTTTATCACTAGTTTGGATTAAAACAACTTAAATTTAAGGCAAGTCATCTTAAAAGTTTCCAATTTTCCAACTAAGTTTTGTTTGCTTTACCCAGGAAAAAATGCTGCTTTTAAAACTAAAGGTTGGTTTCAGGAAAATAGCTTTATAGTAATCTTAATTTGTTATGTTAGTTTGCTAAATATAATTAATATGATTGCTAATGTTAACAATAGCTAGTTTGGCTCCAATTCATGTGGACCATATGTGATCCCAAAGTATATATTTTCTTGCATAATACTTATGTTCTTTCACCAAGAGAAAATGGCAGCTGAACTTCGGGGGCACATTTACAGAAATAAGAATAGCAGGTTAAGGGCACGGGGTGTAATTTTAAGTTACTTTAATCCACAGAAGTTGACTGCCATCACTAATGCAAAGAGCTGTATGAGACTCGTTAAAACGGTTACATTCATTCAAATATTCATGAAATATACTTTTTACAGTGCACAATATGATGTTTTTATGCCATGTCAGATAACCACCATGCACCCCTAGTGAGCACCAGAAGACAGAACATTCAGTTTACGTTCATTGTCAGTCACTCAAGTAACAATTCAAGATGTATGAGTGTATGTATATTTGACATGAAGTCAAATTCTGTAAGTATTCAGTTTGGTAGAGATCATGGTGAATGCAAAGCCAAAGCATATGATTTACTTTATTTTTACACCCATCAAACCATTCAAAGACCTACTCTGTCCTGTACTGAAACATCTGCATATGCATCCACACCAAATATACCTATTATACATACGTATACATCTGTAACATACAATCCGTGTCTCAGTATTGTTTATAACTATTTAAACTGTTGTAATGTTGTTGCAATATCCTTTCATTCTGCACTGTTTGCACTGTCACTGTTTGCCTGCCTCATCCAAGTGCCTTTTTTATTATATAGATACAGTAGATAGAGGATGCTACCTCATAATATTTATCTTGGTTGTCTATCTTGTTTATTCTTCTCATTTCATCCTTTTATTCCTGTTTCTATCCTTTCATCATTGTTTCTATCCTTAGTTTTTATTCTTATTTCTCTGAGAGTTAGCAAATACAGCTGAAACAGTTTGATAATGATACAGTATTTAGTGTAATGTGCAAGACAGAGTTTCCTATTGGCTTCTAGTTGTTTCTTACAGATTTTTGCTAAATCTATTCATTGTCTTTATGCAACAGTAAATCCACATTCCCATTTCTTTCATCACTTAGAACATGGTAAAAAAAAAAAAAAGAAAGGGTTACAGTGGGGCAGAAGTACAATGAGTCCGGTGCACAGGATGATAGCAGATCAAATTAAGGTTTGTGTGAAAGCCTTAGAAACTGAAAGAAGAAATGATTACTGTGTCACCGACACAATGAAGGCAAGCAAATACAAACTCTTCAGACACATGGATGTAGAATAGATGAAGAGCAATGATATAAACAACACTAAACAAAAGTTACAGAAATTATGAACTTGCTAAATAAATGCTACAGCTTTGATCATACTGGTGGTTTTAAATGTTTAAGCCCATTAAAGGGTTATTACAACCGCAAATTCTGCTAGAACCCTTTTTTGCAGTATATTTTAAAAAATGCAACAGAGGAGTGAAGGAGCAGCTGTAGGAAGTGTGACCTCATGGCTACATAGTGTGTGTGAGGGCCAGTTAACATAGGGTTCTACTGACTGAGCAACCGTTCACATAAAATTTACACTTTTCCTTTTTCACATTTCTTACCTCTCCACGGGCATTAGTTTTCATTGAATGAAGTATGCTATAAAAGTCTTCTTTGACGGTCTTAAACGTCATTAATTAATATCTTACCTTTGTGTGTGCGTGTCAAAGTTACTGTAGTTTCACATGCAAAAGTTGCTCTACAGATCCTATCTCAGTGTGTCAAACACAGACAGTCTCAGATAAAATTACATGATAAATTTTATGTTTCGTTGCCAAGGTGTTATCCACGTTGGCTCACTGTTGTGATTTAACCCAACTGAAACATTGTTAACGATTCTGTTTACACCTGGACTTTTCATGCCATGACATGTGGTCTATTGACGCACTTTAACGAAAATGTTTTCTTATCACTGTTGGAAACTGGTGAAACTACTATGTTCTACATGCTAGAATGATTTAACCGTCTGATAACATTTCTTGGCATTCAACAATTAGTTTTATCTTGAGCTCTTTGTCACTGACAGTAAAAACACTCTTTCTGTTTCAGTTTCTTTCTTTACTGTTTCTTTATACTTCCAACAGACCTTATCCACACAGCAAGATAAACGACTGCAGCTAAACAAAGTAATACTGGATGAGTTTGATTAAGGTATGATTATTCTTAACCTCACAACCATGTGTTTTATAATAAATAAACCCACCTTGTACTTTGTTGTCTGTATGCCAGTTGGCATGAGCGACTAGTCAGCTAATTAGTCACACCAAAGAGACATGCATGTTGTTGCAGTCAAATCACTTTTAACTTGATATCAGAGTTTAATTAAACAGCATGGCTTAAACTTTATGAATTGACTATTTGACACCTTTTGGGGCTGTTATGATTAACATGTTGACTTACAAAGTGCCTCATTACACATCAAGCATATAGGCAGCAATGGTAGCATTTATTTGGAGGCGTGTATGGTCACCTGACAAATGTAAGGCCCAAAATTCATTCTCCTTTCACTACTTTGGTCTTAAGCAACTCCGGAGAGAAGTATCTGGTTCTTTAGCTCCAGTATGTTCACCAGGTATTTTCTAACTTTGTCTGTTTGATGTTCAGTGCAGGTTGGCTACGTGCAGGGGGTTTTAATGGAAATTGAGCAGTGAGAGTGATCAAACAGTAAAGCTAGGGGCCATAAAACCAAAACAATTAACTGAAAAATGCTAAAAAGCTTGGCAGAGTTGAAAGGAACACAGTATAGAATAAAATATTAATGAGTGTAATTTAAGTAAAATTCCTGCTAATATCACAAAATAATGACAGGGCTATAACTTTGAAAAGTACAAAATAAAATTGAATAAATAAAGGCAACTCATATTCACTGTGATGGATTTCCTATTTCAAGCAGATTTCAAGGCCATTCATGTTGAATAATGTAGTGAAATGAATGGTCATAAGGTCAGAGGATGTCTGGAAGACAGGATACAACTCTGACAACATGTTTTAGAAAATGGCTGGAAGTATGCTACCTTACCTAGCCCATTTAAAATCAAGTCCTCCTTTACATCACACTTCTGATGACACCGTGTCTGCCCTCGCTTTGAGGTCACCAAAGTTACTCTATATTCCTATGTGAACACCTCACCTCAGCTGTGATTTATGAAACACACTCTTGCCATAGTTAAATCTACTTTTTGTTCTCATTTTGTAGGAATAACCCACAAATCTTTAGAGGAACACAGAAGCTCCTCAAGAATTGGAGCCAGTACAGAAACAGAGCACAGTATAAGAAAAGCAAATTAAACACACAGCATTTGAACATCTCACAGGTTATAATGATCAGCCTCTGATTCTTCCATCTGTCATTAATAAATTTCAAGTCTCCATTGTAAGCTGATTTTATAATGGGGTCATATCCCCCCCTGTTGGTTTTAAGGTGTATCATGTCCTTGGAATTAGAGTAGCTCGCATTGACGAAAACTGACCACTGGGGGGACAAGAGCGCCATACAGAGAAGACGAGTGATGGGGCTCTCAGGGTGTGGGTGGGGGAAAAAACAAGCTTTGAACAACAGCACCATCATTTATTGATCTAGTGTCTTTGGCAGTGAATTAAAGAGTTACAGTTTTTTCTCATTCTTTTCCCTATTGCTTTTGTTTAGCTGCATCATGTGTGCAGGAATAGGGCACAAGACCCACCCAAAGCCACTTGGGTGACAGCTTGGCCCTTGAAGAAATTGCAGAAGGAAAAAAATAATGCAAAATAAAGGGACAAAAAAATAAACAAACAAACAAATAAATAAAAACTTAAATTTTGCACAAAATAATGTATTAATTAAGTAATTTATAAGTAAAAATTAAATGAATGTGTATTTTTAAATATATAAATAAAGATATAGAGAATATAATGGACAAATAAGTAAAATGCTTATAAAAATTCTTTTATATTTTGTTATCTGTCTTTATATTTCCACATTTTTTATTTTACTTATTTATTCTTTTATTTATTCCTCTTTATATTTCCTCATTTATTTTCTTATTCTTTTACAGATTTATTGTTTTTATGACACGCCTATGACTCCATAATAGACACACACAACTACACAACCATTTAAGCAACCTCACACGCACACTGCATGGTCTGCGATGCAGTCTGTGGATAGCAGAGCTTTAATTACAAGGAGGCTTGTCTCTAGTCCCACTGTCTCTGTCTTGACACTAAGTCCCTGAAGTAGAATCATCCTCTACTCTAATCCTAATCTTATTTTCCCTACACACTTGCTTTCTCAGTCTCTGCCTGCCTGTTGTGGTTACCTGTCTGCAGAGGATCTAGTTTTTCTCTCCTCCTCTTTTGCCCTCTCTATGACTCTCATCTCATCCGCTTGTTCTAATAATTACGATTTAAGTATTGTCTTATCAGCCAAGAAGGCAGACATGGATCCCTGATTTTTTGGCAGTAATGTCATGGATTCTATCATGTTTTGGAGACATTTCTGTTGGAAAACCCTTGTCCAGTACTTTCTTACAAAAAATCCAAATTCAGTGGGTTTCAACAATCACACCGGAGGGAATGTGGACCAGTTTCAGCAGATCATTCACATAGGTTTTGGTCCTGTTCATATGTTAAGGCTTTTGGGGAAGGAGTGGGCCATTTATTCTCATTGGATTCTCAACCTGAAATCTGTTTCATAATTTATATTTTTGCGCCTTGGGAATGAAGATTTTTAAGGCTGTGAGACAAAAACAATTGCAAAATGCTGGACCCAGAGGAACCCTCCCACTATTGCCCTTCTTATAAGCATAATAAATTTTTCACTTTTGGGAATCATTTAACTATCTCAAGGAAGAAACTCAGGATAAATAACACAGAAATAGAAAGAGGGAAATTAAGTTTCTTGGAGTAATAGTCGATAGTAAGCTATGCTGGCAACCACATAAAAATAAAATCAAATACAAAAACAACTAAAATATCAAAGTCAATTGCAACATTATATAAAGTCAAAGATATATTAAATCATTCTTAAATATAAACCTTATACTGTTCTATCATACTTCAATACATAACCTACTGTGTGGAAGTGTGGGGAAATACTAAAAACAATAAAAAAAACACTAATCCTATATTCATCCAAAAAAGGGCCATAAGAATGAATAAATATTAGTGAATAAAACCACCTGTTGAGAACCAACCAACCCACTCTTTATCAAATGAAAAGCACTAAAATTTAAAGACCTGGTTGACTTCAAAGTGAGTCACATCATGTATAAAGCAAAAAAGTAGCCAGCAGCCCGAGGCTGTTCCAAGTGAGAGATTTGAGAGGAAATTTTATGTTCAAGAAGAACCGATGAGGACAAACACTAAAAGACACTGCATGACAGCCAAAGAAGTTACTCCTTGCAATAACTGTAATGACGACATGAAAGCATTTTTCGACATCAAATACATTTAAAAGAATATTTAAAAGTAACATACTGACTGCATTTGGGATGGGTGATCGGAGAGGGAAACGTAAGTAAGAAAAGATTTGACTTTGATTCGTGTTTTTTTGTTTATTTTATTCTGCTTATTTGCTATTGCTATGTTATGAATGTTTACGTTCAATGTTGATTTGATAAGCTGTATTTGGTGAAAGTTGGGACAATAGAGCGTGAATACTCCAACATTTCAGATAGTTTATCAATGAAATACCAAAAAGGGGGCAGGACTTGATAAGTGTCCACTGCTCCTACTCCTTTGTGGACATGAATTATTTCCTTTTCTGAAGTTAATTTGTTAGTTTTTTTTTTCAGTTACTTATATTATTACTTGAATGTCACTTGTATTCTATATTCTTTTCTTTATATGCATTATGAACTGTACCTGAGCCTTTTTTGTCTCTTCCTTTCACTGATTGTCCTGTAATGTCCAAGATCTCATCTGTTCTCTGATCCTGCAAAAACTAAAATAACAGAGCTACCAAACTACTAAAGAAGGCAGACACATGAGCTCTGCCTACTGCTCAAAGGTAATGCACACACTTACGGACACATAATTTGTCTCCACTTTTAGTAAAGCCAAAAACAAATAGATTCATATGCACAGCTGCATGCTCACGCATATACAAAGTAGGCTATGTATAAGGCCTAATATGCTACACCCAAACTGCAGGGACGGTGAGGGGGAGGATGTGGGAAGAATAAGTCATCAATCATCCTGTCACTTCCTTATTTGCAATCATTTCTATCTGTGCTTTCTCTATTTTTACCTCTACTTTTTATTTATATGTCTCCTCTCACTCCAGCTCCCTTCCCTTTTCTCTTTAATGAAATCACTGCCTTTTCTCTCTACGCTACCTCATAATCAGTTTCGACTTTATTTTGTTGTCTCACTCTCTCTTTCTCTTCCTCTTCTCCTGCTTTTAACACTATAGGCTTACTGGCTGATCAATAAAAAAGGAAAGCAGAAGAAGATGGAGGAGGGGGGAGGAACACTGAGGAGGACTGGAGTCGAGAAGGAGGTGGAGGCGATGACCCAGATAATGCAATGAAGTGAATCAAAATGAGCCTCCTCTCCTAGTATAGGCCACAGTGTCACACCCATTCACACCTTCCTCTCTGTCCCCACTAAATGTCTTCTCTGAGTGTGTGAAATCTAAAGAATATTTGCTCTTTCAATGAAATGCAGTGACCATGGACAAGCCAGGGGAAATGTGTATGTGTTGTCTTCCTGATTTGACACTTTACATCAGCACTTTCAAGGCTCCAGGTGAGATATGGTTTGTGTTAGGGTGCTGTACATCACCTCCTTTGACTTTCCTCTCACCATCACCCTCCACACACACACACACACACCCTCCCCTGCTTTCACACCCCCACCCCCACATCTCATCTCCCTGGAGAGGTGGGTAACTGAACAACATGGAAGCACGGCGATGTAAGGTCAGGTCTTCTCCTGCAGCAGATCCTTCCTGTGTAGGAACAGAAAAAAAAACACAGTGATGCATTATTCATTCTGCTATGTCACCTATCTAATACCTAAGTCTAATATCTAAGTCTCCACACACACACACACACACCACACACACACACACACAACACACACACACACACAACACACACACACAGGCCTACAGATACAGTTTAGTATCACTGCCTACTGTATTGATTCGTATTATTTTCAGTTTAATTGATCGATTGGTAGTGACCTTTGCATGAATGGGAGTGCAGGCTCATCAAGCATACGGCAAACCCGTTTGACAGCTGGTCGCTTTAACGCATGCGCCTGAAACCGGCAAGGCAGTCTTATGTAGTTAAGCTGACTGACACAACAATATGGAAACTTATGAGATTTACCTTTCAAAATAAAAGTATAGAATTGTCTGCTCCAAAAGACAACGTGGATGTTTTTTTTTTACTACAGAGGCCTATAAAAGATTGAAAAGAAGAAGAAGAAGATAAGATTCAATAAAAAAAAAACAACAACTCAAAAATACACATAATTTTCTTTACTAGTGTGATTTTTTATATATGACAACATACAGACTGGTAAAGAATAACGGCACATATTAAATGACAAGTACATATTCAAAAATAAATAAATAAATAAATAGATAAACAAATTATAAGAGAAGGGGTGCAGTCTTAAGAGGTGACTTGGAAAAATTCTTTTTATGAATGAAAAGCTTTGCAGACAGAATAATGAAATTAATCAAATAGTCAAGAGTACCATCATCCAGAACACACAGAGTAGACAGAATTAACTGCTTGGCAGTAAGACAGTTAACAGTAGGGATGATATAGTTTACGTAAGATTTTGAAGTGTAGTCTTAGCTTTGTTTGAATACAGAAAAAGCCCTAGCCTTTCTTCAGTTGTCTCATTGAGAACTCACAAAACTTGCATTATATTTTTTTTTTTTTTTTTTTTTGACAGTTACGGTTATTTACAGTCTTTTTTAAATGTAAACAAATGTTTTGTCTCTTAAATAGATTAGTTAATGATGTATTGTTTTATTAAAACATACTTACTTATAAATGCAATTAAATACTTTATGAGACATTATCTTTCAGTGTATTTTTTTTAAGTTATGACAACATACAATCAGGTACAAACATAATGACAAATGAAGAATATAAAGTATAAATATGAAAAAAAATAAATAAATAAATAAAGTTATATTACAGTAGTGTTTTAATTAGCTGTCAGCTCTTCCTGAATTCAAAGCTTTATTTTGAAAAAAGTACAGACCGGATGTTGTCAGTGAATCTGTTGAGCTTGTTACTAGCGGGGCAACTAAGCAACGAGTAGAGAAATAACCTCAGGAGCTCTCGGCGTATGTAGTTCCTGCTGCCCAAAATAATGACTGGTGTCCCGGCGGTATTTCCCTCTCCGAGCTGACCGAGGTGTGAGCAGCAGCAGCAGCCAGGATGGCGCTGGTCACCGTCCAGCGGTCGCCGACACCGAGCACTACCTCCAGCCCCTGCGTGTCTGTAAGTGTCCGTGAACTGCTTTGACATGTTGGCTCACTTTCCTCGGTCTGTCTCAGCGGGTCTCCCGTTAGCACAGTTTCACTGCTGTATGAACATGGGCGGCTAACTTCGCTGCTAGCATAGTATTAACCCAAAAGTAACCCCCTCACAGTCCCGCGGAGGGATACAGGTTTGTCTTCAAAGTCAAAGTTAACTTAACTGGCTCATTCCCAATTAAAATGGTCAAGTTTTTGTAAACAACTAATCGGGATAATGTTAGCAGTCAGAGCTAACTCACTTCCTCCCAGGAGCTGCCAGACAAACGTTTTTAATCACTGCTTTAAGTAACAATAAAAGTACTTATTAATGCTTATTAATGATTATAAATATGGAATAACCTGCCTTTTGTGACTCTGTCCAATTTGCCATTTTCCATGTCAGCACCACATCTTCAAATCAACTATCATTACCACTAGAGATGTAACAGTTATATCGAATATATATTGCAAGAAAAAGATATCATGTCTCGATACCATACTGGACTGTGACGATATCTACTGTTAGTTGTTTTATTCGATTATTACGATTTAGTTTATTTATATTAAATGACTGCTACATTGTCTTTGTATTGCAATTGTACACAGGCCTGCATATTTCAAACATTCATGGCAAAAGACAGTTCGTGCCAGTTTCTTCACACATGCTTTGGTCATGGGTGGCTGCTTTTATTTATTTATTTATTTTTTTAAGAAAGAAGGATTGGTATAGTATCCTGAGCACAGCAAAAATAATGAGAAAATGTAGGTAAAAGGCAGGGATTCTGCAGACATGGACATCACCACACACTCCTAGTGGTCATAAGTAATGATTGAAAGGGATTATGTTTATATGAGCTCATACATTGTATTTTTTTAGGAAAATGTTGCATACATTGCCTTTAAGCTAAAAACAAAAACACATTTTATACAGACAAAAATGCTATATGCATCAGTTTATTATTTGACAAAACATAAAACATTTTTCTTTGTTTTTTGATATTGCAACAAATGTCAAGGACTTTTTATTGTGCTATTTTCGGTATCATTGCATCCCTATTGAATACCATTACCACTGGTAAGTGAAGTGACAGTGAAGGGAGAGGATCTGCCTGGAAAGCAGGTTAGTGTGACAGGCTTGTCAGACCCTGTTGGACGCGTGGGATAGTCCTCCTATCCCCTCTGACACTTTGAGGCTTCCCACGTCTGGCCTCAGGCTCTTGAAACAGACCCAGGCAGGGGTGAGGGTAAGGCTGCCATAGATAAGACCTTGTCTTCATCCAGGAAGAATATGCTAATTGGCCGCAGTGGTGTTAGCTAGTCAGTCAGACTTGCTTCAGAAAAGACATGATGTTTAAATACACATCTTGTCGCTGAAAATCCTGATCTCTGGATATTTAACACAACACTGTGTAGAGTTCAGCCACAAGCAGTGCAGTGATTCGAGGCCAGTGTGATGGAGAATCACATGGGGCAGCCATGCAAATTAAGAGGAATGGATTAGGAAAATCCCCAGCAGAGGTATGGTCAACAAACATCAAAATAATATAATGGCAGGAGATGGTTGTGGAGCTATGCTGGTAATGCATGAATTTGAGAAAAGCCTCAAGGAAAACAACATAAATAATTTATGTAACCTAAAAACATCATTAGGGCCATTATTTAAACAGCTGCAGCACATGATACTTGGCTTTTGGAGAGATTTGGACACATGTGCTTTAAAATCTTGTCCAGTCTGTGCTACATCAAAGAAACGGCAAACATGAATTATGATTTAAGCTGAATTTATAATTCTTAGACCCAGCAGTGAGGGTTTGTGCCTTTGAGGCAGTGAAAGGATCCCAGGCTGAGGTTACCAGCTGCTTGTCATGAGACCCATTTCTGATGGGAAGCAGCCATGTGAGTACTCTTGTGAGATGTCTGGTGCTGAGAGGGGGGACAGGGGGTAGAAACCTGGGAAAGGGACAGCAGAACAGAGCAGTATGTGGAAGAATGAGCTCACTCCAAGAGAAAGATGTACACCCAGAGAGGCACAGCTAGAATACCATGGTGACTTCAGTATATCTCTGCTTTCCAGGGTTTTTGGCAAATGAAACTCAGGTTTGACCCATCAATTAATACAGCTAGCATTTATCCTTCAGCACAGCAGGGGATAGCCACCCTACAGTGCTAGTGTATAGTAATCTGCCTAGCAGCACATCAAATCCCCTGTTCTCATTGGCTATAAGACCACTCCCTACACATCCATGCGGTGGCATGGTAACCATGGTGATCAGCCTGTACATTATATCCCAGCCATGGCCAGGGTTATTATGTTTTAATCACATATTGGAAGTATATGGTCCCAGTAATATGTGTGTGTGTGTGTGTGGTGTGTGTGTGTGTGTGTGTGTGTGTCTGTGTGTCTGTGTGTGTGAGTGCTTTGCAATGGCATAATGGTATACTGGTATCACATTTGCCTTTGAAATCTGCTGAGCTAGGCATTTTGTCAGTTGTGTGTGTGCAGGAGGTATTTGAGTCCATGCATGGACTCCTATTTCTCCTGTGTCACCATATTTTTGTCCTGAAGGCAGGCTGTTTGGCTGCTGATGCAGAGAGCATCATTCAGCTAGCTGCCTCTCCAGGCCTAATCACATCTGTGGAAGCCAGCGGATACAAGGATAGATAAAAACTCCATCCTTCCTCTCCTCAAGCTTCTGCACCTACTGGCCCACTGCATCAAGTTCTCATCCTAATCTTACTCATCCATCGTCATGTGTCACCATCTCTCATCAGCACTAGCATTAGCATCTTCATTATTGTTCAGTGTCCCATGTCTGTGTGCTACCACTGTTTGTCCATCCATACTCTATGTGTATGGGGTTTTGTGTGTGTGTATTTGTGTGTATGTCTGTGTGTGTGTTGGCCTGTGTAGTAGTGACCAGGATTGACAGATTGATGCCAAAGAGAAAGTTCCCTGAGTTTTGTGAGGGATTACTGAAACAGGCTGGGATTAAAATTGTCTGTGTGTGTCAAACTGTGCTGGTTGCGGTGGTGGGGGAGGATGATTGCATTTTGGAAAAAGAGAGACAGAGTGGGGAGGGGATGGACACTCAGTGTGGTTCAGCCTTATCCCTGGTTCCCTGCTCGGAGCCTCAGTTAAAACACTATGCTGGCCCGGCCTTGAAACTGAAGTCACAGATGAAAGGCCTGACTAGTCGCCTTCTCCGCCAGAACAATTTAGCACTCTTTGAATGCAAGGTTAATTGAGTCTGACTCAATGTGTGATACAAATAGCCTCCCATATCTCTTTGGTCAGTGTGATACAGTGTCTTTTCTGAAATACTAACTGCTGGTACAAGACTGATGTAAAGTGACGCAGGTATGGAATAACTTTTCCATTTTCTTTGATAAGGATGTTTTTTTCTTTCCTCCTCCAGGAGTCGGGCAGTGGTGAGGATGACCGTCGCTCTCAGCCCAGGAGGTGAGACCACTTCCTGTTCTGTCATACAGTTTCCTGGAATAACTTGTTCGTTCACACACTGCCACTCAGTAGGGTCAGTAGAACCTGTAGGATGAGACTCAGCCCACTAGGGGGAGGCGGCACATCAGATTTACAGTGTTTCTTCAATCACTGAACCACATTTTCTGTTAGCAGTTCTTAAAACATTAATACAACTGTTGCATTAATGGCAGAGTCAGCATTTTTGTTCTGCATTGTTTCATTAGGTGCAGCACAAAAATGGTTGTATCCACATAAGGCCAACTTATGTGTCAAAGTAAAACCAGTTCATCAATGCCTCCAAAATGAAAAATCCTACACCAAGACTGTAACAGGAAAGATGAATTGTGACAGTATGACACATGAAATTATTGCCCATTTATAAAGTTAAAGGTCCAGTTTGTAAGATTTACCGTGATCTATTGCCACAATATGGCAGAAATGGAATATATAATTCATAAGATGTTGTCATTACTGTATAATCATCTTGATAAGAATTGTTGTGTTTTTGATACTTTAGAATGAGCCATTTATATCCACAGAGGGTGCGGGTCTTCTTCCACGGAGGCCGCCATATTGCAACACCATGTTGCTGCAGTAGTCCAGAACGGATAAACCAAACACTGACTCTAGATATGGCCTTTCAAGTTTTTCGTGAGTTTTGCAGACCCCGTAGGTTCTCCTACACACTTGGAACGAGAGGCAGAGGTGTTTATAACCTGCACGCTTACTGCTAGTTGTCACTAAATCCTACACACTAGTCCTTTAAATTACATCTACAGCTAACTGAGATCATACAAACACAGTCGTCGATATTCACCATTCTCATTTTCAGTTTTTAAGTTTTTAAAATGACTGTTTTTTGAGGGTTTTTGCCATTTTTGGATAGGAACAGCTGAAGAGTAGACAGAAAAGGGGGTAGAGAGAGAGAGGAGATGACATGCAGCAAAGGGCCACATGTGAGAGTCAGACCGTTCGCCACTGCAGAGGACTGATAACCTCAGTACATGGGGCGCATGCCCCACCAGCTGAGCAACAGGGGTGCCTCTCTACTTTTTCTAATATGTACCCTGTTCAATAAGCACCTCACTAGAGCAGTAATGTCAAAGAGAATGTACAAATGTGAAAGTTATTGTAGCTCTGTCTAGTAAAGACAAAGGCCTCAATACAACAAATAGAT
This sequence comes from Lutjanus argentimaculatus, assembly GCA_034769285.1. Taxonomy (NCBI): domain Eukaryota; kingdom Metazoa; phylum Chordata; class Actinopteri; order Lutjaniformes; family Lutjanidae; genus Lutjanus; species Lutjanus argentimaculatus. The sequence goes on from JAWZSL010000091.1 coordinate 303,169, forward strand.
CATCATGGCAGACATAATGATAAGAAATAGTAAGGTTGTAATTAAGGTTCTATTCCATTCAGGTCAAACAAGGGACCTTAATTAGTATCATTGGTAACACCTGTGTTTAGCCTACTGTTTCATGTCAGTATGGCTGTCAATATGTTTGAGTGTCTATTCATGTGATTTAGGAGGTAATTTGTAGATTTTTTTCTGTGTTGCCCTTGAAATACACAATATGTTTCTTACACAGTGGTTTGAGAATACTTTAAGGTCATTTGAAGATTGTGCCAAAACAACTGAGAATTAGTAACACTGTTTTTAAATAGTTGTCTTTAATAGTTTTGCATACTGCAAACAATTTATTTCCTTGTGAGTGTTTTTGTCAATATTTAGTGAGTCCATTGATGTCATCGGCTTGGGTTGATTTGCATGATTCCACCTGGTGGTTGTGGTGGAGTAAATGATTTGCTTTTGACGTGTGTATCTGTATCTTCATAAAAGACAAGCACGTCACCACTGTTATTGTCCTTTTGTTTAGATGACTCAGGTGCTGTATCTTGTGCCAACAAATGTCTACAATATTTGAATGAAATTTGTAGACTTTGTACAGGACAAGCTGATCACATGGCTTTATGTTTTTGTGAGTGTTTGATTTATAACCAGCTCTTAGTGAAGACATGGAGTCTCTTTATCAATTTAAATGTTATCCCTGCATTACAGTCTGTCCGTGGAGACGCTGGCACACAATCATTAAACAGGGAGTGGAACATCAAAGCTGATACAGCCTTTCCATCTTTAATGGACTTTGTAAGGGACTTTTGTAGACTAATCTAAGCTTTGAAGTGCAATCTAGCTTTGTCATTGGATTTTTTTGTGGTAAGTATAGCTTTTAATGTACGTAATCAGTAATAACTCATGTAGCAGCTGAAAGAAATGATTTATGAGCATATATTTTGGTCAGATATCGCCCCACCTTTTACTATTTGGATGTAGGTAATATGGGTGTTTTTTTCAGTAAATGTTGAACTGAAGCCATGGTTGATGTATAGTCTTTTGACTGCTATTTGAGCCCTTGTTTAGGGCATTGATGGATCTTTTTGTTCTGTTGCTTTAGATTAATTTAGAGCATTGTTTGGAACTGACCACTTATTCAGTGCCATCAGCTTTGAATATAAAAAACAACTAACTATTTTTTTAAGTTACCACTTGTGATTAATGTCAGTACTCACTCCCGTGTTCAGCTGAGCTGAAGACAGATTGTTGATATCTTGCTTAGTTTGGATTGGTTTGAGTGAAACTGTAGGCATCGAATAAAGGGTAAAACTGTATAAGATGTTTGACAGAAACCCTGCACATAACAACAGATAATGACTGATTTAAACCAGACTTGTGAGTGGTCTCTACCAGTTTGTAGCAGTGTTGTCTCAGCGTTATTGCAAGAATCAGGGCAGTGTTTCACTTAGACAGAGGGAGGTTGAACCTCTCCGCTGCGTCATTTTCTTTTTCTTCACCCGTGGGCTTTGGCTGTTGCCCAGGATCACTCTCAGATTTCATTCATGTGTGTCTTGGAGCCATCCACACTACATAAGCCCTTCGAGACCCCGCCTGGCAAAATCAAATGCATCTGAAAAAAGACGATCAGGCTCCCACTGGTCTGGAGTCGTTGGGAAGGTCAAAGTCTTCAGTCCTGAGCTCATCCATACAGCAGGATAAAGTGCACTAACTGTCATGCTGAAGTCATTTTGATTCTGGCATACATGTTAACAAAGCCATCTTCAAAAATGACTATGAAGAACATTTTTCAGGTTGTCTTTGTATAAATGTATGTATGTTAACCAAGGTCTTGTTGGAACTACTGGAGGAGACATGTATGGGTGCTCGGTACCATTGTGCTTATGTTGAATCTACACTACTGGATATGTAGTAAGACATAAGTTTTGAAATCATGAATGTTTTATATTCTTTATACATAAAGAAACAGCTGACAGGGCAAAACACTCAAAAGTGTGGGCTCTCTTCACTAAATTTTATGAAAATACAACTAAATGCAATAACTCAGAAAACAATTCATCTTATTTCAGCAAAAAAGTAATAATAAGGTGTTGAATGTTGAAGATGTTGAATCTTTTCATGTCATGTCTTTATTCAGCCTGAAGTCAATTTTTACTTGCCTTACACAGATTGTTGTATTTATTAGTGGTTATTAAATAACATCAGTGAAGTTAATTGCCAGGCTGCACTGTTAGATCAAAAAATAGTGAAAAATGTCCATCCCAGTTTTTTTAGTGTCCAAGGTGATGTCTTTAAATGTCTTGTTTTGTCAGTCCAAAACCCTAAGATATTCAGTTTAATATGATAAGAAATAGAGAAAAATAGTCAATAATCAGAATAGTTTAATAATTTAATTCTTTTTTACCACTTGATTGGTTGGGCTAGTGAGCTTTTAGATTTACTAGCCCGACATGGCTTTTTACTTGCCCCTGGAAAGTGGGCAGTCCTTCTCACTTAGCTCTGTATAGGGCATGAAACCTGTAACATAAGAGATTTTATGCTATGTCACACAGATTTGAAAATCGAAACTTGGTGATCTCACTCCTGCAAGCTCTTAACACACCCCAATAGTGCCAAGAAAGACATGTGGTCCCAATTATCTGTTAGGTAATACAAAAAAGCAGCAGCAGCTGGTGAAGTCATACCCAGGAGTGCATGCACGCACGCGCATACACACATACATGCGTGGGGCTCATTCCCCATACGCATAACATCATTATAGTCCTGTTTTACCATTTGGCTGGTCTCCCTTGCTCGCCATTTGCTCAGTGTTAGCACAAATCCACACAAACACACTTGCACAGACACGAAGGGTGCAGCCAAGGGCCTTGCTGAGTGACCCCTAATGCGTATTACATAAGAGCTGAGGTCCAATTAACTCCCCACCCTACATATGGATTCAAGTAGAAGTATGGGCCAATATATCGTATAGGAGCCACTGAGAATGAGGGGGAGCTTTGGCTTTTGCAGTGCAGTAATATTTTCACTGCGTCTTTAGTTCTTGTCTCTTCTCCAGAGTCTTTGTTTCTTTTCTCTTTCAGTTATTCAGTTGACTACTCACTGACTCACACTCTGCATCTCCCACTCTCTCTGTCAACGTCTCTTTCACACAGACGCACACAAACAGCTGTCTGTACTCCCTGTACCACACCAGTGAAGTATAATGTTACCGCAGTGCAATAATGAATCTCTGCTACACACTGTTGCCTCAGGACTGACACTGGCTGTCAAGGACAGTGTTGGAGAAACTTTTTTCTATTCAGAGTTACGAAACCAACATTTGAAGGTTTTGTTCTATTCTAAATCAATCTTTAAATGGTTGGAAAAATTGTGAAAACACTTGATTGATTTTGTTCTGCTTTTACTACTGAACAAAAGAGGTGCTTTCTACCCTTCTTGTGACTGCCTGCGAGGACATCATGTGACGTAATATGGTTATCAAAGGTTGCAGCATCAAAAGATTCTTACACACTGTTTGCATGGTCAAATTTCCCATAATACAGCATTCACCCCCCTGACCTCTGAAGATTTATGCTCTGTAAACCTTGTCCAAAGAAATGTCCCATGAGATATCACCTTATAATACTACGACATGACATCACAGAAATAAAACTTACTGCATGTTAGAAACATAAAAAGATAAAATAAAATTAAAATAATAAGAAAAACATATCAGACTTCCCAATGATGAAAACATAGGCCATGACTTTATCGATTCACAGGGTCCACTTTTTGCAGTGATGTTCAGCTTGCATATTTTCTGGATCGCTAGTCTGATTTCTCTTCAAGACTACTTATTCTTGCACCTGTCACCCAAAGCACAGTACAGTACTGCTGTAAAGGTAAATTCATGCTGCTAAACATCAGAAATGTTAAAGCGCTCTAGGGCTGTAGCCAACGTAAATTTTGTCAGTTGACTCAGATTTGGCTGTTCAGTACAAATATTTGACAATTCGGTTCGCATTTTCATGTAGAATATCAAGCAATGCTTCACTGAACTGCCAGAATTTTGAACAGGGTTTGGTGGGATGTTCAGGGTGACAGCAACATTCACGTAATATAGTAAACAAACCAAGTTAGCCCTCAGAGCAGATCTGTGCTAACTACGCTAATGGCGGATCTGAAATGCACAACAACATTTTTGCAGACACTAGATATCTAATAAAAGGCAGAGATTAAGGATTAAGTGTCTATAAGCTGCAAATTCACCACTTCTAAGCATAAGGCAGATGACAGCGTTACTTTGAGGTCTTAAGCTGGTATTATATCTTTTGCCTCTGTGAGTGGATGACGGTCTGCTAGGGTTGGCGTGATGTAAATTTTGTCATCAGATCAGAGTTTGCGCAGGCTCTGTGCAGACAGTCCCATATTCCCAATTTGTGCGGATTTATCTATGGACTTGTCCCTGTGGCCACTGCAGACTGCGATCTTCTGTGCATGTGTGAAATGTGTCATCCAAGCAGACTCCAGGAGGTAGTATTAACAGAACTAAAAGGCATCTATGGTGTCCGCAGCAGGCATACATGTCCATTTGTGAGTATATTCAGGCCTTCAGACTCACCCTGTATTTGGGTCCACAGCTGCCTGTAGCCATCACAGACATCTTCACCAAGTGGACGGGATGACTTTGACATAGTGAATGATTTTACCCTGGAGAGCAGCGTGAAAGTTAGGACCACTCTCTTTGCAGCTACACCGCACACTGTCTGATAAAAAAAGAAACAAACATAGACAACTTCTGAACTTAAAAATGTAATTTTGATAAATTTCAGTCAACTGATGGGTCTCTTTGTTTTGCAGTGCCTGTATGGAACAGCACCACTCCTGCCTTAGTTAGGGCTGTGTCAATGTATTGTATCTTCTGTAATTGCTGTCAGGGGATACTGTGGATGAGTAAAGCCTGTGAGAATAAAGAGGGGTGCTGTTTAGCTGTTCTCTTTCTGACCTTGTCTGTCTCCCTGCTGTGGAGCATTTCTTCTTACAATCTTCAGTACAGGTCATGGTAGCTTTTGATTTGGTTTCTGTTACACTATAAGATGTTTGTTTGGGATGATAATAAAAATCAATATCTTGCTTTTGAATTTTCAAATGATCTGAGTAGCCAACAGAATTTATGTGGCTATCAAAAGGAACTACTCTGTGAGAAATAACACGAGCCATTACCTAAAAACAGCAGAATCACCCAGTTATACATTCTGAGAATTGACTGGTCTCAATCATTTGTGTTGCAAGTCTCTTCCTGCACTGTTAAATATCCATGTTATAGACTGATGCATCAACTTGTCTCTGACCCAGATGCACACAGGCAGAGCAGGTTTGCCAGGCCAAGGCCCTAATGAGAGAGTCTGCTATTAGAAGAACAAGAAGGACAAGGTGCAGTGGTGAACACCAAGCCCAGGACAAACTTAAACACTCTTCACATGTGGAGACATGCCTTTTTAAGTTCATAAGCTGTTCCTCTCTCATTTACACTCTACAGTGGACACCACACCTGCCTCCTGTCTTCCTTCAGCCTATAGCCTACCTGCTGTTTAAACACGGAGTGCTCCCTGTCCTAGATTAATGACTGCATGGGCATATAGTATATCAGTTCCCACCGCTAAAAAGAAAGAGATTGTGCATGAAGTGCTGCATGTATAATGTTGTGCCCCATTTACAAAATGTAGGTTATGTGGCACAAAAGGCATCATGTTTTTTCCTGCACAATTCATGCAGACTCATGAAATAATGTAGCCTATGTAGTGTATCTTGGTTATAAATGTAAATCCCACGAATTATAATCAATCCAAATTAATTCCCTTAACTTTGTGTGAAAATTTAGCAGAGTTGCCATAATGCACCAATGAGGGAGCAATGCTTATTACTGAATAGGATTATACTAACAAAGGCCAGCACAAAAATGTATCATTGAAAAAAGTATTGGAAAAATTACTCCTATAGCCAAGAACAGATTTTCAGCAAGTGCTTCTTTGCTGTGTTAGAGTACATGTTACTGTACACAGACTACTTCTGCTAAAAGGCCTTTGTCTGTCTTATCTGGCATTTAAAAGGGCTCTCTGTTTCTCCAAGGTTAAGTGTTCCTTTTGTGACAGAGTGGGCTGAGTAGTTAGCAAACATTTGAACTTAAGGTGTAGTCCAGCTGTTCTTTGCTTTGTTTTCAATCTTGGGAAGAATTTTTGTGTTACTTTTTTGAAGGTTTTGAGGCCATGTATTTTTAGCCACTGCTATTACTCCATCACAGTTCTTTATGTTTAGCATGATTGACATAAGAGATGGAAGAAGGGTGTTTTTTGAGTATATTTTTTAGGGATGCACAATATGGATTAATACAGACCTTTTGTGTCTGTATAAGGAGCTTCTCATGGCCAATAATTTAACATTTTTATTTTTTAAAAGAAGTTCATACAACCTGTAGTGGTGTTGTCAAACATATCGATATATCTGTGCTGAATGCAGAATGCTGAATTGAAATGTCCCCCCTCCTTTCACTTACTCACAGTGCTGTCTTCTTCTCATCACTCATGTCCTTTGCTATATATGTCATCATGTTATAACCTTATTATATTTACTTTTAAATAAAAATCTAAAACTTTATCCCGTTAATGCTGAGTCAGTTTTTTCCCCATCAAAAATGGCACCAAATATCAATATGTTTTAAGGTATTATATTGAAATTCCAGTCTTGTGATAACACTAACCTGTAGTTTATGCACACCTGTGGGTTAAAAAGAAGATGTAGTGAGCAAAGATGGATGATTTGATATTTCATCTACCAAATCTAACATTTCTGACTCCCAAATGTTCATTTATTTTTCCTAATAAGGTACACCAAAAAACTTCACAAACATAATGTGGCTTTTATAGAGCATTTTGCCCAAGAATTTAAATTTAATTTATTTAATTTGAAATAATCAATTATTATATTGAATATTTATCAGCTATAATTTTATTATTGGAATAATGAATATTAATATACATTTCCCACTATCAGCCAATAATTTAACTGCCCAAATATTTATTGTGCATCCCTAATATCTTTCAAGGCACAGTAAATCATAGTGCAGGTTATATACTGTAAGGTGAAAGCATAGACTCAACTTGTGTGTCCTTGTACTACAGTATGCTAACAGCAGCCCCTCTTCAGCTCAGTGGGAAACAGTTGGCTTCATGCACTGACCAAGGAGGGAGCAGGATGGTAGGGCTCACTTTAAGGGGGACTCCCTTTCACACACGCACACCATTGACCTGCATGTTTCTGCCTATTCCCATTAAGTGACAGAGGAAGACTTGTAGCGGAAGACGATTGTGCAACTTGTCCAGGGCTCAAACCACACCACAACAGACTCTCATGTTACCAGCCCACAGACAAATGAGTTCCCTCTGAGTGCTGGTAAATTTGACGACACTAAACAGAACCACATGACAAGAGTGCTTGAGCTGCTGTGTGTGCGTGTGGATTGTGTGGTCACAGTTGCAGTCGGAGCTCATTGGACAGCCTGCCTTGTGATGCAAAAGTTGTCTATAGGAAGGTGAAACAGAGTGAAGCATAGTGTGATAGCAGGAGCGCAGGTGTTGGTGTGTTTGTTTCATTTGTGATGTAATCACTTTAGCTCTGGGAAGAACACATGTGGAGTCTAGTGTTTACACATACACATACATTGTTATCTGCCATGTATTTGTTATCTCTTCCTCAGAGTGTCAGGCATTATTAATATGATTAGTGGCATAATTATGACATCCCCTAGAGCTGATGTTATTTTTTAGTTAAGCCGTGTAAACAGAAGAAAATAGTAAGAAGAAAGCTTCAAGTATGCAGGGTGCCTGGCCTCCAGTTTATGAAGAGAAAAAAATATATTTTTACTCAAGGGCAACATCTGTACATTTCAACCTCTAAGTGTCTAATGGAGACAATTTTTGATTGGTCCAGTTTTGAAGGAGAGTGCTGCAGCCACCTGGCAGAAGCAAAACTAAGCTACAACGTAATCCTTGTGGGCAACTGTGCACCACCAATTTACGTCCATTAAAAGTGCTTGTTTTGGAACTGACAGGCTCAGATTGGTATTATTAAGGGTCATTACAGAGAGAAACCTTTTTTTAAAGAGTAAGATATGTTTTATTTAATAAGGAGCAGCCATGTTACTGCTTGTGACAAACCCACCGGATTACCTTTGTAGAAATGGTAATTTTATAGTAGTCATTATCATCTTCATTTAAACTTTAAGAAACAAAACAATACTCACCAAAAACATTTTGGCTCACCTTTCGGGTGCTCCAACAATCACCAACACTGGTTTGGTTGATATAACCCTTAAATCACTGCATTAGTTATGAAAATGTCGGTAGAGTAGCCAGAGAAAGGTCACACATCAGAGAAGAAGCAGGGAGAAGTGGTGTGTAGAGCCAGAGTATTTTTACAGCTGTCTCACTGAATTGAGGCCAAACAAATAAGTTGGTCATTGTTGAAACAGTAGAAAGATGTTTGGTGAGTTTTGTTTTGTTTCTATCAGGTTTGAATGAAGTGTGTTTTGTGATGATAAAATTACTGTTGTTAAATGGAGTTTATGATGAGTTTGGTTAAGGCTTCTTCTGCATTTTCGATAAAATCGTAGTGTGTTCAAGATGTTTCTGATCTGTTACCACACTTCTGTGAAACTTCATTGAATCTTTGCTGTTACTGTGGTCCCATGTATTAAACAGATTAGGAGGCATACAAACAGCCCCGGGGTCTGTTGTTACCATAGTAAGTTGGCACGAGAGAAAGGAAGAGAGGACTGACCTCTGACTTGAATTTAAAAACATCGTAATAGATATTAGTCTGCAAGTTTGCACTGTATAAAGGAAACACTACACACTACTTCCACTAATTGTCCACCTTTGGCTGTTATTAAAAGCTGAACAGAATATTTATTTCATACTTTGTGGACAGGTAAATGTCGCAGTACAATTGATTTTTGTTTTACAAGATTCAAACACATGAGTAAGTCATGAAACACGGACAAGAGAAAGTATGTGGCTCAAACCACACCCACTGGTGAAATGGACTTAAACGTAATATGATGGCAACTAGAACACAAGCATACTGTGCAGTTCACACAGTGTGCAACAATGGGCTGGAAACTTTGTGAACAGCGAGCCAAAGGCGTATTGTATAACCGCATACTTAATAGTGCCCTATTTTTCAGTCAAACTCCCTAGTGATAAGCATTCTACTATGGGAAAACATAAAGCAGGGCTTCCATAAACACTGCAATAACGCTTAGATCCACTGAATAGAGGTCATTTGCCACAGATGTTTTAGTTTCATTTTTAGGTCACTTGGCACAAGCTGGTGTTAATACTGTATGAGAGGGCCTGTAGTTTTACAATGTTTTTCAAATTGTTGTCAGCTTGCACAGGGCTCTACATGCTGGCCTAAAACATAAAATGTTTAACAGGCTATAAAATAAACCAAAACATTGTGTCCACCACACAGCATGCAGTGTCTGTTCATACTTGATATCCTCAGAGTATGTTAATATGAACAGTCGTTTCTCCTCCAGACTGCCATGACAAGCAAAGCAGTTACCAGATTGGGCTGTTTTGTGTTGCACTGTGGGGTTTAAGATGGGCATGAGGGGATGGACAGGATTTTGGCTGGTTTTTAAATACATTAAAATGACAGTATATTAAAAATATATTCATAAATTGTATTCCTTTAATTATGTAAACACATCCTGTCCCTCAGCACACTTTGATATGACATCATTTTTATTCATTCTGCTGATAGGATACAAGTTATTACCACCCTCCTGTGACTTACCCTATAAACACACACGAGCTGTTGTGTTTTTGCAAACCTGTATTATGATTGTAACAGACACCTTTATGCATACAACATTACAACATCATTATTTGTTTGGCTTTTTGATAGAATGGGACTGTATGTGCTTCTTTCTTGCCTCTCTTTCTCTCTCGTGAGTGTGTGTGTGGGAGGGGTTACACTTCAGGTTGGCTTATTGTCTGACTTGTTGCAGTTTATCAAGTTAGATAAAACCTAGCATTTTATTATTTGAGCTTTCCCTTTGTTTTTCTTTATTTTTAAGGCAGAGGGCAGAGAGTTACATTGTCGCCTCCTATCTGCGTTCTAGCACACTTGTGGACACTTGTGGGTTTTTTTTACTATTAAATCTATGGCATATTGAAAATTTTTGATAAACATCAGTATTGTTGCTATTATTTATTAATTTATCTGTCTTGTTTATTATATATAATATTTGGTCATTTAAATAAATTTGGGCAAGGTTTGAGCAATAGGGCTGGAAAACATTAAACCAACCTGGCACCACTGTTGACAAGACAGGCTCCGGTATATCTCCTCTTTACCTAGATACTACATGCCTGCTGCTACAGCAGCCCAGTCTGGATAACTGTTTCTCATTTGTTTTCACTCCTCCTTATGTAACAGCCACAAGGTTTATGTGTGTGGGGAGAAAGGGTGGAGAGGAGACAAGTGAAGTCTCCTCAGTGAGCTGACTGCCAAACCAAAAGCCCATGTGCGTTTAATTGACTCTATTACATTAATGTAATGAGCACATCTCCTATTGACCCTGTTGTACTAGGACACTCAATCAGCTGTTGCGCAGCAGTTGATTCTAACAATATTATCATATTATTGAGATTATTAAATTCTGTGTCTGACCCACAGTATTATATAATTTATCATGGGCAGCTGTGTGCCATGCAGTACCAAGAGTATGCAGCTTTTAACCAAACACTACAGGCGGGGAGATCACTGATAAGCACACCTTCATCCAGAGAGCAGGAACTGAACACCTGCTGGAATAAATACCTGTATGGTGCATGGTCCAGCTCTTTGTATACAAACTGTGCTGCTACAGTGTCAATGCAGAAGGGCTGGGTTTGTTGTGGGCGCGTTCGGACTTCCTGTTGTCCTCATTGGTCCCCCCCTTTTCCTAAAACCACATGTCTCAGCTCCGCTTCTTATGACTTCTCCGGTGAGAGTTTGACCCAAGTCATATGTCTCAGTACTGTACATGGTAAAGGGACGGTTTGAACGAGGATAAACTCTTTGGAAAACGGTACGGAAACTTTTTCAACATGGGACTCACTTTCGCCTCGTTGGGAGATATTTTTGAGCAGCGTCAAGCGACAAGAACAACATGTGCTACGTGTAGTCGCCCTGCCTAATTTATTGCAACATAATTTATGTGGAAACATCTCATTTTTGTGGTGCCTGTTTCGCGGCATAGTCCGTCTTTTTCTACTGTGTTACGACCGTCACCATCCAGAGGAGACAGCTGTTCACCGTGTTGAAATGACAGAGCACATGACTGTGGGAGAGGAGTAAAAGTTTTCTCTCGGAGCGAGAACACCTGACACCCTCCTCCCTCTGCTCTGAGCTCCCACACCGCCGGCATGACCCTCGGCGCGGTGTCCGGCTCCGACAGCTCGTCGGCGGTGAGCTTCTGCTCCTGCTGCGGGGCCAAGATGGTGCCTTACTTTAGCGACGACGCGGTGGTGTCAAGAAATCAGATCAACCAGCTGTAAGTTTACAAACTGTGGCGAGTTGTGTGGGTTAGATGGATACTCTTAAATAGTTTGTTTTATGCGTTAAAACGCATTGGTAAATCACGTGTGTATTACAGTAAATGGTCTCAATTCAGCACGATTGTGAAAGAATTTGGCTTTTAACTTTTAACATTGCAACACTGTGAGTAAGCTGAGCATTTGTAATAATTTTGCAACATCAGTGTTGAATGTATTTCCTGGTGACGTAGCAGGGTCTTACTCATCATTAGGGCTCCTCTTTGACCTTACTAAGACATATTGGCTCTGCATGAAGTGTGAATCATCCTACCTGTTTCACAGGTCCAGAGGCACTCCTAATATACGGAAGCCACAGTGCTCCTGATTTACTGAGACAAGCTACATCACCTGATCTCCATATCAGGAGTTTTTGTTTTGGCATTTTGTCCCTACGCTTTTGTTTGTCAAAGGCTGGGTTATTGTTTTGTTATGAACATGTGAGTGTTATTAAGTTGCAGCTAAGACTAATAACAATATTAGGGATTTAAAAAAAATCCAAGAATCGGTATATTGGCTGTTATTCTTAATACGGAATATAATATAAGCTACACATCATAGAATATGTACCAAAAAAAAAAGCATTTTTTTTAGACATCCAGGAAAATCACTTAAAATGCCTGAAGAGGAAGAAAAGGAATACAGCAATACTCGCAAGATTTTCCATATTTTTGTAGAAAATAAAGAGCCCCACTAATACTGGATTTTTTATTTTTTTAAATCCGACATCAATATATCAGCTGATATTATTATTATAATATAGCTCTGTGCTTGGCCAATATTGCGCTGATAATATCGCCATAATAAAATGTGATGTTTAACCATAAACAAACAACTTAAGACAAGATCCAGGAAGCACTGAGCTCAAAGAATAAATTTATTGTATTAGTTCACCAAAAGATAGTACCTTAGTTTTTTGCCATGGTTGTCTGTATAGCTTAATATTAAGCAAGACTTCCTGGATCTTGTCGTCTTTTTGAACTTTTACCTGCCTCACTAAACAGCACCTGTCAGATAAACCATCAGAGCCACGCAGCGCTTCCTTCTCCCATTATGAACTTAAAGCTAAATTTTTGAGGTGTCTGACTCATCTCAAGATAATGTTTCTTGGAGACAGACCCAAAAAATTGGCCTGCATCCACTTGGCTTCTGATACTCAGATTATGAAACCAGGAAACAAGCAACTGAATGTTACTTTTAATATATTCTGTAGCAAGTATGACAGTAGATATTCTTGTAACCCAGTAATAAGATACACTGGAAATGATTGCATGATTGATTACTGATCAGATAGCATTTTCTGACCTAAAACACAAATGTTTTGCAGTTAAATTTAGCCTTCTGCCTCACAGGCCTATAGACTTAACTAAATATTATGTAGGTTTCAAAGGTGGCAAAAGTACATGCATTCTCTACTCAAGTATGTGTAAAAGGTAAAAGAAGAAGTACTGATTCAATTTCTTTACTATTTCAGTGCAAAGCTAACCGAACTTCACATTTTTTCCACTGTTTTGTCTGTTTTGTCTTGTTACGTCTTTTATATGTTTGCTGTGTTGTGTCTGTCGTGTGTGATGTACACTGGTGTATACACGAAGAAATAATCTTTTCTAAGTGTTATTGTCTCATCAGTTTAGGTTGAAATCTGTCTCGATATTGGGAAGGCAATATCAATAATTCCCCTCATATGCATTAGAACTTAAGCAACAACCCTGTTTTGAAAATGTAAGGTGTAGAAAGTACAGATATTTGTGTTAAAATGTAGAAAATAAAACATAATCAGCACAATAAATGCCCAAGGGAAGTACAGATACCTGAAAATTCTGCTCAAGCACAGTAATAAAGTATTTGTGCTACATGACTTCACATCTCTGGTTTTATTCATACTAATGCGAGTGTCTTGGTTATGATGTAAGGGAGTCTTACAGTGATCTTATCTGTGATCTACAGTGTCTGCAGACATCAAGGCAAAGCGAGGTAAAGGCTTCTTTTTGCTTTTGAGATGTAAAAGGATTTAGTTGACTTGTACATGTGGTGAAGACAAGTTTGCCCTTCAGGACAGATCAAAGGCTGGTCTGTTCCCGTGTTTCCAAACTCTCATGTGGTGCCGGCTCAGATAAGCTTAGCAAATTTGGGGGTGGAAAAAAAAATCAATGTAGTAATTACTGCAACTGAATTAAAAGATGATGAAATCAACATAGCCCAATTTTGCAGAAAATCAATTTATTTAGTCCCAGTGTCGGTGTTTCTGGTTGTTTTGTAACATTTTCGTGCAGTCAGTAATTGGTTGTGCCCTGCATGAGAATTGGCCCTCTGTCATGGTTTTCAGGAAAGTCAAGGACAACTTGTGTCTTAATTGCATTGTTTTTCAGCTGTTAAACACATGATTGTGCTGTGAGGTTATTGAGTAAACTGAGCATTTTTAATAGGGCTGCGCCCAGTCTTTAAGGTCTTTTTTTTTTTTTTTTTTAACGCTACTTTGCACAAGAAAGGTTTATGGGAAGATGTTATTGCAAGACACACACAGTGTACACTGGCGGGCGCGTGTGTCTGGTAAATGGCAGCAGATGTGGGAAACGTCTGACTTCCTGGTTTTGTTGGTTGCGTTGCATGGTCACTGTTTGTTGATGGTTTAATCACCATTCCTTTGTATTGCTCAGGATGGAGAAGGGCCCTCATCACAGTGCTGGGGATTTTAGTGTCCTTTGATTTACAGCACTCGAGTGTGTTTAATGTTTGTCTACACATGTCTGTTTGTTTATAGTATGAATGTCTGTATGTGGCAGAATGTCAGCAGGACTATAATGTTTAACCAGGTTTGAATGAGTAATTACAAGGCTTGAGGCTGTTCATGGAGTTAAGTGTTACCTGTGGCATCTAAAACACCATTGTTGTCCCACCAACTTTAGAAATTCCGGTAAACCTTTCTTTTCCGCTGCTATTTCCAAAGAAAACAGATGAGACTGAAACGTGACAGCTGAAGTTGTGTTTCTATGGTGGCGGGTGGTGGGGGGGCTTCAGCAGCTGAGCAGGGATATAGGTCACTACTTGTGCTTGTGTGCGTGTGATGCATCTAAAGTAAAATAACCTACATAACTCAGTTTAAGTTCGTATAATTAGCTTCAGTAAATGGCATGAGATCAGACCAGCTGTGTAGCTATCTAGTGCATCACAGCTAGTCCTACTCATTGCATGCAGGCATCTGGTAGTGGTTGTTAATGAATATGTGTCCTGGAAGTTCCACATACTATAATATAAAGTACAAGCTGTTTGGGATTTTATTAGGATACACATTAGCTTCTCTTTCTGGGGAAGAACAGAAAAACACAACAACAGTTAAGACATTTACGAATATAACAACCTCGATATTAAAATCAGGAAAGTAAGAACACAGGATATCAAAGCGGGAATGGAAAACCCCTTATTAAGCTATTGTTACTACCACCTGGGACACATTTGGCCTCATTTATTTGACCACCATTAAATTCGATTTTACTGAGCTTCATCAGTACTGTTTCTCTGCCTGTAGTTTGTCTAAACTGCAAGTTCAAATGTAATCTGAATCTTTCTCAGAATAGCACTGCCTGCCTGGCTCAGGTATGTTTAGTTCACTAAGGTGGCTGCTGCTCAGACCATGACCTGCACATTGGATTACTAAAGAAACTGCTGAAAAACTGGTGGTCTACAAACATACAGAAGCCAATAGGTCTGGGCAGTAGTATTGCCACAATACTGGAATTTCTAACTTTGATATAATACCTTGAAAAATATTGATATTTAGTACCAATTTCAGTATGCTGGTGAAAAACTGACACTACATTGAGGGCATAAAATTTTTGATTTTTATTGAAAGATGGATATAACAAGGCTATAACATGACAAGAGAGGGCGAAAAAGAGAGAAAGTGACGCTGGTACTGGATCACTAGAGTACTGATAGTCCAATGAGTATCGAAAGCATTTCAAATATTCAGAATTGATATGTACCGATAAATTGATATTTTTGACACCACTACAGGGCATAATGTTGACTGCTGCCTGTGCCAGTTGATAAAAGTCTATGTTTGTATGACCTGGTATCCTTTTCTCTTTATCAGTCCTGACCCTCTTCTGCTCTGGCTGTCCCCATCTGCCACCGTCTCCTGTCTAGTACTTTGCCTGATAATCTGCTGAGCAATTGTAATGAGTCTTGAACTTATTTCTTGGGGTAATTAAAATTTACCAGACTGTTTAGCAGAGAGTGGTCATGTGATGGAGGTCCCTGGCCTTGCCATGTTGCGGCTAGGTGTCACGGGCCTCTCCTTCGTGACATGCCATGACGAATTTGACTTTTCTCTCTTCTCATCTGTCTGTCACTGTCCTCTGCTTGTGACACATTTTCCATGGCAGTGCCTCCCAGCAGCAGGGTCTAACATGCACCTGTGGACATGTAGACACACACGAACACACCATCAACTAACTCCCTGACTTTCCCATGGGCTGTATCTGTCTTGGGTGCAAACTCATAAGGCCTTAGTGGGGCCTGCCCTGCATAGAACCAGGCCCTATATTTATCCCTCTCTCCTCCTGAGACTGACTAATATGGGCATGGGCAGGAGTGGGGGGGTCACCCAGTTATCTGCCCACTATGTGGAGTGGTCCTTACATAGTTATGATTGTGTCTGTGACTGTTGCCCTAACAAGTACCTACCGCCTCACTTCTGCCCAAAGCCCGGGATGGCTGGATGCCAAAAGACGACCCACCCTCTCTCTCTGTTACACACTCTGACTGGGTCATCTTTCTTTATCTCTTTATCAGCCTTCACTGCCCACCCCTTATTCACATACCTTGTGAACTCAGATTTAGTTGAACTTGTTGCCCTCTTTCCATTTATCCACTTGCTTTATCCTTCTCTGTGTATATTTTTGCTCTTAAATCAGCTTGTCTGATTGAAATTTGCAGTTGTCTCGACAATTTTTCTAATCTTATAGTTCCTTTGGATACATTCTAACAGAGTAATTCCTGGCGTTATCATTTTCTTAAGTTGCATGAGAGCATCACAAATTTATCAGTTTAAATACACTCAGTCTATAGGCAGCTGTATTATATAAGCTGACAATGCTAACGTCATGACAGGGTATGCAGAGATTTGCAGAATGGGATCACTCTCACTGAATATATGTTGTTTGAGGGTGGAATAGACTGAAAATTAACAATGACTTTCATCACTAATTAATCTGGCCATTATTTTCTTAATTAATTGCTTGCTTATTTTGTTTATGAAATACCTGAAAATAGTGAAAACTGTCTAATATAGCCTAATTTCTCACAAACCGAGGAGATGTTGTCAGATTATTTGTTTTATTCAACTAATGATATTCAGTTTAGTATCATATAGAGCTGCAGTTATTAGTCGATTAATTGATTAGTTGTCAGCTATTAAATTAATCACCAACTGTTTTGATGATTTATACATCTTTTTGAGTCTTTTTGTTTTTTAAGGAAAAAATATCTACATTCTCTGATTTCAGCTTCTCATGTTAATATTTTCTGGTTTCTTTACTCCTCTATGTAAGTAAACTGAATATCGTTGGGTTGTGGACAAAACTAGACATTTTAAGGATGTCGCCGCAAGCTTTTAGAAACGGTGGGCAACAGTGTTCACCATTTTCTAATATTTTATGGACAAAACAACTAATCAATTAATTGATAAAAATGATTGACAAATTAATTGATAAGCAAAATAATTGTTAGTTGTGGCCTTGCTATCATATATGGTAACACAAGCATGAAATCCTCACGTTTAAGAAGCTAGAACCAGTGAATAATTGGCATTTTTGCTTTGAAAATTACTAAATTAATTATCACAACAGTGAGTACTGCTAAATTTTTTGTTGGTCAACTAACCACTTAATCGACTTATTATTGCTGCTGTGCTGTGGAATCAATGATTGGTGGTATGTATCTGTGTGTCAGGTTATGATTTACCTCTACGTAGCCATACCTCCATGTATGTCTTTGCAAGTAGCCTAAAACCTGTCAGGGCACATGCAGTGTTAAACCCCTGCAGTAGGCTATCATGGCCCTGTCAAAAAGAAGCTTGTATGTACAGTAAGTCGACCATGCTCTTCTGAATGCAGTCTATCAATAGCTGAGACTTTTAAAGGACTACAGTATTTTTAGAAACTGTATTTGAGAGTCATTCACAGCCCCCCACCTCTCCAACTGTCAGGCTTAAATTCCACTTTCTCACTGTGTCTGTGCGCAGGCATAACAGAGTATGTTTGCGTGCATGCACGTGCATCACCTTCCATGCATGATTCTCAGAGAGAGTATGGGCGTTATATTTCAGATGACTTTGTACAGTAGCACTGCTATACATGGTCATTGCCAAGTACAGTGTATGGGTCTGTGTATGAGTGCAGTGGGACATGATGCAGCAGGAATTGAGAGAGTGACAGGACTGAAAAGTAGGACGAAATTGCGAGGAATGCAGAAAAAAGGAAGTGACAGAGGGGAGAGTGAGAGGAAACAGCTGGGTCAAGGGTGTGAGGGTTATGGGAAACCAGCTCAGCAGCAGAAGACCGCGGTTTTGTTTTTTCTCTCTGTCCCTGTCATCTATGTCTCCTGATCCTTTACATCCATGGTCTCAGCAAAACTCAGGAAGGACAGTTGGATGGCTGGAAGGTTGGAGAGATGAAGTTACAGAGGAAAAGGGGACGACAGGAAGCCTAAATGGCAGACGGCACCGGGTTTGTTTTTGCCCTCAATATGACACTCAAGAACTGTAGGGCCTGATGGATTGAAGTCAGGTTCATTGAGTGTAAACATGGAGCCTGCTGTAGGGAGATAATCCAGAATAGTGGTTAACCAGCAAAATAAGCACATCAACCAATTGTTTGCGCAGTTTCAACAGCAATACGTGGCCTTGATGTCATCACCTCACTTTGATTGGTCCCAGTGATCATCACTGTTTGCGTGTCAGTTCCTTGTCTTAGTTTCTAAGCCCAGAGGCTATGAAACCACCCTTATTCAAGTTTAGTAGAACAGGTCAGCCAACTTCCTGGATCAGTGTTTCCTTTAGTAGCATTTGTATTCACAGCAATTGTTCCATTTCATTATGAACAAACTGTGTTGGGCTGAAACTTTCACTGACATTCACTAAATTCACTGCTTAAAAAAAATCACATTAACTTCTTTTGGCTAATGTTCTGTGTAGAATATTAAGTGTGAAAAAAGAACAACAACTGGACATATTTGAGCCAGCAGATAATTAAAAATACAATTGGAATGCAATAAAAATAACAAAAGGGGCTCCTGTGGAAATCTGTTTAACTTTAAGACCCACGTCTGGCTGGCTCTTAAGATTGTGGCAGAACATGTTCCTATTCCTTGATAGGCTAAGTTCCTGCCAGCTTGACTTGTGTTCTCAATAATGACAAAACCTGCAGAACCAAAACACCCGGTGTGTTTTTGTTATTATGATGAATTCCTTCCTGTCTTGCAAGGGCTACTTCAAACCCAGATTTAAATATTAAATATCTTTTATTTATTTTCTTTATTAATCAATTAGTTGTTTGGTCCATAAAATGTCAGAAAATGGTGAAAAATGTTGCTCACTTGTTACCAAAGCTTAAGAGGATTTACTCAAATGTCTTAATTTGTCCACAATCCAAAGATATTCAGTTTTCAGTTTTCACTATCATAGAGGAAAGAAACAAGAAAATATTAGCATATATCAACAGGAGCTGAAATCAGAGAATTTGGACGTTTTTATTAAAGATTATCGAAGTAGCGGTGATTAATTTAATAGTCAATTAATAATCGATTAATTGCAGCAACTCTATTTTATTCAACCAACGATACCTTCATATTTGGCAAAGGATAGCATCAAATCATAACATTTGCAAAGGTACAGCCAGTGAATGTATTGCATTTAAAATATTTGGAATTGTTCTAGTACCATTTTTTTCCTTCCTGATACTGATTCCAATACCTGAACTTTATATCGGCCGATACAGAAAATCGATACCAGTGCATTAAACAGCTATATACTACTGAGCCTGTATGATGTGATATGATTGTCGTATGGCCTGGCTCAGGTGAAACTCTTTGTAAAACATGAACAAAAACATGCAGAGAATAAATACCAAAGAACATGACTTCCACTATCCTGGGAAATAAATGCCCCAAATCAAGATTTAAATGTTTAAAATGCATACTTTTCTGCAGCAGTGCTTATTTTTTTGCATCCGCTGAATAAATGCAAGAGCATCAGTGCCCAAGTGCCGGCTGTCTCGGTGGCAGACCTCTTGCTCAGCATCATAATGGTTATGGTTTGCTGGTCCCGTGGCTGTCATTTGACATGCTCATAAGGCTGTAGAACTAGGTCTTCCAACCTGTTTTATTGCTATCTAGTGTGACTTAGGTTAGTGTGCCACTGTGAGACTCTAAACAAAAACTTAGTCATTCACACCAGAGGTGCTCACACACACACATTGGTTGTTTGGTATCCAGTTGAAACACTGACCTCAGTTTATTATGTGTCCTCCTCCTCAATGTAGTGACCTCAGTCACAGATAATAAGATTAAGTGTTCCAGAGAGGAACAGAACCCCGTTTGATACGACCTGCTTTGGTGCACAATGCTGTGGGCTGGCCTGCTCTTATCTCCACTCAAACATTTTGTAGGAGGGTACTCTTCCCTCTCAGACCCCCAGTAACCCCCCACCCCCCATCCCTCCCTCCCTACTGGCAGCTGTTAGTGTGAGTAAGTCTGTGTGTGTGTAATCCAGCTGTGTGGAGGAGCAGAGAACATTGTGTTCTGAGTTCACATCGGGGCCCGGGTCTTGTTTTACTCGCATCGGTCTGTCAGCTCTGATTTGGGGAGCCGGCAGACCAGAGACCAGCTGAATGGAGCATTGTGACACTGACATAAGCCCATGACAACACTCATCTGTTCCTTGCCCCATCTTGTGCTTATAAACACATAGCACATGAAGTTACATAAAAGTCCAAATATGATGAGATAATTTGGCAGAATTTGCTACTTAAAATCCATTTCTCTTCTCTTCTCCTCCCATCCAGTATCAGTGAGAGTTTTCTCACCGTAAAAGGTGCAGCCCTGTTCCTTCCCAGGGGAAACAGCCCCACGCCTAACTCTGCACCTCGTATCAGCCAGCGCAGGAACAAGCACACAGGTAAGGACTTGTACACTCAAATGACAGCTGCAGCCTCTCTCAGCGCTTTCCTCCCCTCAGTTTGACACTCAAAAATGAACTCCATGGCAGAAAAGAAGGACTTGCGGTTAAATAACACAGTGTGTTTTCAAATAGACATTCCTCTGCAGCATCATCAGTAACAGCTGGTGTTAACTTCACCAAAGCTGTTTCACAACAAGGCAAATAAGTTCAGAGCAGTCAGTTCACTGCTGCATGCAGTGTGGCAGCCAGCTGTTATGATGAATGTTCTATCAAAGAACCCACTCCTAAAATATCTCCAAACGAACTGGAGAGAAGTGCTGCTGTTCGTGGGTACAGACAGCCTTTTATCATTGGAGGTGTGGTTTACCTTTGTGATGTGAAATGGGCTGATTGCTATAAAAAGTATCAGAAACTTTGTTTCAGAATTATTTTTTTCCTCATGTGTATTCAGAGCCGAGGTTGAATTTAGGTTAGTGAAAGAGACTCCGGTGTGAAGGCACTGGAAACTCACCACAGGGGAAATGACATATGATCTCAGGTGTTATGTCAACCTTTAAATGCCACGAAAGTGATTGTTGTCCAAAAGAAACTGGAACTAAATGAGGCTGTTGAAATCCTTTCTATCCAGGCGACCTCCAGAAACATCTTCAGACCATGTTCACTGTGCTGCGGCCGGAGGACACCATCCGACTGGTTAGTAACACATACACAATTGCAAAGGCAGGAGCGAGGTGGTATCGTGATCAGTGAGATTATTCTCCAAAATGAGGGCTGGTTTCAACTCTTTGTTAACAAACATGAAGAACTGAAACTCAGCACCAGTATCAGTCCTCTTCCATAAAACATACAGCACTCAGAGTATTTAGTGTAGGCCTGGAAAGCATTTTTGCCATTTCTCTAAGGTTCTTGCAACATCTTTGATAAAGGGATATTCCAGGGCTCAACAATAAGGATTGCCCACTTGCCCAGGGCAGGTGAAATGTCATGTTGTGCTAGTGCATGTAGCAACTCACTTTGCCGACTGGGCAAGTGATAAAAAGCATTAAATTATTCTGTTATTTTGATCCTTGATTAACTGTTAAAGTAAGTCTCCTCTCTATTTCCTTGAAGGCCGTGCGCCTGGAGAGCGCCTACCCTCAGGTAACCCGCTACATGGTGGTGGTCTCCACCAATGGTCGACAGGACACAGAGGAAAGCATTGTGCTCGGCATGGACTTTGTCTCCTCTGATAGGTCAGTGCCATGACAACAGTCCGCTACTTTTTCTTATAGTGTGACATATAAGGGATAGTTCACCCAAAAAAATGCTGATTGAAGGTTGGGTTTAGTTTTAATTTTTAGTCCACAGAACACTGCTGGAGTTTCACAGGAAAACAGCGTTGCAGCATCTCCCAAACAATGTAAGTGAATAGTGACCAGTTTTCAAATGTAAAAAACAACCCCAAAAATGCCTCCCTACTGCTCGCCTGGTGTAATCCAAGTTTCCTCAAGCTCCGGCATGCCAAGTTGACTTGAAAGATGTCACTTACATAATGTTTTTAGCCTAAATCTTCTAGATCCTTAGTTTGGAGGCACGTTTGTGTTAGCGTGCAAACTGACTGAACTGGGTGTGTGTGTGGTTTAACAGGTTGCACGCCCAAGGGAACAGCACATTGTAGCTTTAGGAGACGTGGATTACGCCAGACGAGCAGTATGGAGGCATTTGATGTTTCTTTTTTCTTCAGTTGTTTTTTACATTTGAAAACTGGCCACCATGTTTCTTGGACTAAAAAACTAAACCTGACCTTCACCCATGAGGGTTAGTAGATATTAAATCCCATGCAACAGCTAAGAAAAGATTGCATATTACCCCTCTTTTTAGCTTTGCCATAATATTGTCTGGTGAAATTCAGGACTGGATGTGTACTCCTAAATATATATGTATGTTTTACTTGGACAGTAGTCTACATCCCTTTTTTTCTTGCATTAATACTGTATAAAATCAAATGACAGGGGGATGTTGCCAGCAGCTAAAATAAAAGTTTTTTTTTTAAAATGAAGGATGACATCAGTATGCGTTTGTCTGCCTACCTCTACTATTTTGCTTTTTAATGCTGTCCTGGACACATCCTTGCATTATGTCAAACCATGTGTCTTGTTTTGTCGTGCTGTTGTTTATTGTGTTGATCTTCCTCCCAGCTGCTGTACAGTGGGTCTGGTTCTACCTCTGTGGAGTGACACTTTGATCCACTTGGATGGAGATGGGTAAGAGGCCACACCTACCTCCTGCTTCCTCTTAGTGCTCCCTGGGGAAATTGACTTATTTTTATTTAGCCATTTTGTTGAAAGTTGTGTTGTAAGATGTCTATAAACTATTCAAGGGCATCCCATTTCTAATCTTTTTCTCTAACATTACAGGGGTTTTAGTGTGTCAACGGTGAACAGGGTTCATGTTTTCAAGCCAGTTTCTGTGCAGGCCATGTGGTGAGCAACCTTTGCGTTTTTTAAAGCAGTTTAAGTTGCATTAAGGTTAAGGTTGCAGGCTTTTAAAGACTGTGTCCATTGTACTCCTCCTTTGACTTTGACCTCCAGCCTTCTATCTTTGTCGCTGTTCTTTATCTTCCCTCTCCTCTTCCTTTTTCTCCTCATTATCTCTCTGCCTTCCAGTCTCTTCTTTATCTTTCCCTGTCTCACATGCAACTAATGCCTCTTCATTTCCGTACTCGTTGTCTTCATTTCCTCATTTTCTTGTCCCTTTGTTACTTTGTTCTTCGCCTGACCTCCCTCTCCTGCGAATATCTCCTGATTCCTTTATTTATCTACAGTCATATCTCAGTATTATGTCTCTTCATCGCTGCAATCGCTCCATTCTTCTCTTGTCACCTCTGTTGGTCCCTCGTTTCTCCCTCTAATTATTCCCACCTCCCTTGTTATATTTCTCAGATGTGTTAATATTAATTCCTCGCTTATCTTTCTATCAATTTCAACTTTCTCTTTATCTCACAAATTCCTCTCCTTCTCTCCCTGCCCACTGCTCTAGTCTCTCCAGATTTAAATAATTTTACTCTCAGCCGCTCATGTGAAGAAGAACACAGTGATACTCAGCCCAAATTTCACTTCAGTTTTTCTGAGCGTCTTTTTGTCTCTTTGCCTTCGAGACAACCTCTCAAGTGTGAATCCTCTTCCTCTCACTGCCTCAGGTCTGCCCTCCAGTCACTCCACAAAGCTTGCGAGGTGGCTCGCTGCCATAACTACTACCCAGGCAGCCTGTTCCTGACATGGGTCAGCTACTACCAGAGCAGGGTGTCATCCAACCAGTTCTGTATCAATGAGTGGAACGCCATGCAGGACGTTGAGTCGCACCGTGCCAATTCACCCGTTCTCTTCACAGACCTGTGAGTATGGGAGAAGAGAGATGACTACATGAAAAACACACACACACACACACACACATTACACAAATCCACAGTTTACATATATGACGGAATATCTGGAATATTGTTTGGTCTTTGGTACATTCCAGACAGAGAGTCATTTTCACAAGTTTTCATTTTGTGTGCACGTCCCCCATTGATATGTGGTGCAAAATTCCTATGGGAAATACAGAGTGAATTCACAGAAATATTATAGTTCAGTTCCTTTGGTTAGGATACAGTAGTCAAATAATGTATAATCCATAAACTAAAGTAGCCAAAGAGCAGGAGTTCACAACATGGTAAACTCAATCGTTCTTGTAGGCCAACAACTTTCTCACATGATTTTCATTTTGAAAACAAAATCAGTTTGACCCTGATCCAGTCTGTGTCCACTTTGGTTTAACATCAAAGGAATCCTGTGCTCTCTTGCCAAATAAAGCTGATTTGGTCATAGTCTTCACTACAGTCCTCACAAGATGTTTGATCCTTTTAAAATGGAAGAAACACGCTCCTTCGCCCTTCTCTCATTGGGCCAAAGATGTGATGTATTTCTTAAAACCAGACACACACTCAAAGGGTCCTCTCAAACTTTTGCTTAGATATGGAGGTCCTTTCTGAATTTTTATGACTCACTACAGAAACCCTTTTGAAGAATAGGGTGATAGAACCCATAAATATCCTATTACAGTAATAATTTTTTTTTGCCCTATTTTCTTTTGTTTGAGTACTTAGAAACAATTATTTCATTATCTAATTATATGTTTCCTTCCTTCAAATAAATGTACTCTATAGCTTGTAATCCTATGGGTGTGTAGGTGGTCAGGATGGATATGGGGATTTCAATTGTTAACATACGTAATGAATAGTGCTTCTTTGTATTTGGGAGGTGAGTAGATGAATTACAGTCACATATTGTATCTTCTACTCTTATAGGACACACACTTTTAAAATCAATAAAATATTTTTTTTACATAAAAAAGTAACTGTAAGACAAAAATTCAGTATAGTTCATCTGCTGTTTTTGATGTATCAAAATGTTGCTCATATGCCAACAGGCACAAATTTTATCCTTTGCCTTTCATGTAAATCTCCTAAATTCTGAACCATGTACACTAAATGTGGAAGTACTTTAGACACATGCACATCAAAAATCAGAAGTGTTCTGAGCTGACAACAGTTCTGAAGGCTGTACAATAATTAATGGAGAGCCTTTGGAAATTCCTGAACTTTTACATGACAGCCATGGTGACGTGCATATGCATTCCAGCAATGTATGAAAGGTGCAGGTTACAGGACAAACATGCATGCACACATATGGACGAACGTATGTTTACCCAGAAATTCACATCAGTTAAGGCTTCACAACATCTGCTGCACAAATGCACATACTTGCATCCAGATTCAGAGAAAGCCATATGTGTTTCACAGAAGCTGTATTTATGCAAGAATGTCCTCAGTGACATCCTCACAACATCATTGCTTAACCTCTCCTCACGTGCTGACACAGTTGCTACATTTCTATGGCTGAATCAGTCTTCAGAGCCCTGAACTGGGGTCACATGCTGTCTGTAACCTCTGTGAGTAACAAGAAGCAACAGAGAGATGCACAAACAAAAACAAGAGCGCAACACACAGGCACGAGTGCAAAAGCAAAAACTATGTGCCAGTAGACACGCTGGTGCACATGCACAAATCGAATTTTAATCTTTGTCGTCAACAGATCCACAAGGGAGCACGGAGAGTGCAGGGAATGACACAGGCTGCTGGATTTATGTCTTTACTAATACCAGGGAAATTCCCCTCTCTTCTGCTTAGTGATGTGCCTTCGCTACCTATTTGGAGCGCTCTCTCTTTCTCTCTCTCTCTCACACACACACAGACTTAAGAGGTCCTCCACTGTCCAAAATAGCAGAGGCTTGAGCCAGCTTGATTTACGTTTGGAAAAATGGAGTTGAGACAGACAAATAGGTAGACCAGCACTGACAGACAGAAACAGGTGGCAGGCAGAGAGAAGGGCGTAGAGGATGTGGGTGTTTAGGGGGGATTAAGGAAGTTATTCTCCTCGAATGCACCTTGGTGGAAAGAAAAGAGAGGTGGAGGCAGAAAGAGCAATCAAGTTACACTCAAAACTATGGCTGGGACGATATATCCCATCGATGCTATCGCAATAATTGTGATTTGTGTTAGCTTTTGAACACTAGACTACGTGAAAAAGTTGAATCATGCACTTCTAGAGATTGTATATCATGAGTCCTGTTTCTCAAATCAATGCACATCACATGTCAGTCAGCCTTGGTGATTTTTATTTCAGCACATCATCGCTGTACTCCATAAAAAAGTGGCAAATAAAATACTTTTTGAAGTAACTGCTATATGTAGTTGTTCCTGCTCAGCGAGCTAGTGTGATAAGAAAATTACAACTAAAATAAGATGTTAGACCAAAATAAATAAAGCCCCTGAAAACAGCTCATAGGACAAATGTGAGCCTTTAAATAAAGCTCATTCACATTGGCAATTGAACTTGAAAAATGTCCTAGGGTTGCTGAATATTTAAACACATCGGGAATTTAGACTTTGACTTTTGACTGTTGTTGTAGTTGGTCAGTGTGGAGAAATATATATAATATCAGAAATATATGTCTCAAAGTTTGAGCACAGGTTGTTTTGTTAAGCATGTAAAGTAAAATGATCTGTTTAAGATAATTGTACAGCGATCGCAATGCTAATTTCCATTTGTCAATCAGAATTCCCATTATCAATCATATTATTAATCATAAAAAAGAAGCACGATATTTAAGAGAATCAATTCAAGAAATCAAGAAACACCAATATTTACTATCTGCTTAGAAACAGAGATACTTTAAACACACTGTCTTAGGAGGAGGTGTGTTTGCACTCATTAAGATTTCCAGTCACACTTTATGATCTCCAATAAACACATCCAAACACATAAAAGTCCCTGTTTGTCTTCCAGCACAGCGTGACTGCCAGTATATGACCTGCCAGGCCAGTGTTTGTTTACACGGCAGCTTTTTTCCCTGTGTAATCATTGAATGAAAAGTTGAGATAGCAGGAGGTTGATGTGATGTGATGTGGGCGTGTTTTTAGTGTTTGTTTGATTAATGGGGATTACTGTGAATTCCCCTTGGCTACTCCTCTATCAGCAAACTCAAGGAAGTGACATTGAATTTCCATTGTTCAGATACTCATTTGCACTTTTTTTTTTCATTGTGTGTCATAAATTCAAGACACGTGCACTTTTTTATTATTTATTTTTCAGTCTGTTTCCCAGCTGTCCCTCCCTCAGGCTGCCTGTGGGCATGTCTTGGCTTGTTGTGAGGTTAAACTGTTACTGGATGTCGGTAACTAACCCGTATTTGTTGGAAGGAGTGAAAAGGTTCTGTTAGCCCTGTGGACTCACCCTCATGGGGTCAGTAAGACGTTCAGCATTCAGATAAACAAGCAATTCTCCAACACATAGATGCTTTTAAGTCTACAGTTACACACCTGAGGCCATCATACTGCCCCTCTCTGTGACTGCTGACCCACACTGCTGGGTGCTATTTCTTTCAGTATCCAGTCAGTGGAGAAAATTATTCAACATAAGAAAGAGAAGCTCAGAGACAAACTGAGCTCCTCCTCTCTCCGGAGAGGTAATTAGGCCACTTGTTGGTATCATCAGTGTGACGTCTGAAGGCTAAATGTGTCCCACAGCAGAGTGGTCAAAAACAGAGCCGGGCACAACAACAGGCATACTCTACAAGGAGACTTTGTTATGGATCGCTGTTGGGCGACTCTCTCAGATTTTCTGTTCCCTCTCCAGTTTCTGAGAATCAGACAAAGTGGCAATTCTCTCGTGGAACAAGTAATCTCATTGAGACTAACGTGAAAATGAATCACTGAACAGAAGGAAAGTGTCGTTACTGTGACTGTGAAGGTGGTTCTTTGTGTCCAAAATTGTTTTTTTTTTTTTTTTTTTTTTTTAACAAAGCGAGAAAATGTGTTTAAGGTGTATGTGTTTGTGTGTCTAGACCCACAGAGAGGGAACGCACAGAAAGGCTAATCAAGATGCGCCTCAGAGAGATCATGATGCAGAAAGACTTGGAGAATGTAACTTGTAAGGAGGTAAGAAGCACATGGATGAATGAAGTAAAATTTACAGCTGGTTTGGTGTATGCAGGTTTTCACCCTCGTACTATCTAAGACCCATCATCATGGTTTTAATTGTTTTCTTTAGTGAAAAACATAAATACAGAACTTTCATAGACAGACAATAACAAGCCGCACATATCAAATTAAACAAAAACTAGAAATAATATGGTCTTTATTAGACAGTAGTTATACCCTTTATTAAACCATTATTAGACTTTATTAGAGAGTAATTAGAAATACATTTCACTTTAGTTTACAGTACAGTTCTGTTGTAATGTGTCCCTAATTACCCTCTGTGAAGGTTTAATAAGAGTCTAATAAAGAACATGTTATTTCTAGTTTTTGTCTAATTTGATAAAAAAGTATGGCTTATTACATCTTAATAGTGTACTGTAAAATCAAATGCAGCCCAAAAATTATCATTCCAGCTAATTGTGATTCATTGCAGTCTGTCAAAATAATTACCGTATGATTTTTTTTTTTTTCACTATATCAGCAGTAATTTTAATCTCAGTCCTTTTTTTTATTATCATAAACAGTCGTGTTCCTTCTCTGAATTGTTGTCATTCTGTTGTTGTCAGATCCGAACAGAGCTGGAGATGCAGATGGTGTGTAACCTGAGGGAGTTTAAGGAGTTCATTGACAACGAGATGATAGTCATCCTCGGACAGATGGACAGCCCCACTGAAATCTTTGAACACGTCTACCTGGTAAGAACCATGGGTCTTTACTATTGAGTTTGGTTGAGATAAGACAATTCTCTGGTTTGTCAAATCCTGCTGTTTGATCACAAAATACAGTATTAACAGATCCATGCCCACTTTACATGGTTTATATTCAGGTTCATGTTCAGTAAGGCGACAGTCGATTTAATAACATAAAAATGAAGTTGAGCAAAAGTGTGAATCAGTGCACAAATTATCAAGATATATTTGTTCTGTTATAGCTTTTAAATTCCCCCTCATTCTTAATTGTTCTTATGTGTTGAATATATTTGTGTAAACCTTAACATTGACCAGATCTTTGTGTTCTGCAGGGTTCTGAGTGGAATGCCTCTAACCTGGAGGAGCTGCAGAACAGCGGGTAAGAGATCAACTTACTCAAAGGCACACTCACCGGTATCACTGACTGTTCTGGTGGCTTTTTTTCTCCACATTCTTTTCAACAGTTAATTAAATTCACAGTTAAAATCTAAATTTTAAAAGCACCATTAGTGACAAGCTGATTTTTCAGTTCTCTCCAGCCACCTGTTAACTTGTATTGAACGCCAAAATAGTTTTCAGTAATGTCTGACCTTTAGGATATTAGCCAAGCATTCATCATATGAATAACTTGCAGGTTGCTTTGCTGACCTTTTAATGCCAATAAAACTGTCATCAATTCATATTTCAATGCCTCATCCTGTCTCTCATGCAGAGTACGCTACATCCTGAATGTGACCAGGGAGATAGACAACTTCTTCCCGGGGATGTTTGAGTACCACAATATCAGAGTGTATGATGAAGAGGCCACCAACCTGCTGGAGTACTGGAACGAAACCTACAAGTTCATCACCAAAGCAAAGTAAGGTTAAACACATGTAAGCTTGTTAAAAGGAATATTCTGCACTTTTCATTTGGACATCCAGTCAATGTAGTTGTTCAGGAAGAACTGCAGGCTGTTTCAGCTTGGATTTCTAGTCACCAGCTCCAGGTAGCCAGGGGACATTAATATTTTTGTCAACTAATGCCATGTTTTGACCAGCAAAGTACCAGCTATAGGCTAAGGAGGTGATATACTGCAACATGGACATGGGCATCAGATGCTTGCGTGCAATGCATCCTGATGCATGTAAGCACTGCTGGCACTGCTCCATGAGAAGGAGAACTCGGTTTTCTTTGTGAATATAGCACGCATTGAGGAATTTATTTCTTTAATGGACTACTTTTATAATCAACACTGATTGGACATTCACATGAAAAGTGATGAATTTCCCCTTTAAATTCCTTCGTTTCTCAGTCTTGTAATCTAATGTAATTT
Organism: Lutjanus argentimaculatus; assembly: GCA_034769285.1. Lineage (NCBI taxonomy): Eukaryota > Metazoa > Chordata > Actinopteri > Lutjaniformes > Lutjanidae > Lutjanus > Lutjanus argentimaculatus. Next base: position 333,527 of record JAWZSL010000091.1, read on the forward strand.
CTCTCTCATCTGTGTGTCTTAGGAAAGCTGGTGCTAAGTGTCTGGTTCACTGTAAGATGGGCGTGAGTCGTTCTGCTTCCACTGTCATCGCCTACGCCATGAAGGAGTACGGCTGGGACCTGGACACGGCCTTCGACTATGTTAAAGAGAGACGAGCCGTCACCAAACCAAACCCTTCCTTCATGAAACAGCTGGAGGAATATCAGGGAATTCTACTGGCCAGGTGTGCTCTCATTTACAATTCAAGTCGAGTTCATTTATAGAGCATGTTTTAAAAACAACAAATGTAGACCAAAGCAAGAGAGAAATAAAACACAGGGAGGGACAAATGAAAAACATAGAAATGATGAAATGATGAGTAAAACTACAGACATAAATAGTGCATAGTGTATATATATATAGAATCACTTGATAAACTCATAACCAAAATAGCAATTAACAAAGAACAAAATATAGACACAAGATGAAATATAAAATATAGAAGATTGAGAGGTTAAAGAGAAGAGATGGGTCTTTAGTATGGATGTTGAAGATATCAGTGGAGGGGGAGGATCTAATTGTTAATGGCTAGTTGGATCTAGCCGTTAATGTTAATTGTTAATGATTTTAATTGAGTGGAGTAGAGAGCAGTGATTGGTCAGCTGTGCTTTGAATCAGCTGCAGGCAAGATAGGACTGATTGACAGACTCCTAAATGAAGGGAATCACAGTAATCAAGGCACAAGGAAATAAAAGTATGAACTATTGTCTCCAAATCTTTAGCGGACAGGAATGTTTTTAATTTTGCTTTTGGTGTAAGGTGGAAGAAACCAGTACTGACTGATGGCAGAACACTGAGTCTGAATTCTGGAGCATTTTGGTGCTAACAAACTGTCATTTTTCTTTGTTTTCACAGCAAACAAAGGCATAATAAGCTATGGCGCTCCCACTCTGATAGTGACCTATCAGATCGCCCCGAATCAATGTGTAAACCCTCCTCTCACTCTCTGGGTCGCTCTGACTCTCACAACAACAACACCTCTTCCCCCTCGTTACATCACTTCCTGGGCGTGGCTGTGCTGCAAGCACTCGGCGCTGAACCCGAAGACTCTGCCAAAGCAAACACCACACACACCTCTGACTCAAACACAGACTCCAGTGGCGTGTGTGATTCACCAGGTCAGGAGGAGGTCAGATCAGATTGTGAAGACGGCCTCCCGCTTCCCCTCCCCAGACCTCGAGCAGCCACTGTTGTCCCTGAGGACAGACTGGACAATTCAGCGAGCGTGGCGGTCACTGTGCCTGTCGCCCTGCCCCACCCTCCACCATCACTCCACATCTTACCTCCTACTCCTGAACTGCAGCGTGCTCACCGGGGTTCTCCCACACATCTGTCCGTCTCATCGCCCAAGCACACACCGGGGGACCTGTCACTCAACTTGCCTGAGCGAAGCAGCTCAGAAGATGTCTCTCCTCTCACTCTGGGATCCACTGACTCGGACATAATTGACCAATCATTATCAGATTTAACCAGTGACAAACACAGCCCTCTCAGTCCCCTTCCACTGGTTCTCCCCCTCACCCCCAGTGACGACAACAACAACCCCAGCGAGTTACAGATAGGCAGTGTCTTGGACAGCCGCGGTGATGCAGACGGGTCGTCCAACCACAGCGCGGACAGCATCGACTTCTTCAGCGCCAGGGAAAAGTTTCTGGGGCTGGCCCAGGATGGCAGAACCCGGACACTTTCTGAGCCGGGACAGCAAAGGACGCCCCTGTCACTCGAGGAAGATGGAGAAGCTGAGGCTAAGGAAGAAGAGGAGCAGACAAATGGGACAGTCAGGTAGGGATCAGCAGTATAACCTGCTTCATGCAGAAAGTCTCAAATCTCTTTTGCATCTTGTGTCTATTACAGTTTTTCATGCAAAAATTGCCCCAGTCTGCTCACACAGCTGGCACAGCAGCATCATTTAATATATTCTGGACTGCATATTATAGGGACAGTTCACCCCAAAATCAAAAATAATATTTTTCCTCTTACCTGTAGTGCAATATATCCAACTAGATTGTTTTGGGGTGAGCTGGTGAGTTTTGGAGATATTGGCCATATTGGCCTTCTCTTGGCTCCCTTGGGTGTAGTTCAGTATAAAGAAAATAGGTCCTATGAAACTGCTCACAACAAGGTCTGTGGTTTATTGAGCATTATTGAGTGATCGGGTCATGTTTTTGGAAAGACACATTGCTGTTGAGTTTTTCAAATGTAGTTTTTTTTACTTTGAGCACCACAAGACAAGCGCATCTAGTTTCATTATACAGGCAGACATCTCCACAGCTGAATACTTCAAGAATTCAGCAACTCACACAAAAACATCTGGATCAAAGGTTTGAAACTGTTTAAAAAAACTATTTAGAGCCCCCCAGGGGTCTCCAAACAGTTTTTAGGGAAGGCTCAGTGAATGTAAGTGTAAAAATAGGAGATCACATAAGCCTAATGTGTGTGATTTGGTTCAAGAGATAGTTCAAAGATACATTATTGAGGAATTTACTGTTTTGTTTTTTTTCCCCACTTTCCTCGAGTCAGATACTAATATTTGCCCCTGGATAGACCTTTTTATGTTTTTGTCGTAGTCTGAAGTTATTGTCAAACAACATGAGTGTCTGTGGGATTAAATAATATAGCCATGATCCCATAGACATCCAGGAATCAAGAGAAACTAGAAAAGTAAAATAAGTCTGCACAAAAGACTTGAATATGAGTGACGGGTTGCTTTTTAAACTGTGGTATTATTTTAGCCAAACTTCACTGTTGCCTGTCAGCTCCTGGTATCATTAAAGCAAGTCATAACAAACAGCTCCCTTCCTTCCATCCGTCATCTACTTGGGATGTCCAGGTAAAAATTGTCAAGCACTGTGTAGTTGGTCACAAGTTCAGTTTCATACAAACAGTTTTACTAACACACTAGTCTCAGCAGCAGATAGCTGCTCTGAATGTTAAGTTTAGCACTTCTTGTGCTAATCAGACTGGAAATTAAAGTGGAATCTGACCTGGCCAGAATTTGTCTATAAGGACAACATGTAGCAAATGAAATGCGCCAATAACATAGACTGAACACTAAATCTGTATGAATCACAGTGACACCTGCTGGAAGATGAAAGAACAGTCTGGATAATATACTGTAGGTGCATTTGTCACTCATTTGTTTCCTCGTTTTATTTTCTATCACACTGTCCAAGCAATGGTGTTTTATGTACAGTTTAAAAAGCTGTTTGTACTAGAGGTGCAACAATTAGTCTATTGATCAATCAGAAAATGAATTAATATTTTGATAATGGATTAATCACTTCAGTCAATTTTCAAGCAAAAATGTCAAACATTTGCTGGTTCCACCGTCTTAAATGTAATTTTGCCACTTCTCTTTGTCATTTATAACAGTAAATGAAGAGTCTTTGGGTTTTGGACTGTTGGTTGGACAAAAGAAGTCATTTAAAGATGTTAATATGGGCTCTGAAAAATTGTGAAGCGCATTTTTCACAATTTTTGACGTTATTGACCAACATTAATCATAAAAAAATAAATAAAAAAAACAATCTGCAGATAAATTGAGAATGAAAATAATTGTTAGTTGCAGCCCTAAATTGTGGAAATCATTACTTATAATAAAGGGAAGACTATCACTGCCAAGGGCTGAGTGATACAGCTGAAAAATTTATCACAATAAAATGTTTTATCCCATGTGATATTGATTGTTATTTGTTAATTTGTAATGGCCTATTTTTAATGAAGACCAGGAGAAAAAGGTTTGAATTTAACCACTTTATTTATCAAGGCAAACACAAAAAAACAAAACAAAACTGCCATACTGGTGAACTTTTTGTGGCGGGTTGAATTTAATGCATTTAAGTAACTATTGAACATTTTATTGAACATTTTCCTTATTGATAAGGAGTCTACTGCTGATACATCACTATTTTTTCATTGCCGATCAAATACAAGGACGATGACTCATGTGTCTCTCTTTTTGTCTCTCAGGCACTCTCCACAGTCTGAAGACAGTGCTGACAAAGCCAGCCCTGACCGAACTCATCACCCTCACCATGACAACGGAGTGTCAGTCCGCCATATTGTCACAGAGATAGAAGCCATATGCCACCCTCCCTCCTGTGTTCCTACTCTCTCCTCCTCCTCTTCATCGCTTCCTCCATTCTCCCACAGCCCTCAGCTCATCCGACCAGAACATCACATGGAGACGGAGACTTCTGAAGTCACGCACGGCTCTTTAACCCCACCTTCACACCCACAGTCGCCCTCCATGCTGCCATGCGACTGGCCGGCAGGCTCGGTGCGGCGTGCCACCAAGCAGTTGGAGCAGAAGCTGAGGCAGGAAATGGAGATGGCGGCATGTCAGCGATCTCCGCTTCATTCGCCCAATGCTGAGCACCCTCCTGTCAGACTGTCCCCATGTCCCCTGAGCGCTGAACACCCACCCCTTTGCTTCCCTCAGAACTGCACAGAACAAAGTATCACTCAGGGAGAGATCTTGGCTGTACCTGATCAGTCCAAAGACAAAGAGACGCAAACAGGGTCACAAACAGAGCTGCAAAGACTCGACAACCTCCACGACCCTTCAAATGTCAGCCAAGTCTCTGGTGCTGTACCCACAGTTGATAGCCATATGGTGACATCATCACTGGCTGCTACTAGTCAGTCAGACAAATCATCTCTAGATACCTCAACCTACTCCCAAAGACAAAGGCAGAAGTGTCCAAGCCTGCCCCAGGGCTGTTCAGACCAAATGACTCTGGATGGGGTGACTGTACAGGAGTCAGATACAGATGACAGGCTGGATTCCAGCTCCCTGGGAGGGGGAGGGGGCTGCGGCCCCGGCTGTGACGCTCAGAGCAGGCTGGCTCGTGGCAGCCAGGAGCTGGAGAGGATTCAGCAGACGCTCAGAGAGCTGCAGGCTTTCCTCCATGAGGGTGTCTGCCTGGAGACAGCAGACAGCCAAGGCCGGAACTGGGGCAGCCGCAGGGGCTGAGAGATGTTATGGACACAGAGCCGGGGCCGTGTAAAGGGGTGAGTTGTGAACAGAGCCCTCCAGGCGTGGAAGTAGGGCAGAGACTCAGAGGGAGACAAGAGGGGAAGAGTTTCCTGGAGCCGACAGGGTGGCACAGAGCCATGGAGCTCGAGGCTCGCATCCGCCAGGCTGGACTCACCCCCCCGTCTCTCATGAAGAGGTCAGCCTCCTTGGCCAAACTGGACTGTCTGGAGCTGTCGGCCAATGACCTCAGTGACTTGGACATGAGGCCGCACACTAGGACGATAACATCACACTCCCAGAACTCTTTCCCAAGTCCCCGTCTCACCCTGACGACACCTGGAAGAAGCAAAAAGTGTTGACTCGAAACACTTCAAGTTTGTCCCACGGGGACAGGAATCTTGACGAGTCTTCCTCATCACCATCCCTCTGCCTCTCCACTGCCCCTCATCGCTGTCCAAAAGATGACACAGGTGAGAGGGAGGAGTCAGACGGCAACGGTGGGAGTGGCATGGTCACTACTACGCGTCAGCAAGGGAGGGGACACTCGTCGAGACGTTCTCGCAAAGCGTCTGCTGAGAAGAAGCAGCGAGCTGTCACTGTGCTATACAATACCATGTAACCTCAGTGAAATGGACTGGAAAGGACATGACTGGAACTGTGCAGATGTGTGAGAGGCTGCATGATGTGTGTGAATGTGTAGCGAGTAAACTGTAGACCTGCGATGTATGTATAGTGTGTAAGAACTGAATGATGAACATATGTTTGCATGTAAACCACTGGATGTGTTGTTTCAACTGGAGTTCAGGTTTGTCTGTACAGTAATGAAATATGAATGTCCAAACTGAGACTGAACTGGTGCAGACTGTGTGTATGCACTCCTTTATGTCTGTCTCCCTTTTTTTAAGAAGCGTTTGTTTTCAGTGTTTGACCCTCATTGCCTGTTCAGAGTTTCTAAAACTACAAGAGGGTTTTTTTCTCCAAACATGCACTTTACTATTTAGATGATTTTCTTTTATTTTGAAATCTGTTTCTTACCCCGGGGAGGATTCTTTTGCACTGATCTCTGTATGTTTTTGGGTTCAAAGCGGACAGACATGTCTTTATTCAGATTTTTAATTCAACCAGGACAGAGCTGATAGCTTTTTTTTTAATTCAGTGCTTTAGCAGTAAATAAATATGGTGACTTTGTTTTGACTGCATTGGCTCTGTACATTTTTCCACTTCATCTGTCTCTCTGTCTCTCACACACACCCCATTTGAGGAGAAGAAAAGAAGATGACTATGAACTGCTGATGCTGAAATTAGCCCAAACGTGTCATTGACATTACTGCCACCTGTTGGCCAGGCAGAGAACTAGTTTTAAACATGCCCTCAGGCACTAAAGAAGGTAGAAGAAGGTAAAACCAGGGTGTCTGGTGGTCCTTAAAAAGTCTTAATATCACATTTACAAATAAAAGGTCTTAATAAGCATAAGTAGTCTTAAATTCTGTTTTAGAAGGTCTTTAATATTTATTTATGGAATGCTGTAAGCACAGTCTGAAATTCACTCCAAGTGCAAAATGCCTGTACAGTATATTTAGGATTTAGCTAAATCAACAAGAGTCTGATTCGAATGCATACATATGTATTTAAAAGTCAGAGACTATAAAACAGAAAACCACAATAATACAGGGGTCTAAATGACTTTCAACATAAAAACTGCCATTCTACCTTCATATAGCCTCATTTCAGACATTTTTTTTTTCCACACAAATAAATGTATTTGGACAAATGTTCTTTATCTCAACCAGTTATTGTCATTTTGCCTTACTAATAATTTAATGTTTTAAATTTTTAAGTTTTAAGTTTTACTGCAAAAACGGCCTTAAATTTAATTACATGATTGCATTCAAGTCTTACATTTAAGTTGCTGATAAATGTAGACGCCCTGTAAAATGTGGTGAAAGTGTTAAGTTAGTGGCATTATATTGTTGTAAGTAAACACTTAGACTGGGCAGCACCAACAAAGATTAATTTGATCTAAGATTAGTTCTAATCAGAGTTTAGTAGTTTCAAATGAGTAAATCCTAATTTAAAACGAAGCAGTTCAGTTGTGCAATTAAAAACTAATCTCAGTTTAGTAAATTCAATCTTAGTGTTTTAAACCAAAATTAAAGAGAGTTTAATCAATATGGAGATGCAAATTAAAACAAATAAGTAAATACATTGACTGGACCTAGTACTAATTAAAGGAGGGAGGGGGGGGGCTGTTTGTACTAGCAAACATTAAATTGTTTGCTAGCTAGCTAAAATGTTGTATTGTTTGGTAGCTGGCTAAAGATACCCACTTTCTTTAAGAAATTTGCAGTTTTGAGATTATTTTGTCCAATCAAAGGCAGCTGTTTTAGAAGTTAAACCTCTTCAAGCCTAAGTTTAACATTAATACTGTACTGGTAAAACAATTTAAATTGGAATTTAAAGTTTTGATGCAACAATTAAATTTAATCTAGGTTTGGAGTAAAAACTAAATTGAGGTTGAACGAGAGGTTTAAATTAAATATTTCTTAATTTTAAGCTGGTTCGAAAGTAACATAATTTACAGTTAAACCATGATTTAATTAGGTTTACAAATTAATCTTTGTTGGTGCTACCCAACCTCAGAGTGAGTGCAAGCTCAGATAACCAAACACCCAAATTTTACAATTTAAAGGGCGAAAATCCAGCTCAATGTTATTGATAGAAATACATTCCATCTGTCATTTTTAACTGGACGTGTTCCTTTGAACAAGTCAATCCTGTCTCCTAGGGGAAATGATCTCCATCAGTGCTCTGTGCAGCTTATTTCAGGCTGACATTTTACCTACTGTTTCATGTGGGTAATTAAACACTGAGATGTAGGCCACCCAGGCCCCTACTGACACACACTACACACACACACACACACACACACACACACAGATCAGATAGCAGCACTGCCCAGAAAGAATGACATTAAACAGTTTGACTAGACAGAAAAAAAAAATCCAGGCAATAAAAAAAGACATCAAACACAATTTTCTCATTTTCTGTGTTTGAGTATTAAAAAACTCAAAGGCTACGCTGGTCTAAGTGAATCAAGAGGAAAGCCAAGATCCCTTGATGATTTCACCAATTAAATCCACTTCAGTAGACAGAGCAGATGGGTTAAAGAAGGGCTTTTTCATACAGTGTGTGTTCCAAATTGAACTGTTGTGAACAGGGAAATAGTGAGGAATAAAATCAGTGGAGCAGAAGAGAGCGGGAGGGTTACAGTGAGTGTTTGTCTCCCTGGGTGCCACGGCCGAGATTGGCATCCTTACTCTTTGCATACTGATGCTCTCAGCTTCTCTGTCTCCCTCTTTGACAGACACACACCTTGTTTTGAGTCTGTGGCTCTTTACAAATTCACTTCACACCCGCCTGCAGCCCAGTGCTTGCACCGTCCTGATGTTATTCATAATGTCGGGCTGAGTCAGGGCACTGGAGAAGTTGTGGCTGCTGATTCACTTGGAAAATTATTTCATTTTCTCTGCTCCCATTCTCTCCGACCCACCACCAAAAGCGCAGAGAGCAGCCTGGGTGCTCTGAGTGTTATTTCTTAGAGGGTTTAGAGTCTCTAAGCTGTCCCTTTCCTCCCTGTCAAGCCTAAAATAACTACAGGCAAAAACCCCCTTGGATCAGGCTGAGGCGCTGGGAATCCATGTCACAGGGAGGATGATGGAGGTGGAAGCTGCTAAAAACAGATCAGCTCTCTCTGGTGCAGACTAACGCTGCTGCAGCTCTCCCTATCTCGTGAGAAATTAATTGCTTTTGTCACTGTCCTTCACTCGAGAGGGATGAAAAACTAACTTACAGTGGGGAAGCTGCAGGTAAAACTCAGCGTGGGGTCAAGGGATTTAAATCATGTGAGAGCTTTAATTTAAAAATAGATTAAAAAAAGAACCCACTCATGCATTGCTGCTCCAAAAGATGTTTCTTTATTTGAATCATTATCTGAACTCACTTCCCAGCATACACCATGAAAACATCTTTGCGGCATCTCTTTTCTGCAACATTTTTTAAAAAGTAAAAAAACAGGCAAGCTTAACTATGAACTGGCGAGGAGACAGAGGTGGCTCTCCTCACTTTGTGCTGATATTTGAGTGTGAAAGTTTTACATTTCTTTCAAAGAAATAACTTTAAAAAAAGAAGAAAAAAAAAAAGCTGTCACTGTCCGTCCTCGCCCTTTGTAACAAAACGTGTTTCTCAGAGTTTGACTGGCCTTGAGCCCTGCAATTTGAAGTTACTTACAATAATAAGAGTGCCTGGTTGCATAAATCATCTTAAGTTTCAAACTTAAATTGGCCCCTTAAGCAAAATATTTCCCTAAACTAAGTGGTTCACTTAGGAGTGTTGCATAAAGCCTCTTGCCTCCTTGCCTAACTGTAGACTAAGGTTGGGTTGCACCCACAAGTACTCATTTTTAAACCCGATTAAATCATGGTTTAAATTCAAATTATCTGGCACCAAACTTTTAAGCTATCTTAAAATTAAGAAAGATTAAATACAAACCTCTTCTTTTTTTAGTTTTTACTCTAAACTGAGATTAAATTTAATTCTGTTACACCAAAACTTTAAACTCCAATTAAAAGCTGCCCATTTCCTCAAAGAAAGTTTAAGGATTGAATGAAGTCATTCAATTCTCTTGTTTCATTCCAGTTAGTAATTCACCCAACAAGTTTTTCTCAGAGGAGAAAATCAGAGATTCTCTACAAGCCATCATGAGTATGCTAACTAAGCTAACTAACTTTTCAGTTAGCGAGCAGTTTAGTTAACTTTTTTGCTAGATAGCGAATTATGCAATATTGTAAAGGAATACAGAGCAGCCAAATGTTAATGCCCCCGGTTTGGAATTAATCTTTGATTGAACTGATTTTTTTGGTGCAGCGCAGTCTGGCTGTACCTCCTGTCATAATACAGCAAATGTGCACTTCAGTTACCATGGTTACACTTCACTCACATCATTCTTTAATGTCACTAGACAGCATTCTCAGTTCTTAGCTAGTTAGCTTACACACTTAGCTAGCCTGTGTTAGCTAGCTTCTCCAAAATGGACAACAAAGCCAAAGATGTGGCAAGAAGTCATGAAGAAATATGATAAAATAACTGACAGCAAGACAGGAGAAAATTTTTATGTTGATTTTATGCAACTCTTTTTTTTCTAAGGCATCATTATATGAACATTTGAAGGAAACCTTAGCCTAAGTGGTTTTATGCAACCAGACACAGCATTTGAACAATCTTTCCATTCTAAGAACTGAATGCTCCACATTTGTAGTTTTCTGGGGCCGTTTTAGATTCGCTTTTGTTTTCAGCATGTTGTATTGTGCAGCCAACTTGCTTTCGGGATGCAATAAAACCTAAAATTGCTGTCAATGGCCTCTACAGTGATTCTTCCAGGGTACATCTCCCCTCAGAGAGCGCGCTCTGATATTGCAGGTCTCCAGGCTAGACTCAAGTCGGACAAAATGAACCTCACGCGGGTGCTGCAGACCATGCTGAAATATTGTACACATACTGTACCGTGACTACACAGAAATACAGAAATCATCCGCCCATGTTAAGGTGAGAAGATGCAAATATACAGAAAAACTTCTTTTAGTAACATTTCTATTCCATAATCCACTTACAAACCATCACTATCTTGTCCCTTTATTGTTTGTATTACACACAGGCCTGCCACAAACTCACTCACAGTCACATACAGGTTATGTTAGTACACCAAGTCTTCATCGTATCTCATCACATCTGTGCTCCTGCAGTCTAACGTCAGGCTAAATCTAGAACGGGCCTGAGGTTAGTTTGTGCTCAAGCTCGTCATCTACATCCATTAACAGTCATATACGTGATCCACCCACAAGCTAAAGTACAGTACGTCTGGATTTTGTGCAAATCAAATCAAATATACCAGTCCGTTTTTTTTCAAAATAGTTTTCATTAAAAACTGAGGAAGTCTGATGGTTTGTCGACATTCAACTCAACTTGACCAAGAAGGTCACGGTTATTCTCCACAACACCGGTCCTGGTTCGTCACTGCTCCTCTCACACAAACTGTTTTTTTTTTTTTTAATCACAGTTAAAACTGAAAGAAGCCACACAACAACTCAGTGAGTGTGTGTGTTAGTGCTGGAGCAGAGAGTTGGCCTAACACACTCTGTTTTCACGACAGAAGGTGATCTTGAAGTTGACCCCTGTGCGGAGAGCTGGTTTTGAAACACACACCCACACACACACACACGCGTGCGCGCACACACACACATACACACACACACACACACCTGCAAACAGACAGAAATCATCACTCATCCAAGGAGGCATTCCACGAAACTTGTTGTATTGGATGTATTGTTGGTTGTAAACTGGCACTGGTCAAGAAAGTACCATGTGGCACCAGGAAGAGGAAGCTACGTCCCTCTCTGGCTGCTGAGGCCGGACAGCCGCATCACCGTATGGCTTCATGGGAGAGGTCTGGCTAAGGCGATGGGAGAGAAAGGAGGTGGCGATTTCAAGATAAATTTGGCGTTTATTTCCAGCAACTGACAGAGTGTGCTTCAAAGTTTTACAGTCGCCCTTTGCTGCCCTTTTCTCCCATGTGTCCTTGGTCCAGACCTCTCCCCTCAGACCCCCATTGGGCCACTCAGCTCTCATTTCTCCATGAGTGACAGCTGGATGATGCGCTGTAGCTCCTCCTCCTCCTGCCGCCGCCGAAGCTCTGCTTCTTCCTGCTCCCGAGCCGAGATCTCCATGGCGATGCGCAGTTGCTCGTTGTAGCTGCAGGTGGTGGGCTTCTTCTTGGAGGGGGTGGAGGAGAGGCTGGAGGGGGGACGGGCCTTGTGCTGGGGGGTCCTGGGATGAGGAAGAAAACAGTTTAAGTAGCTGCTGGAGGACTGAAATTGTTACCTTCTATTCTTATAATTACACACTTAATAATAACCATGATTAACAAATGCTAAACTGATAGTGAATTATTAGTTATTTCACTGTTAAAAAACAATGAGATTACATTTTTTTTATGTGTGCAGCAATAAAATAGTTTACTATGCAATCAGAATGTATTTGTTATCATCTCCTATCAGGTAAGATCTGAAAATCTGATTTTCATTTTATACTAAACAAACAATTTGTGGGTTGCCAGTTTGTGAAAATCCCTTTTGCTGATATTTATCCTCCAATATGACTCTGGCTTTATCTTTATAAGTAACTCTTCAAATCTTCTCCTCTTCATCAAAAAGTCTCCTTCAATGGACTGTTTAAACTTTTCTGGAAAAGAGCTACAGAGCATCTCGTCCGAAATTCATTTATTAACTTACAACTGCAGAAAAACCCTGTATTACTGATTTATTGTTAGTTATAGGTAAATCACCAATGTTTGCTGTCAGCCTGTGATGTTTTATTCACATTTGTAGTCTCAGGTCTGATGGCTTATTATAAAGTAAGGCCCAAATGCAACAATTAAAAAACATTCAGGTAACTATAGACAAAAGAAACAGATACATGCCATAGTTTTTTGTAGCAGCAGAAAAGCTACATCAAGAAATTGCTGTAAAGCTGATCCTCCAGGGAAAGAGCTTAATATTGTTTAGGAAATGTACTCACTGCAAAAAGAGACATATCTTTTCGAGGTAAAAGTGGCTCATTTATATGAGATGAGATGAGGAACACGTAACTTAACCAATCAATTATGGAAAAGTTTGTCATAACAGCGTATATACAGTATAGTAGATGTCTAAAAGAATCTATGCCAGTGGCAGTCAACTTATAGCCTGTGGGCCTGATTTGGCCCATGATCGGGTGCTGGGTGGCCCACTAATCATTTTTCAATTCAATCACAGTGAAAATACATTGATTCATACTAATACTTGTTTGGTTTTACACACCACACACTTGTTTTGTTTCTTTTGGTTAATTTTAATTCTCATGGGTTTATTTAGTTCTTGTCAGAAGGGCAGGTCAAAATAACATCATAAACTTTTGTAACCTTAAAAAATATTTAAAATAGGAGTCTTGACGACACATGAAGAATACATTTTTAAGATATAAGGGTCGTAGGTTTGTTACAACTGCCAATGGGGCATTCTTCTTTTTACCTCGTTACATGACTGAAAGGACACCACACAAACGTTTAGGTTAAGTTTTTTTACAGTCTACAACATTGTTTCCAAGTTTCGTCTAACAGCATGACATTGGTGCAAGTAAACACTGCAGGAGAAAGATTGTCAAAAGAGGGAAAGACAGATGGGCCTGTCTGTCTGTGTATCCATCCACTCATCGACAAATAGGGAAGACACAGAGAGAAAACACTGTCTAAAGATAACAGGCTAAAGTCAACAGTGGTACTGTCGACTATGAAAGCAGGAAACTCTCTCCACAAACACACACAGACACACACAGTAGTGCACAGTAAGACAGGAGATGAGAGGAGAATAGCAGGATGGATAAGTAGGGGAGGACAGGAATACAGGATGTGAGTCAGGGATGGAGGGAAAGATCTGCAGGATGGAAAAATCACAATGGAAGAGTGGAAGACACTGGAGAATAACAATACAGGACAGAAGCTGAGAGGAAGCTGGAGACAATATGGGTGAAGGAATGGCAGGAAATATCGGCTTGGTCCTGACAGTCATGGAGATTTATGCTTTTTTCTTTGAGGATTCCAGCTCTTTTGAAGATAAAAGTCCTGTTCATTTATTAATAACTGATGTCGTTATCCAACATAATCTGTAGCTGCTCGTTGATTCCTGATAACAGAGGAGATGGACTTTGGAAAGAGGGTGGGGAAATGTGGAGAGAGAGTGTATTTACAGAACAGGGAGGTAAGAACATGACGGGGACAGAGAGAAAGGGTGAAAAAGACAGACAAAGAAAAGGTCTGAATGTCTGACCTCTCCAGACGACTTGGATCACAGGACAGGGGGTGTGTTCCTGGCTTGCTGTTGGTCAGTGCCTCCCAGATGGTCACCTAGAAACAAAGAGGCGGCCACACAGGAAGTCAGAGAGGCAGCTCAGGAAGTGGGTACACATACACATCACAGATAAACAAATGTAAAACAACTGCACGATCCTCTCTGCAGGCTTCCTCCTGTTAATGTATGCTAAGGTACCTCTTACTCACAGCACACAGACAGCCAGCTGGCTTGATAATAAATTATCTATATGGTAAACCAGATTGATCCTGGCCCTGCTTCTTTTATACACACACCCAATATTAATACCACAACTGACACCACTATTAATATTGATAAACTCGCGTTCAAGGCCTGGTGTGTGAGATTTATAGGGATTTATTGGCAGAATATGGAAGAAAGGGAATATAATATTCATAAGTATGTTTTCATAAATGTATAATCATATGAAAATAAATTTGTTGTGTTTTTGTTTCCTTAGATTAAGCCTTTTACATCTACAGAGTGAGCAAGTCCTCTTCCACGGAGTCCGCCATGGGTCACTGCCATGTTTCTACTGTAGCTCAGAACAGACAAATGAAACAGTGGCTCTAGATACGGGATAAGGTGAAGTGTTTGCAATCTACGAACTCACCAGCAGATCCACCCACTAAATCCTACACACTGGTTCTTTAAAGATAAAGGTTCATATTCTGCCACTACTCTATTAATGCGCATCAAACCATTTACACTGAAATATTACATTAACACAGCATATTTGAATAGTGACTCATTAAAGGGTTAATGGTTTTGCATTTTGCAGTGTTCATTTCACATCACATTATGCATACTGTACTTCATGTTATTGTTTTTATATTTATTTTCTACCGAAGGCTGGGTTACCCATAGGGAAAGCCGCTGCCTTAAGGGGCCCCGAAGACCCAAAAGTTGACTGTGATTACTTTGTGGTAATTTGATTGATAACAAATTAATTTGTTTTTAACTTAATCTTGAGGTCCTGTCTTATAATCTAGTCTTAATACATTTAATATTTTAGTTATTATTATGCTTACATGGTTCACATTCTTAAATAAGTTCCTAAATAATTACAAGCCTAAGCTGTGTTTGCACCACAGAACTTTCCCCAGTAACAAGGAACCTTTGGAGGAACTCAGCATGTTTTCACCATAGGGACCAGGGTCTAAATAAAGTTCTGGAGCCATTATGTTACCTTCCAAAAAGTCCCAACTCGGGAGGTCTTACTTTCCAAAAGTACAGGAACTTTGGGATTGGAGCTTGCAGTGCTGAACATATCTGAGCACAATTTTTAAAGTCCGCAACAACAAAGCAGTTTGTTTCTTATTCATTGTGATTTGACACATGCGGTTACAGAAGAATGCATACAACTCGATTAGCTGACTTTTGCTTTATATGTCATAACTGTTTTATCAGCACGCACAAAAATGATGTGTAAAGACAGCTATCTCTTTCAGCAACTGACCAATCTGCATTAACTTTTGGGGCTTTTACAGACACAACACCATTAACATTTTAGTTCCTTGAAAAGTAGTTCCTGCATGGGACTAAGTGTACAATGTAAACGTGTTAAAGTAAGATTTGTATATTTATTACATAAATATTTGCTATTTTTCCCTTACTAAGGGTCTGCTCGAGGGGGTGTTACATGACCAGGCTTCAACCGCAGCTGCTTTCCCTTGCCTAATTGTTTTCCATCTCCATTACGAGCAGACCGTTTCTTGTTTGAGTAGACTACACAAGATAACCTGAGGGACACCAAGTTTTGCTGCAGCCTCTCATTTGACAGCTTGTCACAAGCCTGAGGAGACTATGTTGTTCATAGAGAGAAAATCACTTTTTTTTAACCTGTCATGATTTCAATGTGCATGCCAGAAGACAGAAGCATACAGGTTACCACAAGGCAAAGTATCATGGAGTAAAGTATATATAGAAAAAAAAGTTAATGTGGTAATAAAATTGCTTTGCATATGTTGTCATGTGTGAATATACCCTGTAAGCAGACTATGTGATTACAGTAAGTAAATTATTTAAAGAGGATTTATATAGGGATGATTCTGTCCCAAGCTTTTTGATCCATATACGTGGTTGATTGCTGTACGCAGGTTCCACTGAATATCTATTATGAAAACACACATTTTCATGCATTCAAGTGATGGCAGGAACTCTGACATTCAAGACATGAGGGCCAAAATTCCACATGGCAACCGCCTTAATGCAAGAAATGATCAAATTCCCTTATAAAAGCACAATAAATATTGCAAGCTCCCCACGATTGAATGATCAGACGAACATCCATGTTGACTGGCAAAGACCTTGCAGGTTGAAACTTGGCATTATTAAATATTGGGAGAGTTTGAAATACTGTTTAGACTACCTCTCTGTTTCCCTTGTGTGCTGTTTTTGTCCTGCACCAAACTCCTTATTGTTTATCAGCAGGTTTGATTTCTTGACAACCTGGCTGTGTGACAGTTCCTGCCTGCATTACCACAGAATAAGGACAGAAAAAAAAAATCTGCCAGGATTCAATTTTAAATAAAGTTTTGTGATGATGATTCGTGATTTCTGTAGTAAAATTAAATGAAACTGTGAATGAACAATGAGAAATTATATTCTAGAGGATGACAGGCTGTAATGTAAGCTTGATTTGTACATTAGTTAACAGTGTAAAACATGCAGTGTCAGCACTATGGTCCATCTGTCCTGCTTCCGAATTAGAGCTGTAATTAAAAGTGTCTTCACCTTTCTCACCGCTGTTTGAAGCAGCAGTTTGAACAGCTCAGGACTGCTGATATGACTGTACAAACTAAAGCACAAATCCTCAGCTGCAACCTTGCCTGTCTCTCTTCTACATTTCCCTCCTGTATCCAAGCTAAGAAAACTCGGAGGATGTTCTCCGACCTTTCTGACCGAGCCTATTTATACTTCTCTCTCTGTACCTCTGGAAGAAGGCCAAGGACTATCAGGACCTGGATCTGTGGGATTTCAAAGCAGCACCTATCCTGAGGCAGTGTTGAATATAATGGGTCTGGCCTCCACACATTACAGGCAATTTATTCTACTTATCGATTTTACTTCAGTATTGATTGTTTTTATTTTGAAACTGGTTGCTTTTTTCCAACTTCACTGTGTCTATTTGTCTGGTCACGCTTGACTTATTGGAGAATTTAGTGCTGTAATTTGTACTGGGTGTTTCATAGGGGAAATATGGTGCACCTGGGTTGATACAGCAGAATGGCTTTGTGAATCTTGAAAACTTCATGTAGCTTTTGCAATCTGCGCTTATGTATTACTTTACAGTGAGAAACTACAAATATATATTTATGTACAGGTACAAGAGCCAAAATATTCAACACAATCAAAGGTGAGATAATTGACCATTAGTTAAGGCCCTCCTCTGAGCAGTGATCGTCGAATCATAGCTCAGCAAAAGTCACTAGACGCCGCAGTTTGGTCAAGCTTTGGATTTCTCAATATGTTAAAGCAGTGTCCATGTGGCTGTAGTAAGAGAAATACTCGGTATTTAAAGGTGGAGTGTGTAGAATTTAGTGGCATCTAGCAGTGAGCTTACTACTGCAAAGAACTCATCTCACCCTCTCCTTCCAAGCACATAGGAAAGCCTGCAGTGGCTGCGAAAACTTGTGAAAGGCTGTATCTAGATCTATCTAGTGTTTGGTTTGTCCATTCTGGGCTACTGTAGAAACACCTTTAACTCACGGACTGATTCAGTTGTCACTTTCTCGCCCAGTGCCCCCATTGTTCAGATAGCAAATATACTTGTGCCCATCTGTTCGCCCACTGGCATATTGGTCTTAAAATGAAGTGACGTCAGTGCATTGATGGTGCATTGCTATCTTGAGGCAGCTGAGAGCAATTGCGTCACTGACCAACAAAAACATGGTCTATATTCAATGGAATTTTCCTGTTATTTAAAGGACCCATTATTCAGATAATAAGATGTGCCCACATAGGAGTGTTCACAACACTCTAGTTTCTAGAACACTGCAGTTAACATTTGGATTACAAGACAAGGTAAGACATATTAAATTCGATAGCACAATTCATACACATTGTCCGCTTGGGTGGGTTGGAGGTGGGTGAAATAGAGCAAAATGTCTCCCCATTAAGAGAGACAATGTGTGTGCATTTACGCATGAGGCACAGCAGTTTTAATTTCACTGACTCCGACAGGACTGGTCAGGAGCTAACGTTAATCAACTTTCTGTATTCTTGTGCACATCCAATCTACACAGTTTTAGTTTTGCTGCTTAAATGCTAACAACATTTGGAGCAGTGATTTCAGTAATTAACATAGCAACATTCCCATGTGCACAGTAATATCACAGTGTCTCTTTTTATGAGGAGAATTTCATCCTTCACCCACCTGCAACCCATCTGCTAGTAATTAGAATGTTAATTTTTATGACCCAGCCCACCCAACCTACAGATTAACAGTGATCCAGTGGCTGCATCACTACAAGTGGGCCATTTCAGTATCCCTGTTCACTTCTCCAACCTGCCAGTTTAGTCATTTAAATAGCAATGCACCAGAGGCTGGCACACCCAGTGCTTAAAAAGAGTGGAAGATGACAGTCTGATTGGTTTAATTCATGTTACATCCAAAACACACCTACGATTAATTGAGAGACTGAATACAACCTCTTTGCACTGTTTAAATAGCAAAGTGTGAGTTGGATACACCCTAAATGCATGTGCGCCATGCACTTTAGACCACAGCAAAAAGGTCAGCAGCTAAAAATTAAAAGCCTGCTTTTATTTACCTTGTGGTTGTTGCAGACTTTGCCCTCATTATCACTGTAAACTGCATATGTGCCATGTGAGGATGAAAAGTTTGACAGGCGTAGCAAGACTAACCATGGCAGGCGGGCTTAATAAACAGTCAATTAAACAAGGTCTCTTTTAAGATGCTGACGGATGTTTCTTTCATTTCATTACAGAAGATAATCTCTCAGGAGTCCACCTGATCATATTCAGAGCCAGCCTCCAGCAGACTCTGCTGTATGGCGAACTGCAGCAGGTCCTCCTCCTCCTCCCTCATGCTGTCTCTCTGTTTGCCTCCTAGCATGGTGTATCCAGGCGGGGCCTCAAACACACATGGGGGAATCTCTCCGGCTCGACACGACACTGCAGCACACAGTGGAAAGGTAAAGGGCAAGAGACGTGAAGGAGTGTTATCTAACAGTGCAGGAGATTATGCTAAAGGAGAAGAACAGGTAAGGGAAAACAGAACAGTGATGTCTGAGTGAAAAGAAGAGAAATCCAGATAAAAACAAGCTGTTTCAGGTAATTTCTCTACCACATTATTGTTGCCAAATATTTTCCCTACTCAACTGTATGTATTTTCATAGGACTATAACTCATTTCTGCAAGATAACATCAAGGATTTCCAGAGAGGTTCCTTCTGAGCAGTCACACAACAAATTATATCTCCCCTCTGCGTGGCTGCAGATTTAAACATGCCTGTTGGGATCCAGATCAAGTGATAGGATGATGAAAGTAAGCCATAATCTCACACGCAACACAAAGAACATAACCTTGCATCCAACATCAGTGATAAATACTGCTCATAACTCTATCACGCAGCTGTAAACTCTGTTTGTGAAGTGAAGAATGGCCTGGGCTCTGCAGTAAACGTTAGTGCAGTAACTTTGTCATCTGAGGAAAAGACGTAAGAAAAGATGACACAGACAAACACTGTATGGGAGTGTGTTCTCACTGGTGGAACTGGAGCTGGACACGCTGGAGGAGTCACTGCCCGGAGACGGGGTGTCTGTCCTTGGGGGTTCCCTCGGTGTGTCCCCCTCCACGCTCACTTCATTGTCGGTGCGGACGCCCGTCCCCTCCTCACAGCCGTTCAGGTTGCTGAAGGTGATCCTAGCATTGAGGATGTGGTAGAGAGGGATCTCTGCAGGGAGCGAAGATGACATTTTTATCATGATATGTGTTAACTTCTTGTGTCTTTGCATCAATTTCATCATCTAGATAATCATGGTGTCCTTATATCAATTCTTTTTATTTTTAGCAATCACATTTGTAATCTCTTCTGTCCTTCTCACTTTCTCCCCTCTGTCTTCATTTCTTTCCATCCATTTGTTTATGTATTTACTCACTTTTCATTCTCCCATCATCCCCTTCATCATTTAAGTGGCCATCAATTGAACCTCTTTCCCTCCCTCCTTTCATCCATCTTACTCTCCCAGCTCTCACCGATCTTGACAGGGAAGCCAGGCGGCAAGCGCAGAGTGATGAAGTCACGGAGCTTAGCGAACAGAGCATTTGAGATCGCCATGAGATCGATGATAGGCACCACTTGTTCTGCCAGGGACAGGGGATGGGACTCACACAGCCACAACTTGGCTTTAAACCTGGAAACAAAAACACACACACAAGAGTTTGTGGCTGCACTTTATTTCACAGTACACTAATAAGACATAACAAGCTGAACTTTGTATCAAATTAGACAAAAACAATAATATGTCATGCATTAAACAGTAATTAGAACCTAATCTGACACTTAACACCTAACTGTACACTAAAAACGTAACACATTTTTTAAAATCAAATTAGACAAAAGCTAGAAACCATATACTCTTTACTAAAAAGTATTGGACCCTTTATTAGACACTTATTAGATTCATGAGTGGGTAATAAGGGACACATTACAGCAGAACTATTCTGTAAACTAAAGTGAAATCACATATTTGCTACTTTGTCATTTAAAAACAATATGTGAACCAGATCTACCAAGTAAAGGCCAAAACTATAGAGTTAGAAGAATATTCTGTCTATGATATAAAATAAATAAATAATACACTTTAGTTACATTTAGTTTGTAGTTTTGTGTCCTGATTACAAGCTAATAAAGTCTAATAAGGCTAATAAAACAGTGGGAAACAATACACTTTAGTTTACAATTTTGTAGTGCAGTTTTGTGCTCCTAATTTCATGCTAATAAAATCTAATACAGATCTAATAAAGTGTCTTATACTGTACTGTTGCGTCTTATTAATGTACTGTTTGGTGAATTGTATCTAATGTGGGTATGGTTGTGTTTATTTTCTGTCTAATAAAGAACATTATTTCTAGTCTTGTCTAATCTGTTACAGAGTACGGCTCGTTATGTCTTATTAGTGTACTGTAAAATAAAGTGTAACCAAGTTTGTTAATGAATATTAGCAAATACAATTTAGACCTAAGTATAATTGAAGCAATTTATGTCTCTGTTCAGGTGATTAGTTCTTTGGCCAGAGGAACACAAAGACATTGATTACATCAGCTAACAATGACTGTCCACAAGCTGCTGAGTCGTGTTCAAACTGAGGCCAATCAATGCCTATATTTTAAGTTGTCTGATAATGAACACAGCATTGAGAGGCCGCTCTGAAACCTCAAACACTTCATCCTCATGATGTCCCATCACTTTTCACAGAACAATGAATCTGACTACTTATAAATGACAGACAGACAATCGCCACTTAGAGGCAGAGGTGGGACCAAGTCATTGTTTTGCAAGTCACAAGTATGTCTCAAGTCTTTGCACGCAAGTCCCAAGTCAAGACAGGCAAGTCGCAACTCAGGTTCCTAAACTTTGAGTTTCGAGTCACCAAATGTAATGCCATTTTAACCACAGAGCCTTGACTTACTGTTCTTTGTACAACTTCAAATGTTGAATGAAATTGGAAGTTGTTGTGTCTTCTTCTGAAATTTTCGTCCCCATTTTTTGCATTTTGAAGTTGTAATTTGTTGACCACCGCATACTTTTTGTACGTGAATAAAGGTTGCATTTTTTTCAACTGGTGCTTAGCATTATAATCTTAGTTCTTCACGGTTCTCTTCTGCGACTTTATTAGATTCTGTTGGATTGGTCCAAACCATTGACTGTATATAGAAATTGACAACATGAAGCGTCCTAGAAGTGAAGCCAGGACGTCTCAATTGCCCCCTAGTGGCTGGCCGCAGAATAGGTCATAAACCCTGTCTCCCCAGTGTTAATAAGTAGTGCATAGAACAAACTAAAACATCAAAATCACTTCAAATAATTTTTTTCCCAAAGATGGAAATATAGGTAGGTAGTTCTTATCATGCTGCTGTTTGTTCAAGTGATCATTTTTCTCATCAGTTTGGTTTTAATTAGTCATTTGATGCTATGAATAGGGGGTTTCATGCAATGATTGACAGGTGAGCTCTGCTCGCGATTGAGCTGGCCACTTGTGTGGGCAGGAACTTGAAAGCGCAGCTCCAATGCTGATAAGACTCTGGCTCCAAATGACTTCTTCAGCGAAAGATGGAAGCACTTGGATATTTTGGCTTCAGTTTTGTACAGTGGGAGGAAAAGGAGATGCATCGTCCATCTTTAGGACGTCAGTGGTTCACACAAAGTGGATCTGGGGAATTAAGTTTCGATTTGCTGAGAATGAATAGCATTAACGTTAATTGATTCAGTAAATGAAAGGAAAAGAACTGATTCATGGCAAACTTTTTATATAACAAACTTTTTAATCTTTGGGCTTGGGGGAAGTATTTTCAAGTCAAAAGACTCAAGTCCATGTGAAGTCACAAGTCATTTGTGTTAACATCCATGGCAAGTTGTAAGACTTTTTTGATTTTGTCATGTCGAATCTAACATCATCACATTTGTGACTCAAGTCCACACCTCTGATTAGAGGAACACAAACAGATGATTGGATGCCAAGTTGGCAGGCAGAGGACAGCAGCAGGAAAACTGAAAACCAGTATTATTAGAATGGCTATATTACAAAAGAAAACCTAACCTAAAAACTAAAATGCTTCAATTCATCCTTAGAGACACTGCAGGGTTCCTTCATTTCATTTTTCATTTTTGTTTCTTTTGGTACAACAGTCAAGTAAAGATGATCTGTCATGAGACTAATTTTATAACTCTCTTCCAGCTTTGCAGAAATTTTATTTCCCACTATCATTTGCCCATGTTTCTTCTTAGGATCTTGGTGGTCAGCTGTCATGGACGGCTGATTTTGCTCTGCCTGTATGTGTGTGCGGCTGTCTATTCTCTGCCCATCAGTTTGTCAGCTCTGGCAGTTGGCGGTGAGTTTGGAGGGCGACTTCACTGTATGCATGGCTGCCTGTCTGTTTCCCTGTCTGTCTGTGTCACCTCTGGGTCTTAGTGGTGAGCTGGCACGGGTGGCCGATGTCCCTCTGAGTTGGTGATGAGCCGGGGTTGAAGTATTCCTCGGCCGTCAGGGCTGCGGGGTTTGTCACAGCGGGACACGACATCTGGGTCACCAAGGCCTGCGGAAAGTGAATAATGAATTTTAAAATCCTTATGTAACCACATGTTGCCATTTTAAAGATCATATATTATAAAAATGACCATGTCTGCAGGGGTTGAATGGTTTGTTTCATCAATACCAGTGACTCGAAGTGCAAAGATTTCTGGCTTTTAAAACTGACTTTCTCTGCTTTTGTCTGTTGTGGAACTAAAAACTCACCACCTACGGGGGTTTCAAGGCTTTCCTCTTACCTTCTGACATTTTCAACAGCTCAATAAAAGGAAAACTTGAGAACAAATGACAAAGCAGTTCTTATTCAGGCATTTTACATCATTACAGCAGAGGCGTCTGTTGGTTCACTGCTCTAATTAGTAGCTCACTGTCAACCGTTAAGTATGACGTTAGTAAACCTGTCAAAGGTAGGCCGCCATTACTGGAGGAGAGCAGAGGCTGCACAAGACATGTGAAATAGAAGAGAAATTCTTTTCATGTTGTTGTATTTCCCTCCAGATGCAGTCAATTAACCACAATCAATTTAGGGTTTGGCAAAAATTTGAGCAAAGCAACATCACTGCTTCACAGTTGCACAAACTATCTGCAGAGTGTGAGTGTGTGTCTCAGTGCTTCTGTAGAGACGACAGAAAGGCATAAAGTTAAAAAAAGAGCAGAGGCGACAGTGAGGGGGAATAAGTGAAAAGACAGAATACAGAAAGAGGAGAAGGAGGAAGGTATGACTCATAGGTGTTCTCCAGCAGAAACAAATTAAAAAACATAATCAATATTTGAGAGCAGGTTGGAGCCGCTGAGTTACTGTTCTACTCTGCAGGCATGTTCTCCTGTTGACACAGTGGACTCAACAGCCACGATTCATACACTCACTGTCCAATGAGAGAAGGGACGTGATGGTGATGATGCTAAGACTGAAGATGATGATTCATTATTTTAAGACATCTTCATTAATATCGCTGAGACAATTCCCGGGTTTAATTGCTGATTTTATTGAACTGTAATTGTTCTTATTTGTAATTTTTAAATTGCTCTTATTCATTTTATTTTTCTCATTGTCAATTCTTGTAGGTTTACCAATTAACATTGTTCATTTAACTTTTTTTAGCCATGTATTTTTCCTTTATTGCTATCACTGATCTTCTTTTATCAATGTCTTTTCTTATGTTTTTGTATGCTTGTGGCTCGGCACCATTGTAAATGAGGCTTCTGCACATCCAAAAATTAGTATTGCAATTTAAATAGCAAGTTGGAGCCACATACAGTATGTTAAAAGGTAAAATTTTATTTAATATACAGTCTATGATTGAAGCAAGTTGTTTCCCCCCACCCCCTCCTCCCTGGACTTGAGGAAGACTTTAGGAATTTTAAGATATTTCCTCAGAAATAAAACAAACCAAATAATCCTCAAATTAAAGACAACACTGGAAAATCACCTCAATAAACCGTCTACTTACCCCGTTGTTGGGCCCCATGTGTTGCTCAGCAATCCCGAGGAAGTTCTGCAGTGGAGTCTTCCCACCTGCTCAGAGACACACAGCAGTGATGATAACACTGAGAGAATGTAGTTACACAATCACATTGTACAAACCGTGAGTCTATTGAGTTTAAGTACACTACAGAGCAGTCAAAGCTGGCTTAAGTTGGTGCTTGTTTATCAAGAGATGATGAAGCATGGGCTCATTCATCTCCACTGCAACTGTCAGTGGTGTCATTTTACCCTACAGTGTTTTGTTCAAGATAACTTATTGCATTATATCAAGCTTTTGTGCTGTGGTCTTATCATGCACTAAGAGCCATCAGGAAATGAACACAACCATACAGAAGTAAATTATGCTTTTAAGCAGCAAAATAAGATTAGAGTTACTCCGGATCTCTTGGTTTCTGAAACTTGCAGCAATATGAATTTATTGAGAAGCCATAATTAAAGATATTTTACTGAGCAGTGAGTATATCTGTCTTCAATATATCTCTGGACCCCAAACATCGTCTTTCAACAAATAACATATTGCCTGGGTGTACACTGTGTTACACACTATATATGAACAGCAACATGTGCAAGTTACTGCAAATCATTAGACTAAATGGATGGAAAACTGGAATATCTATGTTTGTTAAACAACTGTGATGAAAACCGACACTGTGAAAATGACAAGTGCTTTGAAGAGCCTTTAGGGATCTTCAGAGTGCAACAGTAAGAGAACTGCAGAAGGGTCTTGGAGGGGAATGTCAAGCTGTCTTCTCTGGATCTCAAAGATCGCCCCCAGACATGTTTTAATACATATAAAATGCTGTGCTTGGAATAATAATTTGTGTCTTATATGGTTTTTCTACAAAAAAAAAGTTTAAAACATTTGTCAAAAATTCTTGAAAATTACATCTACTCTCTCTTTCACTGAAATATCCAGAATCTATGAATATGAAAATATCTTTCATTTCAAAACCTTATATGTTCGACACATGATGTTTCCTACTTCACTGAAAAGTCTAATCTCACTCTGTGTGCACTGAAGGTTTCAGGTTTCCACAATGTAAATGTGTAATAGATTAATCACACAAAACTAGTGTTATGTGTTATAATTGTGGATGTCGTCTGTGATCTGTGTAATCTGTCATGCCCATAATTTGTAAAGTAAAAATTCCACTGTAAATTACCAACCATATTTCACCAAATACAGAGGTCCTGCGCAAGTCAGTGATCTGTGATTCAGTTCAAAGTACTGATTTGTGCAATATATAAATCCCTCATGTGAAATAATCAAGACAGTTATGACGTTTCTCAAAAATTATGTGTTCATGTAGAATGCCATCACTCAGAGTAAAAAGCTGATGGAAAAATTTAGATTTCAGGGTCTTTAAAATAACCTACAATGAAGGCATTAGGATACCAGTTCCAATACCTTTAAAATGATACTGACAACAATAGAGTAATTCACTTGGTATCTTTTTTCCTGCTTCATTTGATACTCATCATGTGAATGGATGCATTCCTGAAGAAACCCTTCGGCATTTGATGGATTAATTTTTATCAGATGTCACATCTCGGCAAAGTGATCTGCCAACTGCATAAAATACGCCACAGTCAACTTCACTATACAACAGATTGTATTGGTTGTAGCTGCTGCAGTAGTGGACCAATAACACATCGCATTAAATCAACATTATGCATGCATTAACCCTAACCCTAGTCTTTTTTTTAAAGATCTGGGTACAAAAAGGGGCAAATGCAGGTATTGTCTGCGAAGCTGTGATACTATTTAGTACTGGGTTATTTCAGTCAATACCTTAAAGGTCTTCTGCCAAGAAGACAGAATGCCTGATTCTGAACAAAGAGCCAAATCATCCACATCCACCCAGCCACTCTATGAACGGCACTGACGTCAAGGAAATCAACGACTTCAGTCGACGTGCTTGTAATAACTTACATCCAATATGGCAGTCAAAGAGCTGCTGTGATTCACTTTTTCAAAGCTTGTGTGGAAAATATCCTTCTTTGGTGCAGAAAATAATAAAGAGCTCCAGGACCACCTTGATGTAACATACACAAGACTTCTCATGCACGTCCGAACCTCTCATGGAGGTGATGATAAAAGCTTAGTTTATGGTAGCATCTCTCCAATCTCAGTTGTTGTGTGCACAAAGAGAGTCCGCTTTGCTGGACATTGCTACAGAGCAAAAGACCAGATAATCTCGGATACTTCTCGGAGACTTCCTTGCCCATCAACAGGAAGCAGACAGCTCACATTTCCAGATCTGCTGACTAGGGACACTAGACTGACTGTGAATGAACTTGTGTGGCAATGATCAACAGAAACCAGTGAACGCAACATGTGCCTCAGATGTCAAGGGCACTCGAAGGATGATGATGTTAAAAGTGGGGTAATTGACCCAAAGCATCAGTATCTGACAACCTGGGAGTGAGACTCAACAATCAACTTTCTTTCTCCAGAATCATGTACCCCACCTTTAAAGGTATGAAGTATGAACACTAGAAAGGGCCCCTTGTTTTTAGGGTGTATGGGAATACCACAGCTACTGTTCATTCAGATATGAGATAGAGATGAGCAGCAAAGAAGACCTGAGCAACATCTGAGTGTGTGGCTTGTATTTTCAGACAGAACTGCTGCTGTGGTTGTCCTTACTAACCAGAAACTGAATGAGTGCTAAAAGCAATGCAAAGGTCCATTAATTAGGGTTAACGACAGTGGTGTCAGGGTGTGGTTTATAAGAAAGTGTCCACATTTTGACCTTCTGCCAGCTGGTCTGTTTACAGCTGCTGCTTGACTCATGATACACTGTGTGTATCTCTCTCTTTGGATATATATAGCACTCAAAGTTTTTTACAGTGTTAACAAAATGATGAAAAGTTGCACAAGGGAAGGGCAATTGGAGTGAGTCACTCATTCAGGAGTCAGTGTAGCGCTTCCAAGAACACTGCCCTCCCACATATTAGCAGAGTACAGGAGGGGATTGTGACCTGGGAGAGCGGAGCCCTCAGAGGAGCGCGGGATGGTTGATCCTAGCTGACAGCGACAGTCCGGGGAGGGAAGCCTGCTAATCCTGTTTGATTTATGATCTGAACCAGAAAACGAGACGGAGCCACCGAGTGAACGTTACGGGCTGTTAGCCGAAGCCTCAGGGTGATCTCATCGAGCTCCGGTGAGGGGGATTACTCATCAGTGACTCTTTTTATCAGACATGTCGTAGCACTTAGGCAGGGGTTTACCGCGGCACAGAGGGGATGATGGAGAAATTCAGCTGCTGCAGCTGTGATGCACCTGCACATAATGATGAACACCTCGATGATCTCTGAGAGGTGACAACGTCTGATGCTCATTTGGCTCTGATGTACAGTTGACAAAAGTAAAGTGACTTACCTTTTGTCTTGTTCTTGTTCTGGTCTGACAGATGGTCAGTTCTGGTCCTGGTGATCAGCTCCACATTGGACGCTGCGTACACCTGAAAGAGGAGGAGACACTTAACTCTTGTGTTCCGTTGGGACTGGCTTTTCTTCATTAAATATTTTTAATTTCCTCTGACTTCAAAGATTTCACAGCGGCCATTCTGAGATGAAATCGTATGGTAAACACAGGTGTTATCAATGACACTAATTAATGCGTTTTCCACTCAGGTCAAACGGAGTCAGGGTGCTGCTATTGTGCGTGTTGACTCACTGGAAAGGTTCTGTGACACTACATGGAACAGGACTTTAATTAGTATAATTGGGAACACATGTGTTCACCCTGCTATTTCATATCAATATGTGACCAAAGGTCTGTTGAAACCCCACAAACTGGGCTTACATATTTGGTGACAAAATTCAGAGGAAACAATTTATATTCATTATGGTTACAGTGATCTTAGTGGCTTATCACTGCACCTGCACTTACCAGACCAGAATCTTCCAGAAGGAAAGGCAGATTTACTGCTAGTGAGCTAGTTGAACAAAAATGGCAGAGAAAGCCAAAAAAAAAAAAAAAACCCACTAACATGCTAGCTTGACAGCTGTGAGTGCTAACAATAGCCATGCTCATGGTTTATGTTTTATATGATGTTACATGTTTTCTTGGTAGTTGGATACAGTTAGCAACTCATCCTCCAGCAGTAGTCAGTCAGTGTGCATTCGTTTTTTATGGAATGACTTTGGAGGGAGGCTTGATGGGAGGGGAATGGGATTTTGTTCAGTTGGATACTTTAATAAATTAGCTTATGATGCATTCCAGTTGAACTGGGAAGTCCGAACCTCTGAATTCCCAGTTGGAACGTATTTCTGTAGACATTGCTACGGGGTTCCTATGCACCACATAATGCACTGTTATCAAGCACAAAATAGGTTTTCAAGGAAGCATTCATCTTTTTTCTGACTTATTGTACTGAAATGTGATCAACTTGAATGTGATGTCATTCCCAGCTCTGACTTTCAAGGTAAAAGCCAGCATTACTCTGGCTGGTTTCTCTGCTACCAACCGCAGCTTTAAAGAAGACTTAGGGTCTCCAAGAACCCCAGTTAAAACAATCAATAATGTGGAGTGATACTGACTTTATTGCTTTTTGTTTTCTTGATTATTTATTAAGAATATATACATTTTAGAGTTCCTTCATCTTTACAGTATATATAGTCCAGAGAGTCACTTTCACCCCTTGTTCCTAGTCTGCAGAATACAGGACACTTCCTCAAGCTTCTGTCTATACCAGAGTAGTGGAACTCCTCACAAGTGACCACAACAAGAAAATACTGATTACAAATTGAACATGCTGCTGATTCTATGTTTCTGATGGACAGCACATGAATGAAAGGAAGACGTGAAAAGCGTCCAGTCGGACAGCAGCTCAACAAGAGTTGTCTGTTTATGTTTGTATCTCTAAATCAATGATGCAGAAAATAGATGCTTTTCAGGCAGCAGTATTTTACTGTAGAACCTGTCTGAAGTGCTTTTAAACCACTGGTGACAGATGGTCCAGGGTGTCTGACACTTATCTCCCATCGATCCCTCCAGGGGGTCAAGAAAACAAATGGGGTCAAGGTAATGCATGTGTCTGCGCGATACATAGTCCTCTTTTTTTAGACTTAATTTGATAGGCCATCTGGTCTTTTATGTGGTGATGAATTTTCCTCACCTGAGGGCAAAAAATCCATGCCTAATTGTTGCATTTAAATAAACAGCATCTTTCAGGGATAGTTCAGATTATTTTGATGAAGGGTTTTATGAGGCACTTTTCGATAGTCAGTGCACTAGCTACAGTAGATGTTTGCTGGCATGCCCCCCAGTTTGGAGAAGCAGAGAGCAGAATCAGCACGGAAGCAATGAACTGCTGTGGATGGGGTCAGCAAAAAAGGTACTTTAGCCACTTAAAAATGGTCTACCTAAAAAAAAAAAAATCAATATCAGTTTAAGTGTACGTTATATTAAGAATATTTTCACAGCTTTTCTTTGCCATCAGACAGCCTTTTCTGACAGGCCAGATTTTGCTCTCTCCAAACTAACCAAACTCCATGGGTAATTTTACCCTGCAGAACAAGGGAGCTGCTGGACTACCACTGCCTCAATCTGTTAGTTTATTTGTGTTTGGTGTTTTACTTTGATAGTTTAAGATTTCCCACACAACAACACCAACAAATTTACAGATCCAGGCAGTAGTAGATCAGCAACTCCCCTGTTCTCCGTGATAAAATTACTGAATTAGCCTCTGGAGTTTGGTTGGTTTGGAGAAAGCAATATTTGGCTTATATAAGGGTGGTTTACCATGAAAAAAGGCTGTGTGATGGCAAAGAAAAGTGGTAAAAATATTCTAAATATAGCATACACATCTTTTAAGCAGCAAAAATACCTTTCTTTGCTGAACCTGTCCACAGCAGTTCATTGCTTAGTTTCTCTAACCTGGGGGTGTGACCAGCATCTACTGTTAAATACAGTGACTTGATAAGTATCTCATAAAACCTTACTTCAAATTAGCTGAACTATCCCTTTAAAACAGCAGGTTTCAGAAACTAATCTGTCATGATTTAAAAATATAGAGGGTTATGTCCTCTAAAGTCCAAAGCAAAGGTTTTAAAATAAACTCCCTGAGTGATTCATTCCTGAAATTAAACTCTTCAAGTGAAGTGGACTTTCAGGAAATATCAAACTGAGCTCTGACAGCGGTGGTTTCTGTGGACAGTGTGAGAGATCAGTGAGCTGTCTGAGCAGCCTGTGCTCTACCTTGGCTTCATATCCATTCACTGTCTCAGTCTTCTCGCTCCTCCAGCCCAGTATGCCCGTCTTATTCCTGCAACAGATATTCAACACATCCCACATCAGTTCTCTGTGGACTTGACCTTCAGTCAACATACAGTTGCATCACAGTTGGTGTAGATTGTTTGTCCTGTCCAAAGCAATCTGCAGATATGTACCTGAGAGAAAATCCTAAATACAGTACACTGGAGAGTTAAATCAACCATCTCCCTTTAGATTGCAAGTCACAGGCTCTGGTTTTTCTCTATAATATGCAGCCTGAAAACATTGCAGCCATTGTCCTTGTTTGTTGTCACTGAAGATCAACAGTTCACTGTGTAATTAGGAGGTCTGCCTAGAACTTAGTGAGGCATACACCATCTCTATGATCTATTCACATCACTGAACTCGGACCAAACTGCAGCGAGTTTTCAGGGATGAGTTTCCCTTATTAATCCTTGTATTTTTCATATTTTTCTAACATGTTTAAAATATGTCATTTTGGAAGAAAGGTTTGTGTTTTTTTAGCCGTACTGGGCTCTCAGGATGTGAAAGTCTGTTTATCAGTAAGCTTATCACTTTGGTCCAAGCTGCAGAATTATCTCAACCACTACTACATGAGAAGACATGAAAATCAAGTCAAGTCAAGTCAATTTTTTATTAAAATAGCCCAAAATCATAATTTGCTTTAGGGAGCTTTACGACCTGAACAGTGTGTGACACCCCTTGTCCTTCGACACGTTATTCAGGTAAGAAAAAAACTCCCACGAAAAACAACTTTTAACAGGAAACCAGTGGTACATGAGCCAGAAATCTTGTACAGATATTTATGATTTCCCTCAAGATGATGTGTAGTACGCCCAATGAAACATCTAACTTTTCATCTTGCACCATAATCAAGTCAAAATTTCAAATTTGTCATATACTTTGGTTTATGACCAAATACCACCACAGCCAGAGGAAACTTCTTGGATGGGTCTCTAATCTCCCTGTGTAGGTGCAAAAGACTTTCATAAAGTCTATGCAAATAGCGAGTTGGAGTCATAGAGTGTATGTTAAATAGGTTGAAATCCTATTTATATAAGAGCAGTGTTTTAATCAAGCTGTTTCCCCCGTCCTATCCTCCCCAGCAATGAGAAATCCTGACATTTGTCTGTCAATGTAAAGCTAATCCTGTTATCCTAAAACAAAAATCCACTGCTCTGAAAAATACACACTCTGGAGTTGGAGTTCAGTGACTGTTTGCCTTTGGCCTGCCAGTCTCCATTAATATATTGCTCAATTTAATGGTTATAACATTTATTCCCTCTAAAAGATTACTAATGATTTATTACAACTCATAAACAGACCCTCATTTGGCAAACATTCTTCAAAAAATTTAACTCCAATAAACCTGAAACAGCCAAGAAATAACACAAGTTATAACACAAATTGAAAGAAATTTCAAAGGCGGACACTGCTTCTGTAGTGTTGTTGTTGGAGAAATGAGTATTTTTAACTTAGCATGTTTCCTTAATCTCTGATGTCATGGACATTTTATGATTTATTACAGTAAATATTACATTATATTATATTACGCCTTATATTATATCACACATTTCACCTTTAATTAAATAGTAGGTGAGTAAGTAAAATCACAGTACAAGTACTCAGAAAAATTACTTAATTACAGACATTGGAGGTGTTTGTAATTCATTATTTACACCCTTGTGCCACAGTATAGCCTCACAGAGTCATTAGCATTGCTATAGGCTCCTTAGTCTGGTTCTCCTACCACTAACCCAGTGTCAGACAAAATGATGACTCTGAATTTTGAAGTTATATCATGGCTCAGTTACTGTGGGTTCACTACACTAACTGTACTTGTTATCCCAGCTCTAAAATCAGCAAAACTGCAGTGCTGTAGATTTTGTGCATGACTGCATAAAGACGTATTAACTCCGGAGGTGAGTGTCCTGTCTGTGGTGCTTGACAAAGTGGTTTGCTCTAAAGCATCATAAATAGATTATTGGCATGTAGACAGGAGTGCTGACCAAGGAAAATACACAGAGGTGACACTGAGGTACAAGTCTGACAGGGAGATGATTACCCCACCCCACCCCATCCACCCACCTCTCCCTGCTCACTTCTCTCTGTCATTCTTCTTGCCTTTTATCCGTTAACATTCACTTTCTGTCTCTGGGTCTCTTCCGTAATTCACCTATCTATCACTGTGTCTCACTCCAGTCTCGTTTTCTCACTTTTCTCACTTTTTTTCCCTCCAAAACCATAAACTCCTCCTGTGTTGGCTTATGTATTGTGCTACTCCCTCATAGTCTTGTGTCCCATTCATCTTCCTCTGTGTTTCTCACTGCATGTCTTTCATTTCCCCCTCATCTCTCTTTGCACCATCCCTCTTTCTCTCCCTCATCCTTTTCCCTCTAAATCTCTCCCTCCATCCTCTTTCTTTCCATTTTGCCGCCTCCATCCCTCTCTGTCCAAAACTTTCCTTGTTCTGTCAGCCCTCTCTGTCACATCAGTCTTATCTCACCACCTGACTAGAATAAGATGAGTTTTGTCCTCTATGCCCCCACTTGGCCACCCTCTCCTTCCCTTCTCTCCTTCTTCCTCTCCACTGCTTTTCATCTCTGCGTCTATGTCACTTTATGTGAAACTGAGCCGTAAAACTGTACCGTTCATAATACAGCGTAATAAAAAGCTCCTAAATTGACTGCCCACAAGCCACCTGCTCATCCAATTTTCTTCCACCCCTCTTCTCCATTCTTCTCCATCTTCCTCCAGTCTGCTTATGTCTTGTGTGCCTCTTCCATGTCTTTTCGTTCTGCTATCTGCCTCTCCATATCCATGCTCACTGGAGTGTTGAGCTTTTTTGAAGTGGCCTGAGCCTGATTCACACAGCCAGAAGCTAATTTGCGCATCACTACCACCACATCACGCTTAGTCCTGACACATTTTCTGGCATTTCAGCCGTTTGAGTTCACATAAGACACGAAAGATCAAAAATGGAGTATTTCTGGTTGGATTAAAATGCAGTGACTTAAAGGGAGCAGATGTAACCTCTGCTGATCAGCCGCGCGTTGGGCCACGACAATCACAATATAATGATTTTGCTTGGTTTTGATTTGTTTATATTTGTGTATTAGGGATCATGGTTTTCTCAGTGGGAAAAGCTGTAATTGAGCAAGAGTTAACTTAGAACATTTGTTTCCCATACGTTCTCAAACCAAAACAAGTCACAGACCCGTTTTTATTGGGTCCCTAATTGGTAAAGTAAAATGCATATCATATTTCCTCAAATAGTGACCAGGACTTTCATTTACTTCAACTGCAGGAGGTAACAGAGCTTTAACTGAAGCACACTCGTATTAGAGGTGTGGATTTATTTCTAACTCCCTCTGCTTTATAAGTGTAATTACTCATATTGTGGCAGGCAGCACAGAATAAGAGACAGGAAGCAATTCTCAACAATGTCAACCCCAATAACATTCAACACCGGGACAAAACCTCTAAAACACAGTAGAAAAACACAGCTGGCGTCAAGAAATGCGACAACCATCTCACTAATGGTTTAAACTATAAACCGGCACATAAATGACTGTTAGGCTGCCAACGAAAAACACCATTTCCTGAACAGACACATTACCAACACAAAAGTACCATTTGCATTTTGGAACATAAAAGAGATAACTTAACAAACTACTCAGTCCAGCACTGGGCATGATGGGAAATGTGGACCATCACTATAATATTTTAGTACAAAGCCTCATTTTGATCCGCTACCGTTTGCCCTGTTGAAGTTACTACGTTATGCTGTTAATGTATGTATGGAATAAGTTAGGCTTCAGCACTTTCTGTCAGAGAGCCCTTCATGGCAGAAATCCTCCTGTCTGAGGATTTGAAGTCTTAATTGTTCCATGTATTGTTAATACAAACTCAACACTTCCTGTGTTTCAAATTAAAAGCTCTCTAGTGTTTCAGTGAACAGTGTAAGTTCATTATGAGATGGTGAAAAACTCAATATTACACTTAGCAAATTTGATTGTTGCTGTGATGTGCTTTTATAATGAAATAAATATATTTCATATACATTTTAAATTCATGGTTTGTTGTGGTCCTAAATTGCATAAATTCATTAAGTATTTATGTAAGTTTGAGTCCTGGAAAGACACCAAATTTCTCTTTTGGGTCATGAGCTGAAAAAGTTTGGGAACACCAGGCTTAGGCGACTGAATCAGGTGCTGTGGCGTTTTGCTGCAGGATTGTGCTGCGGTGTGGGGAGTGGGTGTGGGTGTGTGTGGGGGGTGGGGGCTTATTTGAAGTGAGAACATTACCGCTGTAAAATAATCAGAAAATTGCACTGCTTTCTCTCCCCTTTGAGTCCTTAAGTTGATCACCCAAAGATGACACACTGGCTCCTCCCCCTTTTATCTCTTTCAAACACATCAAGGCAGACCAAAGGAGGCTTCTTCATATCGCTATTTTGCGTCATAAACTGAAAGCCAGACCCAGACATTCACACTGAGTACATAAAATACACCAAATGAGGACACAACACTATATCAGCATGAGCTCTGCCTAGATAGCACCTGTTTTTAATGATAATTCAAGCTGACTGGAAAGAGAGAGTCTGATCATCTGCTTGTGATTGGCCACTGCAGCGTGACATTGGGTTACATTTCTCCAAAAGTTGACTCAACTTTTTCCACCACACACTGCTGCGTTTTTTTCAAACACACCCCTGCGGCCCCCACTATCGCAGCCCAAATTCAAAATGAATGAGAAGAGATGTGTTTTCAGCACCTGATTCATCCTGGTCATGTGCTCAAGATAAATACAAAATAGAATAAAAATAGTGAATACAAAATCAGCACTAATCAGTGCTACAATGGCACAAGTAAAGATGAGTCATACATGCAGCAAACTAACTCAATAAAGTCAGTTACACAGTAATATCTATCAAAACCTTTGCAAACTTCCTGAGTGTAAAGCCCCTGATTATATTGAAATGAGCAAGGGTGTGTAATATTACTTATGAATTCAACTTTTCTTTTGTAAAAGGAAGACTGTGTTAATTTTTCTCTCAAAGGCTACATAATCTCGCTTTAAACTAGAACATTATTTTAGAATTAATTGAAATAGTTTAATACACTTTCATTGCAGGAACATTTCCCCTTGGCTCTGCTGTAGATATATCAGTAATATGTGGTGTTCAATGAACTCAAGCAATTAGTTCCACATGAATTTTGTTGTCTTCCCCGAGTGCTGCTTCTTCTGTTAGTGTTTTCCTACACTGTGTGAAATGCATGTTGACAGCCACCAGAGAACGTGCCTGAACTTGTTCCACTCAGTTGTGGGCTGTAGTGTAGGAGACAGCTACAGTGAAAGAGTGACAGAAATTCACCAGTAACAACAAAAGAGTGATTTTCTCCACTCAGGGAAAAAAAGAGCCAGCACTCACAGCAGAACATGTCCTGTGGCTGAATTGCATCGTGTTGTGCTGAGGCTACTGTTGGTGGAGAAAAATGATTATCGTGCTTGTTCTATGGAAGATTTCTTCCTGTATGGTTGCTGAACATGGCTGCAAAATGTTGAGACTAGAAAGAAGCCCCTGCACTTTGAATTTCAGGGATGTTATACAAAATCCTGATGTTTCTTCTTTATGTTTTAGATTTTCTGTTGGATTTTCTGCTACAGCTGCATCTGAAATGAAGTCTAAGTTTGTTTAGTTATTCACAAAAATGACAAAAATGGAGGTACATATAGGGTACATCAAGAAAAGCTGCATATTAGGTTTAATAACTGGGATTTTTTTCTTTAATTCTAAATGTATTTGGGTGTAGTCACAAGGAAGATTTCTGCACAGACACCACACATTACTTGATTCACACACAACTCAGGGTCTTTTATGCCCCTCACACCTCAAAAAAATTGTTCAGAATATTTGAAGGGTTGTAAAAAGTACTTATCGATAGTCTTATTACCCACAGTAGATGGCAGTCAGCATTCCAGTCCTGGTGTTGGAAGCTAAGCAATGTACTGCTGTAGAGAGGATGTGCAGCAAAATGCATTTTAACCACCTAAAAAAGGCCCATCTAAAAAGATTTGTATCAGTTCACATGTATGCTATATTACGAACATTTATTCCACTTTTCCTTGCTGTCTGACAGTCTTTTCTGACAGGAAACAGCTTTTAAATACTGCTCTCTCCAAACCAACCAGACTCAATTGGCAAAATCAGTACTTTTACCTCTCAGAACACAAGAGTTACTGGATTACCGCTGCCTTGATCTGTTAGTTTGATTTTGTTATTGTGTGACTTTGGAACTAGCCTAAAACACCGAAGTCACAAAATTACCAATCGAGGCAGCGTTAGACCAACAGCTCCCCTTTTCTGTATGGCAAAATAACTGTTTTTTCCTAAGGAGTTTGGTTGAATGATAGAGAGCAATATGTGGCTAATATAACAATGATTTCCTGTCAGAAAAAAAAAAACTTTCTGATGACAGGGTACGCTGATGTAGATTTTTTTTGGTGGTTACAATACATTTTGCTGCTGACCCTCTCCACAGCCATAAATTGCTTAGCTTCCATGGTGATACTCCTCTCTGTTTCTCCAAAGTGGGGGTGTGTATCTACTGCAGGTTAAACACTGATTATTAATATGTACCTCATGCACCCCTACATCAAATAATATCAACTATCTCTTTAAAGTATACTACATAGTGTGTCTTTCTGATTGAGTTTAAATACTGTGTACACTATTGTGTCTGACCTCTCAAAGGCAATGTTGCGGGTATCCAGCTGGGTGGTCACCACGGGGGCCGATAGCCTGGCTGCTACCTGCTCGTCGCTGGGCTGCACCGCCCCAAGGAGGCCCAAGCCAGCGGCGGTGCTGCTGCAGGCGCCGCCATTCACCCGTCCAGGTGAGAGCGCTGTGAGGGACGAAACGCACAAGGTCTCGCAGAACACCACCTGCCTGTCATGGTCGACCTCCATCACCTCTGCGCTAGAGTCTGAGAGGCAAGAGGGTGACAGGTGGAAGGAGAAAAATGGGGGCAATGTTAGTGAGCTCCAGAGAGGCTGATAAGAAATTGAAAGCGGGAAAGTACAATGCAAACATGCCAATGAGGCTGTGAGGCTAAAGAAAAGCAAAGGAGATGATGATCGATATAAAAAGACTGCAGATGCTGCAGAAGGGCAGAGAAAAGGAAAGAGAAAAGAAAAAATCCAGGCAGGCAGGTCCAGAAGAAAGTAACAAAGAGGGAGGACATTGTTCAGAGACTTAAGAAAGTCCAGGGAAAAGGTCAGAAGTAGAGGAATAATTACACATGGCGAGAGGAAGAAAGATAAAAATAAAAGAAGAACTGGGTGAAATAATGCAAAGAGGAGCCAGTGGAGAATCAACTGAGTAGAAACAGCTGTGCAATGAGGTTACAAAAAGGCAGAGGGAGAGGGAGAGGGAGGATCATTCCTGGAAGGTGCAGTTACACCTACACCAGTCTCTGTGAATACACTTTAAATGAATGAATGTTTCTTAAGATTCAGCTTTGTTCAACTTGGACCTAGCCCGGGAACCAGACGAATCTGTCAACCTCATGTTTTTATTTGCTCTGGCCCTCTTTCCATTCAGGGAGAATTCCACCAGCTTCGTTGTTCTGACCGGTTGTTGGTCTATCCAGTTCCATTCAGTCCATCCAGTGGACACCTCTGACTCCCAAAACTCAGATCAAACTGTCACACAAGGCAGTGCTGCTCAATTTTGTTGTTGTTTTCAGAAACATTTCTTCTATATCGTTTAGCTGTAATACAAGAGAGGTTTTAACCAGGCACCCTGTGAATTTATTTGATTGATCTGTATGAGCTGAGGTTTACTCGATCAGAACAAGTTCTTACTACATGCTTGAATGTGTTTATGGTTGTTTAGAATGATGACACTGGAAGGTCAAGAAAGGCTGGCCGTCATGGGGAGGTGGTGATATTATTTAAATATGTGGATAATGGCATTCATTGTGTTACATTCAGTTGTACACATGAAAAATAACAGTAGTGGTTATGTCAAAAATGACAAGAGAGCTAAAATGATGTTCATTGACTTATGTATACTGAATTGTCGGTTTATAAGGTACAGAAATGGTCAAGCAGTTGTGTTTGAGTGTACTTGCCCCTTACCAGTGTTTTGTTGATGCATCTGGTGTCCCACAACCTTTCTACAATATTATGCTACAACAATAATAACTGATCATAATCATTTCTGCTCAGTGTTTCTTTAACACCCACATCAGACATATGATATCAAGTCATTTCTTCTAGTGCTGAAAGTGAGGTTATTTCACAGGATTGAACGCAAATGTGAATGGAAAACCAGAAGATACGGGGGAAGAGGGAGGAAGAAAAGGAGGTAAAGAGACCCAGTGAAAGACAGCACGACAAACACATGCTTACTATAAATGCACAATTTGGCCTCATATCTTAGATGAGTCTTTGGGAAATATACATATTCACTTTTGGAGAGAATTTGATGAGAATAGGGTTGCAAATTGTATGCATTTTCTTTAATCAATAGTTGAAAACATTAACAATCAATTAATCATTAATTAATATGTTAGAAAACACGTTTTTTTCGTAGTTAACATTTTTTAAAACAATTCTAGTGTCACATTAGTTATGTGATACATGAATTCATGAAGCACAAACAATTTAAATGAACAGAATAATAAAACAATAAGATTTTCACTTGAAAAGGCTGCTCCTGTCTGCCTGTTCTTATTCAACAAATGAAACTGCCAAACAAAATAATGTCAAGTGTGACACAGTTACTGCCATTTCTAGACTAACAAGGCAGACCAAACTAAATCATGAGGAAAAAACGTGAGGTCCAGTGAAATGGCACGCAAAACATACATTATCAGTTAATGAATCTTTAATCGGTTAAATTCTCAATGATGATTAATCGATTAGTGATTAATTATTAACATCACTCTGATGTAGTATGTACAGTAAGCTACTGCCAGCAGCCAGTTAGCTTAGCTTAGCACAAAGACTACAGAGGGAAACAGCTAAACTGGCTCTGTACAAAGGGAAAATTCACCTACCAGCACCACTGAAGTAAAACCAAAGCATAAAAACAATTTTCATGGGCAGTTATGTGTACAGGGTCATTTACTTGGCCAGGTGCAGTGACTTCCTAAGTCTTCTC
Organism: Lutjanus argentimaculatus; assembly: GCA_034769285.1. Lineage (NCBI taxonomy): Eukaryota > Metazoa > Chordata > Actinopteri > Lutjaniformes > Lutjanidae > Lutjanus > Lutjanus argentimaculatus. Next base: position 373,681 of record JAWZSL010000091.1, read on the forward strand.
ATCTTACTCTTGCCAAGAAAATGTGAAAAAGTGTATTTCCCAAAATGTCTAACAATTCTTCTAAAACACTGTGCATTTGCTCCCACATTTCTCTCAATATTATTTTCGTTGTTGTACTGCATTAAATACTCAAACACTTGTCAAAGCGCTTAATAGATAAATATAACCTGACACAGCACACACTCGCACACACACACAGAGTAAGTCGACCTCTGACCTTGTCCCCTGAAAATGAAGCTCCGGTTTCCTCTCTGCCAGGTCATCTGTTCAAAGCCCATCAGGGTGGTGTCAACACGGAGACACTGACCACTCTTCCAAACTCTGTATGTGTCGCTTGGGCAGATTCGAGACACGAGGGGCACTGAGGACAAAACACGGACACACTTTAAATCAAACAGTGCCATTTCTGAAGGATATGTCAAGAATTTAATGCAGATGTTCTCAGTGTTCTCTCTTATCTGGTGTTTTCATGTGATTCAGGTTGGTGGTTTTTGGGCTCAGTACTCTGATTAATCTACTTAAACAGACACATTTCAGTAAAAATATAGACACAAAACAAAGTTTTACTTCAGTTCAAAAGCACAAGCTGTTTAACTGTAAAACCAAAGCCAGACATATATTCTGCAGGGTGGAAAGTGTGTGAGCATCAATGTTCAGTACCACAGGAAGAAACAGGCCTGTTCAACCCCAGAGGGAGATGATAACATGATTAGTTCTGACTGGTCCATAACTGGACTGCTTTACTGACTGAAATGACACAAGGACTGGACTCACCCCAGCTGGTGAACTCCCATTTCATCTCCACATAGAAGTCCTGGGCCTGGAACAGAAAGAGGAAGAAAGAGGAGGAAGAAGACAAATGAGAAAGCAATGGGCACTGATAAAGAGGAAGATAGAGACTGAAAAGAGTGGGTGAGATGGAGAATGATGAATTTAAAGATGGATAGACAGGGAAAAAGAGGAGAACAGCAAAGTGGAGGAGAAGAAAAAGAGGGAGAGTGAACAAATGCAGCAGTGCTCCTTCATTGTCAGTTCCAAAGACAGGGGTACTGGCACAGAGAAGTGGTTGTGTATGTGTGGGTTAATAATAGAACTGATAGATGGAGAGATGGAGAGGAGGATGAGGTGGATGGGAGCAGCAGCAGATGAAGAACAGAGTGATGTGTCCGATGTTTGCGAGGGCATGTGTGCTTGAGTGCGAGTACTGATTGTCGTTTTCAAAGTGCGAGGGTGTTGTGTCTACCATGTGGGTATGCTAGAGTGTGTGTGCGATTATGTGTGTGGTGTATGTGTCAGTGAGCCAGCTGGAGCAGATATACAGGAAGACAGACTGTGTGAAGGCAGTTCCCTGCATCTCTGCCACTGTTCTCTTCAGCTCTACCGCTGCAGCAGCTTCAACACGAACAATCTGCTGCACCTCAACACTTTTCTGTCAGGATTATAACCCACGACCTTGAGGGAGTCCGCCCTCAGCTTGCCCATCACTGCTATTGTGCCTTTAGAGGGACAGTTCACCCCAAAATCAAAAATATGTGTTTTCCTCTTACCTGTAGTGCTATTTATCCATGCAGATGGTTTTGGTGTGATTTGCACAGTTTTTGAGATATTGGCCATACAGATGTCTGCCTTCTCACCAATATAATTTAACTACTTGGCACTCAAGATAATCCACAGACCTTATTGTGAGCAGTTTTGTGTAGGAACTATTTTCTTTCTACAAAACTATGCATGCCAACCAGCTAGTTCAGTGGTGATAACGTTAAAGCTCAGGCAAGGAGGACACCATTAATATTTACATCCCATGCTGTCATGAGCGCAAACCTCTTGTCCATGAGTAGATGCACAGTTCTTTCTGCGTGTGATATTATATTATATTCAAATGTGTTTTTGGTGTTTTTAGCACCACAAGCCGAGTGCCACCTAGTTCCATAATACTGGAAAGAAGGCAGATATCTCTAAAAGTCACACTAAAACAATATAGACATAGAATAGATAAATAACACTACTGGTAAGAGGAAAAATATGTATTTTTGATTTTGTGGTGAACTAGCCTTTTAAGTATGGCATTCCTTATGCCTTTGGTAGAAAGCTGGGACTCAATTACCCAGAGACAGAGGATTTCCCTTGTCAAATAGTAAACAAAGTTATTAATACCTTCGAACAAAACCATAAATTTTGATCCTGAAACAATTACGTAAATATTAAAAAGTTCTATATTTCAAATGAATGCATCTCCGCTCATAAACCCCTGTGATGAGCCTTTGTATTTTGTGCATCTATTATGCCTGCACAATTGAAATATGGCCAAGAAGAATGTCCAAATTGCAGAAGCTGTAATTTTTTCATAAAGGAAAAATATGTGACAAAACAGCATTATAATGTAAAGTATTGTAGTGCTGCAGAGATGACCTGACCTACAAATCTTGTTCTACAGACGTAAGAAAATATGTTTGTTTGGTACAGAACCCAACAATGTCACATTATCATGATTTTGATTTGGGTTGTGCGGAATTGGTATAAACCATAATCCAATATGACCCAGTAGCCTAAACTATCATATATGCTTTGACTGAAATGCTGTAGAGATAGATGTGTCATGTGACAGATTAAATTTATTTTAATTTTGAATGTTTGAATGGCTCTGACTAATCAAAAAGGCTGCTAAAAGTTCTATGTGTGAAAAGTTTGAAATAAGGAATAAGGAAGCAGCAGTATTACATTACTGAGTCATGTTGTGGGCAGTATTATTCCTCCTTCATGGGAGTAGAATATTTGTCTCACAATTTGATGTTTTTCAGATGGCAGGTTAAGCAAAGTGCATCCGTGCAAATGTGTTGTTAACAGCGTAATTGCCTAAAAGAGGGAAAAACGATCGATAAAAAAAGTATTGGATTTACATCTGTATTGGTAGATACTCAAGGTTGCAGTATCGATATTGGTATCAGCATAAAAAGAGTTATCAAGCCATCCCAAATTTAACAGTTTTCTCCAGTTAAGATGAAAATTGAGATGCAAAACTGATCATTTTCACCAATCATGAATCATATTGCAGTATCTATTAAAAGAATTGTATTATGATTGTTTTACCACATCGTGCAGCCCTTCTATGTTGGTTTGTGTTTTATTTCATGCATGTCTCTTTAATGTGCACCTGCATTATGCTTGTTTGTGTCTATGCGTGTGTGTGTGGTCATGGGAGTGTCTTTTTCCATGTGTGGATCAAACTGTTTGTGTGTGTGAGTTTTTGTGCGAAATCCCACTTGGCGTAGTCGCTCCAGCAGGACGGGGATGCCCGCCAGTCTCCTGGCAGTCCTCTGGTAGTCACGGTAACGAAGCACTAGACGCACCAGCTCCGGATCTCTGGTACTCACTGCCTCCTGAAGAACTGCAGGAGAGAAAGAAACAGAGAGAAAGAGAGATGGAGTGTAAAACAGACCCAATCACTCAGGCCTCATCTAAAATTTATGTACATGAGCAATTTAAGGGGGGCAGCGAGAATTGCCGAAACTGAAGTAGGCCAACGGAAAAGCTGGTGCGACCAATTACTGCAGCGCACTCATCATTCATCAGACGGCCACTTTGCTGTTAATCTTACAGGCTGTTTTACACTTGAACAATTACATAACAATTTCCTCTCTCTTTATCAGCAAACATGTGAGGAAAGGTTAACACACAGACACATACACACATACACTTATACACAACAGATGAAATAATGTAAATGTAGTTTGATTCTAATAATCTGAAGAGAAAACCCTTGAGTGTAATATATTAGTAATCAGAAACAGAACAGGATTACTTAATGATGCTCTGCAACCATAGACAAGCAAGAAACATTCATGACTATAACAGAGATTTCAGTTCATAGCACTTAATCCATGACCATCAAAAAGCACCACATTACATACAGTGTTACACAAGTTTTGGGAGGGTGACAGCAAAAACAAGAACCTAAGGATGAAGGTGGGATATTGGACCCCAACAAAGGGTTGCTATGTCAGCCAATATAATTTCAAGGTTAAAAAATGAATTAATTTCATGCTCCATTAGTCTCCCATTGCTAGACCAACCTATCTCTACACTACATTTGCACAGTGCCAGCAGCTAAGAGACGTCTGGCAGAAGCTTCCGTTTTTCTGCGAAAGAGCTGAAGAAAAGCATCAGGAGTGGTTTGTTTTTTCTAAACCAGAATCAACAGAATAAAAAAAAAAACAATGCTAAACTCATCAGCACCAATGTAAAATAGAGCCAGTGGGAGATGCTGTTGTCACCCAATTTGCAAATACAGTGTATGATATATCATGCGTTATGTCTTATAATAGTCCCCTTATTGTGTCCAAGAGGGCCACAACCAAAACCATAAAATTTGCAGACCATTTGTGACATGGCTTTTCCCAGGGTTATTGCAGATGACAGGCCGTGCTTGGCAAGTTAAACTCTTGTGGTCTGCAAACATGCAAGCCTGTTCTTTACAAGTCCAACATTTTCAGGGGCATATTCTTTGAATAACAGTCAAGTTAAGTCAATTTTATTTGTATAGTGTCAAATCATAGCAGAAGTCATCTCTGACAGTTTTCATACAGAGCAGGTCTACACTGTAATCTCTTTTTTATTATTTACAGAGGCCCAATAGTTCCCACCAAGAGTATGTACTAAGGCAACAGTGGCAAGGAAAACTTCAGGCAGAAACCTAAAATAAACCATATCACAGAAGGGCCAAGCAGCCTCTTCTTCAAGATCTTCGTGACCAGACTGACACCACTTGAAGAACTTGTTGATATCAAAGGTGCTAATCTTAGCATTTTATCATCAATAAATAGTAACATTGTACAATAAAAGTACACACACATCCAAGTAAGTGCCTGTAGTTACTTGCTACCACTACTTATTTATGAATTAGCAGTTAATTTCTGTTTTCTTCCTTGGTAAATATTTCTATTTTTATGATTGTATACTTTATACAAATTAATAAATATTACCCATAAACAACTTTATAGACATAATGGTATTAACTATATTTAAAAAGAACAACAAGCAGAGTCTCCAGACTGTGAAATGTTCTCTTGTATTTCTGTATGGCATATTAAGGGAGGATGGCACAGTTTTCTAGTGCAATTAGAGCAAGCTTTCACATTTATATACAGTAATAAATACTGTAAAGAGTAAAAATAAATAATATTTTTATTCTTCAAAGGAGGCAAAAGGGTTCATGGGAAACATGGATTGCAATTTTTAACCACTGGTGAGAAATAATAACAACCACTCGCTTCCACCATATTTTCATTGTTTAGGCTATTATAATTATACCACAGGGTCATAATTACTTAGACAATAATATATTATTGTATAAAATTCTGCATGTATCATTTTTATCTTGAAACATTCAAACCACCAGCACACCATCTAATAATGTATTATGTATACCGCATATTGCATATGCTAACAGAAAACCATACTCAGTTTCCTCTACAAAACACACACACACAGACACACACACTCACCGGTCCATCCATTGCGGTTCTCCTTGCTAACGTCAGCTCCTTGCTGCAGCAGGACCCTGGCACAGTCCAGGTGGCCCAGCGTGACAGCCAGGTGGAGAGGAGTTCGACCACGAGGGTCCAGAGACTCTAAATCCGTCTAGATGGAGAAAAAGGAAGAGAAAGAACAGAAAACAGAAGGAAAAAAGAAGAGGGAGAGGAAATTTAAAACAAGCAGTAGTGTAAGAGAGGCGAGTAAGCAAAAAGGGAAGCGGAGCACACAGAGAGAAATGAAGTAGGAGGAGAGGAAATTGGGGTTAATTGCGTATCATTGTCGTGCTCTTCGAGCTCAGACAGAGGGGGAGGGAGAAACAGAAAAATATAATAGAGACACAAGTGTGAAGATGACGACAGAGAGATGGAAACAGAGACAGTGACAGGTGCTAATTGATCTGTCACCACCCAAACATAGCTGGGTGCCGCACTGCTGATGTATCCCACTTATTTTCTGGGCTGGATGGATTGGGTTTAGCTAAACACAGACAGCACTATCTGCTCTTTTAAACAAGCCTCCATACACCAGAGCTTTTTAAGCAGCCACCTGTCTGCTGTTCTTCAAAACATGGAACATTAAGGTTGAGAGACGTTTGCTAGTTTGAATCTAGAGAGGGAAACACGAGCAGCTAAAGTAAATATGGAGCACAGTTTTCAGCCTGTCATGCCACTGAGTAAAATATATAACCTACAGCCTCTTTGTGACCAACAATACTTGTTTTTTCCTTCCTCTGAACAAGTGTAAGTGTGTAAGTCTAAACAAAAAGCATAATTAATGCTTGAGGCTTCACTTCAGCTCCCAGCACCACTCTATATTTAGAAGCATGTCAACAAGGCCTCATTTGTCAGCCATATTACATTAGTGTTAATCTGTCATATCAATCACACCAGATATTAAAATTAAGATGAGTCATTGCAGGGGGCTTTTAAAACCCTCTCAGACAATAGACAAGCAGTGGATAATTTTAGATGCCCAGAATACTAACTTATTGATGTCTCTGGTTGATGCATCTTTATACCAAACAAATGAATCAAAAAGGGGGGTTATTAGACCAAGCCAAGGTAGCTTTTAAAAAAATTGTTTTTCTATGTGTTCAATTTTGAGCCCTGATTCATGCTTTTTTGAGTCCAATAATTTAACATGTTGGAAAAAACATGGAAAAAATGCTAATTTGCTTCTTTGCTGAAGGTTAGATGAGAATAAGTCTGTAACTACAGACTACTTTAGTCTAGTAGGACAAAGTAAACAGTGGCTCCAGATAAGGCCTTGTGCATTTTGAATGGTTCTTCTACATGCTTAGAGGGGGAGGGAAAGGCAAGTTGTTTGCAATCTGCAACTTACCAGCTAGATGCTACTAAATACTAGATATAAACAGAACAGAACAGATATAAAATGTCAATTAGTGAGCTTAAGATGTGCCTGTAGACCAATTTATTATTTTTTACCATTTGACATGCCCGGCAGGCTATCTATTTCTCTCTGCTTTCGTCTTTATGCTAAGCTAATTGCTGGCTGTAGCTTTATGTTCACTGTACAGAGATGAAAGTGATATCAATCGCCTTGTCTAAGTCTCTGCAAAAAAGTATTGCAAAGTAGGCATATGTCAAAGGGAAAAAACATGTAATGTGATGTGATTTTGATACATTTCAGACGTGAATAAATACTGAGCCGAGGCTGTAAAGTGTTGGTCTACTGCAGGTCTTTTTGTGCTTCATGTGTATTTACAGGTGTCAGTCCAGGCATGTTGAAGAGATGATTGGATGAGTCACCTGTTGATGAGTCACAGATTCTACAGTGTCATACAGACAGAGAATCATGTTATCATTGATCAGGAAGACTGAGAATCCTACAAGTGTTGCAGTGTAAAACAGCAGCACTTACTTACGATCTGTTTATTACTACACGAGCTGTGGTGCTTGTACATCTGATGAGACGTCATGTCTCTTCACAAATCATTTGATTTAATCCCCACTGGCTCTGCGTGAAACTGCCCATCCCTCTCTTGTTCTGTCCACCCCAGTGCACCAATGTGTTCATGTCGCTGCAGTGTGCACCTTCAAAATCAGCAACATTTACACTGATGTCAGATCTGCCATCCAATTAAACTGAGCCACTGACAGCCACCATTATCCAGGGCGTAGGCTGATCCAAGGTCAGTTCTGTCAGTTCTTTGCGGGCTTGAATTCTAATTATGGATTATTCTCAGAGATATAAGCATAGAGTGACTCAGAATCAGCACTTTATTACAGACTTGAAGGAAGCCGATACAATTTGTTTTAAAATAGTCTTAATCATTCTTAGTCATTCTGAATTAAACACGTTATATGTTCTGGAGCTGATGATGGAAATAACTAAGGAGTGAACAATCTTGTTTCCTTCTCATCCCTGTTGAGAGTTGTACATGTCCACTTTCTCCTCACCTTGCTAGGTTAGTCTACTTTAGCAACAAGTAAACTAGCTAACATCTATCTGTCCATCAGGTAACACACCTTAGTACTGTACACCATCATCAAACTGGCCTTATAACATTTATTGACATCTTTATGACAAGTCCAATGGTACAACTTTACTTGAAATCCAGGAAATTATTCACAGCACCATTACAAAAGTATTTAACAGTGTAATGAAACTTAATGACATCTTTATGACAAGTCCAAAATGTACCACTTAACTTGAAGTCAAGGAAAATACTCCTGACACAATAATGGTCTCATGATAGCCAATGTCAAAATCAACCACATACAGTATGACAGTAAAATGTAATGTTAAGACATAAAGCTTAAAAATTTCTTTAAGTTTGATAAAGTCAAGTTGTCATGACAAAGACACTGACAGGTTATACTGTCTCTGTTAATGTCAAGTTGTCATACCATCTCAAACAATGTCACCCTTGCATTTAAAATGGCATAACTGACTGACTAACACTTAAATACAACAGTCATAAACATTCATTAAGACTCTTTCATGTTCAGGTATCATGGCATGGTTATGTGTCTATGCACACCCTTTCAAATTAAGTGTTACAGAACATTGAGGGGGTTTGAGTTGTTTTTTATTAATAGTGTTTGTATTATTAATATGAACAATGTACCAGAAATATGACTGAGCAGGTCCTTACTGATCTACATAAATTTCTAAATAAAAGCAGTGGAGGCGGAAATGTATTACAGGAGAATTTTTAAGCAACTGAGAGTATACCAAACAAAAAAACGTGCAGCTCGATATGAGGAAGCTGCTCTGAATGTTTACTGCACTGATCGTATTATAGGCTATCCTATAATAAAAAACACTGTGAGTTTCCATCTAACCCACGTTAACTGTTAGGCTCCGATAAACAAGACTGCAAGCAGAACCAGGAAGACTCAGCAGTTACATTATCAATCAGTTACTGCAGCCCTCTGTTTCTGGTATTTGCAAGGTAAATGAGGAAAACCACATGGGATACACTACACACAAACATGGCTGAGCTCATGGATGCAAGTACAGAAAAAAAGATACATATCCAAAGGCTCGTACACTCACATGCATTTAAAATTTTTGTAATAAGCCCAGTCTCTCAAACCACATTTCATGCACAGTATTACAGAAGTGGAAGGACAAATAAATTCAATAACAAGTAGCTGAAAAAAAATTCACCCTTACTTTGCACAGTTTTTTCAAATTCTTACAAATTAGACAGTGAGTTAGAGGAAAATCTAAAGATATTTTCCCACAAGTCCCACTACGTCTATCTAAGAAAATCTTTTGTTGCCCCCCTGAAGGACCCCTGGTTGGGAACAATTGAACTAGAGGACTAACTTCTGCTATATATTATATAATTAATGGCAAATTACCCGGCTATGATAAAACATCCAAAAAAGTAAAAGGTAGAAAAGGTCCACAGACGGTCACAAAGACTCAGTGGATTAAAACATCTATTGATATCATTAATGTGGAATTATCAGTGGTAAGGGCGCACGGTGCTGGAGAGGTCACCACAGGTTTATTGTTTTCCTTTTCTTTTCTTTTTTTAAAATTTCATGTATATTTTGTATTGTCTTTTGTGATACCTGAAGCAAAAGTACAATAAAAACTTCATCACAAAAAAACTATTGGAGCAGGCACAGACTGTAACAATTTACACAAAACATGGGCAAATTCAATTCAGTATACTTCACAGTACATATTACACCCTGTACAGATTACACAAAGTTGACAACAATATTTCTACCATGTGTGAGAAATACAAAATGACAAAATGTTTAAATACAAACTGGATTTCCTAATTCTTGTCTGAAAGACTTAATGTCCTTCCTGTACTTAGAGGAAGGACAAGAGAAAATTAAGTACAGTATTAGGAGCTGCTCAGAAAATATTAACAAAACGCCTCTTCTGTCTTATGTTAATTCTATTCCTTCCTTGGAAGATTAGCTCATTATATTAAGTCATTCTACAGAGCAAATGGAACTATTATAGGACTGGGTATGCAACTTGCGTAGCCCTGTGTATGTTTTCTGTTTGCTGTTCCGCTCTGCTTACATGAGCATGGCTTTCATGTTGGGGAGGTGCGATGGTTGCCTTGTACACTGACTTGTGTTTTTGTGTGTTTATAAATGTAAAACTGGGTGACATTTCATACTTTGTGTGTATGTTATGTATTGACAAGCTAATAAATATATGTGGAAAAAATACACTCTGGATTGAGTTAAGTAAAGCATAACTCAATAATAAGAACATGATATCATGGTTTTAGTGAGTAAACGGGTGTGTTATCTCTGCATGATCTCTATCTGTCTCTTTGGTTAGCACTGTTCTCCACAGTTATTTCTAAAGCAACCCTTCTAAAGCAACCCTGAAGAGAAGGAGTGAGAGAGAAAGAGACGGACATAAATAATGTGGACAGAAGAATTTCTATTGTGAGAAACTGCCTGTCAGCAACAACTGTAACATGTACGACAGGCGAAGATGGAGAAAGAGGGAAAAAAGAAGAGAGCGACAGATTGGTGTTGCAAGTGATGGCTATGGCAAACAAAGATATGGGGAGGGGTGGTGAGGAAAGAGAACAGAAGGAGGATGAGAGTTAGAAGAGGGGAGCTGAAGGAGACAACAACATGCGGGAGTCCCTCAGGAGGCGTGGAGCCCGGGGGAGAGAGGAGAGAGGGAGCGTCATAGCAACACAGGAGAAGAAAGAGAGCAGTCAGCTTTGTTTGTGTGTGTGCTAGATTGCGAGTCCAGGTGTAACATGCAAATATGGCCACTTTTAGTGCTGCGTGTGCTCATGTTAAAACACACGCAGTGTCTCCAAGGACAGACGACATGTGCTTATGCAGCACAGCTTCTATGAAGAGCTGTCAACGTTGCAGGGAAAAAAGTCTTAAGTATGGTGTCCATCACTGAAATGACATGAGAGAACGAAACTGTGCCAGCAAAACCCACGACTGAATATTAATATGGAATCTTGGAAAACATTTCCCCCGAGATGGCAATGGTATTTTGGAAAGAAACCCTTCACATATTGCTGTAAGCACATGAAAAGGAGAAAAAAAGAGAAGCAGAGAGACAGGAATAAAGCTGATGGTATAAAAAGAGATGTGAGAACGAGGAATGGAAGACAAAAAGAGCAACTTGGCTCTACTTTCATTTTTGTCTTTTTATGGCACTTGTACTGTCTCGCAGCTGTCCTTTCATCCATTGCTCCTCCTTTAAGTAGCTGCGTGTAATGTTGGTGATTATCAGTTTAAGCTTTTTTTTTTTTTTTTTTTTTTTTTTTTTTACAGCTGTACTCGATTTCAATTACTCCGCATACAAGAGCTGAGGGTGGACAGCTCAAATGCAGCATAGAGACACAAGGGGAGCTGCAGAGGAGTGGAAGAGGGATGCTAATAAGGGGCAAGGATAAACAGAAACATGTGGTGTGGTGGACGGAGACAGACAACGAGGGAGGGAAAGTCAAAGCAGGATAGCAGCGGGGTGATTACAGAAGAGAGGGAGGATGTAGAAGGAGACAGGTCGGAGAGAGTACAGGATGCTGCCAGAAAACAGTATGCACAATGTATAACACTGGATGACAGGGAAACAACAGAATAACCCACTGAAGTGTAGTTTCTGTAGCTGCCTCCCCCACCCCCCAACTAAACCTGATGTAGCTCCTGTCATTGTGAAAGATTTAAACAAGCAAGAATAGGAGAATATATTTCACCTGTCTTCTTGGCTTATATTTTCTCCTATAGCACTTCTCTGTGAAGCATTATACTACTCAGCACACAGTATTATTTATTCATGGTGGTCATTGCAAGTCACTCTAAGTAAGCATCAAATTAAAGACCATGTTATCAGGGTTGGGAGGGTTACTTTCTAAATGTATTCAGATACAATTAATGAATAGCTGTTAAAAATGTACTCAGTAAGCTAATCCAAGTATCACAATATTAAAGCAATGTAACTCGATTACTTTCAGTTACTTTTGGATTACCTCAATGTTAACATGATGAAACTGTGTAGCCTATAATGTTTATTAAAGCAATATTCCACCCCAGAATGATAATCCACTCAATATGTACTCACCTCTATGCCGATGTGAGGATGGGTGAAGATCTTCAGTTCACAAAACAATCCTGGAGTTTCAGCAGAAAACAGGGTTGCAGCCAATGGCAGTGAATGGAAACCACAGATAAAATGTAAAAAAAAAAAAAAAAGAACACAAAATGTCTCCATCCTGCTCGTGTGGTGTAATCCAAGTGTCTGTGAGCCGCGCTAACTGGGAGGCTACAGTTGACATTTCGGCTAAAAACATGGTGTAAATGGCGTCTTTTGTGGTTAAATTTTAATGTCACGGCTCGCAGACACTTGGATTACACCACACAAGCAGGATGGAGACATTTTGTGTTTGTTTTGTGTTCTTTTTTTTACATTTTATCTGTAGTCTCCATTCACTGCCATTGTACTGGATTTGGCTGCAACCCTGTTTTCTGCTGAAACTCCAGGATTGTTTTGTGAACTGAAGATCTTCACCCATCCTCACATCGGCATAGGGGTGAGTACATATTGAGTGGATTATCATTCTGGGGTGGAATATCGCTTTAATTGTTTGTCTAACCATTCCTTCCTTTTTAATGTTTGAGGTTTAAATTTAAATTAATAGCAGTAATTCTGCGCATTTAAATGTATTTGGTTATTTAAGTTTGCTATTCACAATTCACACTCAAACTTCAAGTAAACAGTCATAATGCGTGCACCTTGCATATGGTAGTGTATCATTCTTCATCTTAAAATTGTAATCCTGCCAATAATTTTCCTTTTCCTAAATGTATCAGTAATCTGATTACATCATTTGTTCTGTAACTTTAATAGAATGTAGTTGGGAGACTGTTGCTAACTTTGATTGACGCTGGACAGAATTTTTCAAAGCCTGATAATCAAACACAGTTTTAATGACAATTAAAGTTAAAAATCATGAAACCAGCGAGCTAATTGTTTCATCCCTAATTAAGTACATGTCAACTGTTGAGGCCTTATTCTTATTTTTTTACCTAATTCAGAAGGTCTTTTAATTTATTTTCACTGAGCTCTGGGGCCACATTTATAAAATGGACTTAGAATCAATTTTGATCTAAAGTATGACTTAAGCAGAAAACCATGTATAAGTTATTTCCAAATCCTTACTTTGACTTGGAAATTACCTTACCTCTGAGCGACTAGACTTGAGTTAAGTGATTTTCCTGCTGGTTATGTTGGGATATTGCAGTTTGGGACACATATTCCCCCAGGTCTGTGGTAAACTTTGCATTACCTTTATTGAAAATGTAGGGCTACAACAAACTTTTTTTCATTTTTTTTCATCATCGATTCATTTTTTGCATATTTTCTCAATTAATCGATAAGTTGTTTGGTTGATAAAATGTCAGAAAATGGTGAAAAATGTTGATCACTGTTTCTCAAATCTCAAGGTGATGTCCTAAAATGGCTTGTTTTATCCACAACCCAGAAATATTGAGTTTACTGTAATACAGGAGTATGGAAACCAGATAATATTCACATTTAAGAAGCTGAAATCAGAGATTTTTTTCTCTTTAAAAAATGTTCAGTCTGGTTAATTGAAATAGTTGGTGTTAAATTCATTAATCGACTTATAATTGATTATTCGATCAATCATTGCAACTCTAGAACAATGCGCTAGGGATTATCAATTAAAGTTGTGAGGAATTCATAGCAACACACTCCCAAGCTCTTATGCTTGGCTCTGTTTGTCTGGCGTCATTCTCCTTTACCAATGCCATGATCTTGTCTTCCAAAAGATTTGCTTTTCTCTTCTGGTCCATTAAATAAAGGGAAATCCCTGGTTGCAAGGCAGGTGCTGCCAATTTTCAGTTAATTTGAGATTTATAGATCACAGACGCTTGAGTTTTCTTCTCAGAAATCGTGTATGCAAGGTTTTTATGCTCCGTATCCTTTATGAATCAAACTTAAGCACACTGTCAGAACTGATCTTAAGACTAAGTTCAAGTAAATCTAAGAAAAAGTTAAATCTAAGAATATTTTTTTGTAAATGGCACCCCTGAGTTTGAAAGGGCCAAGCATAATCAATCTGTATCATGTCCTCAATCGAGCAACCTCGCCATCATCAGCTCACCTTGATTATCGCTGGTACACCAACGCTGCTGCACACCTACCCCATCTTGTCTAATTTTCAAATTAGCACAAGTCCGTATGTGAGAAATTTGTTGTGATGACACCTCCGAGCATGATCAGAAAACAGTCAGTCTCGAGTGGCTCATTTGGTCCAATTTGCATCAAAAGTAGCTGGGATGGACAGAAACTGAATATGGCAACAGACGGTGGTCAGAGTTAACAGCACATAGACAGCGAGCTGTAATTTACACTGTGAAGTCTAGATAAAGTTCAGGACATTAGAAACTTCATTCACAGAAAAAGCAGGGGAGATGCGGGCAAGCAGTGGTGACACACAACGACATGGTAAGCTATTCATCAAGGATTTTAATGCACACATGCGCACACACACAAAAGCACCACTCAGAGTTAATGTCCTCCCACCACTACACACTGACCTGCAGACATACTGACATACTTACTTATTCACATGTGAACAATGTTGAGTTGAAAAACAAAACATACACAAGCGCGCACACACACATACACACACACTCGTAACACTGACTTCCCCTCCCCCATTAACAAAATAGGAACTCTCTGGAGGAAATAGTTGTTTACAACTAATGGACCATGTACTCTCTCTCTTGTGCGTGCACACACGCGCGCGCACACACACACACACTGGCCTTGTTTGACTTGTGTGGTGTGGTAGTTACAGTAGGGACATTATGTCATCCCTGCTCGTCTCTTAGCGCCCACTCTTCACTTGACAATGAAATCACTATGGAGGGCACACTGTGGTCACATAAAGTCTGTGATGCAGGGCGGGGCACATGACACACATTATGTACAGTCATTAGAGCGTTTCTGGCGAGATGAAGGTTTTTTAATTGCCCAGTTAAATGAGTTACATCCAAAATTGGTTAATTGACTTAAGAAAGATTTTAAATCATTATAAAAATTGAGTTTTGTGCCTGCACCAAAGACTGATAACAGTCAGCAAAGTGCTTCTAATGTTTAATACAAAGAGAGTAAATCAAGCACTTGATCAGTCACATAAAAACAACAATGTATCTCATAGGCATTTTTAACAGCAGACGTTTTAACTTGCAATAGTAGGAAAAGCACAGGTTACGAATTACATTAACAATGGATCTGGGTTTATTTCACAATAATGACCTGCTCATAGTACATTATCCTTTACTTAATATGTAGCACAGGCAACTTGAACTTCTGGTGCCACCTAGCAAGAATAGCATCATTTTCTCTCATATATAAAGTATATAAGTAAATGTAGACCTAATCTATTACGGCATTTTTTTTTGCCATTCTGGTTGAAAACTTACTTCAAAGATAAACCGATTATTAAAATAGTTTAACTCTTTTTTACCACTTCTGCGGCTGAGCAAGTGAGCTGCCAGAGTTATTTGCCTAGCGTGGTATTTTACTTGACCATGCAAGCAGGCAATCCTTATTGTTGAGCCCTGCATTATAATTTATATTACATTACATTTATAATATTATTCCTTCAGTGTAGTTTCTGAGATTCTGTTCTTATGGAAATGGATAAAGTCTCAACCATCATCATCATGTCAAACTGTTTCATTATAAGAAGAAAATGTTCTCGTTAAGATGACAAGTAGTTCCTTGTTATAAGAGGAAAACTGTGCATTAATAATGAGATGTGAGAATTTCTTTTTTCTCACTGTGTTAACTCTGCATGTGTTGCATATAATTTTGACTTAATGGAAGCACACTGCTCGAGTTTTCTCTTCCTTGCCCTTATATTTCCTCTTTCCATCCTTACAGGCCTTCTTTCTCCATTTCTCTCAAATGTATGCGCCACTGTTTTAACACTTTGTTACAGATCTCTATCTCTGCCCTTGCCCTATTTTACTTTACTTTGTCGCATCCACAATTCATGCCTTTGCACAACTCACTCTTTATTTTGTCTTTCTCCAAGTTCCCTTCCTCTTTCTCTTTTCTGTCTCTCCTGAACCCATATCTATGTCTTATAATCAGACTCTTTCTAGTTACCGTCTCCCTCCCTCCCTCCCTCAGTTTGATTCGTTACTTCCCATCTCACCCTCCCTCAATAGTGAACTCAGTGGAGGTTGCATTATTGATAGGCATCTCTATCTGTGGCATCTGCTCCTTCTCTCCCTCCCCCTCCCTCCCTCTTTCTCTCCCCCTCTCTCCCTCGCTCAGTGTGTGCCTGGCCTGATGCAGCTTGGCAGGTACTTAGGCCAACATCAATCTTTCATACAAACACCACACACACACACGAAATTGTGCATATACACATACAGCAGCTTTCCCAAAATGTTTGTGCATGGGGCGCACAGGAGCGGAGGCTGGCGATGGGAGGGAGCAGAATAAAAATAACTTTTCCTCCCCCCTGTCTCCCTTCTCGCCTCTGTGATTCTACATACAGAGGAGACTTTGACAAACGCTACACCGCCATGAAACCCTGATCCATTTTCAATGTGACACTGCTTCAGAAATAAAAGGATAGCATAAAACCTGCGTCACAGATGATAGAGTGAGCAGAACAATTGGTGATGATAACCTCACGGAAGAATAACAAAACCTCTCCTAACGTCTCACACTCATCTGAGCACATCCAAGGCACTTCTGCTGGTGCATTCAAGTGCTGTGAATTGTAAAAATAAGACCAAATGTACTAAATCAGCAAGTGAAAATACTGACCTAGATTCAAGCATATGTAATGTTTCTGTTTCGCTGCACATTATTCTGTTTACTGTCATCCCCAATCTTGACTGACAGACAGGCAGACAGACAGAAAGGCACCACACAGACAGATATAGAGCAAGCACAAACGGGCGGTGGACCTGTCAGAAAGGCAACAGAAGCAAAGAGAGTTTCTCAGATGTTTATCTAAAGGTGCTGACACCTGTTTGTTGCTTTGAGCTGACAGACCTCACCAAAACGCAAGGAAAGACACGCATGCAGGCCCACAGAGAGAGCACTTATTCTCACTCCTAACACTCACAAAGATGCGGGCACACTCACAGATGGAGAGAGCAAATCTTTTGTTGGAATGAGGCAAACAGTGCATACGCTATAAAAGAGCATAATCACATAATGTAGCGGCTACAGCCTATTGGAGTGAAACACACACAGCTGTCACTTTCTTTCTTTGTATTTGTGTGTGGGTGTTTGTATGTGTGTGAGAGCATGTGAATTATGTAGCAATTTCAGGTAAACCCAGTGGTCTGGCAAAAGATGGTTGCACTTAGCCTGATAATGAAATCAGACTGTCATTTTCTCTGGGACATTTAGCATGTCACTGGCAGAAATTGTGCTGGTCCAATGAAAGGAATGTAATGATGGCTTGAAATGTATGTGTTTACATTTACTCATTTATTGGTTATTGACAATTGGACAAGTTCAAGTGCCTTGAAATACTAAAATGGGTTGTAACAATATACAGTAGTCAGCACTTCCCATGCAGCAGGGCATATTTAGACATTTAGAAAAGTCAATGTTGTTGATTCAGTGCAGGGGTAAACCAATTTTTCTGATATTCAGCATTTTTACAATTATCAGAATCTTTGTTGTTGTTTTTTTGTTTTGTTTTGCTTTGTTTTTTCTGATAATAATTTTAAAATGTGTTACTTTGGCTCTGATCCAGCCGGCTCTCTCTGTTCGTGGTTATCACTCTCTAGTCTCACTCAATGTCCCGCCCACAGTGCTATCTGATTGGTTACATGCTACCGGCAATAGTCTATCAACACTGTAGGCTGCTGTTCCATAGACTTGCAGTCAGGCACAAGGGAATGCATTTACAGACTGGAGCAGCTCCATCAAGCAAGCAGAGCCGTGTTTCAAAGGTAAGGCAGCAGATATTTCTGAAGTTATACACATCACATCCTTTATACTGAAATTGCAAAAAACCAGTTTATGATCTACGTCTATGATGACAAACATGCCCAGTCTGGCAGTTTCACCAACAAACACTGCAACACTACAGTTAGTAAAAGTAAACTGAAGGAAACTGCAGATTTAATTGACAAGTACAAGTTTCAAAATCACTTCTGCAGTGATGCTGACGAACAAATATCACCCTTTCACCCTTTGATGGCTACTGGTGGCACTTGATTCAGGATTGGAGAAGTAGCAACTTAGTTCAGAGGTCTTTCCAAGTTGCTGAGCTCTGTATGTGTTCTTAGACAGTAGCCCAATGACCACAGGTGTGGACTGGGACAAGAACTGACTGGCTGATCACAAGCCTTACCTTCAGGCTTAACACCCCCTTTACTATACCATGGTCCAGAATAGCATCATTATTACTGCAGGTGATGCAACCAGCTGCTCTCATGAGATACATGAACTCTTCCACCTGGGACAGCTGCTAACCCTCCCACCTAACAGGACAAGCAATTTTTTTCCCTGACAGAAGCAAGGCCTCATATTTGGAAGAACAAGTCCTCATCTTAGTAGCTGCTGCTCAGACACAGCAACAGGCATAGAGTGGATTGCTGCATAGGCGAGGTTGCAGGGAAATGAATATCAAAGACCTGCTTCTGAGGTGAATATCCTCACCACTAGGATTGTTACTGATACCAATACCAGTATCAGAAAATGCCTCCAATGCTGCCTAAAACACTGTATTCATTATTGCAAGTATGTGCGTCTCAAAATTCAGGTATTGGAATTGGTATCAGGAAGGAAGAAATGATATCTGAACATCTACTCATCATGCCAGGGCTGCCTTGCTCAACCATCTTTGAATCATGAACAGGAGATGACAAAATCCATAGTATAGCTCCTGCCTTGAATAGGTTTGACAAACTCCTTGGACTTTCTGACAACCTATGAGAAGATAAAAGTTGATCCACAGTTCCAGGGCTAAAAGCTGCATTGTTCCTTTGGGAATGTTAGGCTTGTCAGCCCTGCATTATAGTTTTCTGTATCTTGCATAGACTATTTTCAGATGGCTTAGCAGTATCATTTCCTGATAATTATCTTGCCAAGAACCCTCTCTGAAAGTCTGGACAACCCTCCCATCAGACCCTGTTCCTGATGTCCATATTGCAATACATCAACCACAACAACTGTAAAACATCCTGTGGATATTTTAGGACAGTTCATCCTTGGTGTTCTGCCATCATGGACCTTGAACTTGACTGGGACTTCATTTCCAGATTCACCTCTACCAGGGTAATTGAGATCTGACCCTCCAGACTCAGCACTGTCCTCTGCATGGAAGTCATGATCACAGGGATCAGGAGCTGCTCCAAGTTTTTACAATGTTCCCAGTTGAGGTCAGGACATTTGTGCCATGCTGAGCACAGCGTGGGTGATGATGACCTCTTACAATATGCTGGCTGGCCACCAAAACCACATGAATAATGACCAAAGTTACATTATATATAACCACATTATAATTAATAAAACCTATAGTCAAACAGAGATTAAAATATTCAGATGTGGTAGCTGTGCCTACTCTGAAGGTGGTGACTTTCACAGAATTAGTAACACAGAGATCCAGTAGAAATACCTGAGGTATATAATTCCTACTGGGATCAAGTTATGGCAGAAAGGACTCAATGACCCTAAACCATAGACTGTACAAGAGAAGTGGATGTAAGCCGGTGCAATAAACCTGCATTTTTTCTAATGGACATCAGGGGGTGACTCCACTGATTGCAAAAAGAAGTCTGAGAAAATGACCCTTCTTCTCATTTGATTTATTACCTCAATAGATATTTTTCCTAATGAATTTATGAATTA
Organism: Lutjanus argentimaculatus; assembly: GCA_034769285.1. Classification (NCBI taxonomy): domain Eukaryota; kingdom Metazoa; phylum Chordata; class Actinopteri; order Lutjaniformes; family Lutjanidae; genus Lutjanus; species Lutjanus argentimaculatus. The sequence continues at coordinate 393,559 of JAWZSL010000091.1, forward strand.
TCTCACTTTGCTAGTTTAAAGTCTTCTTCAATACGGCATGATATTAATTTAATAAATTATGGTGCCATTTAGAGCAAAATACAGGATAAAGCTATGTAAAAAGGTTTACAGTGAAGCAATCATAGGCAATTAGATCTTGTTCTAAGGCTTCCTCCAACAATGCTCATACATAATACAAAGTTTACTAACAGTATATAAGTTTCATTGTATGTACTCTTATGGTAAAATGACCCTGCTTCTCACTTGATTTATTACCTCAGTAAACATTTTCCTAATGAATTTTTTAATTTTCTCAATTGCTAGTTTCAAGTCTTCTTCAATGCAGCATGATATTCATTTTATGAATTATGGTCCTATTTAGAGTAAAATAAATGAAAAAGCAAGGTGCGCTGCCATGGCAACCTCCCAACTCCACCCCTCATCCAAATATGGCTACATCTGTCTGGCTTCAAAACAATAGTCCACAAACCAAGGGGTGACATCAAATTGGCTATGTCCACTTCTTTTGTACAGTCTATACCCCTAACATGAAGAAGATTATGCCTGTTCCTTCCTTGGACATCAAATTACATGACAGTATTTGTTTCCATTCCTTACCACTGTCATTTCTGTCTCCTCATCTTTCCTCTGTTTCATCACAAATCTCCCTTTTTTTAACATCTTGCTGCTAACCTGTGTGTCTTTTTCTCCCTCTCTGTTAAAAGCTCTCAACAACTTAACTAAATTTGATCTCAACCCAGCCCTCGTGGCATCTCTTTGTGGCTTTGCTGTGCTGCAATTAGGACTTGGGTTTCATTACACTGAGGAAAGTAAGAGGGGTGAGGGCAGGGTTGATAGATGGATGGTTGGAGGTAAAGTGGGACTGAAGGCACCAGGGAAAGAGGATAAGGAAAACTTTATACAGTGGGTGGGTGTGATTAAAGGGATCTAGGGAGGAGCAGGCTGAGAAGAGAAGAGAGGTAAAGGTTGTAGTAGACAGGTGCAAGCAGATAGCAGATGGTTGGCGTAAAGATTCCGGCCAAGAGTGAACGCAGTGAACCTGTGAACCTTAATTTATGCCTCCGTTCCCTCATGCCAGCAACCCGGCATCAGACTTTATAATGCTGATTTAACATTAGCACCTTGCCGAGGGCATCATAATCAAACCACGCACTGAAGAAAGAGAGAGGTGGGGTCAGACACAGAGACACCGAGAGGACAAGAAACATCAACGGAGAGAAAGAACAGAGACCTTAGTGTCATTTCCTGCATTTGTCTTGAGATAGACCCTCACTCCTTACATGGCCCTGTTCTTTTTCAATCACACTGTGCTTTTACGTCTGTGTGCAAGCCAGACAGACTCTGTTCATGGTCAAAGTCTGTCATTATTTCCTCCCCACCTCCTCTTACCTACTCTGTCTTCACCTCCTTCAGCACCTTCTTTGTGCCTACGCTCCTTGGTTCAGTCTGCCAATGCTGCCACCGTGTTTTTACAATTTCACTCACTCTTTACCTACCCTACCTTTCTCTCCTTTACATAAGCCTTGTTTTATGAATCTGCTGGTAAAAATAACTCTCATCCCTTCTTTTATCCTTCACTGCATGTTATTCTTCCGATTTTACTGCTCCTCCCCTCTCCTTCTTTCCCCACTTATCATTGTGGTGAGCTGTGTGTCTCTGGCATTTATGCAACCACTCCTCCTGTCTCTATGTTCAGTTTCCTCTCTCTGGCTTTGCGTCGTAACGTTGATATCTGATGTACCAATTATTCCACCATGGAAGATTGGGCAAACAGAAATATCTGTGTATAGTTTTACAGTCTCAGACCACAAGTGTTGGAAAACAGCAAAACTTTCAACACAGTAACGCATCAACAAGCCATTCATTGCTTTGTTGTGCTGGAGAGGAAATAAGAGTGTGATCAGAAACAGAGCCGGATATTTGATGCATGCACATGGTGAAATGAAATGAGTCTCATCATTTCACCAAAGGCTGGGCAGGCTTTAAAAAGCTCAGATATGGAGACCGCTGTAAATTACCTCTATTCTACTGTGGCATAACACAGAGGTCAATGATATTATACTGTTCTTACACAGCTGAGTGGGACCTGAATTTATCAGAGACCAACCATTATCATGTAATATCTACACAGTACTGCCTTTGTTATTGGGATATAACAGCATGGCCAAAATGTGATGTCCTAATGCCTATTATGTGATATTATACAACTATTACAATGCACTGTATTGTAATAACTTATTGTTGCAACATGGATTGTGCATAGAAATCTCTCTAAAAGTGAACTCACTTAATTATGTGGAAGTGTATATGTATATGTCAAGTGCATGTAGGGTTTCTCTGACAGCTATCAGAGTCAGAATAGTAATAATAAATGGCAATCAAGGCCTGCATAAACTGGATTTATTCTGCCAGACCTGTCTCCTCTTTTTAGGCTTCAGTCCTTCAGCAGGCTTACTGCAGCCAAATCCAGTATGGTTTGTACTACAGTATAAGCAGAAAATGACTGAATTAGTTATTTACTTCATCTGACTTCATTTCAACCAAATGTGAACCCACTATGATGTCACCCATTGGTTTGTGGACTACTGTTTTGAGGCCTAGGGTTTGGTATTATTGGGGGTTGCCATCTTGTTTTTTTTAAACCAGAGCATACAAAGTACAAACAAAAGCATGGACCTGGTGGGTGATGTCATACAACTTGGGCGGTGCTTTGTTTTGCCTCATCCTTTCAGCAGGAAAAAATGGTGGCTTGGCCACAAAGTTTTTCATATTACAGCTAAATAATGAACTAAATTATGTTTACGAAAACCTTTTAGGTCAGAAATAGCCAATGTAATAACATAATCTTGATCCATATTTGATCAGCACTGCATAGTTTGAAAGTTTGATCTGAGTTTCATGAGTCTTGTGCATTGTGCTGAATGACTTGTCAATCACACGCTAAGGCCGCCCTTAACCCCGCTTTATCATCTATTTTCCACTAAATGGGACCATAGTTTACAAAATGAACATCATGCTGTATTGAAAAAGACTTGAAATTAGAGATTAAAACAAACTCATTAGGAATCTGTTTACTGAGGTACTGAATCAAGTGAGAAGTAGGGTTATTTTGCCATAAGATTACATACAATCAGACGTCTTTTTAAAATCAGTTTCCCTCTGCTGGCCATTAGAAAGAGTGCAGGTTTACGGCACATTACTTTTCTTCCACACTGGCTTCACTTTTCAGGAAACTCTGTCCACTATCTATTATATGGTCTAAAGTAATGTTTAAACATTTAGTACAAAACTCCCATTATATACTGTTGATAAATTTTGTACATATTGTATGCGTATTGTTGGAGGGAGCCCAAGATGAAGAATTTCATTGCCAGTGAGGGTTTCACTGAAGGGTTTCACCTTTTTAGCAGCCATTTTGAGATGAAATAGTAGAGTAAACACAGGTGTTACCAATGATATTAATTAAGGGTCCTTTCCATCCAGATCAAACAGAGTCAGGGTGCTGCTATTGTGCATGTTGACTCACTGGAAAGGCTTTGCCACAAACGGACAGGACATTAATTAGTATCATTGGTAACACCTGTGTTTACCCTACTATTTCATATCAGTATGGCTGCCTTGAAAAAGGTCTATTTTTGCGCATGACACATAAATAACTTAAAGGACATAATACCGGTTTTAAACATTTGCAGTTTGTTGGCTACTAGTCAAATCTACAAGATAATGCAAAAAACAAAAACAACTGTAGGTCAGTGGGAAATGTAGCTTGATTGCTTTGATTTTCATGTAAGCAATGTTTTGCGCATCCAAATATAAGCCAATGCATGTGATGCAATGTCCTGTTTATGTACAGCAAGGAGGCCAACTGGGGCTTGGACATATTTGGCAAAGTAACACTGGAGTCCTGATTTACTGCCGTGGACATTTTAGAAGCTGCAGAGACATTTATATTTCAATTACAGTTAACTTTGGTCATTATTCCTGCAGAATATTCAACTTCCATCACTTGCCTCCAGCTATTAAAAATCCCTGTGCTGTCAAAATCTGTTGAACCGACTGGAGCCATGGGGGTCCCGCAGTTATTCAGAATGCTTCTTGACACCTGTCATCAGCATCACACATGTGTATGCATGGGCATTTCGTGTATGTGACTGACAGAAACTTGGGGATGGAGCGTGTGCATGCTGTCCTAATTTAGAAGCTCTGTTTACTGTATAAAGTATGTCAAAGTGGATGTCAGATGAGTTCTGGGTGTGATGCTGACATTATACTAACTTTATTACTTTAGTAGCTGATAAATTCACGTAATGTTTGACTAACCAAAAAAACACTGGGTTATATAATATATGCAAAACATGATGTACAACTCCATGTTTATACACCCACATTCAAAGACATAAGTACAAACAACACACACACAATAAGCAAAAAAGCGAGAAATACAGAGGTACTTTGAAAAGTTACTGTTACAGATGAGGCTGAGCAGAAGTTCATCAACAATGAGAGGAAACAAGAGAGGAAAGAAGTGATACTCTCATTTTCAGCTGTTATTTACTACCTGTCTCCTCACAACTTGCTCTGATCTGCCATCCAACACAGATAGCTGAGGTTTAGGGTCTGGGAGAGTGCTGCTGGAGCTGGCATGAAAAGAGCAAGGAATAATGGTGTTGTGAAAAATGGAAAAAAGTCCTATTCTCTGCCTTTCTCCCTCTTTTGCATTAAACAATTTTAAAGCCATACAATCCACCGAAATACATGGAAAAATAGAAGTAGGCATGTTTTAATTTTGCATAGATTTCAGGTCACAGTGTTCATGTTTCATAAAGTTTCTAATGTGGTAAAAAGTATTACAGGATATACTGACATTTGTTTGCCATAATAGCTGATAGAGAGACTGCCCTATAGATCAACATTGAGAATTACAATAAACATAAGTCCTTATCCTACACAAGCACAACAGGAGGGTGACTAATCATGCAGATTTACTGGGGATCAGCATCAAATCTTTTTTGATTCTGAACACTTTGTTGCTTGATATGTTTAACAGATTTTGTGTTTGTTGTCATACAGGAAGAAGAGCTACAAGGCAGTAAGTTTGGTTTACTTCATAAAAACATCAAAGATGTGATATAAAGGTCCTGGGTTCAAATGCACAGCAGAGGGGCAATAACATTTGCATCATAAAATATTTATAGATACAAGGGTTCCTGAAAAATGAATGATGATGAGGTTGGGAAGACTGATTTGTTGAGTCTATCTGTACAAACCAAACACATAAAGAGTTTTAATTTAGGGAACTGATGTGACATTTTACCTATATCCATGTCAGTAATTTATATTTCGGTATTTTGATGGCATCTATGCCTACTGAAAAATATAGGTAAAGGGGTTAAAAGGTTAGGAAATAATGAGTTAACAATTCTACATTTAAAATGGATGTGGAAATAAATTAAAGAGTGTTTTTTTAATTACGAAGCACAGCACTAGTTATATGTGTATATTTTGAAAGTTAAGATGTACTTACTTAAAATACTACCCGAGTGATGTTATTCTTGCATTAAAAGATTATTATTAGAAGAAAATGTATAATTATGATTTGTGTGACAAAATGTGACTGAGGCTGGCCAGGTATCAGCAAATCAGAGACTGTTGAGCCCACGTCTTACAGAGACCTGATCTGACCATAACATCCCAGATCAAGCACTCGCCAATATTATGTTCTGAGCCAACAGAGCACAAGACTCCAGCAAGACGATGTGAGGTGGACTCTGTGTTTACATCGATGACACTTCGTGCTGACACTCAGTCACAGCTGATGGACAGTGTTTCCCAGATGCTGAAGTCTTTATGTGAGGAAGTCAACCATATTATCATGGGTATGTTGTTTATGTGTATATGAATATGAATAACTCTTATTGCTTTACTTTATTTTGTCTTGTGCCATACTGTATCATTCACAATATATCAGTCTATTTTTTTTTCATGATGAAAAATGTTTTGATAATGATATTGTGATAATAGCAATATTAGAATTTTCTAAATTCATATCAGGATAATGGCCATATTATGGGGAGTGAGTTCCAAAAAGAGAAGCAACTTCAGTCCTGTGGTAGTGGTTTGATTACAAAAGGTCAGATGTATAATAAACCGTAGTAATACAGTATGTAAGAAGTTCAAGAAGACTAAAAGCATAAGGGGGCAATACAACAAACTAATTTCACCACCTTGAATTCGAAACATCCAGCTGAGTACGAGGAGAGCCAAAAAAGCTCAACAGCAAACTGTGAGTTCTAAACTCAAAATATTTTACAGTTTTTTGACATATCGTCAAGAATATTGTTATTGCAGAATATCCCTAAAATACTGTGACATTATCTTAGGGCCATATCCTATTCTATTCTGAATTATAATCTGTTATATGTGTATGTAGCATGAAGAGACTACAGCTCTCTTTTTGTTGTGCAACCCTGTGTTCTTTAATAATAAATAAATTACCTTAAACTTCATACCTTGATCATAAAGAAGTGTCTTTTCGCATAATGATTTTTTATCATCATGTAAGTTTATTCTTAGAGAACTTGGTTGTTCCTTGGAAAAGATATATATGTACATGTCATGGGCCATATCACGCAAAAGCCATCCAAGAAAAGAAAAAACTTAGAAACTGCCATATATGCTGGCCGAGCTACTTTAATAAAAGGGCACCATCTTTGAACTCAGCACCCAGTTGTAATAAAAGGCCACATCCATTGTTTTGTCACGTCCATCTTCACACATTGTGGCCATCACACCTGTTCGCCAATGGATGATGGATAGTATGTTTTAGAAAAATGTCTGTGTTGGCAAAGACAGTCTGGTAAAATATGTACACACTGCATAAATTTCAAAATACAAACAATGCTTTTGGGAATTTGGTCATTAGTTTTAGAGGCATCTTGCATCAGCACCAGTGTTAAGATCAGTTTTGATTTTGAACAATTGGTGGTGCTAGATGAGCGAGAGCACTGGTGTAGCTTGTGCACTGAACCAATAACAACCAGTGAAGAGTCATTTATGGATTTTAATTTAGTGTTGGCAATCAGGTGTGAAAATGAGTATTCAAACTACAACTTCAACATTCAGCTACATGAGTTTGAAAAGGTTTTGCCTTGAAGAACCATTTTCTTAGTAGCCTCTTTACACTGTTGATAGGTGAGCTCTCAGTTTGTCAGTTTGCTATTTCCCAGTAGTTATAATTATGGTTTAGGGTTAAATGTAAATGTCACTACCACACTCCCTTACAGTAAATGTAGGGATTGTGGTAAACCAACTGATGGCTGCCTTTGGGGCACTCGCTGACCATTTTGGTGTAAAGAAAAGGCATCCAGGGTTATTATTTTATAACCACAAGAAGGTAAGAGTGTGCATGTGTAGGCAAGTGTGCGTAGTGTGTGGGCAAGTGTGCGTACATGTGTGTGGAAGTGTGATGTCTTGAGACCGCTGCATGATGCATGCACTCAAAAATCTGTTTAGTTGCTAACCTGCAGAGCATCTCTTATATAATGGCAAAGCACTTCAGTACATTTGCAAAAAACCTGACTGAATTCACACGCACACATGCTCTTGCACAGTCACCGTCTCTTTCTCTGACACACACTATAGTGTAATTCTTATCATATTATCGAGTCCCACAGCCTAAGTACTCCAATTTTAGCAGTGGTGGTGAAAATAATTTCCATGCTTTTGATTATGACAAACACCTCCTCTGGAAACCTAATACAATACCTTAATGATTCCATTACTGTATTTACTGTAGTGGCTGGCAACTGTTCGCCCACATGCTCATCTGCATTGTCTCACCCACTCACAAATGGTTTAGGTGCTGGGGGGAAGGTAGGGAGCCTACAGTTTTGAGTAGATCACAGCAATAATGCTGCTTACACACAGGCATAAAGCACTCTGACAAACACACACACACACACACACACACACACACACACACACACACACACACCTACTGCAACACCATCAGGGTCAGCAATTACAGTCATCTGCACTTGGAATTTATCCAGGAATAAACTCCAGTTACAACTTCCCATACATATTAAAATTAACTGGGAGGATTGATATTTTAAAATGCTGCAAATGACACAGGACATATAAATTCTATTCAAAATGAATGACAATAAGAAATAGTGCAAATTCAAGTCAGAGGACGGTCTACAAGTGTCCCCCTCCACCCTACCGATAACAATTAACTGCGCTATTCCTAATTATTGACCAGGTTCTTGGATGAGGTGCTCCATGGATTGCATCTATAACACACCTATAAATTCAGGGGACATACACGCCCATTTAATCGCTTATAATAAAGACACGGGCCTGTGTCTGTAAGGAAAATGTGTTTGATCTCTCCTCTCTATCTCACCTGCTCGTTCGTTGCCAGCTCTTTCTCCAGCTGTCGGTGTTTGTTGTGCCACACCAAATAGTGGATAGGATAACGACTCTTCTCCGGAGTTTTCTTGGCAGAAATCATCCTCGGATCATAGTTTGTCTCCTCCGCTTTCTTCACTGTGGATTGCAAGGGTACTTTGCCGTTAATTTACGCTATATAATCAAGCCTATCATCCTTTATCGGTGCGGTGATGCCCACAGGCGTACAGTGGCAGCCTTACGCGTCAGGAACAGTGAATGATTCCCTGCTCGCTCGCTTACAATAAACAGCAAAAAAAAAAAAAAAAACATGAAATCATTTATGTAAATAAAAGCCCTCGTTTGATTGTCTCGGTAGATTAGGCTACACCTTTAATTCTTAACCATCCGCTCCTCCACCTCTTGCCTCCCTCTCTCTGTCTCTCCTGCCTACTCTAACACATCTATCCTCCTCCTCTCCTCCCATCCGGTGGCGGTGACTGGGAAAGATGCGTTGACAAGCTGCAATGAAATGTGCGCACACTCAGCCAATCCGCTGTCAGGGATGTTGAGATAAAACATATGCTATATCTGCAAAAAGAACCGCAGAAATCACGCACAAATGTTTAATAGCATAGCCCTCTACAAAAATTATAATAGTGATATGTTGTAGAGGTAAGAAGAAAGAAAGAGCGAAAGAAAGAGCGAAAGAAAGAAAAAGAAAGAAAAAGAAAGAAAAAGAAGTATGCACACTTGCTGCAAAAGACCATATAAAACAATAAAAATTAAAATCCATCAATTTAAAGTTTAAATCAGAGCTTAACCTTCAATTCCTTTAGTATTTTATAAGCTTCATTTTTATGCACCTTGTTTAAGCACCTTGTTTGTGTTGCATGCTACTTATAGTCTGTTTTGTTTAATCAAATCTATATTTTCTTCCTTTTACTGATAATATAATAATAATAATAATATAATAATAATAATATAATTCTGTTTTAATTATCAGATAGCTACCAAAGCTACAAATGATACGACTGTACGAAATTTGGGACTGATGCGATACCAATATTAAGGGTAAAAAAAACAAAACAAAAACAAAAAAACAAACAAACAAACAAACAAAAACAGACATCAGTATACTTTAAAACATGCAATGATTATAAATGACTATGACTATAAAAACTATATATATGTATATATATATATAAAATATGTATATCTATAGAGCATTGTCCTTTTTTAAAAGAAATAAAGATTAAATAAAAAAGAAAGAAAGGAAGGAAAGTTTGGATAAAGGAATATGCTCTTCATGGTACTCTCATCTTTTGCTAGTTTGCCTATTTAATGAAGTGCTACTGTTTTAAAATTTCACAGATGCGAATATCTGCAGTAAATTTAATATTGAAGCCATCCTTACAATATGTGGATGTTTACAGGAGATAAAGCAGGTCTAGGTTAATACTATGTCTTACATTTTAATCCATTTCACAAATATCCAGCTACAATTTGGATACTGGGTTTTAAAAAAATAATGGTAAATTGACTTTTCTATGTCTTACTCTATTTTGATCTGTGTGTGAAATTCACCTCACCTTAAAAGAAGACTAGATTATTTTTGCCCTGTCACCCCTCCCTGCCCCTCCATAGGTAGGCTGCAGGGATGTTGGGTGTGTGTGTTGTGTGCGGAAACTGACAGGTAGAGAGCTGCCGTCTCTCGGTGAGTTGAAGGCAATGCAGCGAACAGATTTAGTAAATATTCCCATATGGGGTTCATACAAGCAGCCAGATTAACTATGCTCACATAACTTGGCATCCAGACTTGAGATCAGTGGTGAACGTGGGAGAAAAGACCGCAGGTACAAACGGGAAATTCAACTGTCAGCTGGCCGGGAAAGCCGATCACACCACCCGGCTTCCGGGGATTCAGGGGCCGCATCGCTTGACGGCAGACGTCGGTCTGTAACTCGGGGGAAAAAAGGGCGAACCACATCATCGCCAACATCCACCTCTCGCTTTCAGCCACTTTCGAGATGTCAAGGAAGCTACAAAGGACAGAGGTCTGCGCGGACTGCAGTGCGCCAGGTAGGGAGGATGAAAATAAATCAAAAAATAGACCTCTGGTGTTACTGGAACAATACGTCGGGAGGGCGACGCGGTGGGACGGCGCGGCCGAGGCTGCTGTCACCGTCAGCGGGTCCGCAGAGCAGGAAAACGTCCAGGGCTTCCAAGCGTCGCTTAGGCCCAAAAAAACAGTGAAAAATAGGCGTGTTATCACAACGGGAAACATCCACGGCTAACAGCTGCTCAGCGTTAATGTGCCCCATTAAAGCAGCTCGATATGGACATTTATGTGACAGAACCCGTACGTGAGGTCTACCGGTTAGTTTGCTGCAGTGTCACGTTTATGTCTCCTTCCAGTGTTGGTTGAAGAGACGTTTGTTTTGATTTTCCCGACTTCTTAAGATGTTAGCTTAGCCCGGCTAACGAGCAGGGGCTCGACTCACTGCGTTGCCGCTATTATTAAACATTTAACATACGTGTAAGGTACTGCCATGTAGCATCGTGATTATATTTTATAGCAGCTGTGTTATTGTTAGCGCTTTGCCCGCGGCATTTTGAGATTGTGTACCTGACCAGCGCTGCTAGCTTAGCAACAACGCTAGCTCGCTGAGCTAACTTTTGCTTAACGGCAAGTTAGTGCTGAACATATTCAGCTAGCGCGTCGGCTGCTAGCCAGTCGTTGTATGGATATCTTACATTATTTTTGGTGATTTATGTACTGTTAAAAACCCCTCAACATGGCTTACCCACGTGAGTACAGGTGTCAGTATATTTAGCTCACTTATTTCATAGTCTCCTCCACAGTTTACAAATGAAATAGTAGCTAACGCCGAGTGAGGGAATATGCAGGAGCAAATTCATTTGAAAGCCATCCTTATGTGGGACATTTAACCTGATTGAACATGAAGCTGAAAAGAAGAACAATGTTCAGACTTCACCCGAGTAGGGGGCTTTTGGTGTGTGTAACAAAAGTATGGTCACTGCAATGAACATTCATATTTGTAGGTTAGTTTTTTTTTACCTTGTTTGTCCCCAGGTGTGTTTGTCGCAAAGTGAGGTAGAGGTGATGCCCACAGAACCATCGCTTACCACTGCCTTGCACATGTAGCCTCACATGACCTCGTGATAAGTTTGAAGCACTTTATTATTGGTGCTGCTGTGTATGTGTGTGTGTGTGATGCTTGCATTCATTCATGTGAGCATGCATTGCAACAGCTGTTCTCTTCACAGCTGCTCCCCCTGATATCAGTGTGTGTGTGTATACAAGCTTTAGGGCCCCTCTGCTCAGTGTTCAAAATCTTGCTGGCTGCACCTTGCTACAGCTGTATGACCTGAACCTACTTGGCTCTGTCTCTCTTGTCTTCCTGCCACTTCTACCCTCTTCTGCTTTTCTCACTCAATAATCTGACTAGGACTAACTAAACCCAGTTGAACACCTTTTCTTGAATGCTCTAGCAATGTGCGGTATAATTATTTGATGGAAAGATGTTTGTGGAATGACTGGCTTTTCTTAGATACAATGTCTGATTTTTCAAGGCTGGCTTGTGTTGGTGTACCTGTTACTAGCTCAAGATTTCTTTTACTACCATCAGCTCTTTGTATGTAGCCCCTCCTTACGAGGACATGCACACACACGCAGTGCGTTCTGCAAAATGCTGACCTAGCCACTGGTGACAGGCCACCTCCCTACTACCCAGCTTTGTGTCCTACTAGGGGATAACTCGATGGCATGGCTACAAAGGACGACTGATACTCTTAGTCCTAGCCAAGCCTCAGGAGGCTCTAATGTCACGCCGTGGCAATCTGCACAGTTTATAGCAACAATGAATCATGTTGTCATGATAGTAAACTCTTTATTGATTACAGATGCAATTGTATAAGAAACTGAGACTTTTGTACAGACATCAGGCAGCAGTTGGGTGGTGGTGTCCACTTTCTTCTTCCAAAACCTATGGTTTCTTGCTCCTGGATATTAAAATGACAATTTAGAACTGTGAGACTCCTCCAGTGTGAAAAATGAAGCATCCTGTGCTAAGTTTTTGTGTAGAAATTTACCAGTTAGCAGTCAATTTATGTAAATACAAGCAGCATATACAGTGTTAATTGGCACAAGTTTCATTCACCATCAATACTCATTATAATACATGTTTTATGCAGGCTTAAGTGACAGTTATAAAAACAAATGTCAATGCTATATTGATGAATTAGGCCAACTTTAGGCTAAATTATTTCATGCTGCAGATTTGGCAAATATGCTGCTGCCAATAGTCTATTCAGGTCTAATAGCTTAATGGTGTAGCCTCATATTGATCCAGCAAGCCAGGCAGATAGCATAGCCTGTGGGAGTTTTTATATTTATTACACAGATTAAGGAATTAAATTGCTGCAGTCCGGCCTTTAAAGCCTACGGGCTACTGTTCTAAACTAGGCTATAGCTCTTATCAAAGCCATTTTGCATTTGCTGCTACTTTTTCTGCAGGCAAAAAGACTTACAGCATGTCAGTTCATCTGATGATGGACTATTTTAGCTCCATTAATACCCTAAGCCCAGACAGTTTTATCCCAGCCTGAGAGTGACTAAAGCAGATAGTAGATGTGTGTGTGTGTGTGTGTGTGTGTGTGTGTGTGTGTGTGTGTGTGTGTGGTGTGCGCCTGTGCTGTGCCTGCGCCTGCATGTGTGTTTGTCCGTGCATGCATCATGTGCATGTAAGTGTGCATATATTTGTTTTGATAGTGCAGACTGTATTAGTTGTGAGCTGCTCATCACATCAGGGTCCTGTGGGCATAAACATGACCCAGACTCCATGACTAGTCTGCCAGTGGCTGTTGACTGGCATTGGCCTGAGCTGCTTCCCCTCCCATCCTCGCCTCATTCACAGTCATCTATTTGCTATTTCGAAAATCAGATTCAGGCAATTGTCCTAGGTAGAGAAAAGTGATGTTCCACCCATAATTATATCACAAACAGACTAAAACAAATACCAAATGTTACAACGAAAAAAACCATCGGACTGCTACAGGAAAGTAGTAGATCTGACATTTGGTGTAGCCAGTGAGGCCCCACTAGTCCCAAGCTGCATATGACTGAAAGATCAGAGTTTACTTGGTCTGTCCATGTGTGTAGGAGCATGCACATTATAGATATGTTTCTTGTATCAGAAATGTAAATGTCTTGAATCCTTAAATGTTTAATATTTTTCTTTTTAACACACAGTATTGCTATAATATTTAGTGTAACCAGTAAAATATAACATGGTAAAAATCTTCTGGTTTTGTGTTCCTTGACTCAAACTGGTTTTCTGCTGTTTTGGACATCACTGAGTTGACTGGGTTTAAATATTTCTTATAGATTCAGTTGAGCCCTACATTGGTAAGCACTTTTATCAAAGCTTGGCTCTGTTCATGCATTAGTTCATTAGTGAACAATTGGAGTGTGCTAGGCCAGGGGGAATTATAGTGCAACCCAGCATATGGCATATACATGGATGGCATATACATTGTGTGTATGACCCAGCTTTTTGTGGTTATTTGGTCCTATGCGTTGCGTCTTCCAAATATAACTAAGATGCCTCACAAAGGCAGGCTGATCATGTATATTTTCTTCACATTCTCATATCGTGACAAAATACCCATACTGAAATATTACTGTTGACGGTTGTCATGTCTTTTTACTGTAAATGATTATAAATGCATATTCATTACTGCAAAGTTCAGTTTACATATTTTGTTCTAAAATTCCCTTAATTAAAACACTATTGTGTTAACACAGCTGTTGGATTCATTACAAAGATTAGAAACTTAATTTCAGTTTTTTGTGTTATCCTTGTCACTCTGTGCATATATCTGCATATTTTATTAAACACCTCTTACTACAGTTTAGCAGCTTAGAATGGGGGTCTAAAAGGAGTATATGTTTGACTTGACCTTGAGTGAAGCCTGTTCAGGGTAGCAGTGTAGGTAGATCACATGTTTTTTGAGGAAAAAATGGCACCACAGTGTCCTGTCAAGTGTTAATTTAGCCCCATCACATTATTCTACTTGCATATTTAGGGGTTTATTGTAAGCTGGAGAGCACATCATTGGAGTGTTCATGCAGCCTGGACTAAAGTGACTGTTGTGCTCAAGCACTTATGATTCTTTACAATGCTGAAAAGTCTTACCATCATACACAGCATCTTTATAAGATTTGTAATACCACCCACTTACTTCTGTTTGTCTGTCAGACCCGGGCTGGACCAGCATCAACCGAGGGGTCCTGATCTGTGATGAATGCTGTTCAGTCCACCGCAGCTTAGGCCGCCATATCTCTATAGTCAAACACCTGCGGCACAGCGGATGGCCTCCCGCACTACTGCAGGTAAGGCTGAGAAATGACGAGTGAGGTGAAGGCAAAAAGGAGCAGGGAAGGGCTGGTAAAATGAATGCAGGCCCAGAATACTACCGTGGAGGGTAAAGTAGTACAGAATCTGATTCAGCACTGGGGATGTAAATTCATTCCCAATGGTTTTACATCTGCATTTATTAAAAACAGTTTGCATTTTTATTATTAATATTAAATTCTATGCCTGTTCCTCTGTGTGTGCATTATTTTAAGCGTTTTGGACAGTCCAAAAGCAATAAATTCAAAGCCTGCAGTATTGCATTAGAGCTGTAAAGCGACTTTACTCCCCAGAATATTCTAGTGATGGTGGATATTTTCTTGCGTCGTGATGAGCCATCCCTGAGTCACTGCTGGTGCGTGTGTATGTTTCAGATGGTTCAGACCTTGGCCAGTAACGGGGCCAACTCCATATGGGAACACAGTCTCCTGGACCCTGCTCAGGTGCAGAGCGGTCGTAGGAAACCCAACCCCCAGGACAAAGTCCAGTAAGTATACTCCCTACAGGCTCAAAATACACAGAACAAAACTATCACACATCTCCTGTCAATCGTCTTTGCTGGAGGAAATTATTGTCCCTGCTGCACAGGAATGTTAGAAAACCTTTCTGAACATAATTGGTATTTGCAGTAGTGAAGAACACTTGCACCCAGTTGTTCCTTAATGCCCTCTAAACAGAATTTTCTTAGTCATGAATCATCTTCTGGTCTAATAAGGTTTTTGTATTACTAACTACAGGATAGATTTTATCAGCCAAGGTTTGTAGTGCTTTTTTGGGTTGAAATGAGGCTATGGGACAGTCATGAGATTAGGAATTGGACCTGCAGGAAAAAACTTCTCTTCATTTCACTTAAAGGGTAACTTTGGTATTTTTTAACCTGGACCTTATTTCTCCATTTTTTGTGTCTAAGTGACTAATGGGGACAACAATTTTTTAAATCTGTCCAGTACGGTAGGTGAGTGCGACAGCCAGCAGAAGTGAAAGTAAGCTACAATGTAATCCCACCAGGCAACTGTGCACCACCAATGTAAGTCAACAAAACAGGATTATTTTTGCCACAGACAAGCTCAGATTGTTATTTTAAGTGCCTGACAACATTATGAAAAGAATCTCTGCAGAGAGATAACCAGACTCCCTTTGCAAAAAGTAATTTTAACATCACCATCTTCATTTAAACTCAGAAACAAAACAGCACTCATCAAAAAAATGCCTTGGCTTGTCTTTCCACTGCTCCAACAATCATTAACCCTGATTTAGTCAAAATAAACCCTGTAATTCACCATATTATATGTGATCTGTATAATTGTATATGTGACAATAAAATTAACCATTACTTTAAAACCTTTAAAATTTCGGGAGAGGAGCAAGACGAAGGTCGGACATCAGATAAGCAGCTATTATTTATGTATAATAAATATTTTCATTTATAATGTGGTGAATTAAGGGTTTGTTTTGAGCAAACAAGCAACAATGGAACAGTTTTTTTCTTTTATTTTGTGTCCGTAGAGTTTGAATAAAGATTACAATGTTAAAATTACATTTGTGCAAAGGGAGTCTGGATAGTTTGGCAAGAGCGCTATCACAGCTGTTTCTGGTTAAACAAAATGTATTTTACTTCTTTACTCTCTCTCTCTCTGAAGTGATCCTTTCCGTAAACCTCTCAGACACTTAGAATAACAATCTGCCTGTCAGTGGCAAAACAAGCACTTTTAGTGAACTTACTTTGACAGTGCGCAGTGTCCTGGGGAGATCACGTCTGTACCTTAGTTTTGTTTCTGCTGGCTGCAGCACTCTCCCTCAATACTGGACTGGATTTCACGAGTTGTTGTCAAAAAAAAAACATGGTTAGGTTGAAAAATACTGAAGTTACCCTTTGTGTGGAATGTGTAGAAGCACATTGTGCACACCCACACCCTGTGTTAATGTATTTGTGAAAAAAAAGCAGGAAACCAACAATAACCCATCAGTTCTGGCTCATTCACATAAATGTGGATGTGAAGGAAGCCTGTTCTGTCTTGGCTGCGAAGCAGTAGAGTTGTTATTAAGATGTGTAGTTCTTAATAGGGCTGGACAATACGGTTTATAAATATTATCTCTATTTTGAAGCTATGCCGCGATATACATCTCTACTACGTTTTCTAAAAAAAACTTACCATAAATTCTTTAATAGGGCAAACATATGATGATCTTATAGAATATGATGCATTATTATAGATTCAACTACTCAACAGTAGGGCTGTGTGATGAGGAAAAAAAAGAATCAAATATCACAATATTTTTTACCAAACACCTTATTTTTCAACAATAATGTAGTAATGACTACTGGAGTGTTCACAAAATATTAACATAATAAGATATTTCATAAATAATCATCAGCAATGTGGATATAAAGGCTAAGTGAGAAAAAAACAAATAAGAACAGTCTGCTAAGTTCAGAAAATTACATAATTTTACTGTAATGCAGGCTTTAAAACCAGAAGAAATTCATATCGTGATATCATGGAATACAAAATCTAAGACAATATCTAGTCTTATATTGTGATATAGATATATAGATTAGCTGTCAAGACTTTTTATCTGATAAGAAAGTAGGATTTTCAACTAACACATAAAAATCAAAAAGTGTGAAGTATGCATCTTTTTAACCATCTTACTTTCTCCTCCTGTGCAGTCCCACTAAGTCAGAGTTCATCAGAGCCAAATACCAGATGCTGGCCTTTGTGCACAAGCTACCCTGCCGTGATGACGATGGTGTCACTACTAAGGACCTCAGTAAGGTGAGGGCTCAGTGTTTCATAGCCAAGGGACTGAGAATTTATGACTCCAGCTTAATTAGCCTATGCGGACATTGTCATATTGTTGAACTGCATGTGTAAGCACAAAGGACATTTCATTTATAGATATCAGTGGGAGGCCTCGTATACAAACACGTACATGTGCATGTACACAGGCACACTCACAAATGCACACTGACAAAACCCCCCTGGCAGGAAGTGAGCTCAATGACGCAGCAGGATGTAATAATGATCTCTAATGCTGTAGAGCTCCACTGAGCTAATAAGGGGATTCTGCTTGTTTCTGTCTCTCAATGATGTTTAATCTTTCCACCCCCAACGCTCTCTTTTCTCTCTCTATTAGCAACTCCACTCAAGTGTGCGGACGGGGAGTTTAGAGACGTGTCTTCGGCTTCTGTCCCTCGGCGCTCAGGCCAACTTCTTCCACCCGGTCAGGAAAAAAATCTACTCGCTGACTCACTCCATCTAGCAATTAGCCCCGCTCTTCAGTAACTCTCTTTATGCCAGGCCTCTTGTCCTGACTGTTTGTGTGTGTTCCTGATCCTCCAGGAGAAAGGCACTACCCCGCTGCATGTGGCAGCAAAGGCAGGCCAGATCCTGCAGGCTGAGCTGCTAGTGGTGTACGGTGCAGATCCCGGAGCTCCTGACATCAATGGACGCACACCTATGGACTACGCGAGGTACAAGACTGTGGAAACACACCGCACATTTGTATTTAAAATCAAGTCTCACAAACAAAACGGTTTGAAAAGGAAAAATACAACAAGTAAGTAGAATATTTTGTGTTTGTGTCTGTATTCCAGGCAGGCGGGCCATATAGAGCTAGCAGAGCGGCTAGTAGAGTGTCAGTATGAACTGACAGACAGACTAGCCTTCTATCTTTGTGGACGGCGCCCAGGTAACCCACTGCAGCAGCACAGCCATGACCCTAAAGGGTAACTTCAATATTTTCAACCTGGACCCTATTTTCTCATGTTTAGTGTCTAAGTGACTAATGGGGACATTAATGTTCGAAATTTTTCCAGTATTGAGCAAAACTGCTGCAACCAGTAGAAACAAAGATACAACTTA
This sequence comes from Lutjanus argentimaculatus, assembly GCA_034769285.1. Lineage (NCBI taxonomy): Eukaryota > Metazoa > Chordata > Actinopteri > Lutjaniformes > Lutjanidae > Lutjanus > Lutjanus argentimaculatus. Next base: position 412,256 of record JAWZSL010000091.1, read on the forward strand.
ATCCCTTCGGGCGACTGTGCGTTATCAAATTAAGACCACTAAAAGTGCTTGTTTTTTGCCAATGACAGGCTCAGATTATTATTAGATGTATCTGAAAACATTGCGGAAAATCTCGCTACAGAGAGAGACCTTTTTTTAAGGATTAAGATGTGTTCTGTTAAACCAGAAAAAAACTGTTTTATTGCTCTGGCCAAACTAACCAGGATCCCTTTGTAAAACTGTAATTTTAACATAAACCAACAATCAGAAACTCTGGTTTGGTCAAAATATTGTTTTAATATTATATTTGTTCACTGTGGTAGACATAAAAATATCATGAGAGGAGCAAGAGGGAGGTTGGACATCACAGAAGCAGCAGGAAGAAACAGTGTGTAAAGCCAGAATATTTTCACTTCAACCTCAGTGAAGCAAGGCAGTATTTTGACAGAAGAACCAGAGTTAATCATTATTGGAACAGTGGAAAGATGAGCTAAGACATTTTTGATGAGTTTTATTTTGATGATTTAATGAAGATGACAGTGACAGTGTTAAAATTAGCGTTTTGTAAAGGGAGTTTGGTGCAAGCAATAAAACAGCTGATTCTGTATAAACAAAATGTCTCTCTGTAGCGTTCCTTTCTATAATGTTGCCAGACACAATAACAATAATGGTCTGAGTCTGTCAGTGGCAAAAACAAGCATTTTTTGTGGACTTATTTTGACGATGCACAGCGGCTTGTAGGGATTAAGGTGTAGCTTAGTTTCGCTTCTGCTGGCTGCAGCGCTCTCCCTCAATACTGGACCGATTTCAAAAATTGTCGTGCCTCTTAGTCACTTAGACACAAAAACATGGAAAGAAGGGTCCAGGTTGAAAAATACCAAAGTTACCCTTTAAACATAGCATTTTACTTAAGTGACATACTGTGGTAGCTTTTATCCATTTATCTCCTTTCCCCTCCCTCCCCTCCCCTTCCTCCTCTCCTCTCCTCTCCTCTCCTCTCCTCTCCTCTCCTCTCCTCTCCTCTCCACAGATCACAAGAATGGCCATTATATCATTCCTCAGATGGCAGACAGGTATGGACCATGACATTTTTGTCTTGTCTTTAAGTGCTTTGGTGTCCTATGTTTGCGTGCATGGCGTGGTTTAATTGCATGGTGTATCTTTGCTAGTAGACTTGAACTAAGCAGCTTCCATACTTCTATGACTGCTTCTTTTCACTGTGTCTCCCTGGCATGGATTAATTGATACTGATGCAGTTTAGTGTTCTGACCAGAGGGTGGCACCATAGTATGTGTAACCCCACCCAAAACAGGAGTTAGATAGAGGAGGTATTGGGCATCTCTATCACAGCTGGTTGTTTATCGTAAATGGTGATCTAAGCTATTACAGGTACCTGAAATGATTTAGATACTTGATGTGTGCTTAATTTATGAATCCCAAACTGCAGGTTTTGATTTGAGAGGTGTAGAAGTGCCAGTCAGGTTTTGATAAATCAAGTTCAGTATTACTTGGCTCAGCCTCTTTCAAATATTTGATGGGTGCTAGGATCTCACAGCTGAGCCAGAAGAAGTAGCTTGAAAAATAAACTCAGAAATGTAGATATTAGATAGTGAAACCAAGTCCACCTCAAAATCTGTTTGTTTCTTAAGCGGGTTCCTCTGAGCTGCCATCTAACTCCACTTGCATCTGTTCTGTTCTGGTGAATGGTTCCTCTTGATTATAACAATTAAAGCTGTTTTGATGTGGCTTCTCTACCCCTCTTTCTGTCTGTTTCTTCCTTTCTCACTCGTCTTCTGTTCTCTCCATTTCGCTGCGCTTGGTGGAGCCAGAGCTCGTCCTAAGTGCCCGACACAGAGGTATCTTCACTTTCCTTGTACCTTTTTCCCAGAATCTATTCCTTCATTTCAACCCCCTCTCTCTGCCAGCCCATATTTTTGTAGATTTCCCTGCTGAATACCAGAATAAGCTCCAGTGGGACGATTATTAGGACTATATCTGGCACTAATTGGAAATAGAGCTGTTTAGAGTTAGTTATGAGGAAAGAAATTTCTAGATAACTAGAGGCAGTTAGGAAATAGTTTGAGGGTCTCCTGCAATAAGTAAATTGTTTCTCTGCGTAGGACACACTCATCCATTTTCAGATAATGCAGTAAAGCTTTTAACATGTAGCTGTTTTATATCTGTGTAATAATACAGTCTGAGAGGCTGTTCACACCTGGTATTAACATGCGTCTTGGGTGATCCGAGTGGACAGCTGAAAAGGCCAATTAAAAATTTGTCTCACACAGCGTTTCACAAAGTTTATTAGGTTTCTTCTCACTCAACAACTCACAAAATTGCATGATTTTTCAAGGGAGTCTGGGGATATTGTGGTTACTAGTGTGCTCACAAACACCCGCTGCTTATCCTGGCAGGTAAGAGAGTCCAAACATATAATTTGCACTACAGTGAACCAAATGATGTAGTTACAGGATGTCAATTGAGTAGGCGGTCCTTCAGTGGGGCCTAGGACACATTGCGTACAGAATGTGGCCACATGTGGCCCAGACCACCTCTGAATGTGGCCTGAGTGATCGGATCTCAGTGCATCTTGGGTGCATTCACACCTGTACTGAGATCTATCCACTTGTGATTGGATCACCCAGGATACAGGTATAAACAGGCTCTAACATACTTGAGACTGAGTTTACAGCAACACATAAAGATAAAGTTACATATTAACTTACATAAATGTATGCTGATATTTTGTAACTCGTAGCCATATAGCTGTAGCTTGCAAATTTAAAGACGCATTCTATCCCTGTGACTGTACAGAGAGTTGGTTTTAGGTTTACATGGCTCCAAATGGCAGTCACCATTACATCAAGCCCTTATAATCTGACCCCCAGTGCATCCCACCCCAAATGTGACCTCCCTCTCCCTGACCCCCCCCCTTTCAAGCCAAACACCTTTCCCACCTCCTCACCTCTTGCTCCTCTCTCTCCATATCCACATCGTCCTCCCTCCCCATTCCTCCACCTCTGTATAACACCATGTCTTTGTGGTGACCGTCTGACTGTTGTCCTCTGTGTTTTCTAGTCTGGACCTCTCAGAATTGGCCAAGGCCGCCAAGAAGAAGCTCCAAGCGGTGAGTTGGGTTGAATTGTGAGATTTAAGTATAGCTTATTGTGCTTTTACAGCACATTACAATTATATAGCAGCGGTGAGAATCATCAAGGTCAAAGTTTTTAAGCAATGGATTAAGACAGTTTTCTTGTGTCCTTGAGAGTAATGTGAAGTAAGAAGTGCTTGGTTTAAGAAAATGGGCAAAAAGTTGGTTTGGCATAACATTCAGACTTTCTGCTCCTTGCCAAAATAATGTTTGTCCGCTCCTTTGGCCATCTGTGTAGCCCCACAGAATGCTAGTTATCCAAAAACTGAGACATGATGGTCAGTCATCAACATTTGAGGGACTTGAGTCACTAACCGCGACACACAAGTTTTTCTTTTCTTTTTTTTAATGCAATAGCTGACTTAAAATGAGACAACATGCCAAGTTAAATCTCAAAAATTGCATGCAAAATGACAGTACAGTACAGTACAGGTTGTTTTCATGTTTGTCTTCTTCTGCTCTCTCTTGTTTTTCACACTTGTGTTTTGATGTGTAAGCACGTATGAATATGACTGTTAATATATCTGGCACCGATTTGTTTGTTTGTATGGCAGCTCAACAATCGTCTGTTTGAGGAGCTAGCAATGGATGTCTATGATGAGGTAGATCGCAGAGAGAATGATGCAGGTGAGCAACATCTTCTCCCTCCTCACTTTCTGTTCTTGTCCTCTATAAGGTTGAAATATCTATCTATGTTTTTGCTTCTTCCTGTATGGAAACTACAACCCCGATTCCAAAAAAGGTGGGATGCTGTATAAAACATAAATAAACACAGAATGCAATTATTTGTAAATCATCTTCAACCTGTATTTAATAGTACAGTACAAAGGCAAGATATTTAAATATTTAACCTGATCAATTTTCTTTTCTTTTTGTAAATACAAACTCATACTAATTTGATGTCCGGAACATGTTCCAAAAATGTTGATACAGGGACAACATAAGACTGGAAAAGTTGTGGCATGCTCAAAAAACACCTGTTTGGAACAGATTAATTGGTAGCAGGTGATAGTTTCATGATTGGGTATGAAAGGGGCATCCTCAAAAGGCTCATTTGGATGGAGCAAGGTTCAAGTTCAAGGAAAGCTTTTTTCAACACATAATTGCAAGATTTTTAAAACATTCTCCTACATATGTGAAAGAAGGGTTAATCCAGATCCTGTTATAGCAGTGTTTGGAGTTGTCCCAAGCAACAGCGGGATATCCAGGTATCATTCAGACCTAATGGCATTCTCAACATTACAAGCCTGCAGGCTTATTCCTTTTTAGATGGAAATCTCCCACACCTCCATCTCACTCGCATTGGATCTGCAAGGTAATGTCATTTCTCATACTAGAAAAAAATCAGATGTACAGTTCAGGGCTCTTCAGAAAGATTAAAATAAAACTTGGCACCCTTTTCTAGACTATCACGAAAACATATTTGATACAAACATGTGAAGTTAGTAGTCCACTTCATCTCTACCCTACCTTTTCCCCCACCCTCTTTTTGCTCTTCCTTTTCATCTGTACTACCTATGGTGAAGTGTTTATCCTATTACCAGTACAAATACAAAGTAATTCATGTCCAAAGTATGTAGGATGTGTAGGATAGTAGTTTAATGTACAGCACATGTACAGTGGTGCTCCTTTGTTAGCTCTTTCTGTTGTTTTTTTTTTTTTATTCTGTTCATTTCACTGAACTACTTATTTTCTATCCTGCTGAAAACTCAATAAAACCAATTTGAAATTTAAAAAAGCACACAATTGCAAGCAATTTAAGGATTTCAGTTCACTGATGTGTGTTAGTGCCCATGACATGAGCAACTGTCACATCTGTGAAGGCCCCATAAATACTGAACGGTACATACAGGATTTGGAGCAACATATGCTGCCATCCAGACAACATCTTTTTCAAGGATATACCTTTTTATTTCAGCAGGACAACACTAAGCCACATTCTGCATGTGTTACAAAGTTCTGGCGTCGTAGTAAAAGAGTTCAGATACTGGACCGGCTTGCCTACAGTCTAGATCTGTCTCCCTCTGAAAATGTATGGTGCATTATGAACCACAAAACAACAGAGACCCTGGACTGTTGAGTGGTGTCCTCAGTTTCCAAATGCAGAAAGAAAACATGATATATCACAGTGGTGAACATGACCCTGACCTAAATTTTTTGGAATGTGTTGCAGGTATCAAACTCATAATGACTGTATTTACAAAAACAATTAAGTTTATCATTTTGAACGTTAAATATCTTGTCTTTGTATTTTTTTTCAACTGAATATAGTTCAAAAAGGATTTGCAAATCATTGCATTCTGTTTTTATGTACATTTTACACAGCATCCCAGCTTTTTTGGAATTGGGATTGTAGATGTTGAAAGAAATAAAAAAACACCTCCACAAGACATCATTGGTGTGAACTTTGAGAAGAAGGAGAAGTGAGAGAAAAAGCGAGAAAATAGCGGAGAAAATAGACGTTGAGAGGACAGAGTGAATTTGAAGGACAGAGTGCGGAGAAAAGGAAAATGAGTGTTGAAGAGGAAGGCCAAATGGAGTGAGTGAGGGAGGTGGAGAGACGGAGTGAGGAAGTGCCTCTGAAATTCTTCAGCTTCTCTCCTCCTCCTCCTCGGCTCTTCCTCGCTCTTTTTTTGCCCGTTTCTTCTCTCCTTTTCCTTCAGTAGCAGTAGCACTCAAAGTGTGCTTTCTGACAGAAGCACCACAGGTAAGTGGCAAGGATACAAAGAGACACACACATGCACATACACAATCAGCCACACACAAGGGGAGGGCTCAAAGCACAATGTTGGATTATAGGGGCAGCTTTAAGACCTACTGTATGTTTTTTTTACTGTGCTTTGTTTATGTCTATCTGTATGTATGTGTGGGTGGATGGATTGGCTGTCCATGTTCCATGTTAAAAACACATACACTCGCAGACTTATTTTCACTTCATGTTTCTGTCTCCAGTGTGGCTCACGACCCAGAACCACAGCACTCTGGTAACAGAACGCAGTGCGGTGCCCTTCCTACCAGTCAACCCTGAATACTCTGCCACACGCAATCAGGTAAAACAAACACACACTCATTCAGACTCCACCATACAGTGCAGATAATCACAGGTTGCATGCATATAACCATATACATTGGTATTCTAGACATCTTTTTTACCATTTGGCAATGACAGAACTGAGAAAAAGAAGAAACTAAGGTGAAAGAACTTGCGAGCAAAAAGACAAAATAGAGCCTAGTGATATTTTGACAGTGTATGTGTTCGGGGGGAGAAGCTGAGAATGAGTGTGAAATTGACAAGGGATGTTCTTCAGCTGTGAAAGAGGAGGAGAGATGTAATCCATCTGTGTTTCTCTCTCTCCCCTCCTCTTTCTCTCGCTCTCTGTGTGTGAGAGAGAAATCCCATATGTCGTCTCACATAGTTTCTCCTCATCTGTGTGGCTCATTAGTGTAAACATTGACTTTTAACACGAGCATACACAGACACAGAAAAAAACACCCACACCGCCACGTTTGCTCTGTCCTGATTGGGCAGTTCACTGTGGTCAGGAACTGCTGTCTATTTATGGTGGGAAACAAAAGAAAAACACACTCACACACACACTCATTTAGAGTTGAACTTTTTACCTTCTATTGTCTTCCAAAGTGATGTGTTATGAATAGCACACATTTCCAGTTCAGCACTTCAGTGGAAAGTGACCTTTTTATTCTCTTAAACAGATGCCAGTATGCTAAGTGTAATTGCATGGTTTATGTTGCTTTCCTTGTGTTTGTGTATGTGTGAGCACACTTGTGATGGTGTGTGTGTTGAGTATGACTGTGTTTTTCCACAGCACATGGTCGTTGACCACAGTAGTCACAGAGGCAGTGAACCGCTGACTGTGGCCTGGATTGTATCTGTGTTCCACACAACTCATGGAGAATTTCAGACAGTCGTCATGACAGTGTATGCATGTGTGTATATACTGTATGATAATTCAAGTCATAACTCCTGGTTTGTTCTTTCAGGGCCGTCAGAAGCTTGCCCGCTTCAATGCTCGGGAGTTTGCCACACTCATCATCGACATCCTGAGTGACGCCAAAAGGAGACAGCAGGGGAAAGGTCTCAGCAGCCCTACTGGTGAGACACGAGGAGGAGGGGACACAGAGATTAGGACTGAGAGCTGAGGCAAATATAAAGCTTTTTGAAGAAAAGCGAAAGAAAAAAAGGCATATAACTTAAAGGGATATTTCTGATTATTTACTTATTGTTAGTCAGTGTACTATCAAGAGCAGACAGAGGTCGATACATCCCCAGTTTGGAGATGCCGAGAGAAATACCAGCATGGAAACTAAGCAATGTACTACCACTGCCTCGATCAGTTAGTTTGTTTGTGTTATCGTGTGACTTTGGTTAGTCTGAACTAACCCTTTCTTTCTAACTCAGAAGTCACACAATAACAAACAGACAGATCTTAACAGATCAAGGCAGTGGCAGACCAGCAACTCCATGTTCTGCGAGGTAAAATGACTGATACTGATACTGACAGCGGAGTGTGGTTGGTTTGGAAAGAGTGATATTTAGTGGATATAACTATGTAAGGGCTATAATAGATTTTGCTGCTGACCCTGTCTACAGGAGTACATTGCTTAGCTTGGTGCTGCTCCTTTCTGCTTCTCCAAAATGGGGGCATGCTGACCACCATCCACTGTAGGTAATACACTGAGTATCGTTAAGCACCTCATACAACCCCACTTCAAATAATGCAAACATAAATATGGATAGAAACAGGTCAGTTTATTGACTTTTCCCAGCACCACTCTGTACAACAATGTCGAGCTTTAAAGCCTAAAAAAATTGATTAAACATTTTAGAGGCAAATGTGATTATTGTTGTAAGCAGCATCATGTGGACAGGCTCCAGCAATTTCGTAATGGGGGAAAATGGATGGTGTCTTTAGGATTTATTCCTAAAGTTGGAAGTGAATTTAGACTTACTAACAACTGGTTCTTATGCATGGAAAACCCCACTTAAATAATTTGGTAAGAAAGCTGGCCAAAATCAATCTGCAGTCTCATCAGTCTAAGCAGTCTTTGTATTGAGAAGAGTAATAAATAAGCACATTTTTCCTTTGTCAGACCCATTGGATCTGGGCATTGATGATGACCAGCATGACTACGACAGTGTAGCCTCTGATGAAGACACGGACAGTGAGCTGACTACCCAGAACAACAACAACACGCAACGCAGCAACCGTGCAAAGGTATAGAACTTAAACACACTCTATTATGGAAACCCAATATACATCTTACCACATGTACTGTAAAGTCTGTTAATACACAACTCTACACATGCTGACGTGCCAATAGTTTGTAAAAGTTACTCAACGATTCAGCCCTCTGCCCCTCGCTTACAGTAGCTTCTGAACATAGTAGAAAAGTGGTTGCATCAGCTAGCAAAGCTCTGCCATGATTTCCTCTTTATGACTGCTTGTCCCAGCATGCTTTGCGGGGAGTGGCCACAGTCCGGGCTGCCACATAGCTCGTAAGTGACATCATCAGCTATTCTGGGTCTTTGTCAGAGAAGCATTGTTCATACAGAGAGAAAGAGAGACTGTGTGTGGTGAGAGGAAAGAGAAGAGGAGATTGAACGAGAGTGAAAGAGAGGAAAATGGTTGAGTGGGAGTGGTAGAAATGACAAAGTAAACAACAGCTAAACCAGTAACTATCTCCTTTTCCCAAGTACTTGTTTAGCACAGCGGGCAAAACTCTTACAAACCTCAAGTCAGAGATTCCACTCCCATCTCCACTCTAGAAAGATGTGCTTTCATTATTTTGTTGTGCTCATGAGATTGAATGGTAAGGTATCAAATGGCATCATATTCAGTTATATGAGGTGTTTTTCTATAGTAAAATAAAAATGGATTGGATTAGAGGTGGATGAATACTATGCTTTGAAGAATAGTCTAAGAAAGATGTTTTTAATGGTTCACTTTTAGGGAGTGGTGTAGGACTGACTTTGAGTATGCTCCAGGGTCACAGGAAATGGGGGCAGATGGTGTATTGAGAACAAGAACTAAGGCTCTACTGTTTACGTGTGTGATCAGCTGTAGTACTGGCCTGCAGGCTGCAGACTAGCACTCTTCCTCTCCCACAGTTGTAAGCTCTGTTTTATCCAGCGGAAAAGGCACTGATTCTCATATCCCCGTATTACCATAAAAACAGCAAAAATCATGGAATGGTGTCCACCTAAACCAGAATTTGAGAGTTAGATTTTTTCTTTCTTTTTAACCCTTGTTTGGAATCACATAATCACAGCAGTTGAGTCATCTTTCACACGACTTGGGGTATTTTTTCATTTGAGATAATGAAAAATAGATATATTCATATTTAAGTTACATAAACAAATTTAAACCAGCGAAGGTGAAGGGTTCCCTCAAATTTATTTTCCTGAAAACTCACAGAGAAGGAGAATCTTTCCATTATAAACATGAATGATATTGTACCAGTCCCTTATATATAGAATTTCAGGGGTGCCCTGGTAGTTCAGTTGGTTGAGCATGCAACCCATCTACCAAGACTGAGTCCTCTGCGGTGGCCATGCATTTAAATAGATGAAATTTCTGACTTAAGCCATTTCATTATAGCAAGAATTAGATTAAAATGGAAATGGACAACTTTTCAGCCCCGTAGCATTTCTGGTATTAATGTTGTGCCACTGTGTCAAAGACAACAGGTGACAACATCTGTTTCCCCTTCACTATGTGTTCCCCCTTGCCTGACTGTGATAATACCAACCATAACCTACCTACCACTCTTCCTTGGAGACTAGCTCCATGAAGAAATAATCAACACCACTTAAAGAGAGGAGGAAGCAGCATGTTCTTGCCACTTCTTGCTTGTGCTCGGAAGATGTATGTTGAATTGGTCAGAATTTTGTGTCCACCTGAGAGCTGGAAGAAAAAAAGGTTTTAATATTTTGATTGTTTTTGCATAATTTAAGTAATTGCGATTTCTTTCTCAAAAATGTTATTTAATTATTTATCTTTTATAACGTCCCTTGTAGTGGACATGGGATCAACATTTTCCACATAAAGCACATTACAAGGTCTTAAGTTGGTAATGATTTAATAATGATTAATTTGCCATGCATTTCTATTTCATTCTTTCTCATCTGATGAATATTATAAATAAACATTAAAAAAAGACATCATTTGTCATTTTGACAAAAAAATTTTAACAATAAAGCAGTACTTAAATTTAAATTAATTCAGAACTCTGCTTACTGGGTAACTGTGGACCTGAGTCAAAACATATGACATGAATATACATACATGTCATGTATAGGAAGCAGTTCTTGGTTTTTGAGACACATGTTGCATTTCACACACTTGACACACATCTTCCCACTGCATCCTCCAGCTGCACCATTTGTGAATGAAGTGTATACTGCAACCTGTACCACCTTTGCAGGTGGCCTGGTGGTCTGACTGTACTGGATGCTGCTGTTTGTGGCAACCAGGTCAAAGAAATGTTGGCTGGTGGAATCCACTTGTTTCTGCAATTTGACATTAGCTACAGGCTGATCACGTGGTCAGACAGATCAAAATCTGTTCTGCCTCAATCTGTACAGTCTTTCAGGAAGTATGGAAAAAATGAGAAGAAGTTCTGCCGTCCCCCGCAAAGGGCATTAAAATGTGTATGTTGAAATGCTTAAAATTGATATTCACCTCTAAAATCTTAATATATAATAAAATTAGGATTCTCATGAATAAAAAAACCAACATTCTGATGAAGACAAGAATAATATCTTTATGAATCTGATTACTTAACATTTTTGCTGCCAAAAAATGTGTTTCCTGAAATTCCTGCCATTTTGAAAAGACAAAAAAGGGCACTGGTGGCCACGTCCACCTGTGTGTTGCATTACTAGAAAGCCAAGGATGTGTTTTTTAGAGGACATCAGGACTCAATTACACAACATGCCTGACTGTCACGGCCCCCACAGAAGACAAATATGAATTGCCGGGTCTTAGAAGGATATTGGATTTGGGAATAGGCATAAGCTATTGTAATGATGTGATAGTAATAATATAGTTTGAGTAATGTCATCACTTACGTTAACACAGGCTGGCATTGGTGTAGATGGGAGAGTAAAGTTTGAAGAAGACATTAGGAGAGGAGGCATGAATTTGTTCATTAATTTAGTCTATAACAGAGACAACATTTTCTCATGAAAAATCATGCCTGGTGTGAGACAGTGTATAATAAAAGCAAGGCTCATAGGGAACCATCATTACACTGTGCAACCAATGATAAGTTATAACAAAAGAGTTGCCTATTTCCACTTAAATTTTAAAACACTAAAGAAACTAGGTTTTCCACTTTGGGTTTAGCTTCACATGTCTCATGATGTCTGTTTACTCACTCTGTCTGTGCCTGTCTGTCCTGTCTGTGTTTCTGTCCGTCTGTTTGTGTGTCCTGTCAATCCAGAGTATGGACTCATCAGACTTGTCAGATGGTCCCATCACCCTGCAGGAGTACCTAGAGGTGAAGAAGGCTCTGGCCTCCTCAGAAGCCAAGGTGCAGCAGCTGATGAAGGTCAACAACAACCTGAGCGAGGAGCTCCGGCGGCTCCAGAAGGAGGTAGGGAGTGTGAATGAAAGGATGGGCAGAGACTAATGAGGCATTTAAGGTCATAGGATCAACAACCACAGCAGAATGATGAGAAATACAGAAAATGGGAACTTGTATTTATATTATATTTATTTATCATTTGATTTAATAATAGTGGAGAGCAACAGGGGACAGGAAAGAGAATGTGATGTTGCAGGAAAGGTCAGCCTGAACTGTCTCTTAGAAAGGGGAACATAAAAGCCTGAAGTGGTGAAGTTGGAACATAAAATTGGATAGAGGACGGTGCCTAGAACACCAGAGTGTTCACTAAAGTGACAAAGACAGGTTGGCAAAGTGAGAAGGGACGATTGATTCAGACAGAAGGAGGGCAGGATGATGGAGAGACAAGTGAATATTTGAATATCTCTGCAAGCTGCTGTATCTTTCTTGACAGGGTATCATTTTCCTACACTGTCGTCTCAGGAAGATGTATTCGGTGACAGCTTTTCACTGTTATTTAGGAACGAAAGCAGCTGCCATTCTCATGTCGAGAGAGGGGGCTACAAATACCCGTTCTCATTTTAGCTGTCATTTTTAGTTTATACAGATTTCACTTAATAACGCTCATTTGTTGTTCATTGTTGCTTCATTTGGTTTCCTGTGAGTCATCACCACTAGCTCATTGTGTTCATCAGTGGCTGCCAGTGTCAGATTATGTGACCCATGATTCATTCATGTGTTTGTTTTGTCACTTGATTGAGGATCTAGTGAAGAGTTCAGCTGAACATGCACATGTACATGCAAACACTTAGGCACACACACACACTACAAACAAACACTGCGGTAAATTTAGATGGCAGTCAACAGTACAGGTGAGCCCTCATTTCCCTTTATTGTCCCTTGAAAACAAACTTTGTGTACTGATCAGCCACAACATTAAAAGGACTGACAGGTTAAGTGAATAACATTGATCATCTTGTCGGTTCTTCAAGTTGATGGGCAGGAAAAGTGGATAAACAAATGGATCTGAGTGACTTTGGCAAGGGCCGTATTCTGATTGTTTGGTGACTGGGTCAGAGCATTCCCAAAACACCAGGTCTTGTGGGGTGTTCCCAGTATGCAATGTTTATTGCCTACCAAAAGTGATCCAAGGAAGGACAACCAGAGAACTAATGACAGTGTCCTGGGTGCCCAAGGCTCATCGCTGCTCATGGGGAGTGAAGGCTGGCCCATCCGGTCCAATCCCACAAAAGAGCTACTGTAGCACAAATCACTGAAAAAGTGAATTCTGGCTATGGCCTTATTGAAAGGTGTCAGAACACACAGTGCATCAGAGCTTTCTTTGTATGAGGCTGCATAGCCTCTGACTGGTCAGAGTGCCCATGCTGACCGGTGTACATGCCGAAATCAACTACAATGGGCATGTGAGCGTACTGGACCGTGGAGTAATGGAAGAAGGGGTTTGGTGTTGACTTGGCCTTCAACGTCCCCAGATCTTGCTCTGATCAAGCACCTGTTGGATGTGCTGACACAACAAGTCTAATCCATTGAGGCAACAACGCCACACTAAACTTCCATATCAGCCTATGTAAATAGGTTTTACCAGTGAGACTTATGTTTTAGTGCTTTTCTTTGTGATCTGTAATGTAAAAACTTATTTAGTTTTGTCGTTAGTGGTGATTTAAAGATTTGGTTTGCAATTTTTTTTCAGCCTGCCATGCTGTTGCATTGCTCTGTGAACAATGATGCAACTAAAAAACAAGAGCTGAAACTTGTTTACCAAACACTCATTTCACCTTCTCTCATCAGTTAACCACCAGTGCACGTTCACAAGAGGATTTTTTTTTAACAAGTACGCCAGCTAATATAAGATTATATTTACGATTCCCCTTATTTATATTTCCTCATTGAAATGTTAATGTTAAGCCTTGTTAAGCCTTTGTCTGTTTTATCCTGTTATGGTAATGCACAAAAACAAAACAAAATGACTGCTTGACTGGAAAAATCTCTGTCAACTGAGGGGTTTCTGACTGATGATTTGAAACGTTGACTATCAGGGGGCAGCCCTGCTGCTAACATTTTGTTGCCAGATACCACAGGACACTTTTAGTGGTCTCATGGAGTAAATGCCTCGACCGGTTACAATATTAGGCAGGTGGTTTTAATGTTGTAGCTGATCAGTGTGAACAGGTGCAGTATGTGTTCTTCCACCCCATTCCCAAGACCTAATCTGTGCCCTGACATGTAAACTATTGAAGTATCTTTACCACACATTCCCTCCCTCCCCAGTACTGATATGAGTTAATATGTATGAGCTTTTTTAATGTATCTGTGATTGTGGATGCTTGTTTTTGACCATTCAGTTGACACCCCCTCCCTTCCCTTTAACCTCCCCATGTCCCTCCCCCCATCCCTCCTCCATCCTCTCATCCCTCCCTGCTCCCTTCCTCCTCTCCTGTAGATCACGCGGATGCAGACAGAGAACAGTGCGCTGCGGGGGGGCCAGCAGGCTGGGGGAGCCACTGGCCATGGGGTAGGGGGGCCTGGCGGAGGAGGAGGGGGAGGAGGCCACTGGCAAGGGGGCGGGATGAGAGGAGGAATAGGCGGAGGGGGTCTGGGTGGGTTTGGGTCAGGAGCGGACCCCCCGGGGCTCTCGGTGCCCTCCTCGGTCACCCCCCACTCCCATCCCCACCGGAGGGACCGCCAGGCCTACTCAATGTACGAGCCAGGGGCAGCCCCTGGCCCCACGGCCCATGGTCCCCCAGCCCTGGACTCCCTGGCAGCCCGCCTGCAGCCCCTCAACACACCCAGCGTAAGTTAGAACTCCCCCGGCCCCCTTCTATTCCCCACCTTCCCTTCGGTGGCCTTGATTGGCTCTCTTTGGCCTGGTTGACGGGTGATAGCCCAATCCTGATCTCTCTATTTCCCTTTGACTTTCTCTCTCCCTGCATCTCAGTTCCCAATCCTTCTCTTTGTAAGGTCCAGTTGTGCATGATCCCCATTTAAATGTGACAGTGTAGCACTGATTTGTCTCAGAACAATATGACCTCAGTCTGTGATATTTTAGCACCATAAAGGGGAGGTGCATAAGTGTGACGTTAAGGAGAAAGATGGAAAGTAGGGATTGTCTGTTTGGTTGCCTGGTGATGCCTCTGATTTCTCTGCTCTCTAGCCTGCTCTGCAACCTTTAACCTTTATGTTTTCATTCCTTTTTGATCTCCCTGATAGCTCCTCTGCTACTGGACAGCTGCTTAAAGGGATAGTTCAGCTTATTTGATCTGGGTTTATATGTATACTTATCAATAGTCAGTGTATTACCTACAGTAGATGCCGGTCGGCCCCTAGTTAGGAGAAGCAGTGAGGAATACAACACAGATAAGCAATGTGCTGCTTTGGACAGGGTCAGCACCAAAAGGTATGTTAGCCTTTTGAAGTCAACACTATAATTAGAATGTTTTCACTGCTTTACTTTGCCCAGCCTTTTTTTGGAAACCACCATTGGGCGAGCCAAATAATGCTCTTTCCAAACTGACCAAACTGTAAGGTGAAAATCAGTAATTCTACCTCACAGAACATGGAAGTTGCTGATCAACTGACACCTTCATCTGTTAGTTTGTTTGCGTTATTGTGTGACTTCTGTGTTTCAAAAGTATAGTTTAGATTCACAAAAATTTCAGAATAACACAAACAAACCAGCACATCAAGGTGGCAGTAAATCAGCATCTTCCGTGTTCTGCAAGTTAAAATTACTGATTTTGCCTATGGAACTTGGTTGGTTTGGAGACAGCAATATTTGGCTTATTTAACAGCAGTTTCCCATCTGAAAAGGCTGTGTGATGGCAAAATAAAGCAATGAAAATATACTAAATATAGCTTACACTTAAACTGATGTTGGTTTTTGGGGGTGGACCTTTTTTTAGGTGGCTAAAATATGTTTTGCTGCTGACCCTATCCACAGCTATACAGTGCTTAGTCTCTGTACTGGTACTCCTGCTGCTTCTCCAAATTTGGAGTGTGCTGACTGGCATCTACTGTAGCTAATACACTGACTATCTATAAGTATCAATAATCCAAACTATCCCTTTAATTTATGATCACACACATATGCAAGTGCACATTTCTGGTGTCCGAACAATGTTTTTGTTTCTGGTAAAGTCGCTGATACGGCAGGCAATCAGGTGACCAGTTATAATACTGAGCAGCATTCAGCCTGCAGCAACATCCATGAAACTTCAGTATGCGCGCACACCACCACTCTTCACTACTGCCAACCTCCACGGAGTCGTGTCCAATTCACCATCTTCGAACACAAAGATTTACCTGTTTGTCTGTTTTCTTTCTGTCTGTCTGTCTCTTCACCTGTCTGTCCCTTGCTCACTGCAGTGCAGCCGTGCATCCTCTGGATGTAAGCATTCTGTCTGTCATTGCATTGTTTGCCATTTCATCAAATGTAGGATTCTCTCACATGCAACTAAGCACCACTTCTGCTTATTATGCATTCTAATAATGAAGATCAACATTAGTGTAAAATTTGCGTGTAGTCTTGTTTAGATCCCGTGTGATGTAGAGCTGTTCATTAGCTGTTAGTTTAGTTGTGTGTTCTTTGAGTTTCAGTCTTAGATATCTAGGCATGTAGTCTTGATGGGATGATGGGTGAGCTGCCGAGTTGATCTGACGCTGCTCTCACTGGCTCATTCATCTTGTTTTTTCTGCTGTTTATAAAAAAAACATCTCTTCTCTCTCCCCACCACACTCTTTTTTTCCTGTTTCTTCATCCATCTCTTTCTGCTAATCTTTCATTCCCTTTTCCACCTCTTTGTCCACAAATCTCTTTCTCCCCTTATCTCTATCCCTCCATCTCTGTCTCCTGCTCTCCATCCTTGTGTTCCCCTGTTTTCACAGGTAAGGAAGGGTGGTACAGCAGGTCCAACGCCATATGGAAGCCAGCATCTGCCTGGATCTACGGAGATGGGCAGATACATGGTGAGTTCTTACAGTTTATAATTTTGGATTCCAGGCTGATTTTGTGAGCTTCATGATCCTGAACTTAGTCCACTTAGGAAGTTGAGATTATAGGCTTAAATTGTTTTGTCCCCAGCAAATACTGCAAGGGCTTGGAATATTCAACCTAATCCTTCATTTTATCACAAAAAACCTCTCATGATCCTGTTAGAAAGGTCCACACTGCAAATGTTCAAAAACCAAACATAAAGGCTAGGTTGCACCAACAAGGATTATTTTTTTAAACCAGATTAAATCATGGTTTAACTTTAAATTTTGTTGCACCAAACTTTAAAACTATCTTAAAATTAAGAAAGATTAAATTAAAAAGCATTTTCACCCGTGCCTCCTTTGGTCCAGTTGAAACAGACCGTGGTCCATTTGCCTATTTAGTGCAGTTCATTTGGGCTGGTGTGAAAGCTGTCAATTGAACCCTGGTGTGGACCAAACAACCGGGCTGAGTCTGCCTGCAAAGGTGGGTCTTGGTGTGGTTTTTAAACACACTCAGGTGAAGCAAATGAACCAACCATAGGATTTTATGATAGCAGATGTGATTTTAGCATGATTTCAAAAGCTATACTGGTAATAAATCCATTTGCTGATTGTTAAATCTGTTAATGAAGTGATTAGATAGTTAAATTTATGAAATTCAATTAGGAACAGGTATGTACCTCAGGTGCAGGTATTTTCCCTGATTAACAGGTCAAAAGCTGTTAAACCTGCTGTGCTTGTATCCTACTCTGTGCGCTTTGTCAGATTTAAAAGTGTGTGACAGCAGTCCCACAATAATACAACTGTATGTCACACCTGAAAAAGTCGATTGAAGGGCAGATGCGCTCCCTCCTCCCTCCCCCTCTCTCTCTGAACTTAAATATAAACATCTGAGTTATTAAAGTGCTGTGTAAACTTCTGTCAGCCACAGGAATCTGATGGTCCCATTTTGATTCTGGTGATGCTTTGATGATGCAGGATGACAATCACCAAAACTATCCAATCAACAAGTTACCTGTCAGTGTGTAAAACTGTGTGTTCACTCCTCTTTCATACTGGCAGTCCTGGGAGTATGCAGATTAGCTTTTTATTTTATTTAATTTGGGTAGGCAAACATGTCCATATTGATTAAGCTGTAATTTCAGTTTATATCAATGAATTTATTGACTTTACTTAAATGGAGATGATTTTTTAACTGTTAAGCTCTCCTTAATTTTAAATTTGAATCCTCATTACTCCTGTTTTTCCTTAACCCTGATTTTAATTCATCTTAGGTTCATTTATTCTTGGTGAGTGCAACCCAGTCAGTCTTTCTTTTGCTCAAATTTACCCACAATGTAAACATACTCAAATTCATTTTCAGAGGAGCAACCACTATTAATTTATTCAAAAGAATCAAAACTTCTGATTTGAAACCACTAATAAAATCTATGTCATTTAGTGGGCTTAAATGATCACATTCATTGGGAGCAAATGTTTGAACTTTGTGAGAGAATGTTTCCATCATGCTCTGCAGCAGCTTTGGTTGAGGTGGGTGACGATAATTGCACTGATGTAGCATTTTGTTTCTGTTTCCCTTCCCAGGTCCCTAAACCAGAGAAGCACGGTAGTGGCACTGACAGTGACTACGACAACACACAAACGTACGACCTCTCGCTAAGGTCAGAGCCAGCGCACATCACTGTACACCAAGGATGAGCATGTTTTGATCTATATCTGTAGTTTTGGGGAAGTAGTTTTACTTTTATTGCTAGTACCAAATACCAAGTATTTCCTGTGTTATATTTCATATTTAAGAATTTAATTCTGTGATCAGATAAGCACCCACAACACAATGAGCTCTGGCATGAAAGTCAACAGTTGTTATGGGGTATAACTGAGGTCGTTAGTCATCTAAGGCCCTTAAACTGTTTGCTAATGAGATCATCTGTGTTATATGAATATTTTGTCATTAATTTACCATTACAATTTGTTCTCAAAATGGGTATTCCAAACACTTAACAGCCCTATTTTGCTGTGTTTTTGTGTTTTCTTACCATGTTGTACTGTAAATTTGTGTCACACGCTGATATGGGAGTTTACGATCTTTCCTAACAGTTTTTAATGAGAAACACAGAGCAGAGAACAGGAGGTCACTTAAAATGTTAACGCTTACAGTGTTAAGATGCTAAAGCCCCACACTGATAAATGTCTCCTGGGACTGTCTGCTCTCTAGTTTAGTCTCAGGTGTTAATTAAAGAGTTTTTATGTCTTGTCAGTATGGGCCGCAGCAGTGAGGAGGAAGGTCGTGGGAGGTCTGAGGAGGGAGGAGGTGGGGAGGCAGGGGAGCCAGACCCCACTCTGCCTTGCACAGAGGATGTCATACTGAAAACTGAGCAGGTGACCAAGAACATCCAGGAGCTGCTCAGGGCTGCTCAGGAGTTCAAACACGACAGGTAGGTTGAGACACCCCAGGGGTGGATAGCAGTAAAACTGCCTGTCTTAGACTTAACACTGCTAATTATATCCCGCTGACAAATGATCTTCTTAATTGGATAAAACACTGAGAAGTCACAGGAACATCTAGCGCTAACCATCTGTTTTTTTTTAATCAGAAATTCTGTTTAATTCTGTTTTTATACACGTTATGAACAGCTGCACCAGGCGAATGCCGTTGCTAAGTTTGCAATGGATTGGTGTACAGCTCAGAGTCAGAGAATGGCCACTGTTGTGAGGGGGCAAAATTTCTTAAGTTTAGTTTTTTAGTTCTTTAGTTTATATACATTTTTCTTTTGTATTTTATTTTAAATCTGCATCCATTTCCCATGCAAATAAAGCCCTTTTTCTTTTTTTAATTTGAAAAGAAAAAAAAAAGATTTATGCATATTATAATGCCTATTATGAAAAGTCCAAAGCATCATTTAGTAACCCACAACCTTGTTGCCCAATTCATCTTGTCAGCTACTCACCTAAATAAAATTTCCTCCCTCTTTAGTTTTGTTCCATGTTCTGAGAAGATCCACTCTGCTGTCACTGAGATGGCCTCACTCTTCCCCAAAGTAAGTTTCTCAAACTAATGTTTCATTTGTCCCTTTGCTTGTCTCCTTACCTCTTCTTTGTCTGCATGTTGATCTCTTTATCTCCCTTGATCTGTTAAATCCTCCACTACATGTGTTGAGTTTTGATTCCCTTCATTTCTCTGTAGCGCCCAGCGTTGGATGCAGTCCACTGCTCCCTCCGCCTGCTGGCTTCCAGTGCCTCGCGGTTGCAAGTGGAGTGCCGCAAGGCAGCGCCCTCGGAGCCCGGGGCCCCTGCAGTGGACTACCAGCTCCTCACTCAGCAGGTCATCCAGTGCGCCTACGACATTGCCAAGGCTGCCAAGCAGCTGGTCACCATCACCACTCGTGAGAAAAAACAGTGACCCCACAAATGCATGGATGGACGGAGAGGGAAGAGGGAGACAGAACGGATCAATGCATGGGTGGGCTAAGAGGGATGGGAGGGGCCTCTAGGAGAGGAAGAAAGGGGGGAGGGTGTATGATCACACTACAGATGGGAGGACGAGGGAGAGGGAGTGATCGAGAGAATGATGGGTGCGATGAGGAAAGGAAAAGTCTGGAATATGCATGGAAAAAAAATCAGATGGTAGCAAAGAGAATTGATTGATTGTGGAGCGAAAAAGGAGTGATTCCACAAGTGTGGAAGTGAAAGTAGGGTGGGACGAGTGCAAGGATCTAACATGGAAACTACAGCCTGCTGCAACCTAAATAAACTGTTGGAATCAGATGTGTAAAATAAACCGCTTAAACTGTGACAAGCATACGTGAAATACAGTGGTGGCGATGTACAGTGAACTGGATCCTGAGGTGTTACTGCTTTATTTATTCTCACCTGTCACTCGTCGTCCCTCCCCCTCCCCGTTTACCTGAACTAGGGAGGGAGGAAGTGTGTGCTGCGAGAGAGGGAGGTAGACCAACCACAACATACTCCACACCATCTCCGTCCCTCTGTCCTGCCAGGAGTCAGGACGTTTCCCCTCTCCTTTCCTCTCTGGCCTACTCCCTCGCCCCTCCACCAAACACGAGGCCCCTCTGTCTCCTATCCCGTCCTAGACAGGATGAGCGTGCGGTGTAGAGAAGGACCCCCCAACTCACACATCCCACCCAGGCTCTCAGATGTTTCTTCCTGGGTTAGCTTTTGCAGCAAGGGGCTCCAGCTTCTCTCCGACCTGTCACTTCCCCTGACATCGTTGGCGGTACACAGCAGCATGATCTGGCATGTTTTCATTTCTTTCCTCTTTTATTTTTCTTTGCTTTTGTTTTTCTTTTTTTTTTCTTTTGAATTTGCAGATTGGTATGGTCTGCACCTCTGAGGACAACAAATTACTGACTTACACAAAACAAAACACTTACACTGGAATAATTGTGGTTTATTGTTGTTGTTTATCATGCCTATTGTTTTTTTTTGTATTGATATTTTTACTGACTGTCATCTTGATTTAACTGTTTATGTATGTTTATTTTATTGTTTCAAATATGATTCTCATTTAGTGGAATAGGGAGAGAGGTGGCGAGTGTGTGCTCAACCTCTTACTGGGATTTAAGTAAACATGCACACATACACATGTAAAAGACATAACCTGTGAAATGGTCCTCAACATTTCTCAAGCACTCTTTTTCTGGGTGATGCTTGAGTTTTGTTTTTTTTGTTTGTTTGTTTTTTTCATGTTGTTATATGTCCTGTGGCCAAGGGGTTGAACAGTTGCCAAAGGGGAGCGGGTGTCGGGGAGATATGTTTTTTGGTTTTGATTTTCTGTCAGACCGCAAGCCCCTTGGTGCGTTTATGATGACAGGACCTGGATCAAAATGCTCTTAGCTGTCTTGATTTATCTTACAAATTGCCTCATTTAACAGAGCCAGTGGAATCATCTCAGAATCAGAATCAGCTCCATAGTCATTTTTGCAGTGCCAAGCAGGATAATAAAATCATTTGATCCAGTTTGTGAATGAGAATAACCCCACCCCCCCACTCCTCCCCCAGTCTTGCTTTAAAGCAGTATGTTATTTATACGGTGGGTGGTGTGCTCCCTGAGTGCTTGTATTACACGGCAGCCATTATTTGCATGCATGTTAACAAAATGGTTCAGTCACATTGAGTTGATACACAAACTGGTATGTTGCAATTAAGCTTTAAGTAGTCCTGTGGAAAGCAGCACCAGATCTGGCAACCTGGAAAGTAAATGTGGTGAGAGTTACTCATCATCCTATTATTTCATTTGTGAGAATACTCTCATTTGAAATGGATTTAGCCACCTCAAGTGTGCTTGATGTCGTTTGCCATGTATTATTTTCACTTTTTTGGACTGTCTGGCAAGCACAATCAAACCCACGTTCTGTTTTCCGATTGATTCTCTGTCACGGCCTGCTGATCTGGGCCATAGAAGTTGTCACTTCTAGCTCACTGTCTCTGAACTCTACCAATGGGGAGTCAGCATTGGGAACAAAGATGTCTTCTTTTTTTGTTTTTGTTGTTTTTCAAAAAGATAGCGCACTTAGCCTACTGTAGGTTTAAAGCTTGTTGTACTGTGCCGAACAAATATGGTCGTATCTGTAACAAAAGGATGCAGATGGGACGTAAAAAGTTTTTCCTAGCTGCCACGAGGACCGTCCTCTTCTAGTTTAGATCCACCTCTAACCCTTCTCCAATGACTGTCGCTGGTTTCTCAAAGTGTTTGTGGCTTAAACAGCTGGTTGTTCTTGCATTGTTCTACTCCAGTGATTCCCAACTAGGGGTACTTGGGGTACCCCAGGGGGTATGTTGAAAGATTGTAGAGAAGCTCAAACAAAGCAAAAAAGAATTTATGATTTGATTAAAAGAGTCAGCCATAATAATTAATTTAGGTGTTATTGAAATTATGAATGCGTGAAAACTTAGCAAGCAAGCAAACAAAAGAATGGTTGGCCATGTGTGGTTATAGTACAGTTAGTGCTGCAATTAATGATTATTTCCATTATCGAGTAATCTGTTTACCATTTTCTCAATTACTCGATTAGTTGTTTGGTCCATAAAATGGTGAAAAATGTTAAGATGATGTCTTCAAATGTCTTGTTTGTCCACAACCCAAAGATATTCAGTTTTCTGTCACAGGGAGTAAAAAAACAACATATTCACATTTGAGAACCTGAAATCAAATAATGTGGACATTTTTTCATTAAGAAAACGACTCAAAACAGTTAATCAGTTATCAAAATAGTTGGTGATAATTTAATAGACAATTAATCAATTAATTGACTAATGGTTATAGCTCTAGTACAAATGTAAACTTGACCAAACTAACCAAACCATTAAATCATAAATCAATAACAGCTCACGTTAACCATAGATTGTATATTAAATAGGGATTCAACCTATTTAATATACTGTATATGGCTCCAACTGATCATTTTGACTGCTGTACTTTTTTTTTTTGATGCACAATTGTGTTGCTCCTTTAATAGTAAAATAACATTCAGTATAAAATTAATTCAAATGAACATATTTGGAACATAACTGGTGGTGGTGATGAAGAGGTACTTGAGTTGATCAGGCAGGTCTGTTGGGGTACGTCTTAGGAAAAAGGTTGGGAACCACTGGTCTCCTCTATAATCATACTCAGTGCTCAAAAGGCTTCTGCACATTAAATTAACTCGCCTGAAACGTTGACCTCATCCCAGCAGCAGTTACATCTCATATCTTTTTTTTTTGTTGTTGTTGTTGTTGCCTTTTAGCAAGAAACAATTAGACCTTAATAAGCCCCAAACACTTTGAGAGATTGACGCTAGACCACCTTCAGCACTTCTCTGTCCACTTTATTCATGTTTTGTTTTTACCCCCTACCCCCACCCCCCAAAATCACTCGGGGTCTCTGACTGTCAGCGTTCCTCAGTCTCTCTCACGTCTCTGTAGGGGAGTTTGGATTGTTTGCTCTGTTCCCTGTCAAAACAAATTGTATCCAGAAGACTCATGAAATGTATCGTTTGCTATTGAATGCCGTTGGATATCATCATCATCATCTCCTGTTTGATTGGCTGAGTTACAGTGATGTACTGACTGCTGGAACGACAGCAGTACTACCACACACGCGCGCTGACACGCATGCACGCACGCACGCACAGGGGGCCAGCAGCAGAAAAGCTTGTCCCTTCTATCATGATTGCCCAAGTTTTAGACTAGAGCCATATATATGAACGTATATTTTCATGCTATATTTTATATTAAGCTATATGTTAGGGTTATGTCTGCAAGATATTTATGTCTATTTGTTAGCCCAAGTGGGCTTCAGGCTGTGGGATCTATTCACCAAATCTTCATTCAGCTCTCTAGTCTTGACACCAGTGTACTTGTAGATGTTCTAATCTCGTCAGTAATGGTTACGCTGTGGTATTTACCCCTTATGTAGTTATATTGTACATATTAATGATCCTACTGGAATCCACAGGCAGGGATGAGCGAAAACAACAGTGCACTATTTTCAAACACCAGCTGGGTGAGGTAGGATCTACATTATGTACTGCACTCTCCCAAAGGTCTTAGTTCAAGTACATTTGGTGCAGGATGCAGGGTTTGATTCGGGATGGGGGCAATAGGAAAAAGTCTGAAGCTCACTTCGGCTTAGCACTACAGTCATCTCAAAAAGGGCAGGCGGAGGGTCTAAAAATGCACATGGCCCGGTCCTTCCCCGAGTTAGTAGACACTACGTAGGGTGCCTCTAGAATGAATGTTAAATGCTTCCGTCGGTTCATGTCCAACACACTTTTTTACACTTTCATCATTCAGCACATACTTTCCAACATCAAACACACACCCTCGACTTATCAGTTGGACCAAGCCTTCTATAAGTACAAACATTAAATTTGCAGCCAGTGAATTATACACACACACTTCTGATACTTAGCCATTGACGGTGTACTGTGGCCTGTACTGTTGCTGTCCCTGTGTTTCTTCACAGCGCTACACTTTGGGAGATGGGTGACGGGAGAGTTATCTTTTAACAGAAGACGTTAAAAACTGTATAAAGTAGAGAAAACAATGACTTAAAAAGGTCAATCGTAATGGAAACTCATAAGCTGTACATTTGTAATAAAATAGTAAAACAAGTTGTGGCTCTGTCTGTTTTAAGTGTCTCTAACAGGAATAAGTGTATACTTAAGTCTCTGTAATGCTTGAGGATAGTTTCACTCAAGGTTGAGTACCCAAACCATTCAGTATTAAGGGCAAAAAATGAACTACAGGATGCTGGTGACTTTTAGAAAGGAAAAACTATAATATACTGAGGTTGTTACAGCTGTTGATTTGAGTCTAATTACAGTAAAAACAGAACAAAAGAAATGACTTTATGAGCACTGAAAAGTTTGAATTATGTCATGCCATTAACCTACATTGTTTTTGCTTAAATCTGATGCTTTCAGGTTTTTCTTAAATACTTTAAATGTTTTTTTCTTAACAAATGACATTAAGCCACACTTTTATTCATTACAAACATATTTATGTTGAATTTAAGTTGCAGAGTCCCTCTCAGCGTGGGAATATTTTCGTTAATTTCTTTTTTATTGATTTTGATTTGAGTTGTAGAGTTTTGGAGATAGCTGTAGAGATGTCCACCTGTCTATTGAATACAATGGAACTAGAGCTTGTGGTGCTCAAAATGCGAGAAAACTCGACAGCAATGTCTCTTTCCAGAAATCATGACCTGGTTACTCAAAATAATCCACAGGAACTGTTGTGAGCACTTCCATATAGGAACTATTTTCTTTCTACTTGAACTGCATCTGCCAACCGAATCAACACACAGTGAAATGTGCATCTAGAGGTCCATGGTCATGACAGCGGCGGATGTAAGCATCAGTGACGTCCAACTTGGCTGAGCCGTTACTTCTTATTAACCTCTTTTATTTTGGGGTGGACTGTCCCTTTAAGCCACATTTTTACTGATTTCTTTTTTTTTTTTTACATGTTCTATTCATTAAAAAGAATGTACTATGTCACATTGAACATGCAGAGTCTCTCAGTGTGGGAATATTTTTTTAACTTCTACTCTTAAAGATAAATAATTATGTTGCTTTGTTGATCTGGCTTTGTTAAGCATCTTTTCTTTGCAGTAGCAACTTCTAAACAAATAAACTGACAATCCCACAAGAAAAGTATAAAGTAACAATATGATAAAACCATATTAGATTTATGTATTCAAACAAATTAAGCCTTATTTTTACTGCACATGCGGCTGTAAAAAACATTTCCTGCTTCCCTCTCAAGATTTAAATCAGAGCTGGTCCATTTTATTGAGCACTGACTAAATTCATTTTTGTACTTTCAAATGTCCTGCTCAGTAGTACTTGTTTGAGGGATCCTTATCAGAAATGTTAATGTATAAAATATTAGCTGATACTATGTTATCTTTTTCTTTTTTTTTTTTTTTACACTCAAATATTGATATTGGCATCAGCCTCAAAAATCCAGACTGCGGTCCATTGCTACTGTAGCATCTGGTTACGGCATTAAAAGATAAAAACATGTTGACATCCATAACAGCTGAAACAACAGTCCACACACTTAACACCTCAGTCAAAGAATTTATTGTCTCTGTGATTCCTTATATAACATCTGTCCATAAACATCTTCAAATTGCAGCGATTCACTAGTTTGTACCACTGGATGACAAAATGCCGCACACAGAGTTGCTTAGAACAGCAACTTACATATTCATATACTATACCTTCACAGGCAAAAACAACACAGAATTACTAAATTCACAAGATCAGAACCGCAGACTTGATATTGCTACATGGAGTGAGCAAAATGAGGCATATGCACTGTGCAATGTGTAGGAGAGCATGACTAGACAGATTGTAACAAGTCACACAAATATATAAAAAATGTGAGTCATGAACACAAACCTGAGGGCTTCTCTTTGGACTCTTTCATGTAATGTTTGTAGGGATGTCCTGAGGGGCTGAGGGACTGAATGCAGAATCCCATGACTGACAAAATACACTGGCATTTTTCTTTAATGGTTGTTATTTGGGGACCCTAGTTTTAGACTACTGAATGTTAAATTATGACAGTGTCTGAGCCATAATGGTTAAGAAATCATTTGTCTGGCTCCTTTTGGATGGTCAAAAAAAAATCTATTTCTGTTCTCTTTCCATGGCTTACATTCACAAGGAGAAATAGATATAACAATGGTACCAATTTAAACAATCCAAATGCAACCAATTAGAGAGAACCTCTATCAAATCACTACATAACCAGTCAATCTGGACAAAAGATCTAACTGACCATTAAGCACAAATGTGGTATTTCAGCTCCAGCTTTCAGATTATCCAGCAACATCTCCTCTTTTGATAGAGGTGGTCAAGTCCAGCTCTGTATCTACGTGACAGGCACTGATAAGACACATACATCATGCTGTGTGCTATATTATGATGAATGCTGCCCTAACAATGACTTTAAAAGGTCCAGTGTGTAAGATTTACACATTTATTGGAAAAATATGGCAAAAATGGTTCATAATCACATGAAAATAGGAATCTTTATGTTTTCGTTACCTTAGAATTAGTCCTTTTTATCCACAGAGTCCTCTTCCACGTCTACCATGTTTTTACAGTAGCCTGGAATGGACAAATCAAACACAGGGTCTAGATACAGCCTTTTGCATTTTTGCATTTTCGCAGTCACCATGGGTTCTCCTACATGCTTGGAAGCAGAGTCAGACAATGTGTTTACAATCTGCAAGCTCATCACTAGATGCCACTAAATCCTGCACACCAGTCTTTAAACCCATTGAATTTCCACTCTTCAGCCCACTCTCCACCTCCTTGACATGCAGACTTGAGACTTTGGTGCATTCTTGATATTACTGGGGATGTTCTCCTTCATTTTTCTATGGATGTTCATCTGAGCTGGAGGAGCTAGGCAGAAGAACACACTCCTGTCTCCTGCCCCTTTTCCGCCTCCTCTTTGCAATCCGTAGCCTCCTGCGGATCACATCTAGAGGACGCACACACAGATAACACAAAATATGAATTAAAAGGTTTTAACAAGTTAAATTTGAGACTGAATTCACACTGGCAAAAAACACATACACTATATTGCCAAAGGTATCAGGACATCTGCCACACATGAACTTTAATGATATCCCATTCTTAATCTGTAGGGTTTAATATGGAGTTGGCCCACCCTTTGCCGCTATGACAGCTTCACCTCTTCTGGGAAGGCTTTCCACAAGGTTTAGGAGTGTGTTTATGGGAATTTTAGACCATTCTTCCAGAAGCGCATTTGTAAGGTCAGGCACTGATGTAGGACAAGAAAGCTCGCAGTCTCTGCTCTAATTCATCCCAAAGATGTTCTATGAGGTTGAGGTCAGGACTCTGTGCAGGCCAGTCAAGTTCCTCCACACCAAACTCGCTCATCCATGTCTTTATGGACCTTGCTTTGTGCACTGGTGCACAGTCATGTTGGAACAGGAAGGGGCCATTCCCAAATTGTTCCCACAAAGTTGGGAGCATGAAATTGTCCAAAATGTCTTGGTATGCTGAAGCATTAAGAGTTCCTTTCACCGGAACTAAGGGGCCAAGCCCAACCCCTGAAAAACAACCCCACACCATAATCCCCCTACACCTAACTTTACACTTGGCACAATGCAGTCAGGCAAGTACTGATCTCCTGGTAACCGTCCATTGGACTGCCAGACAGAGAAGCGTGATTCGTCACTCCATAGAACACATCTCCACTGCTCCAGAGTCCAGTGGCAACGTGCTTTACACCACTGCAGCCAATGCTTTGCATTGCACCTGGTGATGTAAGGCTTGGATGCAGCTGCTCGGCCATGGCAACCCAATCCATGAAGCTCTCTACGCACTGTTCTTGAGCTAATTTGAAAGCCACACAAAGTTTGGAGGTCTGTAGCTATTGACTCTGCAGAAAGTTGGCAACTTCTGCACACTGTGCGCCTCAGCATGCGCTGAGCCTGCTCTGTGATTTTATGTGGTCTATCACTTCATGGCTGAGTTGCTGTTGTTCCCAATCGCTTCCACTTTGTTATAATACCACTAACAGTTGACTGTGGAATATTTAGTAGCGAGGAAATTTCATGAATGGACTTATGCACAGGTGGTAACCTATCACGGTACCACGCTTGAATTCTGTGAGCTCCTGAGAGCGACCCATTCTTTCACAAATGTTTGTAGAAGCAGTCTGCATGCCTAGGTGCTTGATTTGATACACCTGTGGCCATGGAAGTGATTGAAACACCTGAATTCAATGATTTGGAGGGGTGTCCTGATACTTATGTCAATATAGTGTAGCTAGTTGGGTCTACTTCAATCACTTCCAAGCTGCACACTTTGCATTAGAAGTGGTTCAATGTTGGTTTCATTTTGTAGTTGCTAGTGTGAGCAATATTTTTTTTTCCCAAAAACACACTTAAAAATGAAACTGAAGTTAACGCAATTTTATAAAAGAACATTCCCTTCATAATCCAATACATTTTTAAGACCTGTCAAAATTGTATAGCCTAAAATTTAGATTATTATACAGTTTCTGATTTTTAAATGACACACAGAAACCCTGATTAAACTGCTTAGGAATACAAACAAAGGCAGCTTGTTATCTCCACCAAAGATCCACCAGATGATCAAAAGAGCTCTCTGATGATTGGACGCTGTGTGGTCCACCTACCTGCTACGCTGTCGTAGTCCTGCTGTGGGTCGTGCCAGTAAAGACTGGGCGCGGTCCTCCAGTGACGGTACAGGCGTGTGTGAAGCACTGACAGGGTCAGGAGAACCAGCAGGAAGCCCAGTGCCGCTGCTGCCCACACCGCCTCATCCGTCCTGGGGGTCCTCAGCAACCCCTTATTCACAACAGCAGCTCTGGCCCCCATGTCCTTGTTGCATTCGCAGTCTTCGCCTGCTTTGCAGCCGTCACAGTCATGGCTGCTGGGCAGGTAACCAGCTGGCTGTGGGTTTGCGTGTTGTTGTGGCTGGGGTGGGAGAAACTGAATCAAAGCCAGTCTTTTCATGTTTGTGGTGAGAATGTGTGTTGCTGTGTGTTTGCTTATGTTCCAACTCTCTCTCTTTAACATCTACCACTTCGTTATCCTTCATCATGCTATCTGCTGTGCTGTCTTTATCAGAGTGGTTCTTTTTCATGCCATGTTTAACAGAGTCTTTATCTCTCTGTTTGGCTGAGTCTGTACCTTTATCTTTGGAGCTGAGGGCCAGGGCTTCATGCCTAGCGGTGTGGTTATGTTCACTGTTAACACCAGAAGAGGTGTTTGGGTTTTTTGGACTGGGCTGCTGTGCTGCTGTCTGCAGTGTTAGACCGCTTTTCTGAGACTCAGGAGCCCCAAATCCTGAAGAATGAGTTCTGAGTGTAGTCTCAGACATATCTGACCCCAAAGGAGTTGGGGTCAGCCTAGGATCTGGACCAGGAGGATCGGAGAGAGTCCTATTCCCTAGAGGAGGATCTGCTAATGTTGTGCTGTTGTAGCTCTGGACGTCCCCTCTCCTGGTGAGAGAACCAGCAGGAGAGGTTCTGTTGGTCTGGTTAGACAATGTTGTTGTGTTTCCGTTCTCCGTCTCATCCCCATCACTCTCCTGTTTTACTCTTATGGCAGCTCGTATCTGCCTGCTTTTGCCTTCCTCTTTGATTTGTTTCAAGCTTTTCTTCTTCATGTTGGACTCCAACTCTGCCTCCATTGCTCCATTCAGCAGAGAAGAGATGGTCTCCTCACAGCATCCCTTCAGAGACTCCTGGGAATATACAGTAAGAGCTGCTTAGAGACATCTACAAGACTACTCAAATGACTCTTCTATGCTGCTTTTATTGCAGAGTATGGGAAGTGATCAAATGAACAAAACTAGAAAAGTGGTCAGTCACCCAACCTTCAATTTTGTTGTGTGTTCCTCTGGATGTGCATGATGCTGCCGGTGCTGCTCAGCAGACCAGGTTAACAGCAGGTTGTACTTCATGCTTGGGCTCACATCAACAAAATTATTGCTTGTGGATGTTGTCGTCTCCAGCCAATCACAGATGTCTGAAGAGGCTAAGGTGGACAGCTCCAAGGTGCGACCCCAGGACAGCATGGCTATTGGCTGAATACAGAGCGAACAGTGAACATTCTGCACTCTCACTCTACTTCTTTTACATTCTAATTTAATGAGTCATGGTCCTCTTTAAATCACGCTTGGGTATTTATAATGGCTAACTGTAATGCTGATGTTGTGCAAATAAATAGAGCTAATGTTTAGGCTATTAACAAGCTGAAACACTACAAGTGGCTTGTGTGTGCTACACAAAGCATGCTTCAAACAGCCTCAGTATAGCACAGTCAAACTTGAAATAAAATACAACTACGAGGGAACATGGTGAAACATGAAAATTGGTGTAAGTACTCACAACTTCCATAACTTCCATAAGAGAACATGAAATGAGAGGACAATAGCTGCAGTAAGAGAGTGTTCAAAGCAGCTTTTGTGCATTTAGAACTCATTTGTGTATCTTTTTTGTATCTATTAAACCAGGACATGAACACGCATCACACGATCTTTTATACTTCAGATCAACAGTTCAAGCACAGATTTTGTCAGTGCACATGCATTTTCTATTCAAAACCATTGGTAATTTTTATGCCAGTGTATCCTGAGAAATAACAACTTTCCACAGCTATGCCTTAACTTACATGTCTAAAACCCAAGTTATAAATCAGTTGTGTCTTTGCTTGACATTAATTGCTTCAACTTACTGTACATCAGGGGTTCTAAACTTCTAAACTGGGTCGATAAGTAGTGTTGATTATGTAAAAAGATGAAAAATCAGGTGCTCTTCAAGGGTATGGCTAGTAACTGGGTGAAACATATAACAAACAATGACTCTTAAACTTATTGATAATGAAAGTGCAAAAGTAATAACAATAATAGTAAAGATCCGAGGCACTGTTGATAAATGTAAAAAAACAACAACACAGTCTTCACCAGGGCTTAGTGTGAGAAAGAGAAGCGGGGGTTATATTTAAAACTAATCAAGTGCTCATCTGATCTGGTCACGTGTCGTGTCAGCTCTGCCACTCAAAAAGTGGCTTTTTCATATTTGTGTTTGTGTGAGAAATCATTCACAATTCCCTACTCACAATCTAGGGATTATAATGTTGAGCACTATGTAGTGAGCTCACTGTATAGCGAAGAAGAAATATTTTTGAACACCACTCCGTACTGTAAATTATGACATTGCCATTGCTTTCTTTCAGCACAATGCATTATGGTATATAATGCTTGGTTAGTGACCAGTGGTTGTACTTTTTATGATGCATTGTGGGATACTCTGAGTGTACAATATATGGTATAATAATTATCACTACACAATCGGACAGCCTGTGTATATTTATTTTGAAGTGGTAGAACTGATGTCACGGATTCCTTTTTAAAGTTTTAAGCCACCTGTTTCTTCACCTGAACATTAGCCAATATCTAATTTGGTAAATTAACCACCACACACACATTTTTTTTTTCAGCCATTTGGCAATACCACTGTCTCCATGGCCCACTAGATGGCGGCGGCCCACTAGTTAAGAGTGGCTGCTGGACATTAAGAAAAGCTACAGTGGTGTGTAAGTATCTTTCATACTTAGATAAAGGTTATTAAACCCTTACATGTGGATTAACAGGTAACTGATAAGCCTGGTCTTGCTTAGTCAACATCAAATAGGTCTATTTGTGACAGAGTGGTATGGAGTTATGTATTCAGTTGCTCTCAGGTGTTAAAGCTAACAAAGACATGTCATCAAAGTGTGCAAAGTACAAAATATTTCAACAACAAAATACACTTCAAGGATATGGCTAGTAACTGGGTGAAACATGTAACAGCCTTATAAGATAACATATATTTAGAATCTACTGTTGCTTGTTGTCTTTGGTGGGTCAGAGAGCAGAGATCAAGGGTTTGTCTCACCGTGTGTTTATTGAGGTGTGGATGTGGGCTAATGATGTAATCTGGCAGACAGGAGCGAGCCAGGGCAGACAGAAGGAGACGCTCGTGAAGAGGAGCACAGGGATGGTAGAGCAAAACAGTAGCTCCATGCTGACAAATACAAACAAACACAGGCACATATATGACTATCAATGTCCCACACCTCTACCACAACCACACAAATTTACTTTGTACCAGCTTTTATGAAAATGTATGGTCTGTTAATAATGTTTTTTCAGCTGACAAAGATTCCTAAGGGGAAATATCTGGATTCCTCTGTGGATTAAAAACAGCTGTCAAACACCAACTATTGTGGTAAACCACCAATAATCTACAGTGCATTCTGGCATTGTGGTCTAATAAAAATCCCCAACCTGTCATTACTGTTTGTAAAATTCCTGATAATCAAGAATATCTGTATAAGGAAAGTGACTGGCTTTATACTACGTTGTCACATCAAATGTTGTGTTGAGCTTTTACATAACGGACAGAGCAGAGACATGGTATTATTAGTTGTATTTTTTTTTTTTTTTTGGGGGGGGGGGCTATTGGCATGGCATGAAGTAATAACTGAAAAATAAGTTATATAAAAATACAAACATAACTACAAAAACAAAAAATGTTTATTCATTTACTGCACTATACAGATATAATGATTAAACTGTTGTGAGAGTTGAGACAGCAGCAGAAACAGCACCAAGAGATGTTTGATGTCGTGACTTACATGCAAGTTATTGAGCCACCGTTGAGGAGGACAGTACAAGTACTCTCCACTCTCTGCCCTTACTGGTCTGTACGCTCCACTGCAACACACACAAATACAGACAATATTAACATCCTCAACAGCCTTTATAAACATGACAAAATGACATCAGTTGATTACTTCATTGCAGTATTACAAAGCACAGAAAGTATGAGGATTTATGGACTGGTGTAGATTTTTGTGACTAAATGTGTCCATGGTAATGCATGTGCATGTACCAGTATCTCCTAACTTGGGCTGGACAAAACTCTTTAGAGCAAATGAATTATATGTCTGTCCAAACTGCCTTACCTGTTGGGAATGGTGTGGTTGTAGGAAATAGATTTATCCATGCAGATCTGTCTGGCTGGCTGTAGTGAAAAGAAATCAGGTCTAATTAGATTTTAATCACCCTATCTTTGTTTTAACAACTGTATACACCCAGTAATTAATCACACAAGAGAAACACTAAGTTAGCAACCACTCCGTTTTCACCAATTTCTTGTTGACAACATAACAAGGAAGAAGTTTCAGTTAACTCAAACTAAGACTGCACCTGGCATGTTTCAACATATCAGCAAAACACTTTTTGTAAAGCTGAAAACAGGGCAAATAAAATAAAATAAATAAAATATGTGAACTTGGAATTTTGATGCATCACTTAGTGTTATCTGATTGTGCTTTAATTTTAGGAAATCACCATGTTACGTAGTATTTGAAGGTCAAATTTGGGGAAAGCTCTCAAATAAAGTGCTTGGTAAAGTGTTTACTCACCTCAGGATCATACACTGTGTCAATGCTAGGAGGTCTCTGTAGATAAGACAGGCAGTGAACACTGGTTAAACACTGATGGAGCAACCTGAAGAACCCAAGTAGCTTTAAGAGCTGATTTACACTACGGGCGTTGCCAGATGTACTGTAGAGGCTTTAACACAATGATTACTTTCCGGTGAATTGTTTAAACTTCCTGGCACCCAATGTATTGTAACACACCCCACCCATCTGAGCCAGCAAGGCTTTGGAGATAAATGTATAACACAGATGATGATTATCATGTGGTCTGTTGTCACCATAGTTACCTGAGTAGACTCTGGCCGAGTAGACAGTGGACAGTCCAAATAAACAGCATCCAAAAGGAGGTCTCTATCCAAATAGAGCTATCACACAAACACACAGAACCATAGTGCATATTAAGTGCATATTAAAGCCTAAAATAAATGAATATTTGTTATATTCTAATTAAAAATGATTTATTTGACAGATTTTGTGATTTCTTTATGATTGAATATTTGTGGGAATTTTAAAGAATTAACAAGATATCGATAGTCTGTGATGATATCTACTGTGATATAACATGGTTAATTATTTTATATCTTTTTGCAATTAACGATGTATCGTGTTTTTGGTATTATTACATCCCTAATGCCTTTGTATAACAATTTTCACTTAAAATACTGTTAAAATCATTATTATATTTTAGGGTCTGCGCCAAACAAAGATGCTTTCTTTCATTTGGAGAACAAGATAATAGCTTTGACCTCTTCTGTAGCACTGAAATACTCCATTATAATGCTGCTTCATCACACATTAAGTTATAGTTACCTTTCCATTGTCACATCCTGGCCCCGGAGACAAACCGCACCGCCCCAAACTGACCCACAGCGCGGCCAGCACGGTGACTGTCCGCGGCGGGGACGTGGTCGTTTGGCTCGGCATGGTTGTGACAAGCAGTCATTCAAATATGAGACCAGGCCCACATTTAGTTAAGATAATTGTTTCCCTTCGGACTGACAAAGATCTGACCTTTCATAATACCAAAACACAGGTTTCCTTTGGCAAAGATCCATGACAGAGGAGCGGTGAGACGTGTTGATGTAGGTTAAAAAGGTAACAAATACAAAGGTAACACAAAGGTAACACAATGACGCGCGTCCGTTGTCTCCTTTAAGTTAAGCTAAACTTAACTAGTTGTCCTACATTGTTAACGTTAAACTGATGAGCTCGGCTCAGTCATTTAACCCAGAAAAGGCTAAAGAAAGTATTTTGTACTTCCATGACCAACTACTTACTGTGTGTCAAGTTATCAGTACTATAACTACGTGGTTAAAAGAGCATGTTTTCCTCTTAAATTTCAAAATATAATAATTGTTTCATTTTGTATCAAATTCGTTAGCTTTGTTAATCTCTTATTCTCTTTTTTCTACATGTAATTAGTAAATTGAGTATACTATATAATATTCCATAACTATGATCAACTGTTTGTTCTTTTTTTCTTTTTAATTTAAATGACGTCCCTGCTTTTATTTTGAAACTTAAATCCTATTTCCGGAAGTATGCTGACTCTGATGTTTTGGCTTACTTTCCTCAGCTGTTAAATTACGGAAGCTGGAAAGGATCATAAAAACAGATCTCAAAAAGAAGATTTGACTCAAAGGAAACTACCCCGTGGTTGTAACTCTGAATTTCCTCTGGGGGGCGACACATAAGTTACCAACGACACTAATGAAGGTTCTTTCTTTGCAGGTCAAACAGAGTTGTCATTGCGCAAGTTGGCTCATGCACTCACCAAAGAGTTATTTACAATTTTTATAATACTCTGTTTCGAATCCACTACATTTTGGAAGAAAATGTTGTTCTTTTCCCTCCACTACATTTATTTGACAACATTAGTTACTAGTTACATTGCAGATTTAGGTCACTAAGACAAGAATAAATCAACAAATATATTATAATGTATTATTTTAGGTTAAGCTACCTAGCAGTATATGAAGTGTTGAAATGAGCCCAACATAAGCTGCGCCATCAGTGATGTTAATATAATTATAATGCAGTGACATCTAAAATATGTCATTCTGCGCAATAAGTACTTTTACTCTTGGTATTTTAAGCAGGCCCTTATATTTTTGATTAGGGATGTAGGATAAAGATTTTTTTTTTTTTCAGCTGATACCAAAAGCCAGTAATTGTCAGATTCTCACAGCCGATTCATATCAGATAACTAATAATAACTAACTAACTAAAGTAACAAATAACATTTTTGTGTTTTAAAAAGAAGTTCATGTGAGCTGTAGTATATGCACATCTGATGGTAAGAAAGACTAAGATATAATGAGCAATACCTAATTTTACCTAACAACAAAAAACAAAGAACAGTCCTGACTCTTCAAATTTTCATTTATTTTTTCAAGTAAGGTACATCAATAACTTCACAAATATATTTTTGACTAAGAATTCAAATTAAGTGCTTGGACATAATCTGCCACATCAGATATTATTATTGCTGATATTTATGAGCTAAAATTTTCAGAATAATAAACAATAATATAAACATCCCATTATCGGCCAGTAATTTATCAGCCCCCATATTTATCGTGCATCCCTACAGTAGTTTTGATGCTAATACCTTTTGTGCTTTAAGATTTTGAATGCAGGGTTTTTTACACTGTGGTATTGTTACTTTGAAGTGAATGTTCTGAGTGTTTCTTACACCACTGACTATAGCCTGTCTCTGCAGGCAGAGAAACAGGCATTACCTGTTAGCACAGGTTCTGGCTGGGTCCCGCCCTCAGATGTAAGAGCTAGTGCCAGACAACACTGTGTGTAAGACCTTGTTGCTTTCAAAATAAAACAAATTGCATAAAATTAGTCTGCAAAATAAAATCACACAATCTGTCATTTGTTGTGTTACAAAGAACTAAAAATATTAATGAAAACAGTGGAGTTGGCACATTAAATATAAAGTAAGTGCATTTTCAGTAATGTCAAATATTTTCTTTCAAAGTGGGCTTAATTTTGAAACTTCTGAAGGGAAGTCTATTTGACTTTCGCCACCTTCACGCTTTCCCTGCTTCCCCACCCATAAAAAACGCTCCACACACACATCCCCACCCCTTGTCATAAAGTGCACAGGTGGGTCTGTCAGAGGAGACGTGGGTCCCTGGACAGAGGACAAGTCTGGACCTAAATGGAGTCCACCCTCCTAAAAGGTTTGCAGTCTTTTTGACCATGATTTGTTTTGAAGCCTGCTGAGTTTATAGTTTGATAAATGTGTGTTTATTAAAAGCTTGGCTGGTCTGTTTTAGTGTTTACTGTTAGTTCTTTAATTAACAGACAATAATTTCAGAAAGAAAGCAACTGATCTATTTATTACTGTTTTGTAGAGGCATTTCTAAGACCAATATAGCCTATTTACACAAAACAAAGACTTTCTCTTCTTTCTTCACACTGTTAAGGGTGTGGCACTTTCTGAATTGCTGTAATAGGCAATTTGTGGGATTTATTGCAAAGGGCACTAAAAATTCATCAGTCTGCAAGCTGTAGTTTATTGATCTAGTACCATATGTTTGATTTTTACTCCATGTTTTAACCTGTCCATTTAAGGAAGTGGGACAATCAGGAAGTGCAGCTACGCAATTCTCTCATTCATTATGATACAGCCAGCATGGAAAAAAGAGCTTGCTACAACAGCTGATCCTCCATAAAATTAGTAGATTCTGCTGTTTCATCAGCTGAGCCTTAAGATCTCTAAAATAAATAAAAAAAAAAAAAAAAAACAGAGAACAGATAAACAGGAGCCTAGTCTGCCCAACATCTCTAATTCGGTCACCCCGTACTGTTCAGCTCCAGGTGGAGCAGGTGGAGCTGGCACTGCAGGTGTGCATCAACCAGCGGTGACCCCTCCTGGTGGTTTGCAGCCCCTCACAGAGGTAGCAGAGCCTGTAGACCTGGGCAAGAAGGAGGGAGACAAGAGTCGACCTGGATTCCTCACAGGAACAGGACATGGAGAGGTAAGCACCATAGATATTTGAAAAACTCAAAACGATCATTTGAATAAAATGTGCATGAACCTGTGTTACTTTGTCCACAAATATTTAAGAAACTTTATATTTGTTATTTATTAATTATAATTTCATGACACAAATAAACCAAGTGATACATGTAAAATGTATATTCAGTTATGAAATAATTAATTGTATTGAAGTAAACAATGTTACATGATGCTGTAATGCCCATCAGCTCTGTTTATGTATAATTATTTCCACCAGGCTGGATTCTAAAGATTGTGAAGGACACAGTGGACAATCTTTGCTCTCTGTTTTTGTCTGTCACCAGGAGCTGTACTCATCTGACAGCTCTTCG
Source organism: Lutjanus argentimaculatus (assembly GCA_034769285.1). Lineage (NCBI taxonomy): Eukaryota > Metazoa > Chordata > Actinopteri > Lutjaniformes > Lutjanidae > Lutjanus > Lutjanus argentimaculatus. The sequence continues at coordinate 450,826 of JAWZSL010000091.1, forward strand.
TCCTCCTCAGACAGCGAGGATGAGGGTATCAAGAAAGACAAGAAGAAGAAGAAGAAGAAGAAGCTAAAGAAGAAGAAGAAAAAGAAAGTATGTGTCTCGAAAAGCTTATCTTCTCTACTAACTAAGCAATTAATTAAATTATTGAGTATTTTCTTGAAAACTCTCCATGAAGTATCATTGGTGAAAATTGGACAGACTGTGTTAGGACAGTGCAGACAGTCTTCCCAAGAATAATTAGATGAAATCACGTCACTACACACAGAAAGGCACAAATGCAAGTCATTTGTAATTTGAAAATACAAAAAAATACATCTCATTTCCATTCCATTAAGAAACTGATATTAAAACATTTTTGGCATTTAGTAGCCTCAATATGAGTTTGACTTTAACCCCCCCCCCCCCCACCGCATTTGGCTCTGTTTGCCAAATGAGTAAGTGTCTGTTTATGAGCTGTAAGAAACCGTTAAGAATCTTTCAGAAGGAGTAGATGTTTATAAAGGTTAAATTGAGCAATATGTTAACAGTCTGGCGGGCACTGAGACAGACACTGAACTCAAACCGGAGTGTGTATTTTCAGAGCAGTGGGCTTTTGTTTTCAGGATAACTGACTGAGCTTTACATCGACAGACTACTGACAGTTATAAACAGTTGATCGACTTACAGGGTAGAACTTGTCTTCGCTTGTTATTTTCAATTCTCGATGCTGCACTTGTCTTGCAGTCCTGCAGTGTTCCTGCACTCGAGCCCACCTTTTCCAAGTCTGTGGAGGAAAGGGTGGGGTGAAACAACTTGCTTCAACCATAGATGGTATATTAAGTAGGATTTCAACCTATTTAATATACCGTCTGTGGCTGCAACTCACTGTTTGGACTGCTATACTCATTTTTGCACATGCAATTGTTACATATTGCTCCTTTAAATAATGTATTTTAAGTATCTCAAATACAGAAATACAAGCATTTTTTTTCTGCCCAGAAAAATATACATCCCAAAATACTCAAACGTAATTAAATCTGTATTTTAAATACATTTAATTGAAATACTGCCCGTTTCTGTCACTACACAACAGTTAGTTGATCTTGTAGCTTTTCCAGGGTGTTGCATCAACTTGGAAGACCCATGACACACATACGCATGTGAGGCTACTTTGCACAAATCATGACACAGGAGGGAAGTACAGTGAGGGCCTCACCTAGCAACAGCCAGTCAAACAGCAGAGAACTAGGAATGGTATTAATTTGTTTATAATGTAGATCAACTGTCACTTTTGCTCAGAGCAAAGCTGAAATGGGCGTGTGTGTATGTGCGTTCCTGTGTGTGTTTTTAGTAAAATGGTCACTTGTTGCTTGTGTAGTTCCTTTTGTGTGTTGCTAAGTGCTTTAGGAGCCCCTCCCTTCTTCTGCCAGCTACACTGCCTTCTCTACGCAGCTCTAACAAAGCCTCGCTCCACTGTGTTTTGGAGTGACTCATTCGATTAGATTCTCATTTATCACTTTCGCCAACAAAGGAGGGTATAAATAAATCTGTTCAGTGTGTACACAGTTGAGCCATAACTTCCCCACTTCTTTCTCAACAGGACTCAAGCTCATCCTCATCCTCATCATCTTCCTCCTCCTCCTCCTCCTCTTCTCCTCCAGTAGCTCTTCAGACAGTGACAGTGAGGTAAGTTGTGGTTATGGTACAGGCTCTGCTCAAGAAGAATATTACTTCCATGGAACTCCTGTCTTGCTTGAACATGTCACACACTAGCTCCTGTTATCACACACCTTTCAACACCACACAGACCCACTCATCACAAGGAAAATGTATTGATTGCATTGATCATTTAGCAAAGATTTGATGCTTAATGCAGAGTCTCAGTATTCCTTCAGATTGAAGCCAAAACATATCCCTTTAAACCAGTTAAACAGACATTAGAACCAATGGTTTAACAGTTTTGTTCATGTTAATCCTTCAGAAATCTTTCCTGCAGTGTTGCTAAATATAAGTCCTTGGCCATGAGCACAAACAATTTCACATCAGCTCACAGGGATTGATCGTCCCTTCTGACTATTTCACTGCCTCAGGTGAGGATATTGTCAAAGCTGACAATACAGTCTGTTAAGAGAATATTTAGGGTGGGAAGGCTGTCAAATTGACTGTATTTAGAAATCTAAAAACTGAGCATGTATTGTGTCATTTGGCAAGTTGGAAGATAAACACATCAACCCTCCCCAGGCGTGTTTTGTCAACAGTTTTAGCTTTTGAAATAACTCTAAATCAAAAAGTACACAAATACTTCAAGTATTTCACCTTTTTGTTTAGTTTTGTAATGTTTTAGATTCAAGTGACTGCAGTCACATGATGGCCTGATGTGTTGCTCATTTTCTGAGGGCGTGGGTGGAAAATCAGGAGACTCAGGATAAGCAAGTGACTCGGACTCTTGCAAGCCTTTAGGACAAAAGATAGAAACAAAGTGAGGTTGAACAAACCATGAAGTTGAATCTTGGCATTCCACAAATGTGTTACCTCCTCTTAGTTCACTGCACTGAGCGGCAAAACAGATCACAAAAGTACATGTGTACATAACAGTGGAACGCATTTCACCCTGGGCTCTAGGCGGAGCCTCTAATGTCCTGGATCTGATAGCAGGCAGGTATCTGACAGCAGAGGAACACACCCAGTGAAACACCCTCTGTATCCACCACAGCAGGTCACGACTGTAAAGTCATATGTGACCTATGATTTATTGAGAATGGGACTATCCCAGACATCATAAATGTGCAGGGTTGGGTCACAGTACTTTGAAATGTAGTCAGATACTGAATACAAAATTACATGTCAATTTCTGTAACTAGTAACTTAATCTATTGGATTACAAAAAATGTAATCTAATCTGAATCCTAAACATGGAATATATTGCACCCTATACTAAAATATCCATGCAGCCACAGAAGTTTGAGCTCCACAAACATTCTTTTCACTCGTTAAATATCTCATAACATTTTCAGTGCAAATTAAATTTGTTTTGCACTTAAAGCATTTACAGTTGGGTAAATCAAATTACCCTTACAAAAAAAGTACTTGCACAAACTACAGGTGTGCTGTTATATGTGGGATGCTGTTTCTTTTGTGTTGTTTTTTGGTTTTTTTTGCTGCTCTTTTTAAATTGAGGCCACACACACAAGTCATCATCAAGTAACAAAAACAAGTATTAGTTAAGTCAGATTTAACAAAAGTGCCAACCTTAGAGGAGTGACTTATATCAGATGTGCTTTTGATATGAGTTAATATTATCGCTCGCCATATTTTAAAGATGAAATCAACATTCTAATCAAGTATACCTTGACAATATAACTTTACGTAATCTGGGTTGATTATAGTTACATATTTTTATAGTTTTGTTATGTAATCCCAATTGTGTGGGTGTGTGTCCAGGTTTATATGCTTGCTTACATAGAAGTAGTATGGTATGCCTATGCATCCAGTATGTGTGGAGTAATAGTCATATATACAGTCTCTCTGCAGGTACGTTCTCATGTCAAGTCCTGTCAAATTTATTTATAAAGCACATTTAACAGCAACCCATGTAGACCAAAAGTCTGTACATAACAATAAAAAAAAAGCAACAACACAGGCATGAACATTAATTCACAAATAAACAACTAGACATAAGTCAAAATCAGCAACATCAGAAGGATTCGAATGCCAGTGAGTAACAGTAAGTTTTGAGTTTTGAGTGGAGGGGGCAGAACTAATAGGGAGGGGGGCGCTGTCCCAAGCTGGAAGAAACAGGCTTTTACCACTGCATTAACTTGCTTGACAAACTTAAAGGCAGAGTCAAATGTAAATGAAATAGAAGAAAATAGAAATAAGAAGTATGTAAAAATATATTTATTATAATACAATATATAACAGTATATATATAAGAAAATGAGAAATGTGTAAAAATATGCATACTGCAATATATAAAACACTGTACATAAACAATAAACATCAACAGTAGTGTTAAGATGAAAGAATATTATAAATAGGAGTGTTGAAATGTACAATATAAATAAATGAATGCTTAATTGATGCCAGTGTAAAAAAAGAATATTGCACTGTTGAATTATTATTGCAATAGGATTTTATGAGGATATGTTTTAATAAGATATTGCAAATACAACACCTTAAGATTTGGCTTTCATAGGAAGTTATTGTTGATTTTGGCTGCATGTCCACAGTAGGTGTGGATGTCCCGTTATCTAACTGTAGTGAAGGCAGAAATTTCTTAATGTATGACAAGAAGGTGACACCCAACCTTGCTGACTTTATCTTTATTAATACTTCATTAAGCAAATGTAACACTCACTTTGCAAACAATCTTCGTGTATGAGCACAAATTCAGTAGAATCTTTTAAAAATCTAAAAAAATAAAACACAGTTATGAAAGAATCAACTCTCCCTTGCAGGATGACAAGAAAAAGAAGAAGAAAAAAGGAGAAGAAGGAGAAAAAGGATGAGCAGAAAGAGTACGTCAAGGACGGGGTTGTCATATATCAGGCTGGTAAGGGAAACCGTATTTCTCATTGGCTTTGCAAAACAGTTTCTGAATGTTTTTAGATGGCTGCTGATATCAGGTCTTATGAGCATAATGCATTTACTGACCGTCATTTTAGCAAAACCATATGTTACACTTCATATCCATATGTGATTGCACTTTCAAGTATGCTTTCTGAGGTTCTTGCTTGTTAGTTACTCCTTGGTGTGAACTAATATGTGTTTATATATATATAGATATATTTTTTTTTCTAATCACTTCTTAGATTGCCTATAAAGCTTTAGTGTTTAGAGCAGCTAGTGAAAACCTGATCACTCGGAGTTTGATTTCTTCCATTTATTTTAAAACTCTGGCTTTTTGTGTGAATAAAGTTTACAGAGTTGTAGTGAACAATATTCATACCTGCACAGTTGTCTATAAATTACTTTTGAGTCTGCAGCAGTGATAATATAATATAATATAAAATATTTCAATCAATTATTTGATTATAGAGATGTCTCTCAACTGATAATGCATGAAGCTTTTTTCACTTATTAAACAATGCTTTATATTTTAATGTATTTAATGTTTTCAGGTCCCGATGGCCAAAGGAACAACAGTCTGCAGACGGTCTGAAGATGAGTCAGGTGAGAAAGAAATCAGTCAAACTTTAGTTTTTTTTAAATATATATTGCTGTTATCTTGTCATTATAGGATTTTTTCCCTTTTCTTTCCTCAGGATTTGAACTCATCAGATGATGAGGATGACAAGAAGAAAGAGAAAAAGAAGAAGAAGAAGAAGGCAAGAAGAAGAAGAAGAAGAAGAAGAAGAAGAAGAAGGTGTGTGAAAAAATCCCATAATACACCAGATTATGCAATAATAACTAACTGTTTAATTGGACTAGCTCACAATACTAAATTATACATGTACTGAAAGCAATGAAACATTAATATATGAATCAGACTCTTAACCTGAAGTTAGTGAAATCTGAATTTTTCCTCTGTCACAGGACTCGTCATCCTCTTCCTCATCTGACAGTTCATCCTCCGACAGTGAGGATGAAAAGAAGAAAAAGAAGAAGAAGAAAAAGAAGAAGAAGAAGGTATGATATAATAACAAAAACAATATTGTGAATATCTTGGGTGTCAACTGTCAGCTGATCTGTCTGTTCTGTTTGTTCTTCTTTCACAGGACTCTAGCTCCTCTTCTTCAGATAGCTCTTCCTCTTCATCATCATCATCATCTGACAGCGAGGATGACAAGAAAAAGAAGAAGAAAAAAGGACAAGAAGAAGAAGAAAAAGAAAGACAAGAAGAAGGTAAAGCAATGCGGATGCTTTTGTCATTTGTGTGTAGGAGCCTCATGCTTCCTAATATGCATTGCAATAGTACTTTTCACTATTATTGTAATGTACAATATTACATTTAATATCGGGTGCAATATTATGTTCATTATCAGGTGCAATATTTCTTATATTACCTTTCAATATCACTGCCGATACTTACTTCAGTGACATTGCCTGCTTTTTCTATTTTAGTTTATCCTAGTTTAGTTTTTTGCTTAACTTTTCTTACTTCTATTGTTATTCTGGTATGCACTGGTCTTTTCTTAATTTACTCCTTATACACTTTAATATTTTGTATTTCATTTTATATTTAATATTCTTCTTGTTACTCTTCTGTTACTGTAACTTTGGAGGATTAATTATATCCTATGTTTTTTAATGTATAAAGACCTATTATTTACAGTGTAAGTTAAAATTGGGAGGATTCAGCAGAAAGTACACAACAGAAATACACTCACAGTTACAATTATTTCTTGCCAATGACATGATCTATAATATATGAATAAATAATACTGTATCCAATGTTACTTGCATGGATGGAAAACTGATTCTTTAACTATAAAGATTAGAAGATTTTTCTCTGTGCCACAGGATTCCAGCTCTTCATCTTCATCCTCATCTTCTGACAGTGATAAAGATAAGAAGAAAAAGAAGAAGAAGGACAAGAAAAAGAAAAAGAAGAAAGATAAGAAAAAGGTAAAAATATTTTTTTTCTATAAAAGCCTAAAGCCTCTAAATGACTTATTTTCAGGTGGAGGGCGAATCATTTATTGTAGGAAAGCTGAGTCAGGTCACAATTCTCTTTTTGGCTTTCTGCATACAAGAGACTTAGGTTTTATGACACCATGCATTGAGCTAAACTCAATGCACAGCTGTCAAGCAGAAGGTGTTCACTCTGTACTGAAGAACAAACCAGATTCCACAACCGTGCACACACCCCCTGAGAAAATGAGTAGTAGCTTCTGTAGCTGTCAGGGCCTGTAAGGGAATGGTATGAAAAGACACATCGTTACTATACTGGCTCAACACCTCAACTTGTAAACTTTATTCAAATTGTATTCCACTGCACAGACAACAAATGGCTCTGTGGACTCAGATCTCTTTAGAATCTGTCACAAAGTGTGTGTTTTTATGTATGTATAAGCAGACATTTCTGCATATAGCAGGTAAATTTGTAGGTGAAACACAAGGTGCAGTATATACAGCAAGCCTGAGCTTGAACGTGTTTGTGCTTTTTCTCAGGATGAAGAGCAGGATGAGCCCAGCAGTGCAACTGCTCTTTCAGCAGCGGGTGAGTGTTTCCAATTTACAGTGCCTAAAAAAATACTATATAATAACCAAAATAAAAATGGAAATCACAAAAGCAACCATTGCAACCAAATCTGTTCATGAGACTGATGCAGTGTTGCTGGACTTCCTCCTTATTTGCAGGTGGTGAGACTGCAGGACCAAGTGCTGATGGAGATAAGAAGAAAGATAAAGATGCAGAGGTGAAATGCTCAGACTTTCTGTATGCTTGCCACACATATATACAAGGCACAAGTTAGAATTATTATAATTTTACAACACAGGGTTGTTACTCATAAAAACAACATTATATATAAAAATTATATAATTAGTTGAATAAATAATACATCAAAGAAATGAAAGTAAAACTATCTTGCAAGCATTTATTGCATTTGTATGTATTTATATGTGTAGAGAAGCACAGAAAGTCATTGCTTTATTTTGTCATGACAGGCCAAGAAAGAGCTTAAAGCTGCAGAAGAAGGCAAACTGTCTTCTGCATCTGCTGGTATGTGTGCTACTCATCGATGAAGGCTCGTAAAAAGTGTTATTGTTTTGGTTGTAATGAGGTTTCCTGTCCAGCAGGGGGAGCACAGGCATTCCCTGATGGCATTGAGGAAGGCCACCTGAGTGATGATGAGGGGGAAGGAGGGGAGGAGAAGGATAAAAAGAAGAAGCTGAAGAAGAAGAAGAAGAAAAAGGTAATCTTGCTGCTAAAAGAAGAATGCATTAGTCTCTTACACCATCACAAACTTAGGATAAACTCACTGCACAGCAAGGAAACCAAAGAAAGAAATGAGGAAAGAAGTTAAGTGTGATAATACAAGTAAACCACATACAAAAAGTCTACAAAGTAAATAAATCACAGAAAAGATACTGGAGAATAATTATAAATGTGATTAATACTGTTAAACCACATACCTGTGTTAAGAGAAAGACAAACTAAATTCACAATACCAAGTAATTACTTTCTTTCTCTGTTATATCCATATTCATATGTAATAACCAAGATTCACAGTGATTTAAGACAAGCAAAAAAAATCTGTGTTTTGCAACAGGATTCTGGCTATGGAAACTGAGTGCATCTGTATTTGTGTGTTTGTGTTACATTGCATTATACAAATAAATAGTAGTAGTGGTATTATAATACAGGATATAGATTCAAATATGTCTTTCTTTGTGCAGGCTTGGTGAACTGAAAACTCTACCTTCCTCATAAGTGTGAATGTGTGTCTGTTTAATACAGTTGTAATGTTTGTGATTTGATCCATAGGACTCTTCCAGCTCCTCCTCTTCTTCATCATCTGATAGCTCCTCCTCAGACAGTGAAGATGACGACAAGAAGAAGAAGAAAAAGAAGAAGAAAAAGAAGAAGAAGGCAAAGAAGAAGAAGGATAAAGTTTGTGTCATGATGGCACTTTTGTATATTGCATGTGCTTGTACTTGTGCTGTTGAATGTTATTTTGTCATCCTCGGCTATCTCTCTCTCTGTACAGGATTCCAGCTCTTCCTCCTCATCTGATAGTGATGATGACAAGAAAAAGAAGAAAAAGAAGAAAAAGAAAAAGAAGAAGAAGAAAAAGGTAAAACATATGTGAAAAGTCTCCTGATGCTCCGTTTTGCTCAGTTTTCTGTGTGGTTAACCAACAAAATGACAAAAAATAGAAATTATTTGAGTTCAATTTAATAAGTATAGACTTCTGTCACTGACTGACTGATATCCTGTCTAGAAGTCTAGCTCTTCTGATGACAGCTCTTCTTCATCCTCATCTTCCTCTTCCTCTGATAGTGATGATGACAAGGTGAGGTGACACACAGATATAATGTTCTATTGTAGTAAGTTATTCACCTGCACCTAAAGTTCTCAAGTTAAGCAATAAGCAGCTGCACAATTCATCATGAGTGCATGGGTATTTTTTTCTACTTTAGAAAAAGAAAAAGAAGAAGAAAGATAAGAAGAAGAAGAAAAAGAAGGTGAGAATGTCTCATCATTTGTTTTCCATTACAGTTTTCTGGCTTATTCTATGAGTTGCAAAGTTCCGAACAACTCTTGACAAAACAAAGCCAAAAAGAAGTTTCATAAGAACCACAAACTCAGAACTTGTATAGAAAAGGTAATTATGTGCATGTGACACTAGTATGCTAGTTACAATGATTGTGCAGCTTCAGGCCATGCGGGGAGAAGCCAATCACAGTCCTTAAACACTATAAATTATTACAAATATTTCAAATATTACAATGAATTTGTGAATAACAAAGAGAAAGAGGCACCAAAAAATCTATCAGCAGTAGTTTTTGTATTTTGTCTTTGAAAGTGGACATTTTGAAAAGCATTGTATTATTGTATTTATGTCTGCATCTGCCAGTGGGCCATCATAATAATACCCTTAATTCCACAGGACATGAGATACATGTTGTTGTCTGCAATTAATTGGAAAGAAATATGCGTATGTATCAGTATCTGCATCAGCAAATGGGCATAATTACTTTGAAAATATCCGCATATTAGTAATAATCCAATATTGTGTATCCGTACTTTATTTGTGACGTTACCTGCAAACACGTACTATTGATGATCTTTGGTCAGTGACAGAAAGAGTAAAGTGAAGCAACTGAATCACCACGTCAGTGTGCATGCAGGTGACTTTTTGCTTGTTTCAACACATAACGAAGGGAGACATCACCACTGTGTTATTATTACCACTGTATGAATGAAATGTGATGTGTATTATCTTTATTTCTGTTTCCGTCCAGGATTTTCTTCTTCTTCTGACTCCTCCAGCGATTCTTCTTGCAGTGATGATGACAAGAAGAAAAAGAAGAAGAAGAAGAAGGATAAGAAGAAGAAGAAAAAGAAAGACAAGAAAAAGGTAAAGCCATGTCAATGTGTTATAGAACTCAAAGACATATAAGATGGGATTTCTCTTTGGAAAAAAAAATCAGAAATACAGTACCACAATTACCATATTTACATCCACCAAGGTGTATGATTATTTCTTCTTCTGTCCAGGATTCTTCTTCTTCTTCTGACTCCTCCAGCGATTCTTCTAGTGATGATGATAAGAAGAAAAAGAAGAAGAAGAAGAAGGATAAGAAGAAGAAGAAAAAGAAAGACAAGAAAAAGGTAAAGCAATGTGGATGTGTTGTATAAATCAAATATGGGATTTCTAGATAGATAGATAGATAGATAGATAGATAGATAGATAGATAGATTATAATCTATCTATTATGATTATTTATTTTTCTGTCCAGGATTTTTCTTCCTCTTCTGACTCCTCCAGCGATTCTTCTAGCAGTGATGATGACAAGAAGAAAAAGAAAAAGAAGAAAGACAAGAAGAAGAAAAAGAAGAAGGACAAAAAGAAGGTACTGTAAGGTGTGATAGAGAAAATAAATTTATGCTTATTTTCTGTGTCACAAACGATAGATAACAGGAATGTTGTGCTTTGTACCTGAGCAGGACTCGAGCTCTAGTTCATCAAGTTCATCTGATAGTTCCAGCGGCAGTGACAAAGAAAATAAAAAGAAGAAGGACAAGAAGGAGAAGAAAAAGAAAGAGGTAAATTACTCATGAAGAGGGACGATCATCAGATATATGTCCCATGTGAAGGTAATAACTGAATCTCACTGGTTCTCTGTTTGGCCTTCAGGATTCAGGCTCAGGAAGTGAAACTGACAAGAATAAGACCGTAAGTTTGCTTTTAATATAAATTGTGTGAAAAAGATGATGGTCACCATGATTTTCCCTCGAAGAGAGTCTGTTTACCCTGTGTGAGGTTAAATTTCTTTTTCATTTATCCTTGATGTGGGGTGGTGGTGTTGATTTCGTTCCAGGACAGCCCTGATCACAGCGGCGAGACAAAAATGGAGATTTCAGGCTCAGGTGGTGGCGGACTCTCAGCTCCCAGTAGCAGCAGCGCTAAGCCAGGTGGTGCTCCTGTTGTCTCCTTCACGTCACTCCCCTCCAAACCTGTCATGAAGCTGGATCCTCTGAACCATCAGCTGTCTCCAAACCCTCTGTCCCCACCTCCTCCCTGAGTATGGGAGATAGGGTCTCCATTCGCAGGCCTCCCAGCCCCATGGAGGTCCTGATGGGGACCCCAAGGAGGTATGGAGACGGAACGACCGTACCACTTCCCACCTCAGTTCTAGTGACATACTGAAAGGCCCCAGGCCTTACCAATGATGAGATGTCGTGGATCAAAATAGATGTTACTGATTTTTTTAAAAGTGTGGCTTACATGACTTTGGAGGAAGTTAAATGTGATAATGAGACAGATCCTCTAATGATGCTCTCAGCTCCCTGATTTTATGTGCGAAAAATATGAGTCATCATGCAAAATAAAGGCAAATGTTTTTGCTGTGTTTTCTGGTGGAATACAACGTTACTGGGTAAAAATTAGCTGCGACATGTTTGAAGCTGAGGAAGATAATTAATTTTTTTGTCATTTTAATTGAATTTTTAATTGATAAAAAAAACAAACACATTTGTGGCTGAAATGTTGATTCACAATCACATCAAATAATTCAAGATGCTTGCTTTGGAGAATAAAACAATATGATTTTATTTGTTTTGTTTCTTGTTATTATTATTGGTCATATTTTCATCATTTAGTAAGGGCTAGACAATATATTGCTATTGCTATCGATATTGTGATATAAGACTAGATATCATCTTTTTGGATTGGATTTTGGATTTTGTTATATTGTGATATGACATGATGTTGTCTTTTCCTAATTTTGAGGATTGCACTTCAGGAAAAAATTTGCTCTAGCTGCTCTAGTCATCTCATCATCAATCATCATCATCATCTTTATTTGCCAGACTCAGGGTCCAAAAGAACACAAATTATACATACATGCCCAACGTAAAAACAAACAGCAAACAAAACAAAAACCAGCACTGCTAGGAGAGAGAATAGCCAAGTCATCAGCATACATAAGATGATTTACCAAAGTGTTACCAATCATACAACCAGTTTGGCATTCATTCAGTTGTTTGGATAGTTCATCCATGTACAAGTTAAAAAGAGCAGGAGAAAGTACCCCCCCCGATGTACACCATTACTTACACCAAAGGAAGCAGAGACACTGTTACCCCATTTAACCTGCATTCTCTGTTTGGCATACCAATAGGTCAGAATCCTTACAATACTATCAGGGGCACCCCTTTGCCTCATTTTTTTAAAAAAAAAAGCTTAAAATGATTAACACTGTCAAATGCCTTAGAGGCATCAATAAAACCAATTAAAACAGAAGAATTCTGCCTTATGTACATATGTGTAGCCTCCTTCAAGGCATAGATACACAAATCTGTACCAAGCTTTGCTTTAAAGCCAGACTCATTATGAGTGGTACCCAAATAATGACTAAGACGATCAAGTAAAATCTTCTCCAAGATTTTGGACACTACACTGGCTAAGGCTATTGGCCTATAGTTATCCACACTACCAACCTTGCCTGCCTTGTCCTTGATGACAGACACTAGAGTGACAGACAACATAGAATCAGGCAGCAGTCCATGAGTCATGAAGCCAGTAAAACATATGGCAAGCAGTGCTGCAGCCTTAGGGCTTGCAAACTTGAGGTGTTCTGCTGTGATGCGGTCAGAGCCGCTTGCTTTATTATCAGCTAGCTGCTTTATTGCATGATGTACTTCACTAAAAGTAATTAATGTATCCCTGTTGGAAATATTGCTCATTTCAAGGGGTCACTCTTGACACAATTAAATAAGGCAAATAGTGTTGCCTCCACAGCTCAGCTATATTATCACCCCCATTAGTATTTGCCATTACCCACTAAGTCATTATATCCACATTACTGATGGTTATTTATCAAAAATCAAATATGTGAAAGCACCAACAGTCATCCCTGTAATATTGCTGCAATATGAATATTTAAGTATTAGGGCTAAAATATTGTCATATTTGATTTTGTCCATATTGCCCAGCCCTAAATTTTGTGTAAAATGTGAATGATGAGAGTAGATTTATTATCACTTTCACAACACAACACACACACACACACACACACACATACACATATAACCTATGCATTCAAAGCAGAGGATTTAAGCTTGCCTCCCTGGACTGATGAAGATGGATGAGAAGTTCACCATTACCACAATCCTGATACATCACAAGGGTAAATGTAAACATTACCTAAGAACAGCTAATGACAATGAATAGTAGCTCCCAGGCTATCTACTGCTTATGTTGCCTTCATGTGCTCCCACTGCTGCTATTCCTACATCTGAGGTTTGTCAGGTAAATGAGGGGAACCAGCGCTCTCCGTGGATGGAGATACTTTTTTGTGCTGTTGCATGTGAACGAAAAGGGAAATGACAATAAAGTCTCTAACAGTTTTTTGGAGCAATTGATGGGAAACACAACAGCCTGCAAACAAACATTTTGTACATACCAGGGGATTCTAACTGCACCTAAAGTGTAAATGGGATAAACAACGGGAAACTTTATTTTGCAACTCACATTCACAGAATTTAAGTTATAGTAAGAAAGCTGTTTCTCTTTAAAATGTCATAAGCTGGTAATGATATGACAGGTTTTATACATTGTTCTAGTCTGCATAACATCAGTTTTCATTGTTAGATGGATCCTACATTGGCTCCTAAAACTATATTCTGTTCCACAGTATTTTATCATCATTAAAAACAATTTTTACAACTGCAGATAGAGGTACACCTTTCTCCCTAGGCCCTGAGGCCTTGTTTTTTTAAATCTCCAGCTACAATAATGATAACACTATATGAATAATAAAAAGCACTCTGTTATAAAATAAAAATAATGTTGTAATTTCCAAAAGAATATATTTTGTAGGCATATCAAAACTAAATAAGTAAAAAACACCGTAATCGATTAAGAAAAGTAACAAAGTAAGCTACATGTACCAAAATACTAAACTACAAGGTAGGCTTTTGTGTACCATTTTGTTCTATACTTCTACTCCAGCATGTGTCAGAGAGAAATATTACTCCACAATTAATTTCTTTCATTTGATTGCTTGAGTCACTTTAGATTTTGCAAACACTGCGTAAATGAGGAAAAACTACTGTACTGAGATAATATCAACCTGTTTCAAGGGAAGTCATCTAGTTTATGAATATGAATATAAGAATTTGGTGACATTTTTGTTGATTGAGCAGTGATCGCTTATCCTCTTGATTAGGCGCTGTTCCTTCCAAAACATTTCAGAAATGAGTTATCCTCTATTAGAAACAGGTTGATGTAATCTAAGACTTTAGACTTTATTTAAGACAATAATTAATAATTACTTTGTATAGTTGAGATTTTTTTAGTGTGCAAATATATATGAAAATTGTTGAAATCAGCTCACATCGATCAGCTAACATTAAAATGCTATTTCATGTTGATGCAGAGGTTACGTTCAATGTTTTATATTAAACACTTTTATTTTTAACACTTTATTACATTTTCCTGGTATTCATGCACAGTAGCCTAGTTTTATTAAGCAGCCAAATACTATGAATGCAGGCCTTGTAATAGAGTATTTTCACACTGTGGTATGGATACTTTTATTTCATCTGGGTACTTCTTTTAACATTACTAATTTCATTGCAATACCAAAATCGATCTTGTTTCCTATTTTTTCCCTGTATCCAATAACAATAGTGCATATGGAAATTATGAAAAAAACAAAACTTAAGCCTCAGTGTTATATTCTGAGTGCTTTCTTAAACACAAAGTTCTTACCGCCAAGCCACTACTCTAAGGTTAGTCATATAAAGCTGATACTAATTAAGGTCCTGCTGAATTTACTGAAGCAGAGGCTTTCCAGTGAGCCAAAGTGCACAATAGCACCTGCTTGACCTGAATGCAACAAAACCTTAATGTATCAATAACAGTAAGACACCTGTCCTGACTCTATTTCATGTAAAAAATGGCTGCCCTGAAGAAAAAAGGTCTATTAGGATATAATAAATATATAAGAATAAAAATCTATCCTGGTATCAACACACACTTCAGTACTGTGCAGCCTTGTTAACTCTGCTCTTCCTATCTTTGAAAGCAGCTGCACTGCCAAATAAACTGTCATGACACAAAGGGGAATGTTTGATCCAGGGGGAGTGGTGGTTGGTGGGGGGTGGTTAGGTGAGGTCACATGCTGTAGGTGAAGTCAGTTCAGGTTTTCTGCGTGTGTGCCTGTGAGTCTCTGGTCACTTGCTTGAGGAAGTGCACAAGAAGGAGTCACGATGTCTGATTTCGATCTGTCGAACGGTAGGTTTAATTTCGTTGACTGTATCTAGCAGGAATACCATCAGTGTTAATGTTTGGTGGTTTTTCAAGCCTTATGTTAGCAACCGGAAGAGCAACAGACATTTCAATTCATTCCTGCTGTCTGAAAAAGTTGTAATTCTGATTGTTATATCACATTTATTTGAACCTTATACCTCAACCATGTTCAACTTCTGTCTGTTTTGCATTTGTGCAGCTCTAGGTGGGAAGGAAGAAGTGGTGAAGAAGGATGAGGCTCAGAAAGATGAGTTCAGTTGGCCCTGGTCGAAAGATAAAAACAAGGTAGGATGTTTTGCATGTGTACATTCTAACAAAGACGCTTAGTAGTTCATGAACATAAGAGCTTTTCCAGCTATCGATGAGTAGAAGTTGGAAAAAGTGTCTGTTTTTTGACAGCATATCCAAAAGTTGTTTCTCTGGTTGATGTTTCATCAGTGCCAGCTCCTGGGCTCAACACACTGCAGCCAACACAGTTCTTACTGTACATTGATTATATATGATTCCTGGATACTTTCTTAATCATTGAGCTATAACCAACACAATCAATGATTCATTCAAAGTCAACTTTTCTCATTTTTAGGACAAAAGTTCAGACAGTAAAGGCAAGTCTGACTCTAAAGGCAAGTCTGACTCTAAAGGGCAAGTCTGACTCTAAAGGCAAGTCTGACTCTAAAGACAAGTCTGACTCTAAAGGCAAGTCTGACAAAAAGGATGGGTCAAAGAATAAAGAAGGCAATGGGGAGAAGAAGAAGAAGAAGGAAAAGAAGTCAAAGGATGGAAAGAAATCGGACACCTCATCCTCATCGTCTTCATCCTCCAGCAGTGACGAGGTAGAGATCTCTTGCTATTTAAATTTTTTAAATGAAAAAACTTAAACTATTGCTGTGGTGGATTTTTTTTTGGTACATTTAACACCCGCAGGTTGACTTTTATTCCTTCAGAGAGCTCAGTTTGTGAAGGTTTTGTCACGTTACACTTCTCCAGTTTGGATTCTCAAAAGCTTTTAAACAAAAACACAAATAAAATGCAGCTCAACAGGTAACACACCTGTCACTGTTTATATCAACATTTGGTGCGTACTGTGTAAAAAACCCACAACAGGTCTTACCAGTAGTGCCAGTTATAATGGGATTTGACACACCACACCCTCCTGTGGGTGTATGGACAGTTCATAGTGTTGTCAGGCGACTATCTTCCAGATCTGCAGATCCATTTTTAACTTGTCAACCCGCAGCCATTATCAGAGCAACTTACTCCTACTCTCTTATGAGGGCTAATTTCTTTTCAGGGCTCCACAATAAGGATTGCCTGCAGGTAAATGGCCACATCAGGCTAGTAAATCCAGCAACTCACTAGTAATTTTGCAGAGTAATCAGAATCACTATTAGTGCTTCTGGCATTGAGTAATAATTGGTCTGAATGAGCATGAATTTTTTTTAGAAACTGATGACTGCAGATGACATTTCCCACAGTTTTGTCTAAGGATAGACTAGGTGTTTCAAAACTGTGCCATTTAGAGACTCCAAAAGAACCATAGTCATATACCTTGGATATAAAAGGTTTTAGCTTTTGAAGGCTTTAATGCACAGCTGTCATCTTGGGCTCTAATCAAAGATGCCACTCAGAGCTATCCTATCCCAGATTCACTGTCAGTAGTAATGACACAGAGTAATGAAGTATAAACACATTTTTGTGTTTTATTGATCTTTGTGCATATACCCTTTTTCCTGAAAAAGTGCATAAAAAACAAACAAACAGAAAACTAAACATGCAGTAAAAATGAACTCTTTATGAAAACTATATACAGCCCCTGAATCAGGATTGTCCCTCAGTGCTGTTTTAAACATGACGATGAACGATGAAGTCTTTGTTGTTGTGTGATTACAGCTGTAAAAATTTAATTTGGGCAAGTAGATTTCTGACCTACTTGAAAACACATTAAGGTTGAACTCCTCTTTAATTTTGTTTTACGTTTACTCAGATGAGACAGAGCAGCATGCTTGTCACATTTGTATGAATAATAGGTTTCCCATGCAAATGACTAAAGGAAAAGAGGAAAGGATCACACCCAGGGTGAGAGACAAGAGAAACAGGTCAGATAAGGCAGTCATAAAATAGCTGTTGTTGTCCAATCACCTCCATAGAGGTGAACTCGTTGTTCTCAAACCTGTCATGGCCTGACTCAACAACATTCCTGACTGCTCCAAATATGAATGTCATTTTGGTGCTTGTTACAGCGCATGTTGCTTGCCACAACTACTCATACATTAAAGATAAAAAGGAGCCATGGCACTCAAGATGTTCTTTAATAAATCATGTATCCTTCCTGCAGTAACAGCATTGTCCTTTTTGTCATTTCAGGACTGATGCTTCCTGTGGGACCAGACTGCACTGTTTCTTATGATCTTGTCTATTGACAAAGTGTGTGTGTGTGTGTGTGTGTGTGTGTGTGTGTGTGTGTGTGTGTGTGGTTGAGAGTGCAGCAGTAACAAACTTTTCTTCTTGTCCTGTCACTGGTGTCACAGAAACATACCCATCTTGTGTAAACAAATCTGATTCCTTAAAGTAAATGTTCTGACAACAAACAAAATGCCTGCAGGATTATTTTTTCCATGAAGGTCCTCTGTCAAGTGAAGAGTGTTTTCTTTGCCACAAGATGGCAGTGTTCCCTATTTTTAAGGTCAATCCAAGTTTGAAGTCCAAGTACAGGTACATTTGAGCAGTTTTATTTTTGTTTTGTTTAAAGGTAGAATATGCAGAGTTTGTTAGTTGCTGTTTGTAATGGGACCAGAAAGATAGTTGATTGTGTCATTCCCAGGTCCTTTAATACCAGTGAGAGGGATTATTTTTCTATGAGGCTATTGTTTTTTAGGAAATCCCTGCATCATATGCATTCACATTGCAAAACAGAAAAAGATTCTCTACAAAAAAAAAAAAAAAGAAATTAATAAATTGTGTTCAGTAGTCACTTGATATAGAAAAGTGATACATTGTTAAAAAGCTCTTTTGGACTGAAACTATTCAAAAATTCATCTGACCTGAGTCAGATTCACACTATCAGTAGGTATCAATGGACCAGAGGTGGAGGTATATGCATATAATAGGTCTGAATTTACAGTTTTTTCCCAATTGTTTAAACACTTTGCTTGAGACTACTGCTCAGTTTCTCAAAACTCTAAACACAGCTGAAGAATTAACCATTTTGTCAAAACTCTTGGAAAATGAAACACTGTACTCAAAATGTTCTCTTCTCAAACTGATTCTTTCCACTAAAACAAGACACAACTTTCATATGTTATCTCTTACAGAACATCAGTTAAAAAAACTAACATCAAAATACAGTTTATATGCCAGGTTAGGAATTCAAATGTATAAAATTAAGTAAAAAAATGTTTCCTTGATCTCCAAATTTGGTCATTTTGAGTTTGAATATTTGTGTTAAACAAAATTATGAAGTCTTCCTTTATTGGTTGAGAAAGTTCTCCTACTTCCTAGGCTTTAGTCTTGGGGACCCTCTTGGATTAGATGGAAAATGCAAAGCTGAAAACTTTTTTCTGAACTCTTGGAAAGTTGACTTTTTAGAGATATGTGGTTCTCAGGAGGACAGCAATGCTACAAACATATGACGATCTTCTAGAAAATGAATTACCCAACATTATATAAAGTAGTTAAAATGAGCTAAAATGCAACATACACATTAATTCAGTAGTAATATTAATTCAAAAACATCAGCTATAACAGTAAAACAAACAGGACATTTTACTGCACAATGATACTTTTATTTTGATACTTAAAGTACATTTAGCTGATAATACTTTTACTTATGTTAGATTTTGAAGGCAGGACTTTTACTTGTAGAGCAGTATTTTCACTGTGTGATATTAGTACTTTTACTTAAGTATAGGATCTGATTACTTATTCTTCCACTTACAAAAGTTATGCATTTAACTTTTTGCTCAGGTAAAAATACACAAGTATTATCAGCAGGTACTTCGAGTATTCAATATGCAGAATGAACCTCATCGGTTAAATTGTCATATATTACTATTGAATTGCTATTACTGATGCATTAATGTATAAGCAGGATTATAAAACTGTTATTTTAAAATTGCTGGAGGTGGAGCCAGAGTAAAGTATTGCACATAGGCCTACCACAGCGTAGTTTATTCTATTAAAAAAGCATCATATTTAATGAGATGATAATATGTTGTGTAGGTTGTACATTAATAACCCCAGAGAAAAGGTGAAGCCTCCTAACAATGTGCCCAGTAACTCAAAGAATACATGATGCAGCACCAGACAAAGGCTTGTCTGCTTACCTGACATCAATATTGAAGTTATCATGAACTCCAGCCAGGACTGTCAGGGGGAGAGAATTGCAACATTTAGCATTGAGGATCTCCTTCAGGTCTTCTGAATCTTTTATGGGGGTGCAGAAAAAAAAGAAAAATGGAGCGTTTTCAGAGAGGAATCAATAATAAATCAAGCATGCATCTTCTGGTGTCTGCTGAAGAAACCCAATTTAACCCATCCATCATGTTCAAAACTTTTATTCTATTCTAACCTGTGAGGGGATATTGAAGGGACAAGTCAGCAGATGATTTACAAGAACATTTTCATGAAAAATGATCTGGTACTGCATGGGTTTCATTTTTACCATACATGCGTGCCCTCTCATGTTTTTCCTTGCTGCTGTACGTTGTTGTTACTTTGTATGTCTGATTTGGTTTGACTTTGTCTTGTTTCTGCCATCTGACTGTGCAATCACAATCACAATATTTTGGCATAAATAGATTAACATGATGGAACTTGAGCTGAAACAATTATTTAGTTGATAGAAAATTCATCTGTGACTATTTTGACATTTGATTAAACATTGATGAGTCATTTCTTTATGTATATAACATGTGTTACATCTGTTTCTCAAGTGTGAGTATTTGCAGTTTTTCTTCATCTTATCTTATCTAACAGTAGAATGTGAATCTTTTGGTTTGCGGTTGTCGGTCAGCTGTAACAGACAATTTAAAGATGTAACTTTTGGTTTTAGAAAATTGTGTTTTTTTAAGTGTTTTCTTTTTCCTTTTTGACTATAAAGATATGCTGACAGTGGTTAAGTGTTAGTAATGAATATGTGATGAAGCTGACATGCTGGTCATGGAGAGGACAAGTAAGCAATGAGATATGAGGCTTAACACTACAAATAAATGTGGGCTCACTATTTGGCAAGCAACAGGTCATTGTTGCCCTTTTTAACTAATGTGTTGTAACAGCTTATTAATTATTTATGAAATCTTTACAACCTAATTAATAACTGAATTATAAACCATTTATTAATCATTTATAAGTGTTGTGTTATTGTTAAATGGTACCATAATGTATTGTGATTCAGAAATGCCAAAAGCTTCAAAGTTGTGCTGCATAAATCCATTCTGCCTCTGGGTAACAGCAGAGAACTCCTTCTGGTATACTGAAACACGACACACTGTGTACTGCTTCAAACTTTTAAATCACAACCCAGTGCACTGGATATTGTTTTCCTTCTGATGCAACATGCTTGAGTGCTATATCACTAAAAGTTGTATGGCTTTTTCAGAAAAGGAGCCAAGGGTGCATGTGAGAAAAGTTTAAAGTTCAGGCAGAAAGAGAAAGTGAGTGAGAGATGAACAAAGAGAAGGATGTGAGGGCCTCGGGGCATCCTAAGATCTTCTAAATTGTACCTTATTTGTCTGCAGTGACAGCCAAACATCTGAATTTTTTCCAACATGCTTCAGGGAAGAAGAAAGAATGGAGGGATGGATGGACAGATGGATATATAGGACACTGCCCCCATCATATTTTCCCCTTTGATATTCCTTTTCTCAAAATCAAATTAGGGGAGAAACTTTAAAAAATGCCTCAGTCAGAATGCTTCTTTTTTGATGTTTGGATGCATTTTATATCTAACAAACTGCTACGACAAGATATCCTGTGAGGTAGAAAAGATACAAGCAGCTGTTTAGTGCTGAGGTGAGCAAAGTGTGATCAGTAGATCAGAGTGATCAGAGGCCTGAACACAAGTTGTTTGATGCAGATTCCTCAGCTGAGTTTTTTAATCACTGAATAGTTCCTTTAGCCAACTGTCACTTATAAGCATCAAAGCAAAATCTTACCTTGTTTCTTTCTTACAGCATTATTAGTTGTGTTATTAATGTCATCTGAAGAGAATTCTGACAGATGAAAAACAGATTATTATTTTAGTTACCGTTAATTTGCATTATTTTGTAAAACAAAAATAGACACAGAGCACATGAGGAAATCTGTGCCTGCTGCATCTGTGTCTGTCTCCATCAAAATGACAGCATTGGGAGCTCTCTCTCCCCCTTTCTGTCTTCACTTCAGCTGTCCTGTTAATTAAAGGCATAAAAAATGTACAAAAAGGATACCCCTGGGGTCTGTGGGTGCCACTAGTTTTTAGGATTAAGGTTAAAAATCTTGAATTAATTATTTATCTTTTACACAACCACAATACCCCCCACATTACTGTTTTAAATGCACACATCTTTGATTCATAAGATTAACATTTTCAGAAGAAGAAATTCTGCATTTTGATGCATTTCACACACTTTGTTTATGCTGTTTATCTGCAGTCTGTGATGTGTGTACTGGGTCTGTTTCTCTTGTTTCCTCTGATGTGTGACAGACAGAGTGAAGAACTCACTGTGCACTGATATTTACATTACAAATTATGAAAATGACTCAGAAAGAAGGGCTTGCTATACCAACAACAATCAAAGGAGCTGATGATTTCTAGCACTATTGTGGCAGAACATGAAAATGTTATTTACAGAGCAGAAATATGCAGCACTGTACTTATTATATCACATTATTGATTGGTTATTGAGGGTCCAAGCACCATTGCTCACAGCAGACCCCTGTTGTTTTGTACTGATTATTCTTTCTGTCTTTCTAAAATCGTTCGTGCAGCAAAACAATAAGACGAAAACTCAACAGAATTGGCAGGTGGGTCTTCGTCTTACAGTTTTTTTCTGCACGAACGCTTTTCCCCTCTAAATTGTAATCCAGAAAGTCATCACTGTCAAACCCTCAGCTCTAAAAATGTATTTTTTGCAATCTGCTTTGATCCCGTTCAAACCTACTTGCAGGTTTTGTTATGGTTGTTGTTGCTACTGTTGTTATATCAAAGTTAAAAGTGCCCTGTATTGCAATGCATGCATTCTATTTCACTTTTAAATTTTATTTCAATAGGCTTTATTGGCATGACATTTGACATGTTGCCAAAACACAGTTTTAAAGACAAACAAACCAATAACAAGGGAAATAAATAATGACAAAATAGCAACAGTTCATAAACTAAAAATGTCAGTGAAATAGATAGATGAAATGATATACAGTATAGGCTAAGTAATATAAATACTCAAAATGTTATCTATTCGAATCAAGTTAGTAAAATGTCAATGCCATTACAAGAATAAGAATGACGATAATACTATTCTATTCTATTCTATTCTATTCTATTCCGTCGGTCGTTCTGTAGTCGCACCGCAGGAGGGCACGAGCGGCCCTCTCTCGCGCCACTGGCGTCACCGGTCTCCCAGCAACAGCCGGACTCGAGCTCATCTCAATCCTCCGCTGCTAAACGCCGTCAAGTCGCACATACACACTCAGACTGCAAGAGGAACCCAGGAGGATTCTACCTAGAAAATAAAACAGTTTGAGTTCAGGTGAGTTTCTCGCGGTCCCATTTATTCCAGGGCCGTTTCCTCATTTTAGCTCACTGAAGTGGATATCGTTTGTAAATCTACTGTGGGGTCGAGTGGAGGTTTGCAACACTGGAGTGGATGAGACACGTATCTCGAATTATTAAATTTTTTAAAACTAACTTTACAATTTCTTTTCATTAATTTGGTGCTCTGTTTTTTTTTCCTGGCACGTTTTCCTTTTATTTTTTTTAAACAATAGTTTCTGTACACATCACATTTTTGGGTTATTTTAATTACTTAAATTACTATACTAGTTTGTGCTGCTGATAGACCTTTTTTCACGGCATCCATCATGGAATGAAATAGTGGGGTAAACACAGGTGTAACCAATGTTACTAATTAACGTCCCTTTCCAGTGAACCAACATGCACAATAGGAGCGCCCTCACTCTGCTTGACCTGTATGTAATAAAACATTAATTAGTATAAATACACTGTGTGTGTGTTGTGTGTGTGTGTGTGTGTGTGGTGTGTGTGTGTATAAGACCATGTCTCAGTTAGAATACTTTCAATACTTTTAATTACAATAATTATTCCATTGGTCGCATTTAAACTGTTGTTATTTTCATGTGTAACTGTTAAATTGCTTTTCCATGCCCCCTTGGCCATATTAGTTCCTACCTGCCATTATTTCGGAGGGACAGGTGTGAATGTAACAGAAGTGGAATGCCATGTGCAACAGTAGATTGAGAAGTCTGCATTCTCACCATAGATGTATGATACTTATAGGCTGTAGGTAAGCTTCGTGTGCGTTTATTTTGAAAAATATCACCCGGAAGTCATATTGTTTCCCATGCTGTCTCGTTTGCTCGCAGGTCCGCTCAGTTGCAGCAGAACAGACGAGAAACCATGGAGCGCAACAAGACGCGTTGGAGAGACTCACCAAGCGGACGGGAGAAGTGCCAGTATCTCATCAGTTTATAAGTCACTTTCAGCGACAGCGGGCATATTTTCGTTCACCAGCAGGTGGACACTGAGTTATTCTAAGCGTGCGTAAATTGTCTGGAGAGGTCTAGGAAAGAAAATAGTCTTGGAGTGACCAGCAGTGACCAAAGACTGGGAAGAAAGGAGGAGTAAAGAGCGTCCGAAGGAGAGACGAGTGCCCGTGGGATAGAAATGACATTTTTTCCACACATTTGAACATTTCACGCTGTTTTTGGGGAATGTCGCTGGTGTGCGCTGCGTAAAAACCCCGGACTGCTTTCATGTCTCATGCCGCTAGAAGGAACAGTTACTTTTCTTCAGGGAAACTGTGAGCGGAGCTGAGATTTCATAAAGAAGGAGGGAAGCACTGGGCTAAAACTGAGAGCAGTCACTGAACAGTTAGGAACCATGGTGAAGTTTCATAACTCGGATCTCTGGATAGCCTGGATGGTCATTTTCTGCATGGAGGGTAAGTTGTAAGACACTTACACAAACTTGTGCACCAATCCCTAACTTCAGCACAATGCACCTTGCACACTGACAATCATATAATCATCATAATAATATTTATAGGTTAGAGGGAACATATTTCAAAAGGCTTATAGCTTTTCCATCACGTGTATGAGTCATTATTACAATACATCTGCATCAGCGCTGCAAAAACAGATGTAGCTGGAATTAAATTGTGCCACTGGCTCAACCTCTCCTCTCCAAGAGCATGTGCCACAGCCATTTGATCCCCCCTCCCTCCTTAATACGGTGTGTTTGGATCAGGCTGACAAATCCCCGGCATTTCCACAAAAACTAAAGCACTGATTTAGGATGACTTCCCCAGTAGTCGCCATGTCATATCTCTCTCTCTCTCTCTCTCTCTCTCTCTCTCTCTCTCTCTCTCTCTCTCTCTCTCTCTCTCTCTCTCTCTCCCAAAAGCACTTTTGATTGTGCACATCTTATCCATAATGCGCTCTGCCGTGCCTCATATCGCTTTTGCGCGTCTTACACAACACGAGGTCTGAAATTACTGCTTTTAACAACGCACAACAACCACTGATACAGATCACAGTAAAACGCCTCTCAGTCAGTAGTAGGAGAGTGTGTTTTGAAATAGAAACGGAGCAGACGGGGAGGGCTGCGCTGGTACCCGCCGACAAGAATGGTGACCAGGCAGCACAGGACAGCAAGCAACCTCAAAGGAAAATCACTATATTTTTATGAGTGTCCTATGGGAAATTGTACGATGTGTGTGCCACTAAATATCAAGTTTGTTTGTTATCTTTCTTAGTCCAGTTTGTATGATTAATAAGCCAACAAAACAAGGGAGACCAGTGGCAATCTTTCTGTGACACTTTCCTTCATAACTCACATGCCACTTGAAAATCACCAGTAATATTTTGTTGTAAGAGACATATATAAACTCATAATAATACAATCAATATGTTTTGTTAATAAGGACCAGACTATGATGTTAAATTTAATGCAAGAAGACAGTGTTACAGTGACCCCACCAAGGAAAAAAAAAAAAGAACAAACAAAAAAACAAAAAAACAAAAAACGAAAACAGTTTTATTAACCCACAATCTCAAATAAAAGCACACATCAAAATAATCACATTACTGCTGTAGTATCTAATACTTTTATTTAAGGTGTTTTTTAAAATATGGTTCAAATTCTTTTAGATGTCAGGCATCATATGAATTCAAAACAAATGTTCATTTCTGTTTTTTAAGACTAAGTAACTATTCTGTTGGTAACTAGATTTAATTTTTTTTTTAACTGAGATAAAAGTAATGTAAGATTTAAATTTAGTGAAATATGTTCATTTTCTAACTGAAAAGTATGTCAACACAGACAAATAAGGTGCTCACATTGGGTCATGTAGCTCAGAGGCAGTTGAAACACAAAGTTACAACTGTTTCATTTTTGCAGCCATGATACAGTCTCATATGTTAGCTGGCAACATCTATATTAGAGTACATTGTTCACATTGATGTTTAATATTAACCTATACATAACATTTATGTAAGTTTAAATTTGCAGTCATATAAACTTTAAAAAGCAGAGGGAAAATACTCTAAAACCCGAAAGTTTCATACCTGAAAATCAGTGTTTTTGTTGAAAGAATCCTACTGAGTATGTGCAGACTAAGTGTCCTTACTTTATGTTGTTTCAATTTGGAGGAACTGAGTCCGTTACACTTGCCCCTTTTTACAATAGCCCCTGATCTCCCCTAAGGATTGAGAGTGAAAGTTTAGTGAGTTTGTCATACTTTATGTTGGCTTTTTGCTGTTAATAATATCCATGAAATATTAAATTTGACGAATTAAAATTTGTCTGTGATATTTGTTAAATAAGTCATTATAAATGCATTAAGAGGTTACCAGTAGTTCAGAGAGTGCATTTAGGGAATAAAACTCAGAGTTTACAAGAAAAAAATACCATTAAAGAGAAAAGATTAATGGCACCCATTAATAAATGAGCATCATTTGCAAATGTGTTCATGCAAATATGATGTAGGCTAATGAATAAAGAGCTGTAAAAAAACATTATGATGAGAACATGTTGAAATAGCTGTAAGATAAAAATGTTCTCAGGAAGGATATTTAATTTTCATTTTAAATCTTTAACAGAAAAATGGGAAAAGCAGAGTAGGGAGGTGCTTGAAAATGCCACCAACCTTAGAGCCTCATGTCAGGACACAAAAAGCATTTCCACTGAACCATGCAGGCACACACACACCCACACACACTCACCGTCCTGACATGTCAATTTGGACAGAACAATTGTGCGAGATTGGATTTAGTCCTGATTGCCCAGGTGTTTCAGTCCGCCGCTCACTTATTTAGCTGTATAACTCTGCAGTGAGTGGATGTATGGTGTCTTGTCAGCTTAACTCAGGGTTACACACACACCACACACACACACACACACACACACACAGTATATTTGATTTGATCAGTCTGACCCATTGTCTGATAAAATAGCTTGGAATAAAATTGTGGCTTGCGGCTGCTTCTTTTCTCCCCAAGTGATTCACATGTCCATTCAATTTGAAAAACCTCAGCCACTGTAACAAGCAAAGGTTCGAGTCTACAAATGACTTTACAGAAAGGACAAACTGCCCAGCGTGTGAGAACGCTGTAGCTCCATTAACTAGCTCACTTGTTCAGAAAGAAGCTGCAGTCGCTGGACAGTTTTTCCTCTCTCCTCTTGCGTCTTGGCGGGGAGCTGCCAGTGTTTCTATAAATATATTCTGATGCAGCAAAGTCACTATTGATTGTGGTTGCTTGTTTTGGCTGTGTGTTCCGACCTCCACTTTTTGCATGTCAGACATTGTCACTAGATTGATCTGATCTGTTCATTACGTTAGTGGACACCGGTTTGTTTTGAGTTATTACACAATGAGGCTGGAATAGTTTTACTTTTGTCTATTTATAGCAAAAACTCACAAAAAGTGCCTTTGGCTTGAATTCAGTATACAAGCCACCAGTATGTGCTTGTAGCTGTGGACAAACACTAAACAGTTAAAAAGAAGTGAAAAGAGGAAAGTTTTGAAAAGCAGAAAAATGTTAGCGAGCAATGACAGGAGGAAGTAAAATTCATAAGTGGCTTAGACAGGTTCATGGCAGGGCCCTTCATACTTTCAGCATTAGTTAGAGGACATGTCATGTCCTTCTTCAGCCATCAACCCTCCCCAGTCACACATAAATATTGTATCTTTTCTTCTCAATTAGAAATAGTCATCTTGTAACTACACAGTCAAGAGAAGTTTGGCTGTTCAGATCTGTGGTGCTTAAAAGAACAGTTTGGATTATTTGATGTGGGGTTGTATTTGGTTTGTGGATTTCCATCAGAAAAGTCTGTCTGTTGGCAAAGTAAGCAGTGAAAATATTCTAAATATAGCATTCACTTAAACTAATGCATCAAAAAATGCATACTATCCCTTTAAAGGCTTTGATGAAAGTTTGTAGAACTTGGAAGAATAAACAGTGGAGGCTCTATGCTAATAAACTGATTGGTTCAGCTGTTGTCACAATGAACCCCCCTGGCGATACCAACACAGAGTTGCTCTGTCCGCGGTGCCCCGATTTAATGATTCACCCAGAACAACCCTCAAGGGTGTTGCAGGGACTGATCCGGAGGTCCAATCAATTCAACAAATTAAATTCAAGTGGAGGTGGTGACTCTGAACTTTTCAACTGTTGTTGTTTGTTTTGGTCGTCGGTATAATAGATCTTATAGAGCATTTCAAATTTGCATACAGTGAAATGTTCGATTAGCCTCCAGGCTTCCATCCCACTGTCCTGTATGTTTGAAATATAGAGTCCAGTGAGGACGAGAAGTGCTCGAGCATAACAAAAAAAGACAACATGGAGTGTTTATTGAGCTCATTGACATTCAGGGCATTCATGTCTGCATCAAAGCTCAACTTAGACCAGTTCTCTTCTCCACTTTCACTGTGAGCTTGTTAAGGCTCTGCTCAAATGAAATTACACAGCAAGCCTGGTCTGTTTGTTGTTTGTTGTTTATATGGTCTCCTTTGCTCAGTTTGATGATTTCATTTCAGTCAATTTGTGATTGCACTGAGGTCACAGCAGCAGTAAGGACGTTTTGGTGACATCCAACTGTCAAGGTAAAAACTGGGCTAAACATTGGTGGAAATGTTTTTTAAAACCTATTGGAACTGCAATAATTAATTGAACTAACCATCAGCTACTTGATAATTGATTAATTAGTTTAATTTTTCTAAGGAAAAGAAGTCAAAAATCACTGATTCCAGCCTCTTAAATGTGACTTTTTTCTGGTTTCTCTCTATTCTTCTATGACAGTAAAGCAAATATCTTTGGGTCATTTTAGAATTTAGGAAACACCGACTGACAATTTTCACCATTTTCAAACATTTTATCAAACAACTAATCTAGAAAATATAAATTAATTGTTAGTTGCAGCCATAAAACCTATATTCTAGTGTATAACAGGTTCAACAATAAATCTGCAAATCACTAAAACCATGTTTACTGGTGCGTTTCTATTACCTCTTCAAAACTGCTTTGTTTTGTGTAGTCAATTTTTTTTTTCAACATTTGCAGGTAGTCAAAAATAATGCGGGATGAGAGAGGGCAGAGTAACAAGAGCTTTGAAAAGATTAAAAAAAAGGTTTAAGTGGTGGAGAGAGCTGCACAGCTCAGCAGGTCATTTAAACATTCTCTAAGGTTTAGTAACCACAGGTGATCCTGCAGGTTTTTTTATGCAGTGCACCTAGCATCTAACAGAGAACATGCCTCTCAATCTAAAAATCTTGCTATTGCAGAATGCATATGATAAAAAATCCCGTCTGTGTCATTTTTATCTGATTTGTACCGTTTTTTTTTTTCCTCTCCTCTTTCCGCCTGCTGCTAAAAAGGAGCAGCTGGAACAAGAGTGTTGGACAGATGGAACTTTCCACCTCGATTATTTTTCTCACTAAAAATAGCCTCTCAAAAAATTAAAAGACCTCTGGGACCGCTTGCAAAGTGCATGTGCATGTGCACGTTTGCGTGCGTATGTTTGAGCGACAGAGGCGGCGAGAACTTCAGACGACGGGGTCCTTAGATGATGGCGGCAGCGACCATCCTGGGAGTGTGAATGAATAAATGATGGGCAGATATTTGGAGGAGAGTGAGCGCAGCATTCGCCCGGTCCCACGGTCTCTTAAGCACACATTAAAGTAGGCCCCAAAGAGTCCACAGGCTGCTCTGCTGCACGGCAGTTGGCCAAGCATCTGGGGCAAACATCTGATGTGGTCACTTCACAGAGTTTTGGGGGTTTGGGGCTTTGAGGTTTTGGGGTTGGTTGTACTTTTAATCAGAGTGGCAAATCAGGGAATCATGAGTGAATTATGTGCATGTAGGGAGCAGGGTGATGTTGATGCAGAAATGTGATCAGTTATGTTTTTAACTGCATTTGGGTTAGATGATTAAAAAGGGTGCTGTGGTAGTAGGGTGTCACTTATCAAAACAGAAGCTCATGTGGAGGCAGGCAGCACACTTGTCAAACTTGTTTTCCACTCAGGTTTGTCATCTATAACACTTAAAGTAGCAAATGCTTTGCTTTCCAATGCAAGTTCATTCATTTTAGATGATTGACTGTCACTGCTTCATCACTCTGTGCAGAAGAACTGTGTGAATGAAGCAATAGACATTTTCTTCAGTGAATCAAAGTTCCAGTGAAAATCTGTGTTGCAGCTCTGCAGTAACCAGTTTGATCTCAGCATGCTTGAGCCACAAGACCTTTGCCCTGAGCAGCAAGATGACTCCTCTATGGATGCAGTGTGATAACTGTGCTAATGTGTGCGCTGACGTTGGTTGAGACACCTATAACCTATAACGTAAGGATGGAAAATGAATTGCTATGGTCCTGCAACAGTGCTTTGTATGTTTGGTGCAGAGGAGAACACATTCAAAACTAAAACAAAATTCAAACATAAGAGAATCTGCATGCTTTAAGTGTATACAACAGTATCTAGGTCTGTAACATACTGTGACAGATTGTACCATTCGGATGAGGCCATCTTTTAACTTGATTTTCCTTTCGACTGTGTGTGTGTGTGTGTGTGTGTGTGTGTGTGTGTGTGTGTGAAGAGCCCTGGGCTTATACATATTTAAGCGGATGTCTTCCTCATGTCGTGGCACCCTGAAGATCCTCTCCTTGAAATGAGCAGTTTTGCTTTGCTGGCTCTGGAGGTTTGACAGGACCTTTGCTGACAGGACTCCCCCATCATGTCAGTAACTCAGGCGAGATTTGGTACAAGCAGATAACATCAAGGTGGCCACAGTTTTATTGGTGTCTTATAGAATTTTTTTTTTTTTCCAAATGTTCAACTCTGTCAATAGGTTTTAGTTAAGGCAAGTTAGTTATAATAGGGCTGTACAATTAATTGAAATATTATGGAAATCACTGAAGCCAAGCAATGAACTGCTGTGGACGGGGTCTCCAACAAAAGGTATTTTAGCTACTTAAAAAAGCTCTGCTTAAAAAAAAATCAATATCAGTTTGTAAGGGTATGCTCAATTTAGAATATATTCATTGCTTTACTTTGCTGTCAGACAGCCTTTTCTGATGGGAAACCACCATTATATTAGCAAAATATCATTCTCCTCAAACCAAACAAACTGCATAGGAGAAATCAGTACATTTTCCTTGCAGAACACAGAAGTAGCATGTCCATTGCTGCCTTGTTTTGTGTTTTTTTGTGTTATTGTGTGACTTTGGTGAATCTGAATTATCCTTTTAAAGCACCAAAGTCACACTGAATGAGTCAGTGGTAGACCAGCAACTCCTGTGTTCTATAAGGTAAAATTACTGATTTCGCCTATGGAGTTTGGTTGGTTTGGGGAAAGTGATATTTGGCTTATACATCAGTGGTTTTCCGTCAGAATAGGTTGACTGCCATTAAATTAAAGAAGTGAAAATATAGTGTACACTCGAACTGATAAGTCAGAGAATGAGAACTATCCCTATAAAACCCTTGAAGAAAGTTTGTAGAAGTTTGAAGAATAAACAGTGGAGGCAACCGCAACATCTGTCAATATTCAATCTGTGAAATATTCACAATTATTGTTTTTACCACATTGTAAGTTCCCTAACTTATAAGTTTTGTTTTGTTTTGTTCCAAAAGCTCAGCATGAACAACAAGGGAAAAAAGTCCCTTTAACCCTTTGACTTCCACACTAAGAAATACATTTTCAAAAAAATATTTATTAGTAACATTGTGTTACTGCCTCTTCATTAAGCAACATTTCAGGTTATATTTGTCAGATTACCCAATCAGGAAGCAGATATGCAAGTCAACCAGCCGGTTTAGGGTAATTTTGGGCATGAATGGATTTCTTTAATTTCTACAACAAAATTTTATTTTTTTTCATATAAAAACATCACAGTGAGTAGAATTTGTTAAAATAACCTTTCATTTATTGAACAAATATATTTCATAACTTATCTGTAAATAATTTAAAAACAAACAATGTGATGTTTTTGTTAAATGCCGTATTATTGCTTGGGGTTTAAATTGTGTTTCGTTTATGTGGCAATGCTTGATAGAGGCATTTAGCTGAGTTTCTCCCCGTCATTTTGGTATGCTATACGTTAGGATTGGTGCTTCCTAGCATGCCCATAGATCGTCTGTACCGCACGCATCTTATGCAGCCCCCTGTACAGGTGGCTCTCGTGATGAATAGGTTGCTAACATTGACTGCTTAAACTGGCAACTCAACCGAGCGGTTGACCACGTTTTCTGTGGAATCCTAGATATACATTTTATTGTTTGATTTATGCCCTTCAACTAAAATTGATTGTTAGGGTGTCTAGAAATGACATCTGAAAAGATTTTTTTTTTACCTCAACTTTCAGGCGTACTCCTTGTCGTTTCTGAGGAGCTGCGCAGCACCGAGTCACTTCCGTTTTTTTCAACAGCTTTCAGACAAGAATATTTCTGTACAGCAGCGCCACTGAGTAGATATAATCGGTGTTACGTACACTACTCAATAAGGTGAATGAGGATAAACAGCTAAACATAAGTTTTCAGAGTTTTTACTACCGGCAATATGGCGGCGAAAAAAAGGTCAACCGCGTGGTTACAATGCCAGTTAAAGGGTTAATCGAATTAATAAGAGTAAAGTCATGAGTGTAAGTCAGCACCCTATACTGCAGTCACACGATTTTCACAGACTGCTCGAACAGAATATTTGTTTTTTTTTCAGAGCCTGTGCCATATCAAATCCACAATACAAAAAATACTATTTTAAACTTGATTTCAAACAGTAATCCATCTCCAAACCATGTCACCCGCAGATTTTAGGTTACACTTTGCATGTTTATTCAGCCTCACAAACCTGATAAAATAAGTGCTTTTCTCTTTTTTGTGCAAGCGCTCAAACTTTCATATTTGCAATAATCAATGTTAATTGACTTATATTTTACAAAACCCCTCCTTCAGCACTCCCTTGTTTGTGTTTGTGATATATTGCAGCTCTCAATCAGTGTCTGCCAGCGGGTCGTTAAGTTGATCTCTGGTATTACTGAGAATAGTTGCAGTGTTTATCATTGTAAGCCTTTATGAGCTTAGATCAATGGCGAAGGAAATGCTCCTGTGCGCACATTATTCCCACAAGTGTGTTTTAACAGGCTGGATGTGTGTGTGTGTGTGTCTGGGCCCTCATATTCCCCAGGCAAATAAATTACAGCGGATCCCAAAGGATCAAGGTTTCCCCTGGACTGTAATGACCTCATCAGTTTGATCAACCAATCACAAATCTCCAGGTTCCAGACAGGCACTTTGTCTTTAGGTTCATTAGGCATTTTCAAGCTCTCCTGTGAGTTCAATTCTAAGATGAAAGGAAGTGCATTTTGTCCATCTGTTCATTTTAATGTACAGGGTGTGTTCAGCCATTTCACTTGATCAGTGAATTTTTTGGAAATCAACTGAAAAATGTTTTTAAAAAACTTACTGTGCACAGCTAAATTGTACAGAGCCTGGACAGTACCAATAGCTAAATGGTTTTGATACATTATTACCCCAAGCAAGTCATACACTCAAATCACACAAATTGTTTCCTGGGATTGATAATATGTTCCCTGAATGTATGAAATCATGTTCTTGGGTTATTTAAGGTCTTTGCTCTTACTCAAGCAAAACTTATGATAATACACAAGCAAACTAAAAGCAAAGACCTTAAGTAACACAGGAACATGATTTCATAATTGCAGGCCATGAATAATCCATTCTACAAGACAAATTAAGTAAATTTGAGCATGTGAATTACTAATTCGAGATGAAAGTTTATCAAAACTATTCAACCATTGATAGGCAAAAATAGAAATAAAGGCTTATGTTCACCTTCAGTTTCTTGTAGACAGGTGCTTAAGAGGAAAATCCATAGGTAAGAGAAGCGAAAACTCCTGCACAATGTCCATGTATAACCTTATTAATTTACCTAGTGAAGATAAAAAAAGAGGATGAAATGTTGTATCTCTAATAAGGTTTATTACAAGAAAAGGACCGTCTGCAAGAGTTCATCAAGTAATGTCAAAAATAGCATAATATTGTATTTTCAAAGCCTCATATAAATAAAAACTATTAGAGGAAGACAGACATATTGGTCAGCAGATATTTTGACCGATATTGGCCAATATCACAGCCATAAGGTATATGTATAGGTGTATATGTTGTGTGATGTGCCAACAAGAAACGTTTTCTTTCGACAGAACATAATACAGACCATTTTTGCTTTATTTTTAGAATTTTATGTATATTTAATACACACCACACACACACATCCGTATGCACATGCATATATATATTGCATATATATGTATATACAGTGTGTGTAGATAGACAGACAGACAGACAGCGACACAGACAGATAGATAGATAGATAGTGATAGATAGATAGATAGATAATATGTATATGTGTGCGTGTGCGTATGTGTAGTACCACAACTACATACAGATATATATTTACCCATTAACGTTTCATTGACCTGATGTCATATTGGACAACAAAGTTCATTGTTAAACTCTAAAATATCCTGCCCCGGTTATTACACAAGTGAATGAAGCACATTTGAGGGATCATTGCAGTGTTAGCTGATATATCGATATCAGAATTGTTTTACTCCCATTTCTTCATTCCCTAATATTGTTATTGGAATTTCACATGAATGGATTAAGTCATTTTAGTTCCCAGCAGAGCCATTTCTTTGAACAAAGGAATTTGATTGAGTGGATAAAGAAATCTAGTATACAAATCGCTAAATTTATGGAATTAAATGATAGCACACTGACTGTTCATTATTGTAGTAATTTGAAGGACTGACTTGAGCACAAATAAATAAATCCTAATTAAAGCAAGCAATTTATATGCGTTGACATCCACCAGGCCTATTACATCGGACTTGGATGTGATGATGATGATGGCGGCCATTCATTCAAAATAACGGTTGTTACATTTCTCATCTGAACAGATTCCACAGCACAATAGAAAAACAAATATCACACTGTTTCTGCAGAGGAGGCAAACAGTCTATTCCCTAGATATGATGACAGACAGCTACATGAGATGTTGCAGTGGGAGCTGCGTTTACAGCAGGCCCAGAGGAAGGATGCAGATTCAGCTGTGGGTGGTTTTAGGTCAGAGTTTCCTGACATGAGTGAGTCCTGAAGCAAGGACTATATATAGGTATTTTCAACTGTACTCCCCAGAGTACTGTGGCCTCGTATCACTAATTTGAAATTGATTGTTAATTGATCTGCACAACAACTAAATGACCTCACAGCACTTGATGAACCCAGCGGCTGAATGTGGCTGGTGTCACACTGTGAGATAATGCAGATCCTGTGACCTGCTTTGCGTGCATGGTGGTCCACTGAGTTGTCTTGACCAGATAATTGTGCAGGCTCTAAAAATATACTGCGGATAATATCATATGCTAGAGGAATGTAATTTTGTAAATTGCTCACTGTTGCACACAATGGGTTGTCTGGTCTTCTGTAATGGTTACCTCTACTGTCAGGTGCCTGGCTGAGAGCACCTGCACAAACGACTTCTCTCCTTTGAGTTTTTAAAAGCTTCTGAGGGTCAGAGGCCTCAGACGTGATGTGCATTCAAAAAGGATGGAGAACTAGTCAGCATGTGCAAGCTTCTTACAGCTGTGTGTGCAGTGTTTCCTTTGTGCGCAAGTTTCCTTAATCATGTTTTATCCCTCTGACGGCAGCGTGTTAGTTTAGTGGAATCCTTTATCTTTCAAAAACAATGTGTCAGAGTGAGCGGCAGCTAAACTTGAAACCCTGTGCCTGTTGTCCTGACGCTCACAACTGCTAATGGAGTGAAAATGCAGAATTCTGCAAAGAGAAGAGAACAGAGGGGAACAAAGTGAAAAAGGGGACAGATTCTCCTGCATTAAATATGCCCAGGGCTTTTCACAGCCATAGGTAATTCATAAACTGGCTGTTGGGGTAAAACACTGCTGTTTTATTTGTGCTTTTGCTCTTTTAATCTAGTTCAATGTCTCTGTTCTAAAAATCTATTAACAAGAAACACATTTCTAAAGGCAGCAGGATGGCAAAGGAAGGCTAAAGGTAATTTTCGGTTTCATTAATCTGTAGTTTTGGCCATTGCACTCACTAAGTTAACTGGTGAGGCCTGGTCACATGGCGACATAACTGAAGTACATATGTGATGTGAACAATAACACAGTGTTGTGTTTCACAGCCAAATCTGAAATGTAGCCACATATTACTGCCAAAGATCAAATTAAAGCTGTGAGAAATTGGACGGCAGTGGGTTAAATAATTAAGTTCCCAATGGAACAGTTTTAGTGAAAAATGGAGGAAAACAAACACACAGTTTAGCCAGAGTTAACAAAGCAAAGGCAAATTTTTACGATTAATACTGAAACTATTCACTTTAAACATTCATATTAAACGTTTACAGGCTGAGTTCCTGATTTAACTCTCAGGTTTTTTCCCAAGGAAACTGGTCAGTGCTGTCTGATCACAGCTACTGATGAAGTCCGACTGGTCAATGTGAATGTTTCATCTCATATATCAGCGCCTCATTGTGACTGAAAATTATGTCAAAATATGTTTGTTTTATAACGACCTTTTTTCCCTGAGATGATGACTAGATGACAACAATTGCAACTAAATCAACATGTAGTATTGTTGATGAAAAAATGGGTTATGCACAGCTGGTTTTACTTTTTAATCTTTGGGTTTGGGGGTAGGTATCACGTATTATAAGGTCAAAAGGTTCAAGTCCAGATGAAGGCAAGAGGCACTGGTGTTAAAGTCCACGTCATTTGTGAGTCAGGTCTGACTTAAGTCATGTGACACCTCTGGTGCCATGTAATCATAATGGAACAGTCAAAACTAAGTAATTAAAACCAAGCTGTAATAAACAATTTAACTTAAACAAGATCAAAGGTCCAGACTATAAGAACCGTAGAACAT
Source organism: Lutjanus argentimaculatus (assembly GCA_034769285.1). Taxonomy (NCBI): domain Eukaryota; kingdom Metazoa; phylum Chordata; class Actinopteri; order Lutjaniformes; family Lutjanidae; genus Lutjanus; species Lutjanus argentimaculatus. The sequence goes on from JAWZSL010000091.1 coordinate 487,901, forward strand.
CCAATAAAGCCAGCTGTATGTGAAAAGCTAACCTCACAAAGCCCACTGCTCTTAATGTTGTTTACTTGTGTAAATCACTACAGTGTCACTGTCTTGTTAGTAAAATGAGATGTCCCTGCAGAAGTGGAAGGTGAGCTCTGTGCGGCACACTTTGGCTTTCAGTAAATGCGTGTTAACTGCCTCAGTTGCTCCCCGTAGGAAAGGTTGTACAGCAGCTCTCTGTAGTTTCATTATTAGTCCCTCTTTTGCACAGCACCCCAGAGCCACTCTCTCTCACTAGTATTGTTCTTCTGCTCTCTCAGGTATCATTCTTTGAAAATACAGGTCTGACTTCACTTTCTCTCTTTATGATGACCTACATCCCTCTTCATTTCTCTCATTCCTCTGTGTACCCTTGTATTTGTGTCTGCTGCTTTGCTTCCCTGTACATCACTGTTGTCCAGTTTCACTGTGTCTCTTTTTCAGTCTCTATTTCCCTCTGTGCCTCTCTTTCACACACTCTAAATTTCTCTCTCTGCTGCTTTTTCTCCGTCCTCCCACATACTCTGTAGACACACAAATGACTTTCCAGGGATGAGGCTGAGACTGAAAAGTGGTCCCCACTTGTTCTGTCCTTGCAGACAACGAATGAGCATGTCAAATCTGATGCATGTGAACAGCCAGGAAGAATGGAGCGCTGAGGCACACAGTGAGAGAGAGACACAGAGATACACAGTGAGAGAGAGGCCAGCAGGAGAGATCCCATCTGTGCATTGTTACAGCAGACTTCACCTTAACATTGTCGCTGTTGTATCCAGTAGAACAGGAGGGGGCACAGGTGGGGCTTTGACAAACTGGGGAACACACACAGTTTATGTGCACACATGCACACAAACACACATTCAGATGCACTTACAAATGAATTTAATAGACATACGTTGGTAATACATGCACAGGTCTACACAAATATATTCTCTCATTTGTGTGCATACAAGAGTGGCTCACAGACACACCTGAGGTCCAAAACATCTTTATAACAGCTCACAGTGTGTGTATTATAAAGCGTTTGATGTGCTTTATGTCTAATAGGATTGCTGTGTATATATACACTTGAACTCTGCACAGCAGGCTCTTTAGGGGTGTTTAGTAGTTTAGGATGAGGTCAGTTTGATGTGAAGAAGTTGTAGTAGAGATTACTAATGATTAATGATCTCCAAGTCAAATTCGGACTTGCCCGTAACCATGACCTGTGATGAAGCACACATACAGTCACTTGCTTGTGTTCTCAATTAGCGCAGCACCTGTGCTGCAGTTCAAAAACTAATCATTTTAGACACTTTATATAAGTAGCAGAGCTGCTGACAATGTTATTCTCACAGTTTTGAGCACTCCAAATTTCTCCTTAACGTCCGATTTGGCTTTTGACCATGTATTGTCCATTGTGTTCTCCACTGGCTATGTTTACCTTTATGGACATCCCTTTTACCAATCAGCTAGCCTACATCATTGTGGGATTAGATGGTGACATCCCATTATTTGGCTGGATGTGGGATCAAAGGTTTTGTTTTAGGCTTTCATAGTAATAATCCCGGTGGTTGATTTGTTTTGATATGATTAGTGGATTTAACTGTTAAAATACTGCACAATCATTTTCTTTTCTGGTTTTTCCAGGAAAAAAACAATTATATATGTTATATTATTGTTCTCACCCATTGCTCATATTCATTTTGATTCTTAAAAAAGGTTGAAAAACCAAACAAACATTTAGTGGGGAAAAGTGAACTGCTAACATCAGCAGCACATTAAACAGACGAACAAATGTCTCTTCCGACCATTTAGATCATGGTGTGGTCTTTACTCCTCAGTACTACTAACAACATATGGTCTTCCTGTGGCTTGTAAACTGCAGCTCATGTTGTTTACATTGTCTCTCATTCTCATGCTGGAGCTCAGCCTGCCAGTTGCTGTCAATCAAACACACCAAGGTGACACACCCCTAGAGCCGAGGTGAAAAAAGAGCATTCTTGATTTTTCCACAAAGAACCCTTTTCCCCCTTTCCTTTTAATAATAGCTATTATTGCTATACGATTGCTCATCTTCCGCTCCTGTAGTGGTCTTGCAGCCTACCTCAGATCTGGGGGGAAGGGGGTGGGGGACAACTGGCTTCAACCATTTATATTATTGGGATTCAACCTATTTAATATTGCTTCATATTGCTTTTTTAACAAGAAATAAACATGTTCAAATTATTGTGGACTTCAAAAAACACTGAATGGATGTGATTCCAGTTATATACTGCTTATTATTTTGTAATGTTTGGGACTATGGGGCATGATCAGCAGCTCATTTAACCATTGTCCCTATTTTTCTCCTTACTTTCACTTCCTTGCATTTTCTGAGATGTTAAAATCACAAGTGGACCTAATTTACTGTGACCTCTTGCAGCAGGGGACGCAACAACTTTTAGATATGTTAGGACCTAAAGTCAGAGTGTTGTTCTCCCCTTTTAAAGCCTTTTTATTTCACGTGTCTTAGCTTCATGACCCTTTGGCCAGAAAAACTTGTTGACAGCATACTCTACTCAACTTTAATGGTTGAATAAAAAAAGATGAAGATGAGATGCGTTTTCCTACATCCTGTGAGACCTATTTCTCGTGGTGAACACGTAGGCAGTGTTAGTCTAACAACACTATAAGGGGCATGGATATCAGGGGGCACCATATGCTGCTGTGCCCCTTCAACCCTTAATCCATGCCTCTACTGTCTTATCTGGTTGCCCTCTCTGACAGCCTGGAGACTGGTGGTGGGGGCAGGGAAACACTGTCCAATACACTGCACACTGTTTTGTGTTTGTAATGTGCTCAATATGCAAATCCACTCAGCCCCAGATAGTTTTGCCAGAATATGAAAGGCCAAATTCACCATTACACACACACAAACACACACACACACACATTAAGGCATGGATGTACCTACCCACACACACAAAGATCCTTCACCCCACCCTCCTACACGCATTAATATCACAAGGATATTGCAGACTTAACTGATAATGCCAGATAGTAGTATTGTCACAGGCCCCACTGACACACTGTGTGTGTGTGTCCTATTTGTCCACTATCCTACAAAAAGCCTTTTAAGTAGATCCCAGCTATCGGAGGAGCTTTAAATAAGCGTAACACAATAATGGATGTTAGTCTGTGCACATTTGTCCCACATGACAGCGACTGTGGGGAGGGTAGGGGGTAGAAACACAGAGGCACTCTGTTCAGGAAGCCAAACCTTGGTGAAAAACACTGGCTCTGACTTTGTTTTGAAACACTTAAAAATGATATAAACTGTTCGGTGGTCAAAGGTACACACTTCAAGATAAAGCCAGCACTTCCAGGACCCTGACATGTTGCTAATGAAGTGATAATGACAGGTCACAGTAGTTGGTGTCCAGCTAATACAGCTGTTATTCAATCACTTTGGAATGGGATTAGGCCTTACATGGATAGTTCGGATTCACACAATAACACAAACAAACTAACAGATTGCGGCAGAGGTAGACCAGCAATTTCTGTGTTCTGCAAAGCCTATGGAGCTGGTTTAGGGTTGTAACTAACAATTATTGTCGATTAATCTGTTTTTAATCTGTTGACTGGACAACATGGAAAAAATCAAATATCATAATATTTTTGACCAAATACCTTGATGTTGATATTTATCAATATTGCAAGTAGGGATGGCTATTGCTGCCTTGACAAAATACTAACATAATGAGATTATTGATAAATTATCATAAGTAATGTTTATACAATGACTAAGTGGGTAAAGGCAAATAATTAACAGCTAGAACAGTCTGATAATTTCAGAAAATTACATCACTTTACTGTAATGCATCCTTTAAAACCAGGAGAGGACAATATTTATGCCATATCACAATATAACGATATCCAAAGTCTATAAACAATATCTAGTCTTATATCATGATATCAGTATAATATCAACATATTGCCCAGCCATACATATAGTGTAATATCCTCAACCTTTTATAATTTAGGACTTTCAAGTTAGTCCCCAAATAAACCTTTGGTTTGTTGCATTTACACTTTCACCTTTTTCCCTCTCTGCTGTAATTGTATTATCAACAAACTAAACCCTCCTTGTTGCTTTTCTATGGCCAAGGAGGCTGTGACTTGCTTACTTGCCTCCTCTGATGTGACGTGGCTGTTGATCTGTACCAAGCTTGTCTGCTAAGAGGTGATTTGTGAATATGGAACAATGTGTAAAGTATTGAGCCAAGGCCCAAATCATCCGCTAAGACGGACTTTGCTACAGATTATGTCTGTCATTTGGTCTCTGACCCTGGCTTATAGATTATAGATAGCTTTGGCTTTATTTGATCAGTTCAGTAACACACAGAGACCTCGCGTGGGAACCCATGTATATACACACACAAATGTTGGATTTAGACATAGCCAAGCCATACTTTATTATAATTTACGCCATGTGAACTCTACTTCATATCCATTGACTTGTCTTTCTTTTTCCGTGATTTGTCAGGAAAATATCTGAATTAAAATCCAGTTGAAGATCTTTGCCAAAGGAGACAACTGCTTTGTCATTTGATTGCACAGTATATCTCTGTCATGTTGCAGGTTTATTATAGAGCAGAGAAAGGTGTAGTTCTGTTGAGTGAAAGCTGGGTGAAGGTCAAGTCAAGTCAACTTTATTTACACAGCCCTTCATCTTAAGAATGTCTCCAAGGACTTGGCATCCACTGACAGGTAAAACCATTGTAGCCCATGTGATATTTTCTGGACAAGCAGAAAGGCAAACACCCACTTGAAGCAGACAGGAAGTGAGTGTAATGATGCAGAGCTTTGGACCAGGTCTTGGTAAGCTGGTTTCTATTTTAATACTATTAAATCAAAGTAAAAGAAGAGAGCGTGTCTTTCTCAAGATAAAGAGTGGATGGGATTTGAAGATTTCTACAGGTTTATCTCTCTCAGGGAATGGTGTTTCTAAAGATATGTAGCTTGGTAGGAAATGCTCTGCTGCCTGCTAATTTCCTCTTGATTGTCAGTGACAGTCTGCCAGCTAGCACCCTGTGATCGGGAAGGCGTGACAGGGTACATAAGGGATGGTGAGATCAGATAAATATGATTGTGTGAACTTGTTTACTATTTATAAGCTAGCAGATGCTGCAGTCTTTGAAATCAGGTCTGGCTCAACCAGGTCTGGAGCCACTGAAGAGAGGTCAGAATGTGCACAGGGTGATCAAATCTTCTGAGTTGATTTAATATTCTTCATCTTAATTGGCAACTTGGAAAACATGACAGTGAACAGCATAAACATTGATGCAACAACTTCAGCTAAATTTAGCAGGAAATGCAATTTTTGACATAGTTAATATTTATTTTCATTTATTAGGATGCCATATGTTTCTCTGGGGGGCCCAAAAATGTGTATTTTGGCATTATTAGCAAAGCAGTCAAAATTGATGTCATAATTATGGATATGATTTCATAGCTTACCCAACATGTGATGTATAAATAGAAAATAGCAATAGGCCCAGGAATGGACCTTGTGACATGCCTAAGTTTTTTTTTTTCAGAATGCAGAGGTGTCAACAATTTTAAGTGAAAAGAAATTGAGCAAAAAGACAATGGGAATCTTAACTTAGCTTGAAATCATTTACTGAATGGTTTTAGGCTTTATTTGAATGGTTAGCATGGAGAGATAATCAATATAAGGGAGTATAGTGACTTTTCTGTCCAGTAATTTAGAAACAGATAAAATGCAGCAGCTCATTAATTATTAAAACATGAAAACAAAGTGAAAATCATTAGGAATATTTTTTAAATTGATTTTAAAGTAAAATTAACTGCTGCAAAATGGTTTAAAAGGGTGATATGCTTTTGTCCTGCTGTTGCTACAAATAGAGTCTCTTGGGGTAATTTGTTTATTGTCAGTTGCTCTCATGCACATACTCACATGTACGCACACACACATCTGTACAAGTGCACATGCACACATCCACACAATGTCAAACAATCCAATTAGCTACCATCAAGTCAATTGGGGTAATTACCCAGAGACTATTACATAGTTTTCTCCCTGTGCACTATCACAACTGTAATTATGGCAAAGCAACAATGATGTGCAATTACACTTCACTGTCATCGGTCCATAGTGACGTGATGTCAGTAAAGATGGCAGATGGGCACTGAGATGATAGAGAATTGCACTATTGATATGGATAGAAACTGCAGAAAGGGGAAAAGGGACAAGCTCAGTCAGAGAGAGCAGGACAGAGAGTATCCGCACAGGGACCTGTGAGTCGAAGTCTAACTCTTCATAAACATATCTCATAATCAATGGCAGAATATCAAGTGATCCATCTTCTCTGGCCTGTAAACGGTTGACATTTTCCCTTTATTAAAGCTGTGAGATGAAACGCAGGGTTTTAACGATGACATGAGATGATCAATGACTCTATTGTACTCGGCTGGAGGGCGCTTTATTAACACGGGATGTTGTCCCATTCCAGAACGATTTCTCTGTATTTAGAGGATGATTTCCTCATTGGAATTTGGGTCTCTGATGACCAGAGTTGAATGTGTGGCTCTTCGCCTTTTGTGCATTGTAATTAAGCTGAATAGGGCTACGTAATGCTTTGAGAGTGGGTGTGAGATGGAGAGAGATGTAGCTTGTCTTTATTATGGTACCACTTGGTGATGAGAGAGATGTGAAGATGTGTGTTGCGTATTAGAGTACAATGGAAAAAATTACTCTTTGTTAAAATGAGGATGGTCTAGAATAGGAGGGCCCATTGAGACTGCCATTGGTGTGCGTGCACAGCCACATGAGACGCTATTCACCATTGTTATAATAAAACACTGCTTAGATAAAAGCTCATGAATACAGGTTGCGCAGAGGAGCTGAAGCAGCCACTCTGTAACGGATTACACCGCTGCCATGCACAGCAGGGAGAAAAAAAATGACTCCAATTTTAATTAATCCTTGTTTAAATTAGGATGAAAAATTAATACTGCGAATTGGCCGTGCAGATGAGATGAGGCGTATATGATACAGTGTTTCATAGCTGGTAATCAAAGCATCACAGACACTGAGAGGCTGGGGGTGGCGGAATAAGAGCTAAACTCTTAAGGAACGTGAGTGGGAGAATAACTGGAGCCCAGTTAACTTTAGATAGAGAGGTTATAGTGAAGCTCAGAGAGCAAATCAGCCACACAGGCAGATTTCACACCTGGTTTAACAGTTGGTCAGAGTCTGAATCTGAATCTGAGAGTGAGAGAGGAGATTCAGTGGACTGGTCTTCAGGCTACAGTCCTGTCTCTAGAAATTAGGTTTATGTGCTAGTAATTGTGTTGCCAGTAATGTTTTAAGGAAAACATAATTACTGGCAGTATTATGTTGGTAGGATTGTTTTTTTTTTTCCCACCCATAAAATGAAGTGCTATGTTCTTCGACTGCATGGAACTCAGGTTGTGTGAGTAATGCAAAACTTTGACACATCCTGACTCCATTGTTGATAAAGGCACAATATGCAACACTTTCCTCAAAAAAACAACAACAACAACAAAAAGCAAACAAACAAAAAAACATATAGACTTATATAAACATAATTCCTTTCAACCATCACTTGTGACCCATTAGAGGTGTGTGATGTGACTATATCTGTCTCTGTCTGTATTTGTTTATTTTCTCATTATTTCACTGTGCTTCGCATGCTTTACCAGCCCAAAACATTGGCATTTGATGCCCTGGGACTGAGACTCAGCTATCAGCTATCAACTATCTTTGTGATGCCTTTAGGAACAGCTCGGACAAATTCTACTGATTTTTTCTTTAACTTTAGGCAACAACAAAGCACTTAGGTTAAGATTAGGGAGACACTGTGATTTTGGTTAAGTATTAATACAGTGACCACTTCAAGACACTGTTGACATAACACGATCTTTCCCTAATTTTGACCAAGTGATCAAACATAACCAGTTTAATCATGCTTAAACTCACTACAAGGAGTTTTTAACTGATTATGAAACAGTTTAAATTTAATAGTGATGCCTCTACATGACCTAGATAAGCAAAGAAGATCCTCAGTGAGAGAAAAATCAAACAATGTAGGGCATGCATAGCATATGTTCACATATTTCCATTCAGAGTTACATTGAGTAGTACATTTGCCCATTAAGAAGAAGCAGGAGGAAATTTTTGACGACATATGTTTTTGCTATGGTGCTGGAAACAGGACCGCTTTTGTTCACAGTGGTCTCCAAAATCAACAGAATATGGAAGTTCCTTGTTGTCACTTTAAGTTGCCATGACATGATACTACAGTTAGCTATAGTTATATTGTAAGTGAACACTTTGTTTTTATTGCTGTTTTATTGTTAAAAAAACATAATCCAGGCAGTATGACATTTTCTTTTAAATGTACAAATTTCTGGCGGACAGGGATTCAAGCTAAGACCAGAGAGAAAGAGGTGAGACCAAAATGGAATGAGGGGAAAGCAAACCTAAAAGAAGGTTTGAAAGTTAGTGGAAGGAGAGGAGAAAAGCAGTCTAAGGAAATAAGAGGAAAAAAGAAGAACGACCTAGGACTAAAAGTTAAAGGGACAGTTGACCCCAAAATCAAAAATAAAAGTTTTGGAGCTATCGGCCTAAAAGATGTCTGCCTTCTCCCAAATATAATGGAACTAGATGGCACTCAGCTTGTGGTGCTCAAAACGGCAAAACAAACAAACAAACAAACAAACAAACAAACAAAAAACTCAACACCAATGCTGCTATAGTTTTTCTACAGAAATCATGACCTGGTTACTCAAGATAATCCACAGACCTTGTTTCATGTGGGAACTAGTTTCTTTATACTGAACTACACCCACAAACCCTATCACTGTGCAGAAGCAAGTGTGCATCTACTCTTGGATGACGGGTAACAACTCAGCCAAGAAGGACGCCATTCATGTTTACATCATGCGCTGTCATGAGCACGAGCCTCCCGTCTAAAGATGCACACTTCCTTCCTAAACTTTGGTAGCTGTTCAGTTCACACCATAATTAATTTTTGCTCTCTGCTGGTGTTTTACTGTGGTAGCTTTTATCCAGTCATAAAGTCTCCTCAACTCAAAAAACATCTGGAGCTCACCACAGCCTAAATCCCTCTCTCTTAAACCATTTAACACTTGTTTGCTTCATGCCATCCCATGATCTTCTGCTTTCTGTTCAGAGGGCAGAGGGCTTTCAACAAATCAAAAATGCTTGATTTCCTCTCTTTCTATTTCCTTTCTGTCTCCCCAGCTTGGGGAGTTGTGAATGAATATATGTAAAAATCATCGTTATTTTTACAGTTCATTTGCACTGCATTTTCTCTCCCTAGCCTGGTGGAGACTCAGGTGGGCATGAGTATTAATAGCTTCTCTCGTTCGTGACGTCAGTTGAAATCACACATGCGCCTCTTAACGCTCAGAGGTGTTTTATGTTAGTTAGACACATCACTCTCAGTGGTTGTGTAGTCGGTGCTGTAAAGCACTTGTCAGTATGAAACAGAGAAGAAAATCTTATTTTTTCTCTCCTCCTGCCTGCCTTCTGCCTCCTAGCTACAACATATTCATTTTCATGCCTTTCTATGTTGTTTTTCCCTCTTTAGTTGTGTTTGTACCTTGTCTAACTGTTGCTAACCTGCTCTCTGCTCCTCAGTTTCTCCCTCTACCACTCTTTCTCCTCTCCAGATCATTCTGCTCTTTAATGTCAGTGTCAAACAGTATTTCATTTCCCCGTTTTATCTATTTCTCTGCATGTGTCCATGTGATTAATCCCTCTCTGCCTCTCTCTCTTCATTAAAAAAGGGCCTGTATACTCTGCCTGAAAGCTTTGTGGGGTCCTAAATGCTAAATGCCAGTCTGTCTCTGCCAGGCGCCCGCTTAGCGCCGGTCTCCTTGGTGATGAGACCAGCGATCAGGCCGTTCTGCACCAGACACTGAGGGGTTTGTGATTGTGAGCGTGCATGTTTGTGTGACTGTGTGTGTGTGTTTTGGTGTCAGCGTACAGTAGATTTGTGTGTGTGTTTTGCCCGTTATCTGTGTAAAGACGTGTACTGTATGTAAGGGAGAGAAAGCAAGGCAGTGTAGGGACATGCATTCACTGGCTCATTATCATGTGAATGCATTATGTTTCCTGTCAACATGCCTCTGCCAAACAAGGGGGCCTCTGTTCTCACTGCCAGGGCTCAAGCGCCACAGCGGCCAGGCCCCAACGTGGTGCGGTTCTGCGCTGGCACAATTCACCAGGAGTTTAGCTCCACAGACACTGCTGTTGGCCTCATCCCGATTCAGTCCATCTGTACTGGCATCTCAGCAGCCGGCAAGGAATCAGTGTGTGGGAATGAGATGGGAAGACTCCATTCAGAAACATTTAATGACTGATGGAGGGCTTGTTATGGATTGGCTTTAGATAATTATAGTTAGATTAGATAATTGATTATATAATCCTGAATTGTTTGTATAAAAAGATGGTATTACAAGATTATGAACAATTCACAATAGCATTCTAATTGTAGGTATGATTAAAACATGTAAAAACTGACAGTCTTCGGGCTCATTTATGCTTAATGTTAGATATGCATATGGATACAGACAGAGCATTCTGTTCGTACTCTGCAGTCATTACGTCCGCATTTCTGTATGTATTCTGAAAGCTTACGGATATGGACAAAACAGAACAGTACCACCAGTAGTCACGGGGGCAGTGTGGCAGGGTAGCCAAGTTCCTTGTCAGTTAGTGAGTGAAAGGAATTTGTCGTCCACATGTCGTATGATGGTCTCTAGAGCTGCCATGTTTGATGTTGCAGAAACTTTTGACTCTTCTTCTTTGTGGTAACTTTTGACCCTGAGTGGCGCCCTCTAGTGGATGTACTGCTTAACATCCATGCCAATGCAAAGGATGTAAGCAGTGACAGTTACATTGTTTGAAATGCATCTATTTTCAAACGTAAAAGGGGCATAAATGAGCCTTTACAGTGAAACAGCTCTGCATTTACTACCAGGGTGGTAATTTCTGTTCACATGACGTGATCAGCAATAGTCTTGAATGGTACCTGTTCCTTATGTCAGCCATTAAAACAAACACTCAAAAGCAACTGGGCTTGGACGATGAACAAAGACTCTTTTTCTTGTGAATATAATCAATGAATGATAAGATAATAATGATCAATATTCGGGTCAGGCTTAGACAAACTGGCAGCATTTGGCAGGTGATGTGCTATTAAGTCACAGTTTCGTGAGGTCGCTGAAGGTTGGTGACCCGGCTCGGTGCAGCTTTGGCCTTGGCACGTGACTGAGCTCACCGTCTCTGGCAGGCAGACTGGCCAAACATGACCGCCACCATGTCTGTCTGCCTGTCTGTCTGCCCAGCAGCCAGGTGTAGAGTCTGAACACTGTACTCAGGTGTCCCTGGAGTCCTTTCAACATCAGAGTTGTTCATCATAAATGTACTGCAATACAGTTCAACAGCAGCACAAATGACAGTCAAAATAATCATAGCACTTCTCTAAAAATGGTTTCAAGAAAAAACGAACAATACAACGTTCATGGAGGAAGGCAACTGAGTGTAAATGTAGACTACATCTTCAGATATCTTAAAAAGAATTATGACCAATAACAACACAAATTCAAGATATCCACACTATCTTAATTTAGATATCTTAGAAAGGAGTAAATTAAGTCAAGATTTCAGTAAAAAATATCTTACCCATTATTTAAGTCCTGCCCCTTTTTGCTCTGTGCTCCAATAATTGTTAAGCAACTTTGCCCATCAGAGGCCTCAGTTAGATTTCTCTTTTTCCGTTTCCTCTACTTATATGCTATGTGCTAAGGCTGTCCATGTCAAAAACAGAACCAAATTTTGGAGATGGTTAAAAGATGTTGCTGGAGGACATGTAAAAGCAACATATATAGTCATGTCTTAAGTAAGCTAAAGTTAGCAAAATGCTGGCTAACTAGCTAGCTAACAATTGATGTGGATTAGTGTTTTCCTAAGATTAGCTATCAGATATAGGCTAACTAGCTAGCTAATGGAAATAGCTAGCTGTTAACATTAGGTAATTTAAGACTGGACTGCAACCAACTGGATAAAAACTTTCCATGACATCAAACCTGTGCTCTTACCAGAACATCCTCCGTGCAGATGGCCTTTGCCATTATCATCATCATCCCACTAATACTCTACTGGAGTCTCCTTACAACGGGGCTGGGTCTCTAGCCGCTGTTGGGGATATTGATCTGACTGACAGTGACTAATTCTTTGATACACAGGCGTAGAGTTAGAGGTCAGCCCTGTGGTCTGAGCTCTCACATCTCACTGGGACCAATTTAAAGGTCTGAATAGCCGAGGGTCCTAACAGCATGCCTCCCTGTGCTCATGCAAACCTGAGGTGTTGTGCGTTTTGTGTGCTGGGTTTCAGTGTGTGGTCGAGCAGGTATATGTGTGTGTGTGTGGGTGGGAGAGGGGTCTTATATGCATGTGTATTCATGCATATGTGTACTGTGCTCCAAAGTGCTTGTGCAAGCAACATTGAGATGCTTTCACTTGCATCTGTGAGAGATTGCATGCAGTTCACACACACTTATTATGCATAAATGTGGTTGAATAACACCCAAGAAGCCTGTGCGAATGAGCATATTCTAGACAGATGCAGTTACCCAGAAAATGACTCCATTGTGGGCTTAAGTCTCATGTATTATGAAGACCACCAGTTACTGTCTGTGGGCTGAACTCAGGTGGAGGTGAAATGAGTGTCTCATGTGGGCTTTTAAAGGCTAAAACCCTCAAGGAACTGTTAGTACAAATAATAAGGAATAAAACACAGAATAACATAGAGTCAGGTGTTTTGATAAATTTGAAAAAAAAAGATATCCTATCCAAAATAGCTCAAGTGAGATCTGGAATATTTTGACACAGGGGACGTGGTTAAGATAGGAGAAGCAGACAAGAGGGACAGTAAACACATTTCAGAATTAATTTTGGATAATACCATTGCTTCCTAAACGAGACATTTTGGGAAATGCGCTTATTGGCTTTCTTGCTGAGAAGTAGATTGTTCCCATAGATAAGCTCAGAGAAGAGGCTAAACCCACCAGTCAGTCCTCATCCAAGTGTTTTCTCCTTGTAATATGCTTCTCATAAAGCTTAAATCTCAAAACCAAGCTTATCCTAAAGACTGGAGTCTCCGGTGATTTCGTGGCAACCTCACAGAGGGTACAAGACTCCCAGAAGTGACTGTGCCAGGCCAAAAAATAGTCAGGCCCCTTAACACTGCATATCAATTTTCCACTTCATATTTGTACAGATTAAACAAATATTGTGTTTCATTAATAAGATTTAGAGGTGCACGTAGACAGATTTTTACCTTTGGACAAAGCTAAGCTGGCTGTGTCCTTCTGTTTCCAGCCTTAAGGCAAAGTGACACTAACCAGCTGCTGGAGGTAGCCTCATATTTATCTCACAAACATTAGAGTTGTATTAATCTTTTTATCTAACTCTCAGCTAATGATAGACCAGTTAATCAGCATTTTGAAATAATCAGCATCGGTCGATACCTCCACTGATGGATAAACAAAAAATATCTGTAGACACATTTGCAGGCACCCTTGTCAGTGTGACTGCTGGAACAAGTGCTGTTAGCACTTCTACCTGTGACTTTTGGAAAGGTGGTGAAAAAGTTCCTTTATCCTGCTGTAACTGTTGGCCTCAATTTCCTCTGTCACCATCATCTTTTGTAAATGTTAACAGGTTTCTCCCATTCTAAATGAAAGCAAAATCTAACCTAAAACTGTTACTGGCTGGTCTTAGATATTTATTATTTATATATATAATTTATTATGTAAGGGATAATGTACAGTGAGCAGGTCATTATTAAGCCCTTTATTAAACAAAGCTTTGTCTATACCCTCCAGTCCATTTAGGAGTGATTTCTAAAAGAGGAATTTAGCAGTTCATTTCACAGTATACTCAAATGTTTTCTGTCCTGTAAATTTTGCTTGATTTATTTTAAGTCAATGAGCCAAATTAAGAAAATTTACACCTGCTTTGCAATGGGACACAGTGAATTATGTAAGACACTCCAGAAAGAAGCTAAACACCTTATTTTGGTTTCTGATGTGCGATGGAGGCCTGATTGAGAGAGAATATAAAAATAATCTGGCTACCTCCACTTGCAGATTGACCTTATGATAAAAGCATATGTGAATCCACCAAGTTGGCTCCAGCAGTCTCATGCTGTAACGTATCTGTGCCAGACTGAGCCACTTTAACGGCTCTTATTTCCTTCACACTTATTCCAATTAAAACATGACTTGTGATTAAAGGACGGCAGTCTGCTTGGTATTATGTACAGTTTTGTGTGAGTGTGTTTAATAGATAAAGACAAATACAGACAATGTGTGTGAGTATGAGTTGAGTTATATTTTATTGCCAAGTGTTTCTGTGTCTTGTCTTTATTAATATTCTTGGCCTGTTGGTGTGCATGTGTGCATTATCTTTGCTTAGCTGTGTGTTTGTATATGCACATGCGTGAGAGTGTGCATGTGTTATTATTATCTTGGCTTATTGGATGTCTGCGCCAAGAGTTCTCAGTTCACACTTGGGGTTAATTGACCTCTAGAGACGTCCCTCTGCTGATAACAAATGTCTGGATGATATGATTATTCTGCATTTGCTTTAGATATGAAATTTGCAAGGAGCTTTGAGCTCTGAGGTGGCTCATTATTTTTTAAATGAGATATTTGAACACACCATCTCTCGCAGTTTAAATGTTTCTTTGATGCCTGTGTCAGAAATAGTGCCACAATTATTACTGGAAATGTTATTGGTGTTACTATTTTGCAGTGTGGAGGGTTATTTTTTGAATTGGTATCATTTTAAGATGGGTATTTGGTAGGGCTGTCCCCTGAAAGTTGAAGATTTGAATCATCATTTGGAGACCCCTCAGTCGAGCAGTTGTTTTTTTTTTTCCCTTTGTCAGTCAGCGTGCATTACAATAACAGGATAAAACAGGTAAAAGCTTACAAAAATACACCAAACATTACACAGCATTTCAATGAAGAATTGTAAATAAGAGGAGTCATAAATATATAAGGTGACTCAGTTATTTAAAAAATGCTTGTGCAACATGCGCTGGTGGTTAACTGATAAGAGCAGGTGAAAGGAGAGGTTGGTAAACAAGTTTCAGCTCTTGTTTTTTAGCTACACAGAGCAGTGCAACAGCATGGCCAGCTGGAAACTATAGACACTGAGTCTCCAAATCATCACAAATGACAAAACTAACTGATTCAAGCAGAGAGGAGTGATAGAAATGGAGCGCAGGTGACACCTTGTTGGCCATTCCACCCCAGCACACTGTGGAGTGTGCAGGGCAGGTGTCAAGTCTTTGACAGAAACAAAATAAAACTTGCCCAAAACGTCTTCTTTTTTCTTCACTGTTCCAACAATTGCCAACTTTGGTTTGATCAAATCAAACCCTGAATTCACTGCATGAAGGAGCATGGAGTGTGCTGGGCAGCCCAGGGAGAGATGCTCTGCAATGTGCTGGGATTTTATAACTGAACTATATGAATGCACACTTTTACTTTCTCTGAATTTATGAAAATCTGATGTTTTCACATTGCAGATGAAGAAGAAGGCATTAATATCCAAATCTTACAGGTAAAACCTACTGATGTTGGCTGATAGGAGTTTAGTGTGGCGAATTGAACTGAAAAAAAAAAAAAAAAAAAAAACAAAAAAAAAACAACAAAAAATACAAATTATATTGAATAAACTCAACTGAAAAAAATCTTAGTTGGATACTTGCCCTAGTATTAGGTATTTTAGACTTATTTTCCTACCACCAGTGATACGTTCAAATGACCAGTTCACACCACATTTAAACGAATCATAGAAGCTGACTGTAAATAAATCTTCTTGATGCTTCATACTCAATAATCTTCAGGCAGTATGTTTCCCCCAAAATGGATATACAATGTTTTGTTACGAAACTCTTCATTTGTTTTATTCACGTGCAAATAAATATTTTATGAGCAATATTAAAAGGTCTGATCATCAATGATTAATAGTCTTTGTGCTGTAATGTAGGTTAGGGCCCAGGAGGCTAGCCAGCTGGAACGTTAAACAAACAAATCATTCTCCATAAAGGAAAACATCTTTTAACACCCTCTCCACTGCAGCCTGCATTGTAATGACCTGTATTCCCAATAACAAAGTGAGCTGACGATGAAAAATGATCAATGTGATGAAGTCATGAGGGGTTTTTCTTACTTGTGTTGAAATTTGTTTGCAGCACTCTCAAGGACAGAGTGTGTTTTCTGATGCTAAAAGCACATACACATGAGCAGGCACACACACGCTCACTCAGAGACATTCACACCTACACAATCAAAGAGAGATAACTAATGAAGCCTTTCTGAAACAAACAACTTGATTAAGACTCAGGAGGGGAGAGAATCAGGTGTGAACACCGTGGGTCATGAAATCATGTGTGAACGTATGCCAAGGATGTGTTTTTAAAGAGGCAGTTTGTGTGGTTTTAAGGAATGCTCTACCTCCTCTGGGATTTTGTTTGAACATGTTATCTCCACCGCTGTTACCACTGCTCACTACCTGGTTGAGCATCTTCTGGCTGAAAACAATAGAAGAGCCGAGTGTAGGTTTGCCTCTGGGAGGCACATTTTTGTCTCCTTGAAGCTGCATTTCGTCAGTGACCACTGAGGAGTTGTCTTCCTTTACTGCTCCTCTCTCAAACAGAAGAAAAGCTCTGTGAAGCAGACAAGAAAAACAAAAGAGACATTTCTGACTGTATATAAGTGATTTTAATAATAATTGGCTTTATGTTACCAAATGCAATTTATTACCTTCACACCAACACAAGGCATACACTTTGATTCACCACGGCAATTTAAAGATATCTCACTTTTTACAGCAGTTATATATTTAGCAATAAAATCTTAAACTTCTTTTCATTGCTCAAATTGTGTCCTCAGGAATGCAGACAAAACTAAAGATGCCCCAGAGTGATTTGTTTTATTGGCATCAGTGTGCTCTTAGATGAAGAATAAAGAGCTGAGTGAGTCTACATCATTATCCTACAGAGGGAGAGTAAGTGCAAACCTAAAAGATAACTATAAAAATAAGGAGGAAAATTAGCAATAGACTTAATGACAGTTGTTTGATTTACAATCAGGCACAACTTGGAGACCTTAAAGTAAAGGAAGAGTTTAAAAAAGAGTGATCTGTATGCGGATACATTACATTACACATTACAAGGAAAAACACATCTTAATGCAAGTTGTAAATGCATTGTTATAAGAATATGGTTAGATCTGCCTGACCACATCAGGAGGGAGTCTGGCTTGCACTGTGTTCAGATCTTAGGCAGATACAAACGCAGTCCGTTCAAGAATCTGGATAATGTATCTGGATACAGATCCCATTTTAATACCAGGTGTAAATGGGGTGCTAGTCTCCTAGAAATTGCATTTGTATATCACTAAATTGTTTTAATAATTATGTTATTGTGAATATTGTGAATGAAATTCCTGCCTGGATTACATTCCCCAGCAATGTTTCTTTAAATCAATAGATGTATTAGTGTATGTAACACTGGATTTACAAGGAGGTGTCTGGGTGGATCACAGACGTACAAAGTGCTGGATTTTAACACTGCAGTCTGGGGTTTGTTTGCAGATTCCTGCAGCAGAAACACTTTGGTTCACATGAGGAAATACAGTGATGACATAAAATATGTTGTCAGTAAACATTACCGGTACGTTAGTATTAACATTTTTGCAACTTGCCACGTTAATTAACAACATTTCCTCATTATGTTAATATGAAACTTATTTTAGTCAGCATTACATTTCTCTCAGAAGGTATGTGCTGTTGCAAATTAGTTGTATACAAAGGGAATTTCTAGGAGAGCTGCAGTTTCTCAACATTCATCACAATATCTAAACATGTATGTGTGTGTTAGTGTGTGCAAGTACGGCAGCCTCTATTTAAGCATGTGAGAAGATGTTCCATGTGTTTATTTTACTCTGTTTCATTTTGTTAATTGAACAGGGTGTGCGCTATTGCAGCAGATAGGTTTCTGAATTCCAGGAGTGATTTGCTCAGAGGGTGAGCCTCCAATTGTGACTGTCAGCCTCATTTAAACCTGTATTAATTGAGTGTTTGGCCACTCAGGTGCAGCAGCAGGGGTTAAATTGGGATTTGTAAGGAAAAGGAGACCTTGTCCAACGAGGGGCTGGGTATGTGTGGGTGGTTTCCACATACCACATTGTTGACAGTTTTCACAGGGACTATTTCTTCAGTAGAAAATAATTCCAATGAAAACAGTAGACATTGTGTTATGTGGATGTCGATTGTGACTCCAGAGTGACAATGGCATTATTTCTGCTGAGATGTTGCCATTGAATTTTCTAAATGTTTTATATTTTAATACGGTCCAACAAAATAAATTCCATTCACCCTCTCAACCCTACAATTCCTGTCCATGTGTGAAAATAGACTGCAATATATATAGTTATTCATCCCAATTGTGTTTTCCTTATTTGGTTTATATCTGTTGCCTTATTTTTAAGCCACTGAATAATGCCACTACTGCAAATATTGCATTTAATAATAATCCACTTGACACACCAGAAAAAAATGTGATTCCGGAGGAAATTATATTTTGACTTTTCCTGAAAATAAAAACGTACAAACAGCTTTGATGGTGCTGAACTCCTGAGCATCACTGCTTTGTTCCCAATGATTGCAATGTAAAAACTCTGAATCTGTGTGCAATACCTCTTTGCTGTGCAGAAAAGCATTTAGGTTAATAAGGCAACCGTGAGATCACAATGCCACATTAGAAGATTTAAATAATTCATGAAGTTGCCGCTCCAGTACCACATACCTAAATTGCGCGCAGCTCCTCTCTCAAGTTAGAGACACAGTGTTGATCCTGCTGCTGTGTGGTGGCTACAGCTATTTAATAAAATCAAAAAATGGGCCTACATTCACATTTGTTCAGTAAGTATGAGACAGTGTCTAAAAGTGGATGTGTGGAAAGGGTGTGACTGAGAGGTGGAGCTCACATCCAGTGTATTGTGGGCCAATTTAACTTGTGGGCAGCAGAAACAAGCTGTGAACACACTGACACATTATCAGCATTTAAGCTGAGTTGTCATGATAACAGAATTTTAAACTTCAATACAATACTAGTTAGGGCTGGACGATTAATCGAATTTTGATTTTGATTTTGGCTTCTCACGATCATATAAACATTATAACATTGTAACTTTAAACAGTCAAGTACAGCCCTCTAAAATACTTAATGTAATTTATTGAATTAGGTTTCATCAGCTATCATCTCTGAGCATTTACCCTCCTGATATATCCCTTCCGAAATTTGTGTAAAATGTGTACATCTTTCCATTTATTCCCATGAACACCTAGAGTCCAAGGGAAACTGCCAAGGAACTGCAAATGAGCAATTACCAACATGGGTAAACACTGAGGCAGATGTTTGAACTGAGAACAAAGAGGCATAGATTAAAACAAACAGTGATGTCAGATGGAGAGAGAAGGGCCAAGACTGTCCACGAGACAGAGTTACAGAGAGATTTGTGATATGTGCCTATCAAAATGATTTTTTTTTATTTTTTTTTTACCATTTTACTTGTGGCGAGAGAGAGGGGGGCAGCTGGGGTGGCTTGGTCTCCATGGAAACTGACATTCCCTTGTAGGTGCTTGGCAGCAGCCACCAATTGTTGAGCTTGGGTAATGGTTTGAAATTCTCCATAAAGTGCCTCAGAGGTTGAGATTAAATTCAACCTGCTCGGGGTAGACTCACGCAGTGACTAATCACACCGTTTTAGAGAGATGGAGAAAAAGAGCTTAATGGCATCCAGACAGGGAAATATATAGCCTGTGATCACACGTCGAATGTTTATTTTAGCTCTTTTGTTCTTGGCTGTTAATCAGTCTATAAAATATCACTTTCCATTCATTAAAAAGCTCTTCTTGCATCGATCGTCACTGATTGCCCTTATATTTCTGTTAGGAACGGCATATCCAACCATCATTATAGTGATTTGATTCAGTCCAGCACTGCTGTTCCATCCATCATTTATATTCAGTTGCAGGGACATTTTCTTTATGTCAGTTATATTAACTGTTAAAATAACAGCATGTGTAGCGCCTGTTTTTCTCTGGTATTTCTGCACCCCCTCCCTCTTTCCCATGAACCTTTGCTCCAGCTGGCAGACCAATGTGAATGAGAGTGGTCAGGCACCGCTGCTTAACAACTGATGAAATGATTGTTCCGTCTCTGTCTCCAAGTGCAGAACACTTTAGCCGTATGTGGCAGGTAGTGTGAAGGCCTGCTGCTGATGGGCCTGTGAACATCAGCAGCTGAAAAGGATCAGCCAGGCGAAGCGTCAACCTCACACGTCTGCCTGCACTGCCAGCTCATGCAGAAAATATGGATTATTACTGTGTGCATCATTGACAACGTTTAGTAGACTTGGAATCAAATTTGTAAACGTGGGTTGACCTAAACAAGCACAAGGCATTTTTCTGGTGAGTTTGGCCTGCTGCTGCTGGATTTGATCTTGTCACACATGAGGGGGGTGTAATGGGATTCTCGATTGAGCAACTGCATGACTATATGTTTCCAAGATTACAAACACTCAGCTCTCTACAAAATACTATTTGCACTGGTAACATGAAACAGCAATACTGAGTGTCAGATATCAAAGTATCAAGGTAATTTATTTTCATTATACAACACAGGGTTGCACAAAAAAATGGAGAGTTGTAGTTCCTTCATGCTACACACATAAACAACACATATACAGATTCAGAGTAAACTAGGATAAAATCAAACAATATATACAGTTATTTGTATGTCTACATGTACACATATACACCAAGGAAATAATTCTATAGTACATTTTTTGAATTGGCATCAAATTTAATATTAGCAGCATCAAGATGGTGCTGCTAATATTGAATTCAACATTTGGGAAACAAACTTTAAATGTGTTTGTGCAGGAAGCATCATCAATGTAAACACAAAGTCCTCCTCCCCTCATCCAGCTGGAGTCTTATGTGTTGTGTCCTGTCAGCTTATAAAAGGTCCACCTGTCAAGTGCATCACTTTGATCAGGGCTGTTGTGGAGCAGGTGTGGGCACAGCAGTCTCTGGTTTCCTGTTGGTGGCCCAACTCATGTTGTCCATTCCTTTTTCCTGACTAGATGTTTGCAGCCTTGACTTGAGCTAAGCTTGTCTCCAGTTAAAAGGCACACCTTGAAGTGGGTAGCCCTGTTGTAATTATGTACAGTATACTGAATTTCTTCAAGATATAGATAAGAAACCATGTAATTTAGCCATTTTGAAGCAGGGAAGGGGGAACAGATTCCCACTCTCTTAGGATAATCCTTTTTGCTATGACCACATGAAACATAAGGGCTTGTTGTAATGCAGAGGGAGGCATTAAAGAACAGTTGGAGCAACCCAATAGCACAAAAAACATGAGGGATTAGTTGTCTGTTATATATGTCACCGTGCAAATGAAAAATGGCATGCCAGAAACTCTCGTGCTCGGGGCAAGACCAGAAAATATGGCCTAGGGTCCCGTCGCCCAGGGCTAAATCAGATTTGATCCTGAGATTTACTTTATTTTGCACACATTTTTTGAAAACCCAGACATGAACTTCTACATGAACAGCACTGGCTGTCTATCTAGTGTGTGTGTGTGTGTGTGTGTGTGTGCGTGTGCGTGCGTGCATGCATGCATGCGTGTGTGTGTGTGTGTGTGTGTGTGTGTGTGAGTGTGAGTGAGTAGCAGATTCTAAAGCTTATTTGTATGCCACAGCAGCTCCCGTTGTTTCCAGGGCTCCTGTAGCTTGGGTGGTCAGTCTCTGTTCTGCCTGAGAGAATCAAAGGTTTTCAGCAGAGGACAGATAGTAACTGCCAGTGTCTCCACTTTTCACAATCCTGTGAATGGAACTACAGTGCACAACAATGAAGTAGTGCTTTGCCTGAAAAGAAAAGAGACTGATTGTTTGAAATTGAAAAGTATATTAGAAGCTAGTTTATATACTGGTCTTACATAACAGTATATCTGACTGAATCTGGAGAAAGTACTGTTATTTAGGAAAGTAAAGAGATAGAAACACACAACTAAGTGTATGTTTTCCCCAGGAGAAGCCATGTCAAATGGTTCCATCCAAGCAAAAAGCTTTTATCGCAGATAACATTCAAAGCACTCTCAGTGAAGGTAAATCTCACACACTCACTGTAGCTCAGCAAAATGTCACTGATCAATCTGCAGCCAGCATTGGACCATCCCACGGAGCAGATCCTGTTATCAGACAGCAGATGTATCGGGCATCTGTTAGCACATGTATAAACCAACTAGAGAACAGGTCTGTCATCCAGCAGACATGAGCTGGTTTGTTCAAGTGCACTGGCTTCAGACTGGAAACCAGTAATTGAGGCCAGAGTGGTTTGGGGAATTGGGGAGAAAATGTTGTTTTGGGGAATTTACTACTGGCAGTGTTGGTGGGCTCAGTTTGGCACTGGGAGCCGTATAAACATTCATTCAAATTCCCAGTGAATCCATTATTTATTATGTTGCAAACATATCTACAAAGTATTTTCTGTTATGTCCTCTGTGAGAACACTGAGCACAGCGGCATCGGCATGCAAATGCTGATTTCAAACTTTGCTAATCTGTTTTAGTCTGTTATTTTTCCAGCTTTATTGCTGAAACAGGCATCACCTATGACAGAAATACACAGATAGTAGGGATGTCACATTTCCTCAAATCCACTATTCCATTTGACTTTCCATTTTTATTGATTTAACCTTTTTTTGGCACTGATGGCTATGCTATTGTTAGACTAGAGTCTTGATATGTAAAGATCAACGGATCATTGGTTTTATGCCAATAACTGTCATTTACATTTTTAAATTCTTCTTTAAAAAGATATTCTATATTGTGATGTAATGACCGGTAAGCTACACTGTGTCCTCTTTGAAATGTTTCTTTCATCGGAGACATGCTGGATGCCACAAGTAGGTGGGGGTGGAAAGAAAAAAACCCCAAAACAAATACAATGAAAATCAATTTCATTCGATTTTCAATTAAATACAAAAATGACACCCCTAACTGATTGGATGGCATTGGAAAATGAAGTGTGGGGTTTTGATTAAAGAGCAGTGAACCCTGAGATGATCAACAACGCATGCAGCATCTTCTGACCACCCAGCCGGATCAGCCAGGACGCATCACTGCGAGCACTTCAGGATGAGCAGAGGAGAGCGAATATAATAGACATGTTAACCCAGCTTGGACTTCAGGCTGCTTCTAGCTAATGTCCAGTCAGGACAATGAAATGGACAAAATGAGTCGCAGGCCGAACAAGCAATGGGAAACCAGAGACTGTTGTGATGACAGGGACGTGCTCTACTGCATCCTGCATCAAGCTATTGCACTTGATGAGGAGTTCGTGTTTGGAGACACAAGACTCTGGCAGGATGAGGGGAGGTGGATTCTGTGTATACATCGATGATGCTTTATACAAAAAACACAGCAAAAGTTGATGGACAGTGTTTCCTAGATGTCAAACTTTTTATGTGAAGACGTCAGCGATATTATGATCACTGTCTTGTTGCTGCTGTTTCTATTCAGCCTGACGCAAACAAAAAATGTGCTACAGTTTTATCATGAAGGGACTATAAGTTGCATTTTGTTGTGTAACCCTGTGTTGTGTGATGATGAATAAATAAATTGCCTTGATACCTTGATTATCAAACCTCTTATGATGGAACTGAAACAGTGAATCACTGTAACAATGTATATAATGTGCCCTCACAGTAACCCCTGTAACAGGCTTTATACTTTAAAACTGCATCAGTGAATTGTAAGACCCACTGTGTGCTGCTGCCATGCTGGTGTATTCAGTGAGGAGCACATGGTAAATAGGTTGATTGCTGCCAATTGTAATGACGATTACTCTATATTTATAGTATTGGCAGCCTGTCAGATCCAAGTCAATGAAGGCAGATCCAGCTGCCCTCTGATTTTATTTTGCCTGGCAGAGATAGAAAATGAAGTTAGTTTGGGAAGCAGCCAGTGGTGACAGGAAGATGTCCGATCTTTTTGTACAAATGCTTGCAAGACAATTAAGGTGATGATGCAAAAATTTGGTGCTGGTTTGCAATCCAAGTATGAATATATCTGAGTGTGTGCGCAGGCATGTTAGAGAAATGCTTGTTGTGTGTGTGTGTGTAGGCATACAGTATGTGTCTGCACATGTGACATGTTTTTAGTACATGTGGATGATGACTTTTTTTTGGTGGATATGCATCCATGCACAATAATTACTTTATGCTCAGTGCCAGGGAAGGATTTAATTAACTGTCCCCTGTCAGGGCTGATAATTAGTCAATAACACACACAAGCACACACTCTTTCTCACTCTTTCATACACACACAGAATAAGTCAATATGTTTTCTATCCTAACACTAAAGCTGAGACAAAAATGTGCTAACAATTACTTGCTCTTGCAGGAACATAAAGTACAAGTCTTGAGTGACACGGCTCAATAGGCAATTACAGGGGAGTATTGAGAAAAGCTGCACACAGGAACTGAGCATGGTGTGGTTTCTGTCTGCCTACAGAGAGAAGCTAATCTTGTTGATTTTGGTTTAATTTGCTTCATCAGTGAAGTGTTGTACTGTATGATCTGCTTAGCTTCACTTATGTTCACTCATAACACAGCAGTAATTATATTTTCTTCTTTTTTGCAGGTTCACAGTTTGATCTACACACAGGGAAAGGTAAAAAGAAGTTTTAAACTTCTAAATCTCTTTTTTTATTTCTCTACTCTCTTTTTCTCTGCATGCAGAGTGAGACAGGATGATTAGCAGGCATTAGACTGTCTGCAGATATGTGTGTTCTCGGGTTGTGTGTGGATAGATAAAGAGGCATTATTGGGGAGATTTGTGGACCAGTTTGTTGCCGTTTTCACTGCTCACTCACAGATGTAGTTAGTGCAGCGTGTTATCCTAATCATAGTGAACATAAAATGCGGATTAGGGCTGTCTTATGGTATCAGTCATAATCGCATGCAAACACATGCTGAAATACTCCAGCACACATGCACCTGCTGCAAAAAAGAATGCAATTACTACGTGTTCATGTCCCATATTATGTCTCAGCAGAATGCCATCAGAGCGATGCTAATGCTTGCTTAGCTAGAGTTTTAGCTTATATAAGTGAGTATGTAGCTTTGCATGTACTGTGTGTTTAGCTAATTGCTTGTCAGGATGGCTTTCCCAACTGATTTTCCTAAAAACACAACAATAATGCAAGCATTTTATCTATTGTGTGTAAGTATTTATTGTGTTTTTTAGATAGATATATAGCTATAGCCATTTTGGGTTTCGCCATCTAGGCAGGATTTGATCAGTATTGTGATGGTGGGCCTACAGCTCTTTTGGTCTATTTCTGGCAGATAGAGTCTGTAACGGTTTATGTCTGTGGCCTTCCCTCTGTAGATCCCAGAGTATTTTAGTCCAGAATAATCCCCACCATCTGCTGTCTCCTCTACTACGTTTTAGTACTCAGTATCTCTCCCTCTGTCACTCTAGTTTATTTCCTATTGCATTTCCTCCTCTTGTTTTCTCTCTATTTTACTGTCATCCCTCCCAGCTGCATTTTTTTTTATTGTGATGCCTCTCTGACGCTCCTGTTCAGGCTCTCCCTCACCCTCCGTCTTCTTTCTCTGCTCAATCCTAGTCTAACGGCTCATTGTCTCTCATGAGTCTTAATTTTCTTCCTCTTTTTCTCCAGTCTACATTTCCAGGATCTCTTCCTCACGACTTCCTTTTAATATTCGTTTTTTGTCCATCTTGTTTTAAATCTCTGGATGTCTCATCACTCTCTACTCCTCAGCGTTTCTCTCTTTATCCCTCTCTCTGTCCACACATACACATACACGCCCACGCCAACCACTCTCCACAGGCTGTCAAATCCTAATCTGGGCTTCATGAGCACAGACCAATGTGAAAGTCCAATGTGAAAGTCCTAAAAATCCACCATCACTGTAGGAATACATGGAACTACATTTTAAATGTGCATTATTTGAGCAAAACTATTCATCAGGATTGGATTGCTCTAGCTATTCGTACCTCTGTGTGTAAAGTCCCGAAGTTCTTAGTAACTTGTAGTGATTATCTGAATGAAGTTGTCCCATTCAAACATAAGGAGTGTCTTAGAATCAGTTCAATCAATTTTCTTTTTATGACGCCAAATCATAACACTCAAGGCACTTTTCATATAGAGCAGGTCTAGACTGTACTCTTTATATTATTATTTGCAGAGATCTAACAGCTCCCACCAAGAGCAAGCACTAAAGTGACAGTAGCGAGCAGAACCAGGCTCAAGTAATTTGTAAATCCATTACTAGGAAATGTGTATATCACTGTCCAATAAAAAGCAATCAGCTATTGAGAAACGAGGTCAATGAGTTGTAACATAAGATCCTAAAATATGAATTGTAGAAAGCCAAACTCTAGGCCTACATTAAACTTACCTTAAAAAGGCTTTACGTTGCGCGAATGACCAAAGAATCATATGTTGTTAACAAGCCAGATCTGTCAGTTGGTTCAGTTACCTATGTAACACAAAACACTTGACAGTGGTTTAAATATTAAAGCCAGAATATGTAATATTTCCGCATAAAATTGTCTATAAGTGTGTCCAAAATGTCCAAAATCTGCTTAAAAATAAAATGACAGAATTTTGGTAGCCTGCTACTGTTACCAGCCACAACCATTACTGGCACTGCTGGAAATGGCTTAATGATACTGAGACGCTATCTAGCGTATACTGGCATCCAGCAGCTAGATGCCTTTAGTATGTGGATAACAAAATTGGGATACATTAGAAATGCATGATGGGACATGTATTTTATGGACACTGCTTTTGTAATGCAGCTTAGAACTGTATTGCACAAATTATCTTTATCTTTGCAACCTCTAGCGAACCACATAAAACGAGGTGCCAGGCCAGAGTCGATCCACAGGCCTTGACTTTGACACATGTAGTTTAGAGGCTTGTGGCTGATATCCCAACTGTTTAAAAAAAAAAAAGTTATCCACTTGCTTGGAAAATCTCATTTGAAATACAGAAGCCTCTCATCGTCCTCTACAAGTACCACTAAGGTGTCCAGGGAAAAGGCACTTGACTCTCTGTTGCTCCGCTGCAGTTGTTCTCTGGCAAATGGTACATGACTACTGCAGAAACCCTCAAGTGTGCACGACTGTATCACTTCTTTCCTCTGCCCTGCTCTCTCAGAGTGATGCTCTAAGTGAGGCTGAGCTCTTTGTCAAATTAATACAACTGAGAACATGACATCAACACTTGACTCAGTGCAGAGACACATGCCTTTATGACATTGATAATCTCCATAGAGAAAACTTCAGTATGCTATAATGTGGAAGGTGCAAGAGTAGGTTTATTCTCCCTGATAGATTCAGATGTACTGCGTGTGTCCCTGAGTGACTTGCAACAACAGCAACAACATTAACAACTAACAGACAGGTATGACACCAGCACCTCAGTGACATGGTTGTCAGCCATGTACAGCACATCTTTGTACCAGCACACTGCTGGATTAACAATGACTGAATGGATTAGTGAGTGTGTGTGTGTGTGTATGAAAGCGACACAGTCAGACAGAGACAGAATGATAAAACACTGTGGTGACTCCTGTGTCAAGTGGGTATTTGATAAAGCCGGATACCTTAAACAGATACTGATAATACCCCGAGATCATCATATTTTGGCTCGACTGCTAATGACATCACAAAACCACGTACTCCACATGTACATGTGAGCTCACACACGCACACACATACACCCACTGTACTGAGTAGATCATATCCTCGTCATCTGACCCAAATCTATTAGCACTAGGAGTCACAACCTCATCCATCCGTTCCTCTGCCTCAATTTCCTCCTCTTCCGCTTCCTCCTCTCTCATTCTTTCCCAGACATCAGGTCCCCCCATGTGGGACACTGTGAGCTCGACTGAAATGACATAAACAGTGAGATTAAGCATGTAGGTGTTCGCAGCCCCGTGGGCACTCACGGTTCAGCTTTATAACGAGCCAGCCTCTCTTGATGCCACTCAGAATGACAAATGTATCAGTTCTCATTATTTTACAGTCCTGTAAGAGCAGACAGTTACATAAAAGCAGATAAAGATAACTTGAACAACAGCCAAAACTATATTGTCTTGTATTAGAATGTCTGCATATTGAGGCTTAAAGGGATAGTTCGGATTGTTTGAAGTGGGGTTGATGAGGTACTTATCTATAGTCAGTCTATTACCATAGACCAGTGTTTCCCAATCCAGGTCCTCAGGGCTCACTGCCCTGCATGTTTTAGGTGTTTCCCTGCTCCAACACACCTGATTCAGATGATCAGCTCGTCATCAAGCCTCTGCAGAAGCCTGATAACACCCTGATCATTTGAATCAGGTGTGTTGGAGCAGGGAAACCCCTAAAACATGCAGGGCAGGGGTCCCTGAGGACCAGGGTTGGGAAACACTGCCATAGACAGTAGAATAAGTGGACAGAGCCTCCAGGTCTGAAAGGTGAAGCCAATATGAAAGTGCCTTAAACCTGCATTTTTTCTAATGGCCATTCAGGGGTGACTCCACTGGTTGCAAAAGTAAATCTCATTGTGAAGTCTTATGAGAAAATGACCCCACTTAAAGAGTTTCTTAATGAGTTTATGGTCTCAGTTGCTTGTTTAAAGGGGCTAAATGCGAAATACAGCCTCATTAGCTGTCAGGAATTTTACTTTTGCTATGTACACAACTAGTGGTGTATTGACCTCTGGAGTAGAGAGGACCACCGGAACCATTATGCCACCCCCCTCCCTCCCGCCCGCCCCGTATGCAAAAGCGCCGCGGTCACGGAGGTGTGTCTGCTCACTTTGTGACAGCAACATGTCAGCTGTTTCATCACTGGATGGGAAGTGCTGAAAACACGCAGGTAGAGAGGGTGGAGCAGACGGAGAGCAAGGGGAAGGCGAGTGGAAAGGGGGTGTGTGCCCCTGAGCCAGTTTTGTTTTGGTTTGATGCAGACCAGAGCTGCAACATCTAGAGGTGAAATTGAGATCGCATTTAGCCCCTTTAAGTATTGATATATTTTATTTGTGAGCCATAAACTGTGTGTGTGTGTGTGTGCATGTGTGCGTGTGTGCATGTGTGCGTGCATGCGTGTGTGTGTGTGTGTGTTTGTATGATGGTAGTATGATTGCCAGCTGGGCCATTTATGCTAAAACTGCATGTGTCTCTGCTGCTGTAAATTGCTTTGGATTGCTGTTAATAGCTACTTTTGCTATTTCCCTGTGAGTCCAATATTAAAATCTGCCATGATGTCATTCTTCTGCAGCTCTTTCATCCTCTGCAATATATTTCTTGGATTACTGTATTTGAACATGCCGTAGTGCTGCTCTAAGAATGTCAGTAATGAATATAAGGCATGCAATCTGCTTGACTATTCAAAACGCTCCTAATTGAAATGCTGAAAAGACAGCTCTGGCTAATCAGCTTAGAGATGTAGTCCACAGTTGACAGATAATAAAGAGGATCTTAGTGCTGAAGAGTCTATTACCACCCATGTAATGAGAGTTCACAGAATATGATCTGAGGACAATGGAGGGATAGGGAAGTTAGGAGGGAGAGGTTGGCACAAATGGAGGAGTAAGGAGTAGCGGGAGGTTGAAGAGAGGGCTCCAATTGTTCAAAAAGAGGGTTGGGGGAAAAAAAGAATCATCACATCAAAGGGGCTGAGCACCTACTGCAAAAATGCAAGATCGTAAAAATTAGTTTTAAAGGATGGATGTAAGGTAACGAGGTGAGCTGAAGCTCAATTCTATGGCTGTTCTGTAAATTGTTTCCTAATAAACAGTATTTATAGAAAGATGTGATCAACCCATATCAAGTTGAGGCTTTAATTACCAACTTCCTGTTAGTTCCTCACACTTCCAGTTTGAGCACACCCATGTCTGGTTTAAGCCCCGCCCATTCCATGTGCAGACGCACACATAGATACAGATAACCAGGGGTGAAAGTATCTAATTACAAGTACTCAAATTACTGTAATTAAATATTTTTGGGGGCTGAGTACAATTTGAATTAATATCCAAACCTTTCATCTGCATTTCAGTAGCCAGTCAGGTGACTGATCGCAAACAGGTTGATGAAAACCAGGACATGTGGATGAAAAAACAAAACAAAATGCTGCAGCAGCACAAGTTTGGAGTAAGGATGTTAATGCTTAATCATTGATCAATTAATTGCCATTAAGAATTTAACTGATTAAATGTATTCATGGATATTTAATCAATAGTCATGGCAGTAATTTGCACCTCATTTGATGTTGTTTTGTCTATCGGAGACATTTGTTGAATAAGGAAACAAACTTTGACTTAAAAGAAGAAAAAAAAGAAAATAAGGAAAACAACATGTTTTTTTATCTTATAAATTATTAATGATTAATCGATTCTTAGCATTTTCAACTAATGGTTCAGGAAAATGCACAAAATTTGCAGCCCTTTGAGAGGTGACTGTGACATCCATGGTTAAAAGTAACTTATACTGTGAGTACGATTTGCGACAAACACTTTGTACTTTTACTTGAGTATATTCTAACACCAGTACTTTTACTTGTAATTGAGTAATATTTTGGCAATGTAATTGTATTTTCAGTACTCTTCCCACCACTGCAGATAACAATGTACTCACTCATCCCTAATATAACAGTTTGCTGATCTATCAGCACTACAGTTGAAGTGTAGTTAAGTTTAGACAACTCAAAATACCTCATAATCAATCAGGGGAAGATTGCATGTATGGTTAAAAGAACTGACAAGTCTCCGTAAAAGGTTTTGAATCATGATAACAATGTCACGCTAAGAGAGGACAGTCATTCGCACAACTTGAAGAGGTCTGTTTTCAAAACATAAACGCATGTCATTGTGGGCTTTGGTACAATCAACCGTTGCTGTTATTTTCTGGTGAGGACAGTCCCTTAGGGGGATATGTGATCTGTCTTCTTTGCTGTGGTCAGGAGTCTGGCTGCAGAGATGAAGATGTGACCAGGCCTGACCTCTGAGCCAGGCAAACGAACAATTAGTCTGGATTTTTATCTTAGAAAAGATAAAAGCTTGAATAACTTCCTCCAATTCAGAGCACAATAAAAATAACCTTATTTTTGATTCAAAATTAAATAAAAACTGATCTTATTTTTGATTCAGAATTAAATTGACATGTTCTGGACTGAAAGAAAAAAAAGGCTGAGAGTTAGAGGGATAGTTTGTTACAATTATTTGAAGTGGATTTATATGTGGTACTTGTCCATAGCCAGTGTATTACTTACAGTAGATGGTGGTCGACATGCCCCCAGTTTGGAGAAGAGCACCAGCATGGAAGCTAAGCAATGTACTGCTGTAGACAGGGTTAGCGGCAGAATGTATTTTAGAATATTTTCACAACTTTACCCTGCTGTCAGACAGCTTTTTCCAATGGGAACCTGCTTTTATAAGAGCCAAATATTGTTATCTCCAAAGCGAGAAGACCCCTTTGGCAAAAATATTACTTTTACCTTACAGAACACGAGAGTTGCTGGTCTACAGTTCCCTTGATCAATGTGTTTCTTGTGTGTTATTGTGTGACTTGGGTGTTTTAAGGGGTTTGTTTGGATTCACTGAAGTCACACAACATATTGATGCAGGGGTAGATCAGCAAAGCCTGTGTTCTGTGAGCTAAATTTACTGATTTCCGCTATGGAGTGTGGTGGATTTGGAGAGAGATATTTAGCTTGTGTAATGATGGCTTCCCAATGGAAAAGACTGTCTAATGGCAAGGTAAAGTGATGAGAATATTATAAATATAGAGTACACTTAAACTATTATTGATGGGTTTTTTTATGTAGGCCTTTTCGGTGGCTAGAATATGTTTTGCTTCTGTCCACAGCAGCACATTTACATTGTTTAGTTTTAGTTAACCGCCACATACAACCAAACTTAAAAAATCTTAACTATTCCTTTAAGTCAGCAATTAACTGCTAAATGTTTGATTCAAAATTAAAATGTCTTGTTATTGCTTGACACTTGAGAATACAGCAGAATAGTACAATAGTCCAATATGACTAGCATCAACTAATAATGTAATATGTGGCTCTCCATCACTAGATAAATAAAAATGACATATGAACTGTATACTAGCATTGGGGGAGATTTTTTTGTTTGCTATGATGTGTATGTCATCTATATTCCCCCACCTATTGATAGAACAAAGAATGTCACAAGTACTCCAATAAAAGAAACAGTTTCTAAATGCTGACTACTTTGTTTCCAGCAGTAAACATCTCAGAGAGGCTGTTTTGTGGCGTAGAATAATGCACTTTGCTTCTGACATGATGTATCCTGGGAAATCCTGCTGCAGTGACTACAGTTAACATCAGTGCATCAACGTGCGCTGATGGCTTCAGCAGAAGGATAAAATGCCACAGGACGACTCTCTCTGGACCGTCTGTCACTCATCTTTCCCCCACTTTCACTCTGTCACATACTCTTTTGTGACCCTCCAACCTCACTTTTCCACAAACACACACACACACACACACACACATACACACACGCACACTTACACACAAAGTTTCTAAAGCCTCTGTTTATGAGACAGACAGAGTTCAGGGCTGTGCACTATGAGAGGAATGATGCACCTTTCCAAGCAGCTCACCACTGTACTAAATGAGGGCTACCGCAGTGTGACATTAAATCTTGCCTTAGAGTACACAAGCAACTCCCACTTATAATGTGTTTTATACTATCCTAATCCCATTAAAGATGAAAGCTGAAACAAACACCGCTTGGGATTAACAGAGTCTCAGTGTGATCAGATGTCCATTTTAAATTAACCTGTCCTTGCACCGACTGTCCTTGTAGTTGGCACTACACAGGAGCTCTCAATAACATTATTTACACAAACTTAGATATCTAATCTTTCTCTTATGTTCTTAAATCTGATACAACATTTTTCTACCAATGGGATAAATAAAAATCAGTGCAATAACGGGTAAAGTACAGAAAATCTATTCTCAAGTAAAGGTAGCCTATATTTACTCCCATAAAAATGACTCAAGTAGAAGTGAAAGTTACCATTTGAGAAACTTACTCAAGTAAAACTAAAAATGTACTCAAACTACTCAAAGTACAAGTTACTTTCCACTGTAATGTTTTTTAGGGTGTGCTGTAATTATGATGTAACATTGAAGTTGGCATTACATTACGTTAACTGTGTTTGAAAGCACAACAATTTAAAAGTTCATCAAACCACCAGCTACAACATAAGTTAATGTCAAAAACATCAAAGATTAGCATTGTACATGAAAAATTAACACAGCCAATGTTAGCGAGCTAACTACATTTTCGCGTACAGTGTGTGCAACTTACTTCAATGTGCTTGCAGAGATCAAGAAAATATTTTTTTAAATTGGAGATGTCAATTTTCGTTGTCGTTTTTTGTTTTTAGATTATTATTATAGTGTGGCCAGATGTTGCCATGGATTGTTAGTGGAAGCTGCCTCTTGCTCTGGAATTTACTCTGTCATCATTGCATCATGGTCAAAAGAGAGGTGGTGCGGATTTGTCAGGCAGCTAGAAACTTGGTGCTCCTTGTACACTCTTTCTCCCTACACACAAGCTCTGCATTTAGAGCGAACTAGGTGTAACTACGGTATAAATGGCAAATGTAGTTAAGTAAAAAGTAGTGCCTTTTACACGGGGGGTTATGTGCTGGATTATTTCTTGGCCAGGGGCAGTGACTTCCTTTTCACTTATACGACAACCAGCAATAAGATCAAGACTGGCTACTGACTGTAACTTCATAGATGCAACAAATTTGCCCAAAATGTTTTATAACTTATTTAAATATACCACACAATCTTACTCTGAGTTGACGAATTTCATGCATGCCTCAGTATGCAAATAATTATCCCAAATCTTTCATGTGGGCTTAACATAATTTGAAATATTCTGTTCTATTCTATTCTATTCTATTCTATTCTGTTCTATTCTATTCTATTCTATTCTATTCTTCTATTCTATTCTCTCATGGTGTGCCAAGAATATAATATACTATATTAGCTCTGTCTGCTCTGCCCTCGAGCCAGGGATAGGACTACTTTCTCTACATGTGTACGGTGGGCAGATGCCAGCCACAGGAACGGAAGAAAAGGGGCACAGCTGAAGTCCCACTGCTCATTACCGTCAATAACACTATCATTAATCACCACACCTTCAAGTATCTGAGACCTGCAGGATATAAACTGTGCATTGGGTTCAAAGTGTAACACCAGTTTGGTATGGACTTGCCATTATATAGGCCAAGACAACGTGACAACAGCGGTGTGTTTGTCTTTAACAAGGTCAGTAACTGTGGTGCTGTCTAACTGTCCATTGAAATGTAAAATCTGTTAGTGCATAGTGTTCCAATTGTGCAAAGATATATTTTTATAAGCTCTTGTTATCAAGGTTTCTGCGCAGTATAAAGTCTATCAGCAGTAAATTTTTTGGAGGATGTTTTTAGGGTGTTTCATTTTCACACCGCAATATCTTTTCCAACCTGAGGTGTGTGTTAAGTGAGGGAGACATTGTGGGTGAGGGTGAGGTCAGATCCTGAGGCTCAGGCAGTGGTTAGTGTGAGAGGCTGCCAATTTAGAAAGTGTTGTGTCAGAGTAATAGGAGCTGAGAGGAAACTTCTGATACATATCACACACACACACACACACACACACACACACACACAGACACTCGCTGCATATCTGGCTGACTAACTACTGACACTATACTCTACTTGGCCCATTTACTTCCATGGAACAATTATTAATTGTTAGTAAATGAAAGAAAATATGTGTATGTGGAAGGATAGGATAGTAAGCGTGCTTTATAAGGACAGACAACAGATGGAGAGGAAATATGGTGAGTTTGGAGAGGTGGGGCTAGAAGAGAGGAGTCAAAAGTTTGTCTGTGATTGACAGAGAGAGGAAGGCAAGAAGTGAAAGAGGGAGGGGGTAGGGACGGAAGAGGAAGAGCAGCTGTCCTTAGATGTCTGTCTCGGAGGGCTCAACCAGGAGACATCTTTTAAGTTCTCAACCTTGGCATTTGGACACCAAGAGGAGTGCAAAGATGTGAAAACAGGGTCCTGAAATAAAGTTGTAGTGACAGTCGAATGGAGAATATTGTCTGATACTGTCTGATATCTGTTTCATTCTGACTAATATCTAACTATGAAATAAAAAACTAAATATCTTTGGATACACAGGCAAAGTCACGCTCCCCTCGGTGTTCCCCATGGGACCAAACTTTGGAAAAAAAATATGAACAGTTGTCTATGGTGAGAGACAAATCCTGTTTGAACTGTGCCAGATTTACATGTTTTTCAGTTCAATCCTGATTGTTTTTTTGTAGCTTAGTTCAGTTTTGTGTGAAATGGCTGAGTGAACTACATCTTTTATCTTGCAAAATATAAGTCATAAGCACAAATATTGAATATTTATATAAATATTGTAATGTATATTGTAATATATTGTAACCTTATCTTACCTGAGAGTTTTATACAGTGACTCCTGGTCCTTCTATCAGCTGTCAAGAGAAAGAACAAGTAAGACCCATTGTTGTGTGACTACAGCCTGGTACGAAAACACACCGGCATCATAGTTTCAGCGGCTAATGTTAGCTTTAGGAGGGAGAAAGTCATGGCCTCACTTACGCAACGGTGTGTAGTCTGTCTAATTACACATCTTCGCTGTCTGATACTAACAGTTTTACGACAAACAGCAACTTTCTTGACATGTAAAATTATCTTTTAAATTGACAAACATATATGCAGTTCATGGCACAATTCACACAGGATCAAAGAATTGTCTCTCACTATTGACTACAGTTCATATTTTTTCCAAAGTTAGGTCCCATGGTGGTCCACTGGAGGGGGCGTTACTTTGCCTCTCTATAGTGGATTTATCCTCCATGAAAATATGGCTGCATGACATGGTTAAAAAAAAAGGAATATTTTGACAGATATTGTGATAAGATTCACAATCAGTAGAAATGGTTATAATCCAAACATATCCAATTGGATATTGCACTTGGCTATATTGTGCAACCCTCCACACAAGGAGTGAAGAGTTGTTTTTCGAATCAGAGGTTTCATATGCATGATGAATAAATGTATATTGCATGAATTGCAATTTCAAGTACTAGTTCTCAAATTGGGAAGCAGGCAAGGAGCATATTTAATATGTATGATTGTTAAAAATGTTAAAAATAGATAATAGAGGGACAGAATTGTATAAAAAGTTCAAATAATTAATTAATTAATTAATTAATTAATTAATTATACAGTTTATCAGTTAGTTGTACTGTACTGTTATGTATCTAATAAAATTTGAAATATTCAAAAAATATTAGTTACTTCAAGGGTTTCAAGTTCAAGGGTTTTCAGATTACTCGATGATGGAAAAGGGGTCTCTGAAGGAAAGAGGTTGGGAACCAGTGATCTTAAGTTCTCAAAGTGCCGTAACCTTTTTCTCTCCTTGCTTTTTAAATTTGAATTGCAGAATTACATGGTCTGACACTGTATGTGCTGAGGGAGTTTCATCCTATGAGACCCATACTAAACCGATTATTGCATAATTTCAGAAATACACTGGTGACCAGGGGAAATGAGCCAGTTTTCTTATTGATTGACCTTTTGGAAATAAAAAGGTTTTTGTGTGCCAGAGGCAGCGCCCTTGAGCCTGCACAGCAGCATGATCCATACTCCAGCAACCTGGAGTGATTGTCATAATCACAGGAGCAGCCATGAGGGATCGTCTAGAGCACATATTGATTTCAGCTCAGTCTGTATTGTAGTTTTGGCACACTGGTTGATGACTACATCACTGCGCTGGTGTTAACACTGTAGCAACAGTGGGACACGTGGAGGTGATCCGTAGCCTATTCATCCTCTCCTGACTGACTGGGTACTGCTTTGATTTCTTGTCCCTGCCGCCTTCCATCTGCCTGTGTGGCAGTCTGTCTTATATGTGCAGAGGAGTTATATCACACACACACAACACACACACACGCAGCTCGTAGCCCCATTGATTATGAGGCTATTTGTTTTGGGGATGATTTGGGCCTTGTCGTGGTGCTTATGCATTATGCAGAAAATATTGCACTCTTCCCTGCAGGAGAAAAGCAATAAACGTTCTGCTATCATCTGTTATTCTGGGAAAATTAAAGGATAGTAATGTGCCTGCCGAGTGCTCACCGATGGATAACAATGTTTCCCAGTTATTGTTTTTTGATAATAGCACTTTTGGACATTGTTGCAATCATGGCTGTTATGATTTCCTCGCAGTTTTGGAGAGATGACATGTTTTAGTGTCATTATCAAAGGAAGATATAGATGAAATATTCTGTTTTAAATCAAGCAATACACACACCCCCCCCCCCCCCCCCCCCCTTTGAATATCAATGTGAATAACTGAATTTTGAGGTGAGGTCTTTTTATGTTACACATTCGCTTTCTTGTCATATCTGAACTCATCTGCTACAGAAGATTTCATTACTCAGCATGGCAGCTATCTTGTTTCTAATTTTTTTTTTTAGGTGAAGGCCACTGGATATATTTTATTTACACCTCTGTGAATTATTCAGGCGAAGTGTTTCTAGATGGAGCTGGCTAGCTAACTGTCTACCGTCTATGAATGGTTGAGTTATTCTAATGATCCCCCTCTCTCCCATATGTATTACTGCGTGCCTGCAGGCCCTAACCATAGCTACTCATCAGAGAGTTTCTGGATCGAGAGCAGGAGGATTCTCTCTCAGCAAAAAGTTGCTGCTGTAGCTGGGACTTGCACAGAGGGGCGAGATTCGTCCTCCCAACCCTCTTGCTGTAGTGTTATACATTCGTCTCCCCAGGTGTGCGAGTGTGATGTGTGTGCAAGCATGAACATCTTCATGTGTACGACTTGTATTTGCGCCTTTACTCATGTGTGTCCTGCTGCCTTTTCCATGCAATTTTGTCTCACTCTTTTCTTTTTTCAGAGTGAACCCTCCTTATGTTTCTTTCATCTTAGACACACTCTTAGAAATAAGAAATACAATAAGGGTTACAGAAGTGTTCTTCATTAAGGACTGAGGTTGAGAACCATTTGCTTGTTAAGACCCCTTTTTTGAAGAAAGGGTTTGTCAAAGGTTCTTTGTAAGAATAAGAATACTTTTCATTCAAAGAATCCTTTGTTCCCCAAGGATTGTTGAAATACTTCTGGAACTCTTTCATCAAGAGTTTGTCAAGGATTTTTTGTACCCTAATATAAAAGGGTTCTTGGTGGAACCCCCCAGGGGGTGTTTTTGATAAAAACCTTGGAATATAAAAAGGTTCTCGGTAGAAACCCCTGGTTGATCTTTTCAGCCAACATGGAATGGCTCAAGCACCAAATTTTAAACCATTCTGAGCATTTCCACCAAACATAAACTGGCTCAGAACCTAAAAAGTTGCTTCCCAGCTGGAACCAAAAGATAGCAGGTTTTGCTTTGGAACCAAAGTGGGAATGTCATATTTTAAAAGTTGTTGTCCATTGGGCAACACCCTCTGTTGATGATGATCCTTGATTACAGTGGTTTCACTCAAAAATGGTGGAAATGTAGCACCAAAGTTCTGACAATCTTGAACAGAACCGGTTCAAGGCCCAAGGCTCATTTGGTGGAAAAGGGCTCATAGATTCTAAAAATGTTCTCTGTAGAACCCCTCAGTGTGTTTTTGGTTATTAAAAAGGAATTTAAAAAGGTTCTCGGTAGGACCCCATGGGTGAGTTCTTGTTAGCAACCTTAGAGCGTTGTGGATAGAACAGAGAGATTTCTGTCTGGAACCATTACACCATAGAAGGGTTCTCTGTAGAGCCTCTCATAGGGGGTTCTGGGTGAAACCTTTCACAGATGGTTCTACGTATAATCCCTTAAATTGCGTTCTGGGTAGAACTCTCTGAAAGGGTTCAAAGGGTTCAAAGGGTGCATGCTTCACCATGTTTTATTCCACCATCTTTATACTCTGGCTCATGTCTCACTCCTCACTCCATCGTCTTTTCTCGCTCTACCTCTTTACTCCTTCTTTATCCACTCCTTCATCTCTGCTTTGAAGTGACCACAAGGCAAACCTTATCAAACAGAGCTTCATAGGGCTTTCAGCATTTTCCCAGGAGCGTTTTCTTGTGTGTGTGCCTGCATGTGAAAAAGGCATATTTGTCTCTTACTGATCTCTCTGACAGGGAATCCAACCTGCCAGAGTTGACAGGACGTTCAAACAATATCCACTTTAGAAATGTCTGGCTCCAGGCAGCAGTGGTGCTGCAGGTTGAGAGGAAATGAAATTTTTGCAGTAGTAGGAGGGGATTCAGCGGAAATCTTTTGAAACTAAAGTGTTAGATGTATAGCTTCCCCTTTTTTACTTTTTTCTTGTAGCTGTGAGAGTTGGGCTTGGACTTCGGCCAGCTGCAACTGGGTCTCTAAAAACAGCAGTCATCAGTCGCTCAGCGCAGGGCCCCTCCTTTCTCCTCCTCCCAACACACGCATACACACACACACACACACATACAGTTGTACACACACTCTCCCCTCCTTATTCTCCTCTCTCCAAGCCTCCAAGATTCCCTCCTTACTTCCTCTGATCTTCTGAACATCAATCCCTCATTCCTCAAAGCAAAAAATGAGGGGAAGGGAGATGACAAAAATGAGATGACAGATTACCTGCTATATATAGAGCCAGTCTTATGCAGCTTCCCTTATTCATCTTCACTCCGCGCCCCCAAGACATTGGATACACCTTTTGGTTTGCGACTGGCGATGCAAATAGACCCTCTCCCTCATCACAGCACTCTCGAAATTCAATGGCTTGTGCCGCTTGTCTTTGTAAATTGTACCATGCCTCACGGTAAGGATGTGATAGTAGATTCACAGTGAGGTTGATTTGCAGATGGCCTTTTATTGGAAGGGTATTGTTGCTGTGGTAGACCCCACTTCTTTGTCTAAATCTTATTAACTCAGCCAGTGAAGAAATTTGCATTATTTTTAGCTCTCATTGTGTCACATTTTGACACACAATTAAAGAACAGTCACATTTCCTCCAATGATAGAAAAGTGGTAAGTGTGCTCATGCATGTTTGTTACACTTAGTGCCCATGGACTCATAGTAACATGCTTATCTATCTAGAGAGAGACAGATTATGGTAGTCCACAGTGTAATATCCTCTGTTCCCTCCTGTTCATTTGTCTGCTAAGTGTTCCTATAGACCGTGTCATACAGCAGATTTATGCTCTCCAGGCTCTGGGCGACAATATTGTAAAGTATGGATTAGAACCACACTGAAAGGCCACGGATAATCTCACTCTCCTCCTTTTTTTCTGTCCTTCTCACTCCGATGCTTTCTCTGTCATCTGACTCTGTTTCTTTTTTTCCCTGTATATATCATAAGATTTTTCTATCCAGGATTTAACCCCTGCTAAGAACATTGATCATTTGTATTACAAAACTTACATGGCTGACCTCTTTCTTTGCTTATAATACATACTATACTCACATGCACTGAATGTGCTTCGTAGACAAGCTTGACTAAGGCAGCTTAACAATCTTGATCAGTTGTGACATAAGGAGGAAAAATCAGTCACAATAAGACAAATCACATGAATGTTGGAAATGCACTGTGCTATGAGAAGGCTTTTTCACATTGATTTGTTTAAAGGGAAACGTTTTTCTCTGTGCTCACCTTAAATATCTTAGGACGTGTACATTTAAATATGATTTTGCAGCTACACAACTGGGAAACCAGTCATGGTCCGATGTGCTACTTACGTAATGTGGAAACTGAACACCTCCAGTACACAGACACTGAGAATTTACTTTTCAGTTTCCAGCAGTTAAACATTTGAGACAAAAAAACAAAAAACAAAAGAAAACTGCATCTTCATAAATTTTGGATTTTTCACTGAAGGAGAATTAGTTAACAAGGTTATTGAACTTTTTTTGGAAAAACAAATCAGACACAAAAATATTATTCAAAGCAGAGTATTTTTATGTTTCTGGGAGGAACAATGTCACAAAAAACACCTCACAATATGATAAAATTGACCTGAAGTAGTGATTTGGTGAGACAATCAGAGTTGACTTTAAGGGGATAATTCAGGTTGTTTTGCCTCACAGGACATGAAAACTGAGTTTTAAAAAGATGGTTCTGCTACACCTCAGTCACACAATAAGACAAACAAACTAAACAATGAAGACAGCAGTAAACCAGCAACTCCTGTGTTCTGCCAGGTAAAATGACTGATTTCCTCCATGGATTTGGAATGAGCGATATTTGGCTTATGTCATGGTGGTTTCCCATCAGAAAAAGCTGTGAAATGGCAAGCAGTGAAAATATTCTAAATATGATGTAAACTTAAACTGATATCGATTTTCTTAGGTGGACGTTTTTTAAGCGACTAAAATCCCTTTTGTGGCTGACCACAGCAGTTCATTGCTTAGCTTTCGTGCTTGTGCTCCTCTGTACTTCTCCCAACTGGAGGGTGTGCCGATCACCATCTACCATAGGTAATACAACCCCTTTCCAGATAATCCAAACTATCCCTTTACCTGGATGGTCACTGGATGGCTGTACTTTGTAGTGTAATTTCAGTCAAGGAAGTAAGTTAAAAGCCCAGTTCACTGTTTGCAAATGATGCACACATAGGAAACATGAAAAGAAAACATTATTAACAAAGAATAAACCTTCAGTAACTCTGTCTGAAAAAAATTTAGAAGACGTTTTATTAACCAAGAAGCAAAAGTTACACTTTCATATTATTTTAGATCTAAGGCTTTTCTTTTTTTATGATTCATATTTGTATTTTATGATTATTTTTTTAATTTGATAACATGAACATTCAACATTAACTACATGAACAGCTATGTAAAGGGATAAAGAAAATATAATGTATAAGCTGTGTATGAGAGAAAGTGAAAATATGGAAAGACTTGAATGTAAAAACATGAAGTGAAACTAAATACAGAATAAATAATATTCAATAAAACTAAGTTCACAAAAGTAGGGGAAAAAATTGTGCTCCAGTGTTCCCCCTACAGACATTTCCACTCACACCTCTCGCCTAACCCCATGATTTCCTATGGCACATTCTCACACACTTAGTCTCAGGAAATAAAATCTGTTGCTGTAGGCACAGCGGAAGCTTTCTAATTTATAGATCTAAGGCTCTTCTTAATTCCAAAACAGAAGGGTGTTACTGGTTTAGTGGGTTAAGTGCAGCATATGTGATTTATGTAGTCTCAGATTAAATCTTGCTCATACATTTCTACACTCCTATGCTTCAAATGGAAATGGTCCCTCATGAATATGTGCATTAATCACCAATTTCCAAGGTTGTTGTGGCTGATAAGAGCTCTAATAAGAGTTCCAAAAACTTTGTGTGGCACAACCACACCAAACTTTTGGCAAAGGACAAGGATTACTTTACATATAAAGAAGGACTTGATTCATTTTCTGTTGTTTGGTTTACTTTCTACCCATTGGTGCGACAAAGAGCCAAGCTTTTTAATCTGCAGGGATTCCCATAGTGGTATAATGACATAACTGCACTACTCTGTACATTTGATGTAAAATGAAGCTGGTTCGAGGTTAAATACAGACACACCTGCACCCACAGGCCTTAGTTGTCTGCTTTAAATGTTAAACCTTTGTTTTTTTCTCAATTCCAAAGGCATCCATGAGCTGTCACTTACCAGGCCTCAGTGCATATTTATTCATTCAAAATAATGCCCCCTCTTTCTTGCTCCATGTCTTTTCCTCGTACACTTTCATCTTCTGTCGTGCTCATCACCATATCATCAGCATATTGCTGTGTCGTTCTCTTTCTTCTGTCACTGTAAAGTATCACTCTCCGTTCGTATCACCTTTACGTACTTTAATCTTCACAGGAGAGAGGGAGGGGAAGAAAGAGAGAGGTACAGGTGCACCCCTCCTCCACCCCCCCAACCCCCCTTGGGATATAATTTATGTTAGCGTATGTATTTACATGAAACCCAAAGGTAAGGCCCCACTCTGCACCAGTCAACCCCTCCACCTCTGACTTAAGACATGAATAAAGATTCTACATTTCCAATTGGATTTTTCCCTCTTCCACTCCTCATGTCTTTGCCAGTAGCATAATTTTTTGACTTTTTTTTTTAGATGAAACGCAAAAATATGTGCCAGCA
This sequence comes from Lutjanus argentimaculatus, assembly GCA_034769285.1. Classification (NCBI taxonomy): domain Eukaryota; kingdom Metazoa; phylum Chordata; class Actinopteri; order Lutjaniformes; family Lutjanidae; genus Lutjanus; species Lutjanus argentimaculatus. The sequence goes on from JAWZSL010000091.1 coordinate 531,312, forward strand.
AGGGCAGGGAGAGACAAATTGGAGCCATGAAACTATTCCTTTTCATGCTGAGAGGAGAAGGAGAGCTCTGTTAGCCTAGCTGACATTCCACTTAATTTGATTCATTACTGCGTGGTGACGCTATTGTCGCCTCATGCAGGGAACTGGGCCAGTTGTAGAGCTTTGAAATATCCTGATGGAGGACGGGATAGGCCAACACAGTATGAAAACATCCCCAACTGGTGTAGCTTTTTCCCTGGCCCCAGTCTGAACTGCAAATTGCTTTTACCACAATTTCTCACCATATTTGTGAACCAATTGTAAGAGCAAATTGTGAAAACAAATTTCAGTCTGACCAGAACCAAGTCCATGGGGTTTATAAAGGTTGAACTCAGGCAGCAGTATGAATGATGCTGTGCAGTGCATTATGGGTTAGTGAAGTTCTTTATAGACATACAACTGTGAGCTCTGCAGTTAAACTTCATGAGGCGCCTCTAAAAAACATCAGGGTTTCTACACTGGAGCACTATAATACGTACTTTTTAAAGGATAAAGCCCATGTTTTTTTTAAGTTTTTGTATTTTCATTAACTCCCATGAAAAGGCCAAAACCTAACTGTGTTTTTGACTGTCAATACTTTCCCTAACCTGCTGCATTTGATCTCCAAACCCACTCACAAATGTGTGATTTCATTTAAAAAGAATAGTTACTGTTCATATCAGTAACGCTTTGTAATAGCCATCATTATTAAATGGTAAATTGATAGATAATTAAACTTTAGTTAGTAGTTATTTCACTTACCAACAATGAAATGATAATTAATATAATAATTATTATAAACAATAAACAATTAATACAAACTATTTTTTATTTATACAAACTAATGATAAAATCATTTAAATTATAGAATTATTAATAATTATTTATTATAATTTCAATGTTAACATTCAACGTTAACAGTAAAATAAATATTAATTAAGTATAATTTAGAATCATTACCATTCATTAGTTATAGACACTATAAAGTGTTACCTTATTATTATTTTCCAAAACAATGGGTTACTGTAGTTTTTTGCAAACGTTACTCAAACAGGAGTAAATAGTGCTTGTACTGGGGACTTTTCAGCAGCTGATTGATAAACATTTTATGCTCTAGTGAGTATTTGTGGCAGTAGGACGGTGTATGTGTGATTTATTCATAATAAACGATGGTGTGTGTATGTGTTCATGGTAATGAAGGAACAGGTCATCTGGTGCAACAGTGTGGCCCAGTAATGTGTTTTTAATGTTTTTGAACAACAGTGGAGCTCTATGGCACACAGGAACAAGCTATATCAGGCTTTGGCTACACAGACAATACATGTTGGAAGAATAAATTTCTTTTTGTTTTTTGTTTTCTACATTGACTGAAAAACAATAAATAAATGTCCTTTTGGAACCTCGATCATCAGATTTTACAGTTTTGCACCACAGACAATATGTTTGGTGGGAGATGACAGAACGGAGCAACAATATGTAGCTGTGATATCACTGACATATGAAAGGACTCAGATGGAGAGCAAAGCGCAATCTGTCTGTGTGACTTGCTGTTGTATGACTCATACAGTATGAATACAGTATGGACAACTGGTCGCTGGGTGGTCTTGGCCACCACAAGTTGCTCAGTCATACTGTTGTGGTTTAAATACATAAGGAATGATGACGGATTTATGTGAAACCAAAAACAATAATCTGAAATAAGTGAAATTCATATTTACTATTTACATCTCATTAAAAATGCATTGTGTGAACTACAGGAGAGCCAGGGGGAGCTTGGCTCCACTTCATAAGAAATGAGGTTTCTGTATCTTCCTCATCATTGATCACACATACAATTCAGCTATTATTCATGTCTGATTCATGCATGAAAGTGATTCATCACTAACTTACTTTAAAAGAAAATTTCCATTATATAAGTGTTTATTTTTGGAGCAGTGGGCTTTTGCTTTCAGGGTAACGGACATTTGTTTTACATTGAAAATTGACAATTATAAACAGTTGATCAACTTACAGTGTAGGACTCATCATCACTTGTTATTGTCAAATTACAATATTGCTCTTCTACAGTGTTCCCACAACTTGCCTGACCTTCCTTGAGTCTGGGGAGGAGATGGCGAGCAACGTGCTTCAACCATAGACGGTATATCAAATAGGATTTCAGTTTATTTAATATACCGTCTATGGCTTCAGCTCACAATTTGGACTGCGTTTTTTTGGATGTGTAGTTGTTACAGATTTCTCATTTAATTGAGATACCAGCATCTACTCTTGCTGTCTCCCATCAAAATGCGGCGATGCAGTGTCATGAACTTCATTCACTTCACTTCATTAGTCCCACAGTCTGTGTTTAAAATTGCCATCATTCATTTCTCTGTTTTGTAGTCAGCATACACATAAGCTTACTTGAAGTTTTTGGATTTACCTTTGCACGCAGCTAGAAATGTGTTTCTTTCTTTTTCTTGTAAAAAAAACAAAACAAAGTGAGATCCCAAAAGCCATGGTGTAGTTCACATACTGACTAAAATATGTGTCCAGGCAGGTATTTTTTGTATGGTAACATTAAACTGATGATCTCTCCACTGTCACTAGTGTAAATGTCCAGGAGACACATGCTGTTTTGTATGCTGCGTGGCACTCTGGTTATTCGTTGAGCCGGAGGGAGCAACTCCGTACTGAGAGCCACACATCACAGAGGTTCCTGTTACCATTGATATGTATGATTTTATTCATATAAAATACACATATTGTGAATTATATTAACATACTAAGCAAGAATCTGCTCCTGGCGCTTCTATGATATCGGCAAAAATGTGCATTTAAATGAGTAATTATATTATCATTTGCAATCCAGAGTAGGTAAAAGACAGGTCATCTTTACTGTCCTGGGGCACCATTAGTCTCTACATTTGTATTGTCAGTAATCACACCCATCTCTTTGTGTACTGATAGTTACTGACAAATGTGTTAGGCAGAACAATAAAGAATAGGGCCTTTTTGTTCAGACCAACCCATTCTTCACAATCCACATCTGCACAGATGCTTTTTTGCTTAATGATTTACAATTGTCAGCTGATAAACTATATATCCTGAAAGGCATTAAAACAAATATGCAATTTGCAGTTTGCCCACAGACTGGTCATTCAAAATTAGACCTGTGGCCTGTGTTTCCTTAAAGTGTGAATGAACTGGGAGGGTTTTTTTGTATCAAATATTCTTGAGGGCATCTCCAGACTTTTTTTTATCCATAAAGAGAGTAAGCTGCTGACCTTCCTCCATGCATCTTCATTCTAATACACAGGAGTGTAGAATGGAGGGGAAAAAAGATCATTAGAAGAAGACAAAGCTGCCCAGAGTCTCTGGATGGATTTAAAACCTACTGTACGCTGGAGGAAGATCATTGTGATTGGCGTGCAGAGACCACATTCATTCATCATGCTACGCTTTCACACACCGCCACAAGTGATTTTAAACCTAGCCATCCACCAACTTCATCTCACAAACCCCCGCTTTCCTTAGCTATAAATCATCATCTAGCTACAGGCCAGTGGGCGCAGAGCAAGGTGACACTCCACCCCACTACCAGCACCAGGTGGGAAATAGAGAGACAGAAAGGAGGGAAGGAGAGAAAGAGGGAGGAAAGGGCAGTAGGTTGAGAACAGGGAGGCAAGAGTGAGAGTGTGTGAGTGTATCTATCTACTCGGCTGTCACAGTGGGAGGGAAATCTTTGATGTAAACTCTATTAGTATTTGGTGTGTAGAGACACAGCTCAGACTTGAGTGAAACCCAGGGTGGTTCACGGCACCTCAGAAAGAGTCGATCCTGGCTGGAAATTCAGACACACAGAGACATCTCAGAAATGTGCAGTTGCTAGGTTGCGTACATGAGTGAGAACTGGTGTAACAATGTAAAATATGTTTCCCTTACCTGCTGGGGATATGATTTCTACGGTCTGCAGAAATAGTTTGGTTTGCAAGAATTTTTCCCTTCTATACAAAAGTCAGAAAAATATATATTATACCTACAGCTCAGCTAGTAGATATCTATGATATTGCTATTTCCATTTTTATTGTGAATTATCACAATATATTGTAATTGTTGCTTTGGCTATGCCTCTGAAATGTCATGTTAATAAAGCCTATTGAAACTGAAAATTAATATAGCAGCTCATTTCAATATGGGCAGAATGACGGATAGTTTAAATAACTAAAGTTTTTACTGAGATTTTTATGAAGTGGCCTAAATCATAAAGCTGTAATTAAAAAAGGCACATGCTGTTTGCACCCAGGTGTCCATTGTGAATGTGACTATTTAGACCCACAGGGTAGAGAGAAACTATGATCTTTCCTAAACCTAACCAAGTAATTTAAAAGTTTAAAGATTAAAAGTCAATACTGACTTTTTTGTTTCATACTGGACTGTAACCCCAGTCTCCCAGGAGAGTCGTGTGATTATTCAATCATCCACCACATCTTCCATACTACAGAGATGTTGTTATTATACATTATATTATATTATATTCTTATAGGGGGCCGGGTGTAAATAGCCGAATGATTACCATGTGACCACTCTCACCTGGGTGAAAATAGAGACTCTCAGTCAGCAGATGCTTAGCCTAATTTAGCATAAAGACTGGACACAGGTAGTCTGGTTCTGTCCAAAACCATAAGTTGAAATATAAAAACCGCTGGACATAGTCAGGCTAGCTGTTTCCCCCTGTTTCTCGTTTATAGCCCATTCATTCCCAGGCTAAATGACTCGGCTCCAGCTCCAATCAGCAGTGATGGAAACATGACACCCTGGTGGACACGCTAGTGAGTGTCAGCCCAGCACGGCAGGGATTTTGCAGCTCCATTACAATAGGGCTACGCGCTTCTTGGTGTATCCTTTAACTGATTCAGGTTGACTGGCAAAGGTGAAGGAGTCAGTGTCTCTTTTTAGAGGGTTCAGCCACGTTGAAAAAAACCTGCATATACATGCAAATTTTGGTTTTAACGATTTAAGCTGAATGAAGGCAACCACTACCTTCACCATGCAGACATGACAGTGGGATTAATCTTCTCATATAACTCTCTGCAAGAAAGTGAATAAGCATTTTTGTTTGGCATTTCCCTCAGAAATGTTGAACTCTTCACTGAAAAAAAATCCAAATGCACCAAAGCAGCTTCATTTATCTATCTTGAGAACAAACACTTTTTCTGTCCTCTCCCTCCGATGTGACCTCAGGAAGTGAGATTTGAAATGCTTTGCTCACAGGAATTTTTTAGTATTTGTAGCCCAGAAAAAAAAAAAAAAAAAACTCAGGCACACTTCTACTAAATGTTTTAAATGCAGCGGAGAGCAGCAATGAGCAAAAGGACCGATATACAGTCTTCACGAAAACATGATGACTGCAAACTATTGTGTGTGTTAGTGTGTATTTGTGTCTGTACAGTACTATAAAGCAGGTCTGTCCTATTTACTGTAGACTTTGTTCTATTAGACAAACAAAACCTCTGTTGGGTTGTAATTTATAAAATTTCACAAGGGACATCTTGTTTTGATCAGCAAGATGTTCACTTGTGAAGAGCAGCTTTTTATTTGCTTGTAACAAAACCAATGATTTACACTGCCTTCATTAATCAGCTCACAAATGTAATGAGCTCATCCAAGTGGGAGCAGAAGGTTATGATAGCAGCTTAACAGGGAGTCGGCTCACTTAACCTGGACTGCACTGGGTCTTATTTCATGCAAAATGGTATAGACAGAAAATCAAATTTAATTTAATTAATTACCAGTCGAAGTTTAATGACCCTTGTGTATTAGAGTAGAGAAACCACTGTTACTCCTGTTACTGCACATTATTACTTGCGTCACACCGTCTCTTTCAAACACAGATGAATCCATTTACAATCTCGTATTTATCACTTCTTAGCTGAAATGAAGCAGGCAGGCTGGATGTAATGGTATGAGATTGACCCAGCAGGCTTGGTGGGGAAGGTTCAATACCACCATAGTTTTATTTCCTAGTTTATGAAAGGGAAGCAGAGGAGGGTGAAGTCAGCCATTTATCAGCCCACAATGGTAACGAGGTTGCTCTTGTGCAGTGTTATGAGAGAAGCACAGCAGGAGGGAGAAAAGAAAGGCAATACAGGCTACACTGCCATTACTTGCTTCATACACAGCAGTAATGGCATGGGGATGCTGCATGGTGGTGGGGTCTCAACTATGTTGTCTCAAGACTTTGTACACTTTTTAGCTAGACTGAAGGTGAGCAGAGTGTCAGTGTATTTTCTTCTAATTTCCAATCACAAAACAGATGGATGATTCAGTGTGATATAGATATGATATGGGTATTGATTGCTTGATGTCAGAAGCTTTACATCATACATGGTCAAGCTTAGAAATAATACTGTACTTGCCAATAGTCAGTGTATTACCTACAGCATATGCTGGATGGCATGCCCCCAGTTTGAAGAAGCAGACAGGGGCACCAGCACAGAAGCTAAGCAATGTATTGCTGTGGACAGGCTCAGCAGCAAAACGTATTTAAGCCACTTAAAAAAAGTCGTTTAAAAAAACAGTTTACCTAAAAATAATCAATATTAGTTTAAGTGAACTCTATATTTAGAATATTTTCACCACTTTACTTTGCTATCAGACAGCCTTTTAAACAGGAAACCACTGTTATATAAGCCAAATATTGCTCTCTCTGAAGCAACAGCCTCCATGAAATTAGTCATTTTACCTCATAGAAACACGGAGTTGCTGGTCTATTGCTACCTCAGTCTGTGTGTGACTTTGGGGAATATGTACTATCCCTTTAAAACACCAAAGTTGATAAACTGATATTTTAGGTAGACTTTTTTTTTGAGTGTCTAAAATAGGTTTTATTGCTAACCCTGTCCACACCAGTGCATTGATTAGTTTGTGTTGCTGGTGCCACCCTCTGCTTCTCCTAACTGGGAGTGTACTGACTGGCATCTACTGTAGGTAAAACACTAACCTCATACAACCCCACATCTTTAAGATATATTATACAATTTATATAATATATCTATAATATAATATACTATTTACCTTTGGTAAGTAATACAAAACACCCTTACTGAGTTGATGACTCAGTCAAAGAGAACATTTTCATTTTTAGTTTTAATTATGCAGTAACTCCTATAATGTCAGCTGGCCAATTTTTAAATTTGGACATATTCATGGCAGAGGCTGGTGCAATGATTGGCTCCCTGTAGAGGGAATTAAAGTTCCTCCTCAGAGAGAGTTCAACCACAACGCTTCTCTGGTTCAAATGCAAATGACTCTATGCTGATTGTTTTTTTTTTTTCATCAAGGGAGAAAAGGAAGAGAGCCACTGCTCCTGCCTCCCCCCTGCAGCACTGCTATGACACAGACTAACGCAGACACACAGACGGCATGTGAGCAGTGATTTCCTGATGTCAGCTACAGATGGCCCATGCCATGTCAGATTAATGGCGATACTGGGAAAGAAAAAAGAAAAAACCAACAACCATGCAGTCTGACACAAAATGCTCAAGTTTACCTCAAACTCAAACTATGTTGTGCAGGTTTTTAAAGCTTCATCTGAGTAATTGGTCTCACTGCTACAAACACTGTACAAAATGTTGGAGGGGTTTATTCATGTCTGTTGCAAGCAGGCCTTTCTGCAGAACCATGTGTGTGTGTGGATATCTATTCTTGTGGTAGTGATGAAGGTGCCCAGAGATAAGAAGAGAAAAAAGGTGAGGACAGAGAGGTAGATGGGTGGATGATGGCTGGATAGAGGAGAAGATGAACACGAGAACCTTTTGTTTTTGTTAGTGCCAGCTCAGCATCAGCTCATGCACCAGTTTCTCCTCACACATCACTTGACAAGAGCCAAGAAATTAAGACCAGAGGCCTCATTACAAAAACTTTCTACATCTGAAGTCCTTATTTTGGTACAGAAACATGTTTCCTGTTGCATTTAGAAACACTATCCTAAGATCATATCCTTAACTGTCACGATTAATACCTCTTTGTCCATTATAACAAGCTGGCTAGCCAGTGACAAATGAAATGACACAGCCGTTCTGTCAAGGATACAGGAGGTCTCGTATACATTCTGAACAGACATGACAGAATGAATGGTGATTAAAGAATTGAGTTTACAGTTAAAGGATTTCTTAAGATAAAATACAAGGTCTGAGATAGACACAGCCATGACTTTAGGAAATGCTTCTGTAATAGGAAGATACAATTTTTCATCTTCGAGTTGGAGCAATATGTAACAATTGCACATCCAAAAATTAGCAATATAGCGCAAATAGCAAGTTAGAGTCATAGCCATATGAAATTCTAATAAATATGTTGAAATTCTATTTAGTGTGTCTGTGGTTAAAGCAAGATATTGCTCAATTTAACCTTTATAAAAATCTACTCCTTCTAAAAGATTAGTAATGAACTCATAAACAGGCACTAACTCATTCGGCAAACATTTGGCATTAATATGAACTTTAATTAACATGAAACACGCAAACAATAACACAGGTTACGGGGCAGAGTAGAAATTTCAAAGGAGGACAGAAAAGTATGTATTCTCAATCTCTGATTACATATCATGGTCATTTTATGATTTATTATAGTAAATATATTACAGATTTTATCTTTAAGATGGGACAAAGAGAAATAATATTTTCTGTAATGAGGGCTTGATTTGCCTCCACCACTGTAACTGGATTGTACTAATACACAATACTGGTACAGTACTGGTACAGTACTGTCTGAGGTTAATGTCTGTGACATCGCAGGCTTTTCATAGCACGTTTGCTCACTCACAGAACTCTAGTTAAATACATAAAGAGAGCAATGCTGCGGTGTCAGTGGGCTACCCAACACACACATTACCCACATGTGCACACACACACACACACACACACACACACACACACACACACACACACACACATAAACACACACAGTCGACTCTCTTGCTTCAGGCAGTTCTTCTGCTTGGCTTGCAGTGCTTGTCCTCTTGTTGGCTAAATGGCTCTGGGTAGCCTCTCTGGCTCATACTACGATAGCAACACTTTACTTTCCCTCCAGTTAGACTTGCATAGTCTATTGTTCAGCTTTGAGACCACAGAAATTTTGCTGAGCTGTTTTAGTTCTTCATTTGTGCATATAATAAAACAAAAGACATTAAATATAGAATAACATCAAAAAATGCTCAGGTGGGATAGAAAAAACCCTGAGGGCTTGTAAAAGACAGCCACCTACAATTAAAGACAGTTACATTGCCACAAATTAAAAAACAAATATATATAAATATTTGAAAAAAAATCTAAAAGAGAAGAGAGAATTCAATTTTAAAAGTTGTTTCAGGTCTTTTTAAAAAATCACCAATGAGGAGTGACTGAATTGAAATAGAAAAGCTGTTCCATACAACTGGACCTCTGCACCAAATTAAAAACTGTCCAAGGTTTGCTCTGTAAAACTGACTATCAACAGATCTGGTGTGATACCATGTCCTTATGACCTATCTTTTTGATTCATTCAAAGAATGAATGACATTAAAGCCAAATGTTAATGCTTTTTGCTTTACAGGTGAAGGTTTTCAGATGCAGGCATGTGGATGATACACAAGCATGCACACATCCTGTATGCACACACACTGGATGATTCTTCTCACATCTATTGAAGATTTTTGAGTTTGTCTAGTTTCACCACTGCTTTTCACTCATCTCCCATTTGATATTACCCTCTGTACTGTGGTTTAAGTGTATTCCAGCTCAAACTAATAACCAGGATATTTTACAATATTTAATAGTCCTGGTGATAAAGCTTAATAATTTCCTCAGCAGCAGAGTCTGCATCTTGGGGTTACATTAAATATTCCTGGGTTTATATTGAATCCATATATCCTGAGCGCGGTCTCGCAGGCTCTGCAATAATCAGTGGCAGAATTAGAAGTTTGCACTTTAAGCTGCGAGTTATCATCATTTTGTATGTACGTAGTTTTAGTCCCACAGCTAGCAGATGCTGGAACCTATTTGTAGCCTGTCCCTCGCTGGTGTCCCAACACAACAGAGATGATGTGTGAATTCAGCTTTCAACTAGTCTTCAGTGGAAAGCGTTTTTGTAGGGTGTAACACCATGCATTACACTAATAGAAAGCCGAGGTGTAGTGTAAATTATTATAAAGCACCAACTTCAAAGGGCAGGCCTCATGTGTTAGATAAACAATGAAGTGAAATGGGTTGAGAGAATTCTTTTCACTCCTCCTTCACGGATGTTGCTGTTGTTATTTGGTTTTTCGACTGATGCCTGGAGGAAGTGGCAGCAGGTTCAAACTAACTGCATGCGCTATTTCATGTGTTGGTGGAAGCAGAGTTGATGCTGAGCTGCTTGTCTTGAATAATTGGCTAACTAATCAGGCGTGTCTGTAATAGAATTTTAAATGTGAAAGGGGTCGTTTTCAGAATATTTTGGATCTGTTTTGCATAATTATACTTTGACAATAAAACTGGGAGCTAAAAGGGGCTTGAATTTGTTGCTGGATATGCATATCTGCCTGTTGAGTGTAGCAGTGAAGGATTGGTCATTTTTTCTAATTATGTGTTTAAATGTTGGCCCGTTAATTTCATATCAGTTTTTTCATCTTATACTCAACACATTTTCAGTCAGTTTGTGAGATTTCTCACCTATTGCAAAGGGGTTGAATCTTTGTTCAGTCCAAATAAACTCAATTTTACTCACTTTCACTGAAAAAAATCATCAGGACATCATATACTGATGTTTTTGGTTGTTAAACCATCCCGAGCACGGCAAAATAAAATGAGGAAAATACAAGCAGATGGTAAGACCTCTGCAGAAACTGCCACCATCGCACTCTTCTATTGGGTCATAAGTGATGATTGAAAGGGATTATATTTGTGTGAGTCTATGCATTGCTTTGTAAGAAATTTTTGCATATTATGCCTTTAACAAGGTGCAATTACTTTATCCTAACTAATCGTTTTAGGTGCACCTACTCAACAGATTTCAAAATACTGCACCATAGTTGCTTAGACAATCAAAATCAAAAATGTCTGTATAAAGTCTACTTTAATGTAGTTAAATCAAAGATAGTCTAGTCACAGGATTAGTGGCTTGGTGATTGGCTGTTTTTTGCTGCAATACATGATGGGATTTATATTTGACTTCACTACTAAAGTTTTTATGTGCACAGCCTTGTAACTTTGGCTTTTTTTTTTATGAGAGTGAATTATTAACAACTTGAATTATAATTTCAGTATAATATAAGAAATAGCCAGTTGTTGAAAGGAAATTGGAAGTAAATATAACTTTAAAATGACATTAGCACATTTGGAAAAAGAAAGTTGATCCCACTTAAAGTAATATGGAAATTAAAAAAAAGTAAAAAAACATTTTAAATTCTTAAAGCATATCCCAGTTATACTTACAAATTACAATAGAAATGCTATAAAAATTGTGAATATGACGTGCAAAATGTGTTGTTGATGTTTTTATTCAGAAAATTTCAGTGTTATCTATGTGGAATATTTTACCACATATTTAAAGGAATGCTTTAAAAAAAATCACTGATCATTTGTTTATTTATTTATTTTATTTCTCCTTATAGCAGCATAAAAGGAGTTCAGGGTTTACCCACCTTTCGGTTTGTCCCTACCTAAATGGACATTATATAATATTATGTCAGGATAATGATGAGAAGTACGATCCCATGTGTGTCCAGCTGACAGAGGCCTGGCCTCCTCCCAGCCACCCTGTGCTTGGACTGTCCTCTAGTGTGACTGTGGTACTCTGCTCTACAGTGTTTTATCCTGTCCTGTTGGATGTTCTGGCAGTGTGGCTTTACAGGTTGTGACCTAATCCAGCTGTTCGCTGGCCCTGTTGTGCTCTGTGTGTGTGTGTAGACCTGGCTGAGCAGCCTCCTGCCCTGCCTTCTGCTGTGCACAGTGTGAAATTGAGCCTCTAGTGGGTCATTCGGCCCATCGATCTGCTCACATCACACCTGACCACCTCTCTGCAGCCACCTCCTGTCTCACCTACCACCCACTAAGTCCTCATCACAATGGACTGAGGTTTCACTCTATTTTCATCCTCCTTACATTTATTGTGTGCATTTTGCCGTAGGAAAATTCTGCTTGATTTGTTTTGTCCAGTTTTATTTTCTTTATTTAAATGTGTGGGGGAAAAAAAATACACTGATGATGTCTTGGCCTCTGCTGCCCCATTCTTTGACCATTCTTTTTTTAATCTGTCACTTGTGAAGGAGCGCCTCTTTAACAAAAGAAGCCAAAGTTCCCTAATGTAAGTAGCCATACAAGGACTTTGCTAAATAAAATAGAATAATATTGCCTCAATTGTGTGGCCCTTTGCTGCGTGACATCTCCTCTCCATCCCCTTTCCTGTCTGCTCTTTAGCCATCACTGTCAAAATAAGGGCAACCACCATTGCCTAAAATTTGCAAATATCAATATATTACAACTTTTTTCTTTTTTTTTTTCAGAACGTAATGCAGATTTTATATGCATAATGCAGATTTTTTTTTAGCTTTACAGGCAGCATATTATATATATTTCCCTAAATTCATGATTAATATATATTAAAGCCACCTTAGTCTTAAAGTCAATTTAACACTCACTTCTAATTCCACGCCAGACCTAAAAAAGTCTGCTGGGACAGGGTTTGAACCCACTCTCCCACAGGAAGGTCCTGTGCTTAACCATTTATCACCACAACATCTTATTTATAGAGAATTTGTTGTTCTTTACAGCTAAACTAAGGAGGTTGGATGTAAGTGTAAGATAAGTGTAAGTGTCCAATATATCACTATTGGAATCTTTTTACTCTGTCATATTTAGCATCGGCCCCAAACATCCAGTATTAAGGGTAATCTCTTAAGAAAAGCGCTGTTAAATCAGAAACTCTCTGATCAATGAATAAGCAAACAAGATGATGATTCTCACCAGATTGATAACAGCTTTTGGTATTTGACATTTTTTTAAAAACAGTTTTTTTCACTGCAAAAACTGTTTTTTTCACTTCCAACTTCTATAAGAGGGTTTATCTTAGTGACTGTGGCTCATTGGTTAAATATGTGATTTATTGCCACTTTGACGCACACAAAATCACAGTCACATGTAAATACTGAGTGGATTCACCCAGTGTCTGGAACCATAACAGTGTCTTCTTTGTTTGTCTTTGTGATTGAGAGGAGCCCTTTATGGGTTTGGTTGGTCCAGTTGACCATGTGACACATACACGCACACACATACACACAAATACATGCTGAAGTATATGAAAGATGGACACAGGTCATAAATAAGCTCTATTTGACATTTAACTTAAAGGTTCCACATTACACCAGCTTCATCGGGATTTTATCCCTACTTTGCATGTCTTTTCCAGTCAGTGGTATGGAATTCAGCACACACTTTCCAATGGCACTGAGTCTTATCACTTATCAGCACCTCACATCTGACTTAATGATTTCTTTAGAGACACCTCAAGACGACGGGACTATTTTTACAACAGCAGCTGTGGCATTTGAATGGTGGAGAAAACTGTGTCAATGGTTATTTTGAGAGTTTTACGCACCAAGCCGGGCCATATAAACCAACTTGTCTGTGGAGTGTGTTTGTGTGTGTATGAGAGAGGTTGGTAAGAAAGAAAAAAGAGAAGGTGAGAGAGGATTCTTTGACCCCAGTGAAAGTGAGGAGGGGATCAAGTTGCCAGTGCCGCTAAGTGAAGTGACTATTCCAAGAAGCGGTGTACAGTGTCATCTTTGTCATGTTGAAATACCAAGCTTGGGCATGGTCTGTCTGTCTTTCAAAGACGCTGGGCTAATTCGGAACCGTCTCTCAGACGCCTCCACATACCGCTGGATTCATGTGTCAAGAAGTCTCACTCTGCGTCTCAGTCCAAGCAGAGGTGTGGACTGTGGAGGGACAGTGAGTGTTTGTTGTGAGATTGAGTGACGCACATATATCCCCTACCAGGAGATAGCACTTGTGTCAGCCATTATGTGTCAAGGTGATCCCCTCCTACTTTTCTGCTTTATGATAACTGCAGCTATATGTTATATCTAGCTGCTCTGGTGGTCCAGCAGTAATTAGCTTCCAAAAGCATAAGCCGTGTCCATTACCTGATATCTGTTAAGATTTACTGCACCACAGGGCCAAAGAATGTGTCTCTTATCATTCTCTGTTTATCTCTCCCTCAAATAGCATTTCCAGTGGCACACCATTACTCTGAGACATCCAGCATGCCTTACTAATTGCATCCTTAAGGCTCGTTTCACGAGGCATATTTCCTGCAAAAGCAGTTTTCATAAGACGTACTGTAGATAATCAAATAAAATCAAATAGAATTTAAGGACCTCCCATTTTTTCAGTAATGCAGTAAACTGTGTTTTATAAATGTCCTTTAATATGCAAAACACCAGCACCAAAGGACACATTCCTTGTGAGCATGCCTAACGAGCTGAAGGAACTAACGGGCCAAAATAATTAGTGTTCACCAGTGATCACCACGCTCGTTAATCAGCTTAGAGTGAACCGTGAATGCATAAATAGCTTTCTTACTAGTCCTAAATCCACAGAACATTACAAGTATGTAATTACCAACCGGATTACACAGAATATATGAGTCTTTAGTCATTACTAACCACACTGTAATTCAGAATCTATTTCCATTGCAATCATTTAGAGCTTATGCCAAAGCATGAGTGCACTTGAATGCAACCAATCAAAGGGGAATGCAATAAATCAGCCGTAATCAAGCATCAGACAGTTTAACGAGCAGTCAGGTTTACTGACAAGTGATGAGGGCTTTACTGTACTCTGTGCGAATATCTTAAGCATTTGTGCATATATGTAAACAGGTTCAGTGCTACTTACAATGCACAGTGGATAATGACCTTGATAATGTATTCTTGTTGTGGGCCAAACATGTTTTCCTTGTGCTCTATGTTCAATTCAGTGTGATTTATGACAGAAGTTGACCTGCTCATTACTGCTCGGTTCCAACTGAGTTCATACACACAAACTCTCTCTGTCTCCCCCTGTCTCTGTCTCTCGTTCCCATGCTGTGATAGGTGTGAGTTAAATTATTTGCATGATTTGCTGATGCCTCTTAACTGCTTTTCTCACTGTATATATATGCATAGATCAAACGTGGTCTTACCACATGTGTGAGTCTGTATATAGCACTTTTGTATAATCTTTAAGTGGATTGCATGCATGTGTGTGTAAGAAAAGATAAGCTAAACTTTGTGGCATGGTCAGTGACCTTGGAGTGCCAGAAAATAATAAACATTTTGGAACAACGTCAAAGAAGAAATGGAAAAAAATGTGGAAAAAGACATTCCCCTGGACTGGCTGTTATTCGTCTTGGAAATGTCACCTGAACATCTGTTTGACAAAGACCAGTGTTACATACTGCATATATATTTGATGGTTGTGAGAACAGTAAATACTATTAATTGGATGAAGCCTAACCCTCCCACAATTGTTCAATGGTGAGAAATGAACATGTCTACCTGATGGAACACATGACTGCCCAGCTACAGCTACATATGCCTAGTTTTAAAAGGAGATGGACACCAGTTAATTACTACTTTATTAGTTTAGGCAACAAAATGACAAAGTTGGGTTTAGGAAACAAACTACTTTGGTTGAGAAAAAAATCATGGTTTGTCTCTGTCATGTAAAGTCAGTGTGGCTATTTACACCTGGGTGCAAATAGCATTATCTCTGGACACTTGGGTGCTCGGGTGCCTTGCTACTTAATTTACATCTGTAAATAGCAACATTGGCTATTCCACCTCAGGTGCAAGTAGTATCTGCCTAATTGATTGATCTCCTATCCAATATTAAAACATCACAGCCAAACAGATAAACAGAATAAAACAGAAATAAAGCCCCAAATATGTCCACACATCAGTTGCACGTGCCCATTTACATCAGAGAAAGATTTGTGAATATATTGTGTGTGCCTGTGTGTGTTTGTGTGCTCTAGCGCTGTGTGTTTTAAATAGAGAGTTAGCTGATATTATGCATGTCACGTCACAGCCAATTAAGCCCCTGCTTACTGGAGCCCCTTTAAGTGTGATTTTTCACAGGAGCGAGTGTGAAATCTCAAGGATTGGATGGAAATTACAGCAACTCTGTATTCAGTGACTGAACCAGACGCCTAACTCCTCTCATCTAAACCAGCCTCTCTAGGTTACCTGACTAATGAACATACTTTAATATGGGCAATTATAGCCAGATCTGTAATTTGACTATGAACGGTTATATTCAGGTGGAAGAAAACTGAAGACATCTGTTTGGATTTTAATTTAATTTGATTAAGTATGATCAGATATTAAGAGATGGGAACAGGGTCAGGATTAAAAATCAAGGACCAGAATCTAAGAATCTACACAGCCCATTTTGGAGAAGTGGAGTCACCATTTTCTTTATTAAATTAACAAAATAAGAACTATTGGCTTGTTCTTTTTCTCCCACATTCCTCTCTTTAGTATATAATAGCTTGGATAGCCCTTACACCCGGTCCATTCTGTAGTTACAGTATCATAAGTGCTTGTCTCTGGGCAGACCTCTCATGTCTCCATACTTGGCCTTGAATCTGACCCTGTGTTATCATCACCAGGTGTTTATGATTCTTCCTGGGGGCCATGGAGGGATGTCTGTGAAGCTGTGTATGATTTAAACCTCCACTGGGTTGAAAATGATCCTCAGATAGGCTTATGGCTGAGTCGCAGCCTCTCTGGGATTCATGTGTGAACCTGAGTGTGTGATGGAGAGATAACTGCAAAGTGGAACTGACTGTCAGTTTTTATTTTTAGATGGCAAGTTTGTTAACAATCCTCCCTCTGTGTCTCTCACTCGCCTGTATCTGGTTACCCTGCTTCGCAACCTTAACGTGCCACCAGAGACATTAGATAGCGAATAGATGAATGGACTTGACATTGTTTATTTAACCAGCTTGTATTTTTGTCCCAAATGATACACATTGTTCCTTTTATTTTTTTTAGAACATCTATTGTCATAATAACTTAAAAAAAAAAAAAAAAAAAAGGCCTGAGAAATTTCCAAGCAGCTTGAATTAGAATGTGCTTTGTCTTTTTATAACAAGGTGAAAATGAACCTGTCATATTCATCTGTTCTTTAATTTGTGGCATATGTGGCAGAAAAAAGTGTTGTTATAACACAGAGTGTTTTAATTAAATATTTTCCACTCATCTGGAAGCTGTACATTTGTCTTGGCTGCAGAGTTGTTGTCTAGATGTGAAATATTCCCCAGCTGCGTCTGTCCACCCAGAAATGTGTGTCTTTATATATTTGTGTGCAATCTATTCCATCAGTGTGTGTGTGTGCTTGTATCTGAGTTTACAAGGCATAACCTTGTCAAATAGGGCTGCATCATGTGCTGATCATCCCCCCGTCTGTCCTCAGGACAAATGTCTCTCTTTGCCCAGAACTTTGTAAGGCTTCTCTGTCTTCACTATTAATTGAGTTAGGGGGGCTCTTTAAATCTCTCTAACTTCATAAAGATGCTAGGGTGCCTAAATCTGTGTGTGAAAGTTTTACATAGAATCCCTTATAAGAGGTTCTACAGAGAACCCTTCTATGGTGTACTGATTCCCATTACCCTCTCTGGGGGTTCCATCCAGAACCTTTCCAACTTCTAAGAATGCAAACAAGATCCCACCCAAAGGATTCTACCAAGAATCTTTTTATATTCCAAGGATTTCATTAGAACCCACCCAAGGGGTACTACCAACACTTTTTTTTTTTTTTTTTTTTCAAGGGTTTTATTTAGAAACCATCCATGGGGTTTGAAAGGGAACCTTTATATTCCAGGGCTTTAATTCAAAACCTACCCAAAGGGTTGGTACAAGTCTTAATTGATCTTCATGGAAACCTTAGTCTTACAAAGAATCCTTCAAAAAAGGGTTCTTCTGAAGCAAATGGTTCTGGGCAGAACCTCTGCCCTTCAGGAAGAAACCTTTTGGAGCTGTTATTTTTGAGAATGCTGTTGTAGTTTGAAATCAGTTCCCACTGATGCTGCAGCTGTTTTAATGCAAAGCATCAGACAGGTGATTAAATACTTAAATTTAAAAATGTGCTTTGGCGAGCAGGTTATAAGAAAGACATCAATCACTTTGGAGAAAACTCTTGCATACTGTAACAAGAGAGTCATTTTATTTGGCCTCAGAATTCACTGCTTTTCTTGCACATTTCTGTTTTTGTTACACAACAGCCAACTGTTTCCCCAGACACACAGGTTGGCAAAGAGACCCACTTATTGTGCAGTTATCTTTTTTGTTGTGGTGGTCAATTATTTTTCAGAGGTACAGGATGAGGTCATAAGTGGATAGATAACAAACAAAGTAAATGAATATAATCACACATGTTCATGTATTAATCAATATAAAATTGGCAAGCAACCAAAGAAAAAGAAAAAAAGATGGAAGAAACAAGAGCAGCGATTTCAGCCTGTTTCTGACCCTACTTTTGAGCCGCATGACTTAATTTACAGTTGGATGAAATTTAATTTAATTAGGCATAGTTTTCCATGCCGTGTACGGGTGGAGCAAGGACTGATCAGTTGCTCCTGAATGGCTGTCAGACATCCAGTTAAACGTATGTGATATCTACAGGGACATATACAGTATGAGCACTCAGGTCACGGCTTAACCATACAGTGTGAATAGATGAATCATGAAGTTAGACTTAACACAGCAGACAATTTATTCTTACATTAGGAGTTGGAGTTAAACTACAACATTTCTGAAATCATACCCAGCTTAATTTTGTGCAGTATTTCCTACTAGACCCACTTCAGAAGTTTTGGTGTTCCATGACCTTTTGGCCTTTAATATAAATCATAATAAACAACATCCTTAATATAACCCATAAAGGTGCCGATCGAGCCAATTATCTGTGCTTTAAAAATAAAGACCTCGTTGCACTCAGACGGCCCACAGAGATGCTCTATCTCCTCGTGCTTCCCAACCCCCATCCCTGCCTTTTATCTTCAGTGCAGCTTGTTCTTTGTATGAAAAAAAAAATCTGCATCACCCCAAGCAGAATTTCAGAGAATTGGTTGATACTAATTGATATTCTAAACTTGCCTTTCCACCCCTGAGGCCACCCGTCTCTATTAAACGATACAGGATAACCAACAAAACTTCTTTTCTTGTCTATCTAAGCAAAAAAATTTGAGCACACCACTATGAAGATTGAGGAGTTCCTAGAGGACGAGTACAAGAGGAGAGAAGATTCAGATTTCCTGTGCTCTTTTATTCTGTTTTCTATCAGAGGCAGGATATTAGGGGCTGATACTCACTACTGCTGCAGGCTCATATGCTCAGCATTGTTAGATGACGTCTCCCTGCTGTTGTAATGTTGTATTATACCTTGGTCCATGCATTATGGTGATAACTGCTGTCACATCTGTATAGGGCAGGCAGCTGCTGAGCCAGTTCTCTTGCTCACCACTTTCATTAAAGGAGCAATATGTTGCAATTGAGAGTGCAAAAATAAGTATAGCAGTCCAAATAATAATCAAGTCATAGCCATAGACTGTATATTAAATACAGCAGGTTGGGATCCTATTCAAATGTAAATATGCTCACTCTGGTTTTTGGAGTTGCCATACTCCATTACAATATTTCTCAATTTAACCGCTATAAACATCTATGGCTTCTACAAGATTATTAATGATTTCTTATAACTCGTAAACACACACTTAGTCATTCAGCAGACATTCTGCAATAATATATATTTCGTTGATCTCTGATGACTTATTGTGGTCATTTTATGATTTATTATAGCAAATATATTACAGATTTGTCCTTCTGAAATGGTTGTGTGCTTCAACTTCAACTGGCTTTGCTCCTTACCAGAAAATGCCTTAATGCCTGAAAAACTATAATTGCCACTGAATAAATGTATAACACACTGTAAGGGGGGACTTAAATTACTTTGCATCCTCCTCAGTACCTCCATCCTTCCTTTGTCTCCTTGGCCAGGCCCATAGCTAACACCGTCTTTCTAGGACTATCCCCAAGACAAGATGTGGGTACGAGTTTCAACCAAGGTCACCCATTCATTTTCCAGCCTGTGACAGTTCTGTGGTACGGATATGGGTCAAAGCTCTCTGAGTGTAGCCGTACCCCCCCTATTTTCTCCCTGACCCTCCACTAAAGGGCCTTAGCAGGAATAGGGAGGGGGAGGGGAGGGGAGGTAAAGTTATTGTATATATATGTAGTCACCATTTCTTCTCCTAAGACATCTCAGTGGAATTCCAGTATAAATTTAGACTCTCCTGCTCCCCACCAACATTAAGTGCTGAGAGGAATCTGCAATAATCTTTCATTGATTCAGCAGCGCCATATGGAGGCCCATTAAATTGATCGCGGTGGCAGCATTGGGAGCAACAGCACGCCCCATGCTAGTAGATTTTCTCTGTGTCACTGTCACCTTGCACAAGTCTGTATTTTACAGGTGAAGGATGCCACATAGTACCTAGTCTGATTGGTTTTCTCATTATTTGTTAATTGTTTAGCAAGCAGACAGCTAACTAATCATTACTTCATTAAGTGTAGTCCCCCCATGGGACTAATGTGAATAGAAATGAGAGAGCAGCAAGGCATAGATGCACTGTGGTACCACTTACAGCACTTAATGCTATTAGGGATAGTCCTGGTGACTAATTTCTCAGTCAGTTAAGTAGAAATTTTAAATTAGACTAGTTGACTAGTCTCAAACTAAGAAAACACCCAGTTAAAATTGAGCATAAATTATTAAATGATAATGTTAAAACATTGTCTGAAAAAATATTGCTTATATTGAGAGCCATTTGAAGCCCTTAATCATATTCTTAAACAACCTGTATTTTAAATATTGTTGAAATGTGAAGCACTTTGTGTGCATTATGAGCATATTATCCTTCAAAACATGACAACAACTTATTAAATGCATTATCTTTTCAGACTGAGCAGGATCTCAGTATATGCAGGTAAATGACGT
The DNA here is from genome assembly GCA_034769285.1 of Lutjanus argentimaculatus. NCBI lineage: Eukaryota > Metazoa > Chordata > Actinopteri > Lutjaniformes > Lutjanidae > Lutjanus > Lutjanus argentimaculatus. Next base: position 552,368 of record JAWZSL010000091.1, read on the forward strand.
TCTCAGAGCTGATTAGCTGCCACACAGTGATGCTAATGTTAGCAGTGTTAGCAGCACCCTGCTCTCCTTGCAGGTTCGAGTCCACATGTTTGTGTTGAATGTGGTTTTATTTGCTCAAGTGGTTATATGCCAGCTTATTCCGACACAGCCTATATATCGACCTGATTTTAATTTTCTACATCAAAACACTGTCAAACCATACTGGTTTTACTCGCTGTCATCTGTCCCACTGCACTGATAACAATATCCTGGCCATTCGGCCTTAGCACGGGAAAAGGGCTTGCAGTCTGCTGGCACCGCAGCCCTGGATAGTGGCAGGCGGCTGCATAACATCTTAGAGGCAAAAGTTAACTGACATTGTACATGCATAAAATATTGATAAATAGATGAAGTGACTAGTATTTCTGGTGCTCAGTGAGTGTAGTGACATTTAATTGTATTGACTAATCACGCACATCCCTACTTGCTATAGCACAAAAACACTGTATACTGAAGGTTCCCATCAGACAGACTTGTGAGCACCTCAGCCAACATTTCTTTATTCTTTCTCTGTGGAGAGTGGTGAATGGTAATAATGGTGGGTTTCAGAACATACAATGTCCTGGTTTTATTCCCATTGTCTCACTTATAATGAATATACAGTACAATAGCCAGCAGGGACTGTGCTTTTGCCAGCTTGTGACTCCCCCCGACAATGAATCCTGTACTTTGTTTAATAACACTATATTATCACTGCTTTTGTAACTTATACAATAATCTCCTTACTCTCCCTACTATTATTCTCCTTCAGTCCCTAATAATATAATGTGGCTATATCCAGATGAGTCTATGCAAATGTTTTCCATCAAGGGCCCCATGTGACATTTTCTTCATAGTATTCTTTCCAAGGTTAGCTATCAAATTAGCTTATAGGGCTGCCAATGCCCTGTGCAATATGTGTCAGGGTTTGAATTAAACATATATTAAAATATGGATGTGACAAGATAGATACACATTACTCTCTCTCCTCATAAGAAATATCAACCCGAGACATTTTCACTTCTGGGGGAAGTGAGGGGATGTGAAGTGATCCATTTGAGAAATCGAAAGTTCTTCAAATATCGTTAAAGATGAATGCATGAATCATTCATAATGTGAGCCTCTCTAAGCATGATGGGTGCCTCATCTCTCCCTCTATTTCTCTCTTCTCTCTGACACTAATTCACTCCTTTTTTGCCCCCATATTTTCTCTGCCTCCCTTTCTGCACACAGTGGCATCTCATTTTCCTCCTATTTTATTTTTTCTGTTTCTTTCTGTATTTATGTATTGCTAATATTAAATTAATAAATAATTTCAGCAACTAGGGTGACTGTTATACATGCTGAGATTGCCAGTGGATGATTGACAGTAAACACTACAAGACCTTTTCCTCTATCTGGCCCATTCTCACTGCACCTCCACTCGTTTTATTCTGCTGAGCGTCTTTGTGAAAGGGTCATCTAAAGTGAGAGAAACCCTGTTTAAGATCAAGGTTCTAACCCAGACAACGCTTACCCTGCATGGCCTTTTTCTTCAGTGTTTAACCCACATTGTCCTATTTCTGGGGTGTGCCCTGTTGTCCGTGATGCTGATTACAGAATACAGCATCAAGGTGATACCTAATGGGACATCCCTGTGTGTGAGCCTCCTGCACATGATGGATAGTGCTCTCCACGATATTCACATTTGAGTGCTCATGGGAGTAGAATGAACTGGAATGAATTGCAAACAAAAGCTATATTTTGTCATTCAATGCAGATTCCATTGTAAATTTTTAAGCTTTATTATCTGGTATTTTTTATGGCTCATGTATTTATTTGATGGTTGTGTCGTAGGGTAAATGTTTCTGGTTGTCTGGTCTCTTTTGATGAAGAGAAAACTAAACTAAATGCCAAACAATTAAATGGCAGCAGTATTAATATTTACAGATTACAAAATGTGTTAAAAAAACAAAACAAAACCAAAGGAATGTTTTCTATGTTCAGTCACACAAGTCAAATCACATAATTCTGAGCAAACTCTTGATATTCTTAATAATCTTAGCTCAAATAAAATGAGCTAACTGCTAAGACAAGATAAACCTTTCTTAATCTCCGGTGGGAAATTCACAATGTCCATTGTTTTGGTAGATGTTGTGTTCCCAAAGGTCAAGAATTAATTTCCATGCAGAGAATTTATTTCAATGAAAATATGATTCCCATGAAGCAAAACAATTTCCTTTTTCTATGCTATCTTTGAGCATCCTGTTGTAGTGGGAAGTACCGGCCCCAAGTCAAAAACTCCCAAATCATTTACCACATATAATTAATTAGACTTTTAAAAACATTTAATTGTGTCATCGCATATCATTGATACATTACCTGTTGTTTTAAACATCTTGACACAAAATTTAGCATTTTGTTTTTTGTTATCTTTCACCCGTGCAGAAAATACAGTCCGTACATAAACAGTAAAGTATGATGATTATAGCTCACACTACTGATCATAGTGTACTGGCCATAGGTGCTCAGATATAAAGTACATACATATCTATACATTCATGTACCCACATATATAAACATACACATAATCAAAAGAAAAAGAGAAAGGTCAGGCTTTGATGTTTCATTGTAGAAGTAGGGCTACTGCTGCTACAACAGCTTCCTTTTACAATTTCATTTCATCATATTTTCAAAGTGTAATCGATCTAATCTTTGATTATATTTATATATCAGTCATTTGCCTATACTTAAATAAAGAAAAGGCATTTTCTTTCCAACAACTTGTCATTTGTGGTGATTTTGTATGTAACCTTTGGTTCACTGAAAAGATTTACCACCTTACAACAGCCATTAAAAAGTCGAAACCTGATTGTGCACCCTGTTGTGGTCTGATATTAGATTTTGCCTCTCACTGGCGAGCACCAAAGACCACGTATACAAAGGAAGGAATAACTGATTGGACTGGACCCTTAGCAGGTCCTTCAGGCCCGCAGGCCTTTTCAACAGGAGAATAGGTATGGTGTCAGTATGTTTGTAAGTTTATTCTTGTTGGCTGGAGAAAGTGCATGTACCATGTGTATATGTGAGACTGAGACAGTGGTGGGAAGAGGTTTGTAAAAAAGACATGTCAGCGCAGCCAGTGAGGCAGACAGAAAGCGACAAAAATGAGGAAACTCAATGACATCTCTTGCTGAAATAGAATCCGTAATAGTCATGTTGGAAAATCCTCCAGAGGTTTTTGGTGTAAAAGCGCGAGATGGACTGCTATGTTCCAGTTTTATGAGCAGCACTGACTGAGGAGAAATATTGCTGCAAATGCATGTAAGTGTTTGACCATATCTGCCAAAGTCACTCTTACTTTCCCTTTGAGAAGAACTAATGGTGACCCTTGTATTTATTTTTTATTCTCTTAAGAAGTCATGATGTGGAAAAATCCTCTCGGGATCATCTCTGTAAAGTGCAAGGAGACAGTGCGTTTTCTGCAAATGACAAAAAATATTCTGAGGATTTGTACCCTGCTGTGTGGTATTCCGGGATGCCATGTGCACTGACTGCGCCAGATCGGTGTTGCATGATTCAGTATATGGATAGACTTAATCCCTTTTATCCATATGTTGTAAGGCGACAGCATGAAACTATATATTGTCCTCGCAATCTGTTTCGCTCTGTATCTTCTGGGTGACGAGTGCAGAGCGCAGTGCAAAATAACACTGACTTGCACTGCTATAAATGAGATTACACATGCAATATTTACTGTATCTCTCAAAGCTTATCGTGGCATATACCAGTGTATAGCACAGTTCCTTTTCTCTGAAGGTACTTAACTTACAATACTTGCGTGATATTTTAACCTTGATAACTTAATGCATGTGTTAGAGGAGAACATATCCATTTATGTCATCAATAATCAAACACAAAAACATTAGCAATCACTCCCATACAAGTTAATGCTGGCTCTACCTTAAAAGGACTAGTTAGATGTGGGGTTGAATGAGGTACTTCTTGATATTTTCGATATTTTCCCTACTTTTCTGACTGGAAACCACTGTTATGTTAACCAAATATCATTCTCTCCATACAAACCAAAGTCCATGGATGAAATCAATACGTTTATCTTTCAGAATACGGGAGTTGCTGGGCTACTGCTGTCTCGATCTATTAGTTTGTTTGTGTTATTGTGTGACTTTGGTGAATCCAAACTGTCTTTTTGAAACACCAGAGTCACACAATAACACAAACTAGGCAGCGACAACCCAGAAGCTCCAGTGCTCTGCAAGGTAAAATTACTGACTTTGCCTTTGGAGTTTAGTTGGTTTGGTGAGAGTGATATTTGGCTTATATAACAGCAATCTTTTTTAAGTGGCTAAAATACATTTTGGTGTTGACCCTGTCCACAGCAGTTCATTGTTTAGTTTCTGTGCTGGTACTCCTCTCTGCTTCTCCAAACTGGGGGCGTGTCGGCACTACTGTAGCTAATACACAGACTATAGATAAGTACTTCATACATACCCACATAAAATAATCTCTCAAACTATCCCTTTAAATTTCTCTACAACTTTAAATCTATTCACGTGAATGATGAATAATGTAAAAAGGTCACAAGCAGTTCAATGCTCACAGAGATGTATCAGCATCAACAGGATCCTTAAAAGCATTTTCCATTGAAATGCATAATGTTTTCCACATCCATGTACTTTGACACAACAAAGTCAGCAGACACAGTTAGGTTTGGGGTGGAAACTTTTGTTTGTTTGTTGTGTTTTGTTGTATTTATTTGTGTGTGTGCTTCTTCCATCACCAGAAGGCAGGAGGTTTATTAGAGCAGCTGGAGTCTGAACGCCCTCTGATGTGGCACTAAACTTTAAATTACAGACTTTCCTGGCCACATGTACTCTCCCTGTGTGTGTCTGTGGGTGGATCTACACATTAGGCATGTGGATAAAGCACATGTGAGCACTAACCTGCATATGTGTGCCATTATGCTATAATCTGTATCTGTATTTGTGAAACTTTGGCTTGTGCATGTGTATTTTGTGTGTGTGTGTTTCCTCCCACATGGTCCAGGTGGCATGAGGAGGCATCCCTTCCGGCTTCCACTTTGAACACACACATACACACACACACGCAAGCTTGCTCCGGTGGATGACTGCACGTTTCTACGGATGATTAGATTACGTAAGAAAACACTGCAGAGCCCTAATAGTTGGTAAACCCAGATTACGCAGGATTATCATCCCTCTTGCTCCGCCTCTGTTCTCCCACTGTGTGTGTGTCGGTGTACAGGGAGAGTGGATGGTCGGGGGGGGGTGAAACAGGAGGCGGAGGAAGAGGAGGATGGGGGAAAGGGGCGATGTGTGTGGGGTGGGGTAGGAGGAGGGGATGATGCCGCAAACACCAGAGCCAGATGGGACAGAACCCCTAAGCAGCTTAGAGTCACAGTAATCACGCAGGCTAAGTTGCCATCAATGGTGTATGTGCATGTTTGTGTGTGTGTGTGTGTGTGTGTGTGTGTGTGTGTGTGTGGCATGCATGTGTAGTATCTCATACATTAAACTTGGACTGCATGGACACATGGCACTGTACAAATGCTGACGTCAGAGAATGTGAGAAAGAGAAAGAGAGTGAATAAGAGATGGAGCAAACATTCTCATGCAATGAAGATATTAGAGGAGACAGGGAGGGAGTGGGAGAGCCGAGCTGCGAGTGCAGAGATGTGTTGGGGGTGTGGGAAGAGATAATGGAGACGAGCGGGTCAAAAAGGTGGTATTGTTTCGTCCTCGTGCCAATGAGATATTGCAGAAACAATAGAGTGGGAAATGACACTGTGTATGTCACGCTACACGGATATCACCCTCAGGGGATCGGTAATCAATAACCTTCTGTCAATAGCAATCTGCTTTGAATTTCAATATCAAATTGATCACCAAGGGTCAGAAAAGCTAAGTAATATGGGTAACACTTTCTATGATGCCCATGATGCATTATAGACATACTTATAGTGCATTATAATCTACTTATAGCACTGTATGATTATAGTTATAATCACTCATAATTATATATGATGCTTTACAACAATAATCATAACACATTGTAAAGCATTTTATAATGACTTACAGGGTCAGTTGTCATAATCACTGGTCTCTCACTGACATTCTTTTTGTAAGGTGAGTGAGAATAATTATATACAGATCAAATAAAGTGTTAAAACAAAAATGTACTGCCTGCACACTTACCACAAAAGTTCGACAATGACAGTGTTTCGATTTCGCTTTGTCAGGTCATAATGTTTAAACAATAGAACCACACTATTATTTATTTACATGCGCCTCGATAGGCTGGCAAGCTCTTTGACAGCAGGGTGTGGGTAACCAAAACCACACAGGGTGAGAAGCATTCAAAAATCCATTAACAATTCAAATGATAACAAATTATATTACATAGTAAAATATACAGAGAAAAACAGTAATACAAAAGCCATACTTCAACATATCAAAAATAATATGAAACATCAAATTCATCATCTCATTTGAAAATGTACATGCCCTACGTTCAGAAAAATTCTAAAATAGATAAGAGGAAAAACAGAAGAAAGACAAAATCTAAATATCATGTACCTATGTATCAACATTCCTCTGAAGGGTAGCCAGCTCACATTAAAACATGGTAGAAAAGACACACCTGTTGTATTAATAACACCAACATTTTTATAAATCACGTAGATCACTATAAAGCACTTTTATATAGCCACCATTCTACTGATACCATATTTATTATATTAGAAGAAGTGTTTTATCTCATGCTCTTGATTTAGACCTGAGAATCTGAACTCTATAGATGTTCTCTTTGGAGTATGAAAATAAAAACATGATAGTACATATGATGAGTACATTTATGATTAATGTTAATGGACATGTCATTTCTAAATACATAGCCAATTTGATTTTACAATGCATATGTCCTTCATTTATAACCATATTACCATGTTATAATGCACTGTAACAGTGATTATAATGCTTTTTAAAATGATTATACAATATATTACAACTATGAGAATTGTAATACAGTGATACTTGCAAAATAAAGTCAGCTAGTGACCATCAGTTAGGAGGTATTATGATACCTTACCTATAAAAGTCATTATAAAATGCTATAAAGCCTCTGAAAACCCACACAGGTGTTTTCAGTTATTCTGCCTGATTAAACCTCTGCTCAGGTTGAAGGTGGGTTGGAGCTTTGATGGGAATTTATTAGGTCACAAATCTCATCTACCAATGAGAGTGGTAAAGAGCACTCCCGTAGCTCAGTTGGTAGAGCATGCGCCCCGTGTACAGAGGCTATCAGTCCTCCGCAGTGGCCGCTGGTTTGACTCCCACCTGCAGCCCATTGCTCATCCGTCTCTCTCTGCCTCCTCTCTCCCTGTCATATCTTCAGCTGTCCCTTCTCAAGATAAAGACAAAAAGCCCCAAAAAATTTCTTAACAAAAAAATAATGATAAAGGCGTGATTAATCCTACTCTAACAGGTATAACAAAGCTAACAGGAGGCTCAGGAAGACGTCAGTCTTAAGTCAACGCACTGTAGACATGGGCATCATAGAAAGTGTTAATGTAATATCTGCTGATTTGCATGTGTTCAGTAAAAGTCAGAGAACAAACATGATAATACAGTAAGAGCTTTTAAAATATGCATATGTATGATGCATAAACACATAAAGAGCACTCATGTCTTTTCAAAGCATCTCTGTTGTGTTCCTCCCTGCACAGTGAGTGGGTGAGAGAGCTTTAAAACTACAAAAAAGCAAACTGTAAAACCCAGGAGAGAAGCTCGCATGAATGTATTTACCTACATGAATATTCAATAAAGGGGCTGCAGCACTTCACAAAGGGAAGTAATCACTGATTTATTTATTTGTGTTTTTGACATGCTATGCAATTATGCCACTGCAGGCAAGCTGTTGGGCTGCTCTCTGCCCTGCCCTAAAGCTGTGTGTGAGTGTGTGTTTGTGTATGTGTGTGGTGACACTGGTTGAGTTTAAAGCTCTAATATTGATCTAAAAGGATCAATAGTGATGATTGTTCTGGTGCAGGCATAATAACAGTGATCAGTGAATGATGACTAAATGATTTGCAGCTTTCAACTGTGTGCAAATTCCTCACACCGTTGTTCATTTTTATTACCAAACCTCTCAGTCATCATTAATTTGTGAGCTTCTTTGTTCCAATTATTTCATTCACATGCTAAAATCAGATCTCTAACTCTCACCTTACTTTTCTCTCACTATATCCCCCTCTTCTCTCTCTTCCCCTCTTTTCTCACCCCTCTCTCTGGAGAAGAGGGAGATGACAGTGAGCCCCACTCTCCGCTCATTGAACATTCAGCTTTGCTTTTGATGGAATTAATTTGAATGTAAATGATGCTATGATGGAAGAGCTTTCATTGGCCCCAGCGCAAAATTTCACACAGCGATACCCGCGCTACCCCCTGATGTCTGAGCCGGTCCACAGAGAGGGGGAGAAAAACAACAAAGCGCTACAACAATATGGAGCTATTACTTTCTCTGCAGCCATTAACAGCTGCAGAACATAATGAAATTACATTGTCACTCAGTGGATTTAGTCAATGATTTGATCAATAAATGTCTTAATTCTTAATTTTAAATCTACGTCAGTGGCGCCGTTTGTGTCATGACTTATGGGTCTTGAGGGAGGGGATTCAGGATCAAACAACTGAGCGAATATTGTGCGACTGAATTGGAAATTCACACAGTGGGATTTTATTCCAAATGGAAATGCAAAAATTAAAAACAAATTAGATGAGAAAGAAACGAGGCAAGGAATAGGAAAGAGCAAAGAGTATGAAAGGAGGCAAAATTAATAGTGTAATAATAATAATAATAGTGTTGCAGTTATTGTGAAATAGTGCATAATGGTTAAAGCAAAAGTGGTTGTTTAGTTCATTGACCTTTCAGTATTATCACGGGTTCATAAAAACAATTGTTATTAAAACAGATTTTGCTGTTACAATAAAACATCAATACCAGAGAGACCACAAAAGTTTGCACATATAGGGTACTGATGATATCTTTTGGTTGACTTCTTGTCTTGATGCAAAAAACAAGAGAAAGAATCACAGTGTGGATGTGGTTAAAATAAAAGCCCAGTGCAGGACAGGTCTTTGAATAAATCATGCTACAGGTGGAGATACTTGCCCACAATGTGAAATGTGTCCTCAATTCTATCCTCAATTCTAAAATGCAGAAGCACATCTTCTGCACACCTGTCTGCCTGTACAAAAAAATATTTTTTGTGCTTGCATGTGTTTGTATTATTTTTATAATTCAAGAATCAAGAATGACAACGCTAGAATGTCTAAGAATCTCTGGATGGATCTTAAGGAAACATTTGGCACTTCTCACGTGGATGTCCAGTGAGTTTTGATGTAAGTGTAGTCAAATGAAGGAATAAATTCCTCACTGTGTGATATATTGACATAGAAAGTGGAGTTATCCTGCTGCAAGATCTGTTTTCTCTGAATCCAATAATATCACTAGATTCAGGGAGAACTACAGGCTATCTCAGATTGGATTTCTAGTCTCTATCTCTGCATCCTGGCGCATGTAGATACTGCAGAGACAGCTCCATGAGGAGGAGAACTCCGTTTCCTTGGTCAGTATGGCAACGCTCTGAGGAAATTATTGCTTCAATTGACTACATTTACCATCATCTCTGGACATCCACATGAGAAATGGCAAATTTTCCCTTTAAGTAAAGGTCATGGCGTGCACCAGGATGAACTTTAAGAGCAGGCCCCGTTTTAGTTTGGATTTTTTTTTCTCACTGCATTATGGAGATCCTCTGCTTTTATTAATGTACAGTAAGTGGGGAACTATGTAGGGCTCATTTTTGGAAAAAAAAACATCCTCTGTCTCACCTGGATATCAGCCTCCTCTCCTCTCCTCTCCTCTCCTCTCCTCTCTCCTCTCCTTGCAGGTTTCTCTCTTCCTTCACTGGTCTTCATGTCATGTCATTGTGCCATCTTGATCCTCTTCCTGTCTAATTAGCCTGCTCTGTGCTTGTGCTTCACTTCCCACCCATTCATATGTCATCTGTCTTTCTTTTAACTCTTTCTTTCTTTGCATGTATCTGTCAAGAGAATCCTCTTTTTGCAAGAAAAAAAAACTTCCCACATTCTTGAACCCCTTATTCATCAAAACCAATAAAAGATTAAAAAAAATACATTGGGTAATATGGAAATCCATTGAGAGACAAAGACATCAATTAATCAAATAACAATAAAAAATACAAAAATAGAAAAATATGCATAAGAGAACATTTTAAAAAATACAATATGAAAACAAAAAGTATGTTTATCAGAAATAGTCCAAGCATTTTACCCAAAAGTGTGGTTCACCACTTTCTTTTCTGGAATCACTTTTTTGCTTCCTAATATAATAATTTAAATCAACATCACTGTATTTTTATACTTGTATACAAGGCAACATAAATTAATACTAATCCTACTAAATTTAAAACAGAATTATTCATGTCACTTAAAATAACATTATAGCTTTTAAAGAGGCAATATGCCAAAAATGAGTACTGCAGTCCAAAAAGTGAGTTGGAGCCATAGACAGTAAATTAAATCAGTTGAATTCTTATTTAACATACAGACTATGGTTGAAGCGAGTTGTTTCCCCCTGCCCCCTCCTCTCCAGACTCAAGGAAGCTCAGGCAGGCTGCAAGAACACGAGTGCAAGACAAGCACAGCATTGTAATTTGACAATAACAAGCAACAAGTCCTACACTGTAAGTTGATCAGCTGTTTATAACTGTCATTTGACTGTTAGTGTAAATCTAAGCCGGTTTTCCTGAAAATAAAAGCCCACTGATCTGCAAATACACACTTTGGAGTTGTACTTCAGTGACTGACTGCCTTACTGCCTGGCAGACCTAATGATTTCTTACGACTCATAAACAGATACTTACTCATTTGGTGGACATTTGACATTAATTTTTAACTCTGTTTAATGTGAAAGAGGCAAACTAAAACAGTTATTCTGGCCTGGAATAGAAATTTCAATGGAGGACACCACAGTGGTGTTGTCAGAAAATCAAGTATTTACATTTTATGATTTATTACAATAAAGTAAGAGTTATCCTTTAAGTAAAACTTGTTTTCATTAAAAAAAAAATAGTGCAAGAAAATGAGCCCAGGTCATTTTGACCCACATGCATCTAAGAATTAAGAATTTACTTTTGCACATTCACTGCACTCCATTAACTCCATTTGTCACGTAAAACACAGTTTTTGGTTGATTGTGGACAGAACGCTTTGTGCAGACATCAGACAAGAAGACATGCATAAATGAGTTTTTTTTTTTTATCATGGGCACAATGGAAAATTTTGGCATCACAGATCTCAATATTTTACAATACTTCCCTCCACTTGGATTTCTTAAGACTTTTGATATGTTATAAATGACATATTTATGAGTCTAGACAGCTGAAATAGTTTCTGTTGCAATTTGTGTGGGGTCATGTTGTAAAATGCCTGTACTAAAAGAAAGAGGTTGAGAAAAGAAGATATTGTGGGCAGCAATAAATAGATCCATGCATTAATCCACTTCTCAGTCTATGTTAGATCAATTTAAGATCCCATAGATCCACAATTTATATTTTCCAACATCTGCACTTGACCCCTCTCCCACTAATCACTGTGTTTTATTAGGCAGCTCCACCTTTCTTCATGTACAGAGGTCTAACATGGCGTCCACTACTCCACATCTTTTACACTGCCATTGATTTCCAGTATCCTCCCAATGCGAGCCTTCGGCCCGCTCACCCCGAGCATCATACATCACCCGACATTAAGGCTTCACCTTTTATATCCCTCCCCTTACATCATCATATCCCTCATAGGCACCTCAGCCTTTACAGCTCTCTCAGCCTCAGATTTCAAACCTGATGCCTCTCTGAATTGCCACTTATCTTCCCTTGTGAGAAAGACAGTTATATTTTTGAAGATATTTCTTAGTATGGGAGAGCTTCTTAAAGATTTATCAGCCTTTTCGATCATGCGAGCATCCGCCTCCCTTGAATCCACGCTCTTTCAACTATACGGCCTGGGCGTAGATGTGTGAATCAGTCAAGATGTCACTTTGATGCTTTGTAAATCCTGCTCCTCTCTTTTGACTCTCCTTAGATGGAGGTATAAGAATCTCATAATATCTTTTAGAAATCATATGCGTTCACTGTTCTCTCCAGGGCTCTTTGAGACAGGAATAGACTGATGAAGTGTGTGACTGCCTCCACAGTAATTATGTGATGAATGCGTTCATTCTGTGTGTAGCCCCGAGCAGTGAATAGCTCAACTGATTATTGAGGGGTGTGTTATTTGTGTGTGTATGTGTGTATGCACTTGTGGGGAGACATGAGAATAGATAGACTGAAACAAAGAATCTGAAAGAAAGAGGACAGCATTTGTGCTATTAAGTCTCTGTGACTCGGCTGAACTTGAAACCTGATGTCTCAATGAATAAATCATGGCAGGTTTCCACATAGCATAATTGTAAATGTCTTGATGAAAGGCTAGTTAGCCAATAGGAGGGCCATTTAGTGCTGCACCCCACCTACTGTGTCACTCTCCACCACACATTCAGAAATATTGAGCCAGCTGCCAGTTTGCTATTTCTGTGACAACACCATTTCTCTCTGCTTTGAGTGAAACATTAAGGCGAACACATCAAGCCTTCAACATTTTAAGCCCCCTCAGATGGATGTTAAGCTCCATTAATAATACCACGGTCTTGCTGTCCAGCTCATATGGATTTTCCTTCGCAGGCGGGATATAGTGCGAGAGGCAGAGAGAGATCGAGCTGGAGAGTGTGTGAGATCGTAGAAGGATAATGTACAATAGCTCCCCGAATATATGAAAATACCCTTATATATACCAACATTACTGTAAGGCTCCAAGGGCTCGACTTTAGCAAATGTATTTGTGTTGTGCAAGCATTTGGAGGACCCAAGTGGCTGGGAGGTAGTGTTTTAGTTTCACATCCAACTCTGGGAACCAGAAAATCCTTATTGCTCTTTATGTTGCAGTATGCTGCAGGGCAATATATCAGTATTATATTGTGTCATGATAAGAGACTAGATATTGTCTTAGATTTTGGATATCATTGCATTGTGACATGGCAAGCGCTGTCTTTTCCTCATTTCAAGTGATATAATTTTCTGAACTTTACCCTCTTAGTCATTATATCTACATTATTGATGATTCTTTATCAAAAATATCATTTTATAAATTTGTAATAATAATAATAATAAATAATAAATAGTACTGTCATAAAAATAAACAAATAATACAACAATAAAAAAATCAATATCAGTGAAAGTGTACACAGTGCATAGCATTTACTATAGCATTATTATTATTATTATTATTTTTAAGGTGGGCCTTTTTAGGTTTGCTGCTGACCCTGTCCACAGCTGTACAGTGCTTAGCTTCTGGCACTCTTGCTACTTCTCTAAGCTCGAGAGGTGCCGACCGCCATTTAATACACTACGAGCATCTCATACAACCCCTCTTGAAATAATCAAAACTGTTCCTTTAAGTGTAATTTTGAGATACTTTACCCAAGTATTAATTTAAAACCACCCAAAACTCAGTGCCAAATTAATGTGTGACTCAGGGCCCCTCTTACAGACAGGGCCTCAGTAGTAGATAATAATACAGGAGCCCTTATCATTTCAACTTAGATTGTGCTTGGTTGCATAATACTAAACAAATGTGTAATTTATCCAATGACAAAGTAATTGTCTCACTGTTAAGCTGGGGCCTCTGGGGTCCACTTTGCTCAGTTGGTAATCCTTGTAAACAGTATATAAAATAGTTCAAATCAAAGCCACAACATTAAAATGCTGCTTACATGCACTGCTGCAAAATTACTACCTGTTGAATGTGCTACAAACAGGACTTAAATTCATAATATTTTTATTTATGAGTATTTTTATGATGGTGTATTTTACTTTTACTCAGATAAAGGACCTGAATAGGTCACCCACCACTGGTAATATGACAAAGCTCTCATATCATTTGTATACCAGACTCACATGACCACAGTTACACACAAACATGGGCACACACATTCAGCCCGCCTCTGAGGCCCAGAACCAGCTCACTGCTGTCAGTCAGGCCCTGAGGAGTCTCAGCGGACACTCGCACACACAAAGACGTGCAGAAAAGATCAATGGGCTTGCGTTTATCGAGCAACAAGCCCCCCTCCCCTCCCTCCCACACACAAGCACACAACTCCACCATCACCCCCCTCCCCATCCCCACCACCAAGTCTCTGACCTGCCCCTCGACAGCCGACGTAGTGAAGGTATTGATTTCCTCATATTAACGCAGCCTTCGTGAAAAGCCCCAGGCAGCAGAGAAGAAGAAAGAAGAGGAGGGGATGATGAAGAGAAAGATGGGCTGAAAAGGAGGGAGATGGAGGAGATAAGAGGAGATGGGAGGAGGAAGAGGAGGAAGGAGTGTAAAGCAAAGCCTGGTACCTCTGATATTGGACATCATGCTCAAAATGATTCTCATGTCAGATACAAGCGAGGCCGAAACTTCAGTGCGTGTCCTGGCCTTTGAAATGTTAAAAATGAATAGCTTGAAATGTAGTTGTTGAAACTGAATGTGATATTGTATGATATGCTGTGGTAATAACTGCGCATGTAGATGCTGGAGCCAGTAACTCCAATAATTTTCACTACTTTTCTCCTTCAATAGGTTGTTTTTTTCGGCTTTACTGCTGAAACAGGTATCACTTACAACAGAATTACTCTCAGCATTGAAAAAGGAAGCGTGGGGTTTGGATTTAAGAGCAGCAGACAGTGAGACAATCAGCATTGTGCACACGGGAGGAGGACAGTGAGGATAAGACCCATGCTAACCCAGCACACACAAACCCACACAAAATCCAAAAATGCACAGAATTACTTCTTGGGTTATGTTATATATATATTTTTATTTTATTTTATATACATTATTTATATTATTTATCCTACTCTATACTGACTGTAATTATCTGTATTGTATGTGGCTGTAGCATGAAGGAACTACAACTCTCATTTTGTTATGCAACCCTGTGTTGTAAGATGATAATAACAATTACCTTGATACCTTGATAAGCATTATTCACTGATTCATTCTCAGGAGGATGGTTGTTTTTAAGTTCCACAGTGCTTTGGCACCTGTAACAGGTATTCAGAGTAATAAGAGTTGACAGTTTGGGTGAAGTGTCACGATAAAGAGAATAAATGTTCCTGGATCACTATAGCCTTTCACTCCACACTGTATCTGTGGTCCTGCAGCTCTATTTGATGTAAATATCTTTGAGTAATGTTTGTTTTAGTCTGAATGTTTTGGAAGGGCTTCATAAAGTGTTAAGCAAGGTTAAACACACTTAACATCTCAAAATATTGCTGTAACACAGTTTCATTTGTCTTCCTGTTTACTCCAATCAGGTAAGGCTTTGCTTAGATGTAGGCAGTTGCGTAACCAGTATTTGACCCCGGCCGGGTGTGGATAGAAGAATGCAGTCTTGTTGGGGTGTTTAAAACATTAGTGTGTTTGGAGGTGGAGTGGATCTGTCCACTGAGCCTAATGGGCAGCACGTGCGGCTCCTCACTCATCAGCTGTTACTCTCTTCTGCCTTCCTTCCCTCGCGCTGTCTCTCACACGCTTTTTTTCTCTGTCATGCACGCACACTCATTTTCACTCATTTTCTCTTTTCATCGCAAACTCTCTCTTTGTGGAGGAGGAGTAGGAGGCGTATTTGCCAGCCATATGGCAGTGCCAGGGGCGTCCGGAGCAGATGTGCTCGGCATTGGGGCTCCGCTCCATCAAGCACATGCGTACACACACATACACACACATAAAACACACACACACACACATAGGCTTACACAGCGCCTGTTACCGAGTAAGAGGTCACTGACTGACAACAGCATTATCTAACTCCCCAAGTGCAGCCACACTGGCTGCAGGAGCGACAAACCTACTTTGAGGAACCTCTGAGTTCTCAATTGGGCTTTAAGTTGAAGTCATTGAGTGCCTCCGTCAAAGTGTTCAGCAATTTTTGGTCAGTTTGTAGTGGTGCTGTATTTCTCGCTCAAACCTATGGTTCCTGTAACAGTGCCCATATTGGAATATTTGATTATTTAACCATGTGTTTAAACACACTTCAGATCAGAGGTGGCAAAATTCAAAATTCTTTACCCAAGCAGAAGTACAGAAACTTGTTTTAAAAGACTCTGGTAAAAGTAGAAGTATTGATTCAACTTCTTTATTCAAGTAAAACTAAAAAAGTGCAGGCTCTGTAATGTTCTCAAAGTACAAAAGCAAAAAGTTGCCCTTTAAAGGACATGTCTACCAGCTGTTTCTGTGGAAAGCTAACTGAAACTCCTTTTCTCTGCGGTCAAGTCTCCCTCTCTTATTTATTGTTGCATCTTTTACATTGTTTTTGTCTTGTTACAGCTGTCGTGCATGTTATGCATTTATTGATACACCAGGAATTGTTGTTGGAGAAGGCGACTCGTAATGATGGAAAATAAAAACAATCAATAATTTCCTTCAAATGCATTAAAACTTAAGTAATGAGCCTGTTTCGAAAATGTAATGAGTAGAAAGTACAGATATTTGCGTCAAAATGCAGGGAGTAAAAGTAAGACATTGTAAGAAAAAAAAAATACTCAAGTAAAGTACAGTTACCTGAAAACTATACTTAAGCGCAATAGCAAAGCATTTGTACTTAGTTACCTCCCACCTCACCTGTAATACAGCTAGTCCAGACAAAAGGAAAAAACTATACATTATAACATTTTAGTTCTGGCTGGGTTCATAGTCAAATGAACCAAGAGGAGTAAACATGAAGTTATACAGACCGATAGTAACTTGTTGACTAGACAGTTTTATGATTGTCATCCTGCATCATCAGAGGCCAAATCAATAGTGGGGACAACAAAGTCTGACTGACAGAAGTTTCTGGAGCAATTAAACGCTTCTGTATATTACATATTTATGTTATTTACTGCCACAAAGAACTCACAAAGAAATAACAGATTATTTAGCAAATTCTGCTGCATATGATGAATAATGACCAACAGGTAGAGACAAGACAAAAGGAAGGTGTCTTGTACAGTGACAAACTGGGGCTTATTACTGTGGGATTGCTGTCACACACTTTTTAATGGACTTAATGAACTGACAAAGTACACAGAGTAGGAAGGAAGCACAGCAGTTTTCACAGCTTTTGACCTTATAATCTGGGAAAATACCTGTGTGCATATGTGTTACTAAATGACATGGCTTATACAGATCAATTATGCACCTCCTGGACAGATTGCACAATCAGCAGATGGATTTATTTGTTGTTTGGCTTTTGAAATCATGCTAAAATTACATATCTGGTTGGTTCATTTGCTTTACACTACAAACAAACCTCACCAAACTCTGGCTAAAGGTGGTCAGAGAACACCTTTTTCAAGTGGTCTCTATCCGGTTGTTTGGTCTGCACCAGGGCTTGATCGACACCTTTCACGCCAGCTCAAACAAACCACATTAACTGGGAAAATGCACCAGGATTCATTTTAACCCAGCCAAACAGGTTAGGTGGGAATGCACTCTTAAATACTAGAAAAACAGGAACATTATGATGTAATCAATATTACTTTTGTGATGTTTGTAGGCCAACAGCATAGTTTGTCAGAAAAATTAAGTACCATGATTACTAATGTCATATTAACTTCTTTTCCACCCAGACTTTTTATGTATGAATGTTCCAAAGCTGGTCTGTGACTCAAAGAGTTTGGTTATGGTGTTTTTGACTTCCTGGTTCCTTGCTGTCTGGGAAAGAGCCCTCAATGCCTTAAGAGTGCTGACTCAGCATGTTTGTGTTGATTTCTTTTTTTTTTTTTTTTTTTTGGAGCTGCATTTTTTGCTGAATAGTAGGAGAACGGCAGCGGTGTGTGTATGTGTGTGTTTGCGTGTGTGTTACAGTACAGTAAAAGTTTCCTCTGAATGAAATGGGATGTAAATTTGACCAGTGTGCAGAATGAGAATGTAGGCTTTTTCCCAGTGTTTGCTGAGACAGCGTTTGACCTACATCAAACATCAAAAAGCAGAATAAGTTAGAAAGCATCACCATGCTGGTCAACACCTAGGCGCAAGCACACATCAAAGGATTCGGGGCAAAATAACTCTCCACGCGGATGCACTTTTTTGAGTTTTTCCTAAATTACTATTTCAAACATACCTCAGTGTATTTTTAAATCTGATTAGTAGAAGTAGATCCGAGCTGGTCGAGAAAGAAATCAAAGAGAAGGAACGAAACAGTGATGCCAGCAGTTATATTACAATAATGACTGACTGATATTTGATATCAATAGATGAGCATTTCCATTTGGGACTATCAGCTATGACATAACATCACATATTCTGATGATAATTCTTTTTTTCCTGTGACAATGGGTATAAATAGAGTCACATGTAAACTCATTTTGTGAATGTGATGCAATAAATTGAATAGGAGGCTGAGCTTTGCTATTATTGGAAACGATTATGCATTTCCAGTCATGTAATGAAATAGCATAATATGCTTCTCATATGATTTCCCTTATGTGTGTATTTGCCAGTGCAAAATTTCATCCATGCAACAGTGCACTATTCATCAAGAGCACTTGTTTACACAAAACTGGAAATGGGAAATGTCTATTTTGAAAGAATCAATGTCAGCCCTCCCCTGCTCTGCTCCTTGATCAACTAAAACAATTACTCAAAAGGTGACTGTGCTGATCTGTAAGTGTGTCACAAAATGAGACAGCGGAGAAAACAAAAAGATTTCTGGCTTTTTGAAGGGAATCAATATTTGTTGTTATTTCTTCTCTAAATAACAACACGCATCACTTGGCTGCTCATATGTCATGCCGGAGTCAGCTGAGAGCAGCTGTCCATGGGGAGATCACAAACCTGTTTGACACTGGGGCAAAAAGGTTCAGGGCAAGTGTGTGTTTGTTACTGTGTGTGTGTGTGTGACAGCTGGTGAAGTGCTTTCAAATATAGCACATGTTTGGCAGGACTGATCTTACATATAGGGTTTGTATGTGTGTAAGAATATGTGTTATGTCTTGGTTTGTTGTTTTTACTAATCATAAGGAATGGAGGAAGGTCAAGTAACATGAAGGAAGAAGAATGAAGAAGACAAACAAACAAACAAACAAAAAAAAAACAACATAACAAACAACAAAAAACCCCAACAATAAACCATTTATGCATTTCCCTGCAAGAGATGTTGAAATAAGACATAGTGGCAGCTTCCGTAGGGAAATGGCTTTGGTCTGGTCCTTCTGTTAACTGTTAGCCCCCTGACTGGCTCCATCCTCCTCTGGCTGACTGACATCCTGCTGTCCTCAGAAAACACACTCTAATTCAGGACCGGTCAGACACCCTGCCTCCGCTAGCACTATGGCTTTAGAGATGCATTAATACCTGGTTTCTGCTGACAGATGGCATGCTAACAGGCTAAAATACAACATTGGTACCAATTCTACTAATCTGATCCTCCTAAAAAAAGGAAAAAATTCAAAGCATAGCCAGACTGCTCTATGTAATAGTTTATAAGAGCTAAATGCGTGTTGAGTTGTTGGCACAGGCTGTTAAAGAGGTGTATTGGTGCATCCTTGCTTTTCTTTTTCCAGCCTTCTTTGAACCCTCGTTTTTGTGTTAATATGTATTTCCTCTCTCCACACTCCTCACTATCATCTCTCCATGACTTTACAGTGCATTAATTTTTTTTGCGGGGGGGTAAATATCGACAGTTTATTCGCACCGGGGCCCGGTGGTGGGTGGGGCCCTCAGAGTGAGCAGGCCCTGCTACAATGTCAAGGGTGGAGAACGAGCCCAAGTCAGTGATTCAGACTGCCACCTTAAAAACACGTTTGTGTTCAAATAATCAGTCATATAACATTAAAAATGGTTCCATTTGGGTATATGGTGAAGCCAAAGACAATTTGACAATAAGTTCCTAACCTAACCTAACTATGCCCTAAAAAATGCAAACCCATCTCTTCATGGTTTCTTTCTTTCTTTCTTTCTTCTTTTTTTTAGTCAGTAACAATCTATGTGATGTGATGCGCAGACTGCAGTTACAACTGCAGGCACTGTGGTGAATCCATGGATTGGTTGGGCCGGGGCCGGGCTTGGGCCGGGACAAGTTGCAGTTGACGTATGTCCTCAGAGAGACAGAAATGTGTGCGTATTTATGCACGAGGAACATCAGCTCAACTTCTTTAATGATTTCTGTCCGTCCTTTGTCCTGTCAAGTTTATAACAATAGATTTAGAGTTTTTCTGCCTAAATGTCCCACAATTTGCTGTAATTAACAGCAGCTTCTACAATCATGAAAATAAATTGTTCCAGAAAACACTCATACATCAATACAGCACACAATAAAGAAGTCACTGTAACTGTAACATAGCTTAAAGGAACAGGTAGAGGTGCCATTGTGAGTGCAGCTCTCTACATCAGAAAAATTAATACGTTTTGCTGGGTGGCATGTGCATGATTTATGTGTTCATGTGAAGCCCAACTGCGCATCACTACTACTAACTATAAAAACTATGAATAAACTATTAAAAAATGATTTAATGGAATGATTATTTCCTAATTTTCTTTGATATTTGATATTACACTGGGGCCCGTGCAGCTACACCACTGCATTAATTCATTTCCACCTGTAATTGCCACGATAGCAGCCCCCTCTTCAAATCTTACGTTACACTGTTCTGTATGTTATATATTTGCCTGACAAGTGAAGCACCCTTACTGTACGTATTTTATCTAGCATGCAGCTATTGCATACTCAGGTTCTCAGTCCCAGGATGATCAGTTCAGTATGTAAGGCAGAAACCAACACCATGTGACTGTTAAACAGGATGTTATAACAGAGGCATCAGTCCAAACCAGGCTATAGAACAGAAAAAAACAAAAAACAAAATGACAACATTAAAGGTATATCTTTAATGCTCCAGTAGTCTTTATTTCTTCAGATGTTTATGTTTTATAAGAAATAAAGATATATGACATGACAGTAAGCAGTAAGCCATGTTAAAATATCTGAAATCATATGTGGTACAGGACTTTGCCCCACCACAGCCTCAGCTGTATTTCCAGCCTCTCTGCTTTCCCCTGATAATGCACGTCAGTGGCACTGAGTTGAGCGAGGGTTCATCTTGAAGGTGAGCCACACAGGGACTCAAACAGACGATAAATCATCACAGGCCCTTATTGCCGGAGAACTGTACTGACCAAATCACCAGCAGAAGCGCTGCTGCTCCCAGGTGGCCTGGCCAGTGTTGGCGGGCTTAAAATCACTGTCTTCATTTGGAGAGTTAACTGTGGTGAAGTAGAAGAAGAAAGAGTGAGAGATACAAAGAGGGGAAGATCAAACCAAGCAGAATGAGTGGGATAAGAAACAAAGAAAAGAACAAAGAATAAGACAATTAAAAGAGAGAGGGAGAAATCTCTGCCCACAAGCCAATTACTAACCCAGGGGCATCAGACAAGGTTACCTTAGGCTAAATGCTGGCTCCAGGAATAGTCCTTCAGTATTATCTGCTGGCTCGCACTGTGAGGCACTGGCTGGCTGACTGAGAAGCTTAGACTGTATTTGTGTTAACCTGTGCCGTGCAGACAGTGGAGAGAGTGCCAGGAGTCTGGCCTTACCTGCCGACACACAGAGAAGGAAACAGTGCTGTCTTTCACAACAGTCCCAAAGCCCAGTGGTTTCACTTGGGTGTCTCAAACTGAAAACTTTAATAACACTTTTGGACCAATTTTATGGGAAATGCACCTTTCCAAACCAGACTGTCAGTTGAGAAATATGTTGTTGAATTACTTATTTCTCCAACAACAATGCTACAATCCAGCATTTTCTTCTTTTAAATTTCTAGTCTGGTGGCGAATGTCCGTTTTTGCTTGCACATTTCATGTTTATTCACTTTACATAGAGCTGAAATGAATACCAAATGTTCACTGAAGAAGTTAGTCTCTGTTTATGACTTGTTAAATGGTTCAGCTGAGAAATATGTTAACAGAGTCTGGAAAGTAGAAAATTCTGTCTTCAGTGACTGTATTTTTGTGATTTTGCTGTTCTGTTCTGTACACATGATATCTATTGCACGCCTGTCCATCCTGGCAGGGATATCCCTCTTCTGTGGCTCTCCCTGAGGTTTTTTCCATTTTTTTTTTTGCCTTGTTAGAAGTTTTGTGTGTGTGTGTGTGTGTGTGTGTGTGTGTGTGTGTGTGTGTGTGTGTGTGTTTGTGTGTGTGTGTGGGGGGTGGGGTGGGGGGGGTTCTTTACTCTTTACAGGGTCTATGGGACAGGGGGTGTCACACACTGTATAGATTGTAAAGCTCCATGAGGCAAATTGTGATTTGTGATTTTGAGCTATGTAAGTTAAATTTGATGGTTGAATTGATTGATATGAGCTTAACTTCAACGGGCAACTGACAGTATAAACAGCTGATCAACTTGCAGTGTAGGACTCGTCATCGGATGTCAGCGTCAGAGTACTGGGCTTGTCATGCACTCGTGCAGATTCAATGTTTGAGGAGGAGGGGGCTGGGGGAAACAACTTGCTTCAACCATAGGGCTTCAACCTATTTAATATACTGTCTGTGGCTCCAACTCACTATTTGGACTGCAGTATTCATTTTCGAATGCTAGGTTTTTTCTTTAAGGAGCTATCCTTTAAGGGTGAAATATTGAGTGCAGTTTATGCAACAATAATAATTATCCTGCTAACTCTTACCTGTACACTGGCTCTACCTACATACCAGGCATAGAGACATGCTGTGCTGCTTCATTTGGGCATCTTTGGCAGAACCAGGCCGTTGTCACCCACTTAAAAGGGACTTGAACATGGCAGCTGCCAAATAGCAAAACAGAACCCCTTGCCAATCATGTCATCTTACTGGCAGATCAGTATGTTTGCCAGGATGTTAGATTTACATGCAGACACTGCGGCAGGTTTGCCAAACATGCAAGTCTGACAGGGAACAGAGTTACTACACACAGAGATTGTACAAAGGCTGCAAGGTGGCTGGTGGTGGCTGACAGGAACAGAGTCTGTTTCTTCGGGGAGATCCAGGTCTGGTTTCTCAGCTGTCATGTGAAACAACATGCTGAGTAACGTGCTGGCAATTTGCAAAACAGCATGTTTTGTTGCTGTATGAGCAAGCATGGGAGTGATGCTTGTGATTAGAGCTGTATATTTGTGATTAGTGTACTCCACTGAAGTTGGTACTTGATGTTTTTTGGACATTGTGTGTGTGTGTGTGTGTGTGTGTGTGTGTGTGTGTGTAGCTGTGTGCGTAGCTGTGTCCAGGGCTGCATGTGCAGAGCCATCTGTTTGCTGCTTTAGCAGTAGTCTTCCAGTGCCCAGGCTTATCTGTGCACGAGGGCAGTGGCCTACTTTAACCTTCTGCTTGCTCAGTGCACACAGCCGAGCACACTGGTTTGGTTGATCACCCGTTAGCTTGTTCATATTAACTTTCATTGCATTTGCATTAGCAATCAGTCTTTAGGTTGCCATTTTTAAAAATGAAATATTATTATATTTAAAAAAAAAAGATTATTTACCACTATATGGAGGAGTAATTTGTGACACGATTCTGTTACAATATTCTATTAAAATGCTATGTAGTTTAATAATAGCAATTGTTTCCTCTTATTTCTTGAGTGAATATTTGGCTGCACAAAACTGCATTGTTGCAATCTAACATTATTGAAAAAAAAAAGCAAACTTATTGTGCAACTTTGAGTGTCAGGTGGTAAACTGATTATGCATACTGACACAAAAATGTACTAGGGTTTGGGAATATATTGATATTATAGTGATATGGTGACATGAGGCTAGATTTTGGACATTGTTATATCATGGTATGGCATAAGTGTTGTCTTTTCCTGGTTTTTAAGGCTGCATTTCAGTCAATTGATACAATTTCTGAACTCACTAGACTGTTGTAGCTGTCATGTCATTTGCCTTTACCCACTTGGTGATTATATCCACATTACTGATGATTATTTATCAAAAATATCATTTTATATTTCATATATTTGATCTTATGTTTATAATAATAATGTTAATATTTTGTGAAAGTATCAATAGTTATCTCTACTATGCTATAATATTTTACAGATATTTTGGTCAAAAATATTATTATGTTTGATGTTGTCCACATTGTCCAACCCTAAAATCTATAGTCAGCAGCAAGGCTGTCTTGTGATGAGCGAAAAGGGATGTGCTACTCAGCATAAGACCAGACTTAGAGGTGTATTACGTATGTCATGTATATATGGAGTGGAAAACCTTATGGTGAGTTATCATCAGCTATCAAAACATCACAGATATTCTATAAATGAGCATTAGAAACATCTGTTTTGCTTCTTTACTCTAAATTTGATATGTTTTGCAGAGCATTACGAATGAATTTGTTATAATTTAGCTAAAATGAGAGACCTCTAGGTTGTTTAGGTACAACTGTCACAGACTCCCTATGCTTAATTGTGAGACTGTGAAGTCAAGGCTGTAATCAAACAGTGTGACCAGTGTTTCATGCTGTACTTTCTATGTGGGCTATGAGGCCTTGTGTTTGTAGTAGTAGTGCATTAGGAGTGCAGTAAGCTGGGCTAGTCAGACTCAGTGCAGTTTAGAGGAGAGTATTAAGCTATGTAGGCTAGTCAGTGGGCCCTGTTAGGGAGTTGGCTGGTGTGGCTAATAGGTCAGCTCGGAGGGGTGGGGCAGGGGATGAGAGGGAGGATGAGCGAGAGATTTTTAAGGCTCTTTCATTGGTTGAGGTTTGTCGGACACACTGAGGAGGGAAAAATGGAGGAGAGGAGAAGAGAGTAGGAAAAAGGAAAGGCAGGATTATGGGCAGAGTCATGTGAGCAAAACCTCTGGCAGACGTTATGCTGACATCATCAAATGAGTTACCTTTTATCCACCAAAATCCATCACCCAATGAGAGTGAATTTTACAAATAAGAGTAAACAATGGCGTTTTCTCAACCAGAGTTTAAACAGAGGAAGTATATGTACTAGCTTGCATTTTGCATTTGTTGTAGTCAGGGATTCATTATAATAAATACACATGTAGTGGAAATTTTACATGCTTGTGTGTGTTTTACTGCTGGATTGGCCAAAGGATGACCTGGTGGGTCATCCTGTTGTAGCCCCGGCCGATCCTGCACCCCTGGATAGATAGCAATTGACAGGAGGCTGTAAAACATCCTGAGATGGGTAACCACTGGGTTTATTGTACCAACTGTTGTTTTCCTTGTTACATCTGTTAAACAAGTTCTATAAGGTTCAACCAACGGCCAGAGACATGTAAGGTATAAAACTGGGTGAAAGCATTCAATCTGGGAGCACAACTCCAAACTGCTTTCTGCCGTGCGGTTCTGTGTATTGTGTCTCCTCTCTATAGAGAATAAACATTTTGGTGCATGCAACCTTGCCAGTCTTGTTTTTTGACTCTCCATAGGCAGACCGGGGAAAAATTTCCGCAACACACACAACCTTTGAACTAGGACTTGCAGGCAGAAGCTAAGGAGATTTTTTCAGCTTTCGTTGCATGCAGTTCTTTTGTAAGCAGGGTTTGTGTGTATGCAGTAGACAGGACCAGCATTTGCTTCTTTGTGAAATATGAATGAGGACCTTTTATAATGTGGCCCCTATGGACTATTATAAACAGGGCTGTCCTAAAGGCTCAGCTTGTTTACTATGATATTTAACATCCTCTAACAGCCATATCTAGACAAAGTGAATAATATATATATATTTTTCACAATCAGATGTAGCTTGAGGGGTTATTTGAAAGATTATATGGGTATATATGATTATATGAGATATATTTGAGCTTAGCAGGTAGACATCATAGCTTGCACCATTTTAAAGAAATAGATGTAAAAAATGTTCTTTTCTTTCAGAAAAATAGCTGAGAAGATTGATACCACTCTCATGTCTCTACATTAATTAGAAACGCAGCCGGCCACTGGTTAGCTTAGCTCAGCATAACGAATGGAAACAGGGGATAACAGCTGTTCAAAGCTAACAAAGTCCAAAGGCCACCATGTCTGAAAGTTGCTAATTAACATAATGTATCTTGTTTATTTAATTTGTACAAAAACTAAAGTGTAAAAACAAGTGTGTTTTTTGCTGGGCACAATGACTTCCTGTGGAGACTTCACTCACAGTAGTCCAGCACAGTAACCCACATAAAACCAGTACTTGTTGTTAATACACTTTTATTGCACTGTTGTTATTTTTTTGGTCAGATTAAACAGCAAAGATATGACCGGATGGTGTATTGTTTCGCAGTTGGACGGTGCCAAACAAGCTGCTACTTCCCTGTCTCCAGTCTTTATGCTAAGCTAAGCTAACCTTCTCCTGGCAGGCATCATACTTGAAGTCACAGTCCCTAAGATTTCAGTCCTGGTTGATTGGGTGACACCTGCAATTACCACCGGTAACAGCAAATGTGGTTTAATACTACAGAATGACAGAATTCTGGGGGCAGAAAAACAAACTATTATCATTTTAATGAAGAAGTGAGGCCATAATTTGCCTTTATCGTTCATTCTGTGAGCAACTGTTATCTGGGTTTATGCTACACATGACATGAGTCTGTGAACAGTAGGGCACAGTGATAAGGAGCCAGTTACCTCGCTTAGAAGTTAGAGGTGTACAGCCTTTCACCTGCAGCTCTTCATCTAACATCTCACTGTGAATGCTCCTGTCTCCCTGCAATATTTCAAACTGATCCACTGTCAATAAATGCCAAAAATGAGGAACAGTTGCAATGTGTGTCAAAGTCAGTGACATACACAATGCATTTCCTGTGACTACTTCTTAATAAAAGTCATCTTGTGTTTCGTTAGTTTATGCTTTCAATGTGAAACTGCTGCAGTTTGCAGCAATCTCGGAACCCAATGGCCATCGTCTGACAATGATTTAGCATTCTACATTTATATGCAGATATTAGTTTATGGAGATTACATTAGCGGTAACTTAACACAGCCCTTTTTATGAATGTCACCACAGAGAGCCAGTTCATAATATTGCAAATGTATGAATATTGTAATACTTTCATTAGTGGACTCAATCACCATTATATCTGATTCAATGAGAGATAGTGACTTTTAAGTCATTTATTTATTACTTTAATGACCACATATGAGAGTGATACTACTCTTCTATAATTTCCCAAAATGTCTATTTCATGAAATCTTTTAAATTTGTTATATAAGCTTTCCAAACTATTTGGAAAGTAAAGAACCAGTGGAAAAGATTTATAGAATTTCCTAGTCAAGCACCATTGAGACTAACAAAGTGCTAGCAGTATACAGTACTAAATACTCTTTCAGGATGAAAACTGAGTTGGTTTGTGACTTTGTTTTTACCTCAGCAGCGCTTTGAGCATGGTGCTTGATAAGTTACCATTGAGCAGCTGGGTACACAACTATACCACCTGAGTTTCACACGGATGTCTTTGCTCGCTTGTTGGTTCGCCCTGGTGCCTCACGGGCAGCGGCAGCATCACAGGGTCAGCCACATACAAACACAGCTCATCATGAAGCCCCTGGGTCTGCTGCAAGAGAATGGGATGCAGAGCTCAATTTGTGTGTGGGCACAGGTGTCAGTGCACACGAATCCATGTGTAGATGTGTTCATGTTTGTGCTTAATTTCATGCTTTTGCTATTTTTCTTTTTTTTTGTCCTCACACTAGATTCAGTTGTAATGTGAAGGTTAAAGCACTAAAGCAATCGCAATTGGCGTTTGAGTCCGAAGACAAATTCTGAAAGGATGCAGATTAAACTTGAAATGTGATTAGAGCTGCAACTGTCATGCCTGAAGCAGGAGATACATGATTTTATGCTCGATCTCTCATCACTCACTTTTACTCTTCTCTTCTCACTTCTTTAGCGGTCTCACGCTCGGAGAAAACGCAGCTGACAAATAGTGGCCATCACGCATAAAACCGTCCAACTGTTATGTTTTTATAGTTTTTTTTCGATTACTAACACACACTGGTCAAAACTCAAGTCAGCACTTTCTCATGGTCAGCAAAACAGACCCAAAATCTGGACCCAAATGTGACCACATCTTCCGACATCCATGAACTATTTTCTAATTCATACTCCATCAATATCAGTGTGTGACAGTGTTGCTTTTCTAGTGAGGATTGTTGCCAGTGTTTTGGTCCAATAAGTTGAGCGTTTGTGGTTTGAATGAGTTCTGTAGGTGAGATTAACTTGAATTAAATTTGGCCATGATGCATGCTGGTTATGCAGATTGCGTTAAAGACTTTTGACTTTTGTCAGTACTGACTGATGCTTACAAGCTATTGGAAAAACATCTGTCATGTTGTTTTTTGGTTGAAAAATGTGGACATTATTATGTCAGTAGTATGTCATGGAATTTGAGGTCAAAGTTGAAGAATTCAGATGTTCGCTGCTACGTATGCAGTCATGTCTGTTCTGTTGCCTTTCTTTAGGCAACAGTATGTGTATGTATGTCTAGCTGTGTCTTTGAGTCTGAGTGTGTGTCCCAGCCCACCCAGTGAAGCTGTGCCAGAGGCTCATCACATCACAGCATCAGGGGCATCTGTTTGAAACTGAAATAAAAGTAAAGCCTATGAATAAAAGAGCCACATGAATAAAAACACAGGATGCAAATGACTTGCCAAGCAGGGATTGTCTGTGTGTGTGTTTGAGTGAGTGAAAGAGTGGAAGTGTTGTATTCACCCTGCATTTGTTCTCCGTCCCATCATGGCTGCACCTTAGCTTGAGTGAGTGAGTAAGCACAGAAACACACACACACACAGATTTCCCCGCTCTCTGAGGTGTATGGTTTTCTCATGCATTAATCAACAGCAGTTTTGACACTTGGCTCCCGAATGAGGAGCGAGAGCTGTTTTAACGGAGCTACACTTTTGGTTCTCTCCTTCACTCCACAAGCACTGCCAGCGTGCCTGGGGTGACTTTATCAATTAGGCCTCTCTGGAAACAGCAGTGTTCTCCCTCCTTCATTCTATTTTACTCCTCCCCTTTCCCTCTCTTTCTTCTGATTTATTCTTCCTCTTTGTTCCCTCCGTTCTTACTTATGCCCCTCCCTTCTCACAGCGCCTCCTTCTCTTGTGCTTTTCCATGACCACTCAAACCTTCTTCCCCACCCCTTTGCTCACCTCACTCTTTGTTCTTTGTTACTTGATCCCTCATTTTTTCCCATTATTTTTTTCCCATTATTTTTCCCATTTTTCCCTTTTTACTCTATGTAATACATTAAAGGGACAGTTCACCCCAAAATCAAAAATACATATTGTTCCTCTGGCCTGTAGTGCTACTTTCCATCTAGATAGTTTTGGTGTGAGCTGCAGAGTTTTGGATAGTAGAGATGTCTGTCTTGTCTTCAGTATGATGGAACTAGATGGCACTCACCTTGTGATAACCAAAGCGCCAAAAAACATCTGAAAAACTCAACAGCAATGTCTCTGTCTAGAAGTCATGACCCAGTTAATCAAGATAATCCACAGACCTTGTTGCCTTTTGCCAGTGAGTAGACACATGCTTCTTTCCACACAGTGAAATGGTTGGCAGGTGGAGTTCAGTAGAGAGAAAATTCTGCCACAAGCCGTGTCCCAACTAGTTCCATTCTATTGGAGAGAAGGCAGACATTATATGGCTGATATCTCCAAAACTCCAAAATAGCCCCTTTATGATCAGAAATGCTGAGTAGCACATCTCTTGTCTCTAGTCTATGATTAATTGTCAATGGTCCAGAGACCTTTTAATAAAAATGACATCATAAATTGCCAGAATAATCAACTTCATCTATTTCAGATGGGGCTTGTTCTTTTGGTTTTTTTGTTTTTGTTTGTTTTGTTTTTTTTTTTGTGTTTTTTTATCATTAAATTATATAATGCCAAATATGATACTTGAGAATGCAGAGTGCAGGCAACTCCGACAGGCAACCCAAAAAGAATATTTGGATATAGCCCCTTTATAATCACCAACTTGTTAATCAGTAACTGTAATTTAATTACATATTTTTTTCCCCAGTAGTTGTAACAGTTTGTTTAGTTTAGCAGTTGTTGATGACTTGGAATGAGGAGTGAGCAGTCTGTATAGGCTATATATAGGTTTCCTATAGGTTTTTCTGGGTTTTTCAAAAGTTGTGAACCACTAAAACCACAAGAGGTCCTTAGCATACAGGTATAAATATGTGCAGAAAATTTTTGGCTGATTGGTCCATGGTCACTTTACGCCTGGTTTAGATAATTTTGAAAAACACATTGGGATACACGATAAGTTGCTTTTTATAAGAGGGGAAGCCTTGCACATAGGCTTCCGTTTACTTGTGCAGATTATCAAATGCATGCCTTTCTTGGCTTTCTTCATGGATTATTATCCAAACACAGACAGGCAGTCTCACCCTGACAGTGTTCCCTAGCTCCTGTATGTCAGTGCTTGCAGTTCAAAAACAAACTGATAACTTGCCAAATGTCTAAATTTTGCAAACTAAGTGAAATCTTAATTTTGATAATCTGGATTTAAAGAGCTGCTGTAGTCTAAATATTTTGGTCAGTTTAAATCATATGTCTCTGTTAAATGGGCAGTTGCCTAAGTTGAAAATGACTTGACCAAAATGATATAGTTTTAATTTGATGATTTGGCAACAACCACCGACAGCAGTGACCAATAATGTCCACATGCAGTCGTTTATTACAGGTATACATAACTGTGGGCAGTGGGTGGTCAGCATCATGGATAGTTTTTGCTTTTTCCTGTCAGTCAGGCTGGTGTGGGTCCTGCTGAGTTGTGCCTTGGGGCAGCTCAGGGCTGGAGAAAAGAGCAGGGGGGAACATTATGTTTGTTGACAGAGAAGGAGAAGGACGGTAAACCCAATGAGATGGACAGCTCATTTACATTACACATGCACATTAGCCAGGAGATGAAGAAGAGTACAGAACTGTGTGCTGCACTCAGCCCTGGGCAGGAAAAGCAAGGAAATGCTAGAAAAGAACAAAACATGAGAAAAAGCATAAAGTAACAGCTACTGTATCAAAACCTGGCCTGCTTTTGAGAGCTATTTCATAAAATCAGTGCAGAATTATATTCTTTGTAGTTTCACAATTACACAATACATATCAAACCATAGTGAATAGATTTTTTATCTGGGTGGCCATATTTGACAATGAGTGGCTCGCTATTCATAGCATTTATTCTGGAAGAGCAGTCGTCTACCGGACATGCTTGAGGAGTAGAGCTGAAGAGCTGGCAGAAGTGTGTGCAATGATGAGGCAATGTCTAGCAATGCCACAGTTTAGTTCGTGAGCTGTCGAGCCATTGCCATCTCTGTCTCTTAGATGAGTCCCTAACAGGCTACCATACATGTCACCAATGACGACATGCACTGATGAGTTAAATGTTATATGTGAGTGAATATCGTGCATGGTAGTGGTGGGCATGTGTGTGTTTCGTTGAAGGCATGTGTATGCATATGTGCACGTTGTATGTACAGGATGTGTATTTGTCAGCATGTATGTTTGCTGTGCTTGGTTGTGATTTTGAGTGTGTGTAAGTGAGTGTGTGTGTGTTTCTTCTTGGGCCGTGGGAGCTTACAGGCTCTGAGCGCAGAGGTTCCCTAATCCAGTGTTTTGAAATGAGCCCTCCAGCTGTTGTGGGCTTGAGAGACTGCTGCCTTGGAGGAGGCTTAGAGACGATAAGATGCTCCTTCTATCTTCATTCCTCTAGGACCTCTTCTTTCTTTCTTTCTTTCTTTCTTTCTTTCTTTCTTTCTTTCTTTCTTTCTTTCTTTCACATTTAATATTGATGTGGTCAGTTAAGAATAAGCATGAACACTGATCTCATACAATCGCACATTCTGTTAAGGTCACAACCTTTTGTATGAACTCCCTCCTCTTTGCCGTTAATCCTCCAATAAGAACATAGATTGATTCTGTGCATGAAGTGAACATTGTGTACACAGCAGATGGTAGAAGATCAGATTAGAGTAGTGACCTTAGAGTTTGTTATTTATTATATTTACAATGATGACCTGAGATTTTCATAAGGCGTAATGGGAGCTTATTAGCTGTGTTGTGACGTACATGTTGTCAATGATCTATATTGTCATTCCAGGTGAAATAGCTTGCATGAATGTCTGTATAAATATATATATATATATATATGTATATACATACACACATATCTTAGCTTAGAGACCATAACTGAGCGGAGTGGATCGAGTCTTGTCTATCTCCCCTGTGCCAGCAGTGAGCCTGCGGGGTGTGTGGTGTCTGCCAGCAGAAAGAAAGCGTAGGAAGTCAGCAGGTTTCGGACAGACAGAGAAGGAGCAACAGGCAGTCTGTCAGCTAGAAAATGACAGAGATATTCAAAATCCAAATTCAACAGAAACGTTCTTGAAGCCAGAATAAAAATCCCTTACATTTTGCTAAAAATAAAACAAACACCTGGATATATGGTTATATTCTGTTATGCCAAGTGGTCATTCCTTGCACTTGACATCTGTCTTGACTCATACATACCACACGAATGACATGCTGGTGGCTTCTACCATTGGCTTATCGCAAGATTATCATCTTAAATTATCACTAACAAGGACGATTCACAGGACATGATCAATTATCTGTAATCATATCAGTGCCCTCATCCTCCTCAACATGTTTAGATAAGATTACTTCCCATTGGGGTTTTTGGACATGGATACATGCTTGCGGGGGAGATCTAACTTAATTTAGGCTGTAATGTCTTTAGCTGCTCTAGAAATAGGATGCTGCATGTACATATCTGTCTCTGTGGGTCTGTTATGGCTGACAGCTGAGCCCAGATGAGGAAAGCAGCTCCCTAGTTCCTTACTTTAAGAAAATAGACCTTTGTTGCAAAAAACAACAAGCTATCATGGTTGTTTAGTATGCTGCAGATGCAGAGGAAGGAGCAAATAGTATCTGAAAAACCATTACTATCCCCTCTTGTCATGTTCATTTAGTATGTATTGATACAGCGCGTGTTCCCATGAAAGCAGCAAGAAGCAAGTTGTTTTAGGAAATGAATAACTCAAGAGACAGCCTATCGTGTTTCCCCATTTAACTATTACATATTTCATGTGATCCTTCACAGTGTGGTCTAGATGTTTGTTTAGCTGCTGAGAGCATTTCAAAACAGGAGCTCGGTTCAGAAATCATGTTTGTTTTGCTGTAAAGATTAAGAGGAAGCAGGGAAAGGATGCACAGAGAGATTAAGCATGACTTTTTGCTTTTTAAAATACATTTATGTGTACATGGCAGAGATTTAGTTTGTATTAATAGACCTGCCTCCATGTGTCTGCCCTTCTGTCTCTATTTCTGACACACTGAAGTTTTTCAGTGTCAGTGATATAAGTGATCTTTAAGTCTAATAGCTCATAGAAAGACATTGAACTTTAAGATCTAGCTTTTCTTGCCAAGTGCAAAGATTCATATTAGAGATGGCACAAGTTGCATCTGTTGAGAATTGTAATTGTTACATTTACAAACAGAGTCCATTTGATACAGTATTCTCTTCGATGATGTCAGCTGTAAAAGGGTCTATATATTGGCCCGATATTGGCCTGATGTTAGCGTGTACTATATCTTGACCTTTCTGCACCAATATATGTTCTTTCACAGAACATATAATGCAGAAAATCATTCTTTGCTCCTTGACAGGTGTAAATGCTGAGAAACTATGCTTTTTGTTTTACAACCTGTTCCTTATTGACTGACAATGTTAAAATATTCAGCATGTGCTTAAACTTAACAGTACGATGTTTATGCAGCATTTTATTTCTTATCTATATATTAATTTTATTATTAAATTTATATTACTTTATTATTTTTTTCTTGCAGTGCTCTTTCCTACAATTGGTTGAAACTGTATACATGAAATTATTTAAGAAGAAAACAGTCTTACCTTGGCATAGTAATATCGGTGCAAAATCAGGGCACAGTACAAAGTCAGCGCACAAACCTCACAGAAATAGTCTGATTTATTCCAGCTCAAAAATTCAGTATATTCAGTAAATTTCCCCTCTTAAAATCAGAATTGTATTGATCTAAAAAATGTTATCAGTTGGATTCTACTTTAGGTATCTTCTCTTCTCATTTTGTTGTCTTGTTTCACACCTTGATACTATATGTGCTTATCTTTTGTGTATCAAGACAATGACACTGCCTCTTTTCTCCTGCAGTGGGTGTGTGGGCGCTGGATGTGACGGTGTCCCAGAGCAGTATCCAGGTGGCCCGCGGCCAAGCAGCCGTCCTGCCCTGCTCCTTCACTACCAGCGCTGCCCTCAACAACCTCAACATCATCTGGATGGTGATCCCACTATCTAATGCCAACCAGCCAGAACAGGTACAGTGTACATTACTTACTATGCACACATTCAGTCAAAATGACATAGCATCCCTTTAGCTTCTTCAGCAGAGAAGCAGTAATGAATTAAAGGAGTGCGGTAAAAACATACTCTTGATATTTGAACCCCGCCAACAGAGATCTGCAACTTAATTTGGTTCTTATTAACTGTGATGAGAGTATTGCTGCAACAAATGTGATATGTGTAAATGTTAATCAGCAGGAGGAAGTAGACAGCCAGGGCTGCAGTGGTGTTTACTGAGATGTATATTGTACTACTGAGATGCATCTAACTTATGTTCTAATGCAACATTACTGTATACGCATCATGTGGATGTCCATGCTGCTTCCCAACACCACCCTTACAGTCAAAGCAGGTACACAAGACTTGATCTGTACTAAGGTGTGCTCAGATACAGCGTAAAGAGAATTTCAGAGGTTGCACAAATGCATAGAAAGTCAGAACAATTCAAAGAGAGGCGAACAGACACAGATTTAGATAAGTGGCCCAAAATTAAGATGAGGACACATTTGCTCTTGTTGAAAAACTTGAGAAATGAGATGAGATGCATCCACAGAGAGAGAATCTCTGGGGCATCCAGCAGAGTTACATGACAGCAATAGCTCTCACTCATCATGGCGATTATCATTAAAGAAGAAAACCCTAACATGCTATATATATTTGCACTACAAATACTAAAAATACAGACTGCAAAAGTGCACAAAGACACAAAATTTCTCTTTCCGGTGCATCTGAACGCACCTTTTAGATATTAGTTGTGCTATACTGTAGATATTAGATGGCTATACTACAGTCAATTAGATATAGTAGTAAGACCAAAGGGTGAAGGTAAACCCAAAATCAAAAATACATATTTTCCTCTTACCTGTTGTGCTATTTATCCATCTAGATTGTTTTGGTGTGAGTCACAAGCCTCTCATCCATGAGAAGATGCACACTTTCTTCTGCACAGTGATACTCTTGGTCACGTCAGATAGAAAATAGTCTTCTAACAACAAGGTCTGCCTGTAGATGATCTCAGATAACTGGTAGTCAATTACTGTTGAGTTTTTCAACTTTTTTTTGATGTTTTGAGCACCTCAAGCTGATGCCATCTAGGTCCATAATATTCAAGAGAGAGCAGACATTTCTACGGACAATATCTTCAAAACTCTGCAAGTCACACCAAAATCTCAATCTACATAACAGATAAATACCTAGATAAATGCAACTACTGGTAAGAGTATTTTTGATTTTGAGATTAGGTAAGGTGTGTCCATAGTCTAGACAACTCTATCATTTGTACTGCAGCCTGCAGGACAACAATTTGGCACTTTTGTACCTTTATAACAATGTATCAAGTGTACCACAAAGAGCATCCTTAAGCTCATTTTACCGTTGTGAAACTGTTGTGTTTGAGCAACACTGCAGCAGTCTGATTTGCACACAAAAACACTGCCTGATTTTGACTTTAGTTATGTCTTATTGGCGTTAATTTTGTCTCACTGGCTTCTCACCATCATCCCTTCCTGGCTTGCTACTCTCATTTTCTTTCTGTTTTTTTTCTCACCTTCCCTTCCTCCTTCTCTCTCCCACTCTTCCTCCCCCCTTGCGGGACTTCTGTGATTCCATTTGAGTTGTTTAACATGCAGCTGCAGGCCGTACAAGCTCACCTGCCTCCCTTCACTTTGAACCCCGGCGCTGGTCGGCCGTCCAAATAATACAATCATCTTCTGCACTAATTACCTCACGCCCACGACAGGCTCTATATCGCAGCTGTTCTCACCACATACACACAAACACACACCGGCACACACACAAACTGGCATTCGACAGACTGCTGGTCCAAATGTACTGCAGATCCACATGCATACATGCAGGGCTTATATATATATTTACTAGCTTCACACATACATGCATGCAGAGTGCACAATAGAAGTGTGAAAACTGGCATGCATATTTCCATACATGGAAATTAACTCATTACAGAGTAATGCTCCCATGTACACACCTGTGGATAAGAGCTTTTACTGTTGTCTTCATGCACAAATACCTACAAAGAAACTAGAATCAAACAGCGAAACACAAATGTGTATAGGCACTTACTCACGGATGAATGCATGAGACTTTTAGATGCCAGGTGAGCGATGATGGGAGCTGATACATGTAGAAGGCTGCATAACACTCAGTGTGCTATCATGTTATGCCTTCACATTGTATTGTGTCACATATACAGTACATACTAAGACCCTTATACATGGGAACATTGGATGCAAGCACAGTGATGCAGACACAAGTTTTTAAATGTGTATATGAAATTTATATACACATACAGTGACACACAAAATCCATGCAGCCTCACACAGCAAGAACAAAATACTCTGAGCTACAGTTCTTCAATCCGTTTGTGTGTGTGAATTTGGTGAGCTATCTGAAAAGTGAGTGATGAAATAAAGTGCTGTGTGGGGCGTCAGTACAAGTACAAGGTCATTTTAGAGGAAGAGAATGTCATAAATGATTACACTTGATGCTAAAAGCCATTAAGAATTACTGAACAGAGCTCTGCACACCCCTCACAACCTGTGTTAGCACTTTAGCAAGTGCACTTGAATCACTCAGATCTCTCTCAGTTCAAATTTGAATACCATGTTCAGATAACAGGAGACAATGCAACTTATTTAGCACAGTTAGAGGGCCACAGCACTAGATGCACTGGTTTCTCTGACGTGGCAAACTTGGCGGTTTATTGTAAGTCATATTAATCCTGTCTGGTGTTTGCTTGATGCTTGCCATGTTTTTTAAGACTAACTTTTTAAGACTTGATTCTACATTTTAGGCTGTATTACTTAATGAGTCAAGCATGAGAGGAAGTGTGCCAGCCTGGCCATATCTTAGCTCGTCTTTTTGGTTTTCGAGCCACAACATTACTGTTTTGGTTCACTCATGATGCCGTCATAATGTTGTTTTTGACTGCAGCCGCCAGCTGTTTTCAGAGAAAAAAAACTCTAAAAACCTAAAAACCCATTGTAGACTGCCCACCACTAAATAGCAGATGGACACAGTTGAAGAGTGATCATACTGAGATGTGCCACTAGAAACAAATCACCAGCCAAAACATTATTTCCTGTGGCAATCTAGCACTACGTCATGTTTTTCTAACATTTTTTAGATGTACATGAAAGTGAAGTCACACTGCTTGTCAATGTCATACCTGGCCCTGACAATCAAATCAAGAAAAAGGCAGGCTTTCCTACTTGACCACTTCTTGCTCTTTCGATGCCAGTAGATGTGATAGGAACAGATGAATAATGGCAAATGGTATTCAGTGTAGTTCACTGTAAATCTCTGGTTTATCAGTGAAGTGTATGGAACTACACTGCAGAGAGGAGTCTCTGCTAACAGCTGTTTCAACAATGACTGGGTCTAATGCCAGTATGACATGCTCTGAGTAGACTTGTATGCATGTTTCTTGTCTGAAAGTCAAATAAGCAAGTGTTTGATAATAAGTTCATCATATCAACTTAAAAACTGATAATATGTCAATGATGTGTTCATTATACTTTGTTCCTGCTGCCCCCAAGTTGCAATCTGCCATTGCAGGTTTAATGAAGAATATAGTGTATAGGTTGAAAGATCTTTGTCAGCTATGTCTAGCTTCCATTCTATATTCTGTACTATGGTGTGTAGCTGGGATTGCTTAATACCAGTTTTTCATGTCCAATACTAATATCGATACTGCAGCCTTGAGTATCTGTCAATACTGATACCAATCCGGTATAATTTTTTCCCTCTCTTAAACAGCTAAGCTGTTAAAAACACCATTATTGAATTAATGCCTGTTGATGCTTACATATTATAAATTCCACATAGTTTTTAATTATAAAGCTGCATTGCCATTATAAAGCTGCTATTGTATCTGCAATCTCTGTCCAAACGTCAGGCTTGCTGTGGTCCTAGTCCTGTTTGTTTACTCTGATTACCTGAGCAGCTGATCTCCAGATTACAACATGTAGACATGTAGCTCAGTGGAGTGTATGTGTGTGTTTGGGTGTGTGTGCATGTTCATGCATTGTTTTCTGTGTATATTATCTGTCCATCATTCTGTTATTGTGATCAAACATCCTGACCTCTTCCCACTAGGTGTGAGATAATCCAGAAAAACACACACACACACACACACACACACACACACACACACACACACACACACACACACACACACATACAACTACACACACATACATAGAACTAGACAATGGTTTTATGTTTTCGTGCTGTTGTTTATTCTCTCCAAACTGTTTGCTGGATATCTGTGTTTTTTTTATGCTCCAATAAAAGCTCTGGGTTCACTCTCCTCTCATACCACCTGTGACACTAAATTCTGGAACTGATTTTTTAGTCACAGTTATTAAAATAGTTGATATATAAAACATTTATATACAGCACTCTGGAGACATCCCTTAAATGTGGTGAGCCTGGCAGTTTAATATTGTCAGAGTTGCCTGAAATCCTTTAAAATCCAATTTTACATATTGTCTCCTTACTTTGTTTAGTTGAAGCGAGAAGTTAGTTGAGAAAGTTATATCACTCCAGGACTGATGAAAACTTTTTGCAGTGTCATTGTATCATTTCTAATTTATTTTTACTCTGAAAAATGAATTAAATATGTTTTCATAAATTCCTGGAAAGGGAGCTGTGTTGATTTTTATAACTGAAAGAGTAAAAATTGTGCATTTTCAGTGAAATGAGGCTCTGGCAAAATTGAGGTCACAGAGAATCTGTGGTGCAGAAATGAAGTTAATCTGTAATTGAGAACATCTGTCATAGTATTTTAGATGATCACATTCTGATCCTTATCTGAACCCAACAATCTGCCAAAGGATAGATCGAATAGACACTGCATTCCCATACACTCAAACATGACCCTTTTTCTCTCCTAGTTGCCCCCCTTCAACCCTGCATAAACAATTTTTGCAGGACACATCAAAGGAAAACAAGAACCCATTTCAGACAAAGTCAAAAATGGCATGTTGTTTGTCTGAGGATGTAACTCCTCCCTGTTGAGAGGCATGCACTTAGCTTCTACACACTCTCTCTTATACAATAATGTGATACCTTTTATTGATCAGCACAGAGGAAATTCTTTTTTTATTTGCTTGCCGACCTCCAGGGACATCAGTATGCAGCGTCAGCGACAGTACAGTCTTTCTCACCAGGAGGTTTTGAATGTCTTTAAGTTACATAAGAACACTTCAGCATATGAATCCTTCCTGTTACGGGGACTTAAGCCCTTACCTTTACTTAAAGGACACAGCGATCACTAACCCACCCTGATCACTGCAAAATCCAGATCACTCACATTGTAGACTTTAAACTCCAAGATCAAATGTATATAATCTCCCATTGACAGTAAAAATGATTTCCCCTCTCTGCCCAAAATGCACTGTATGCATACAGTCTGTGAATTGAAGTCTACTCGAGGAAGTCATGCTGTGAAAATAAACTTTCAGCGACTTGAAACATGCTCAAGAAAATGTATCCATCACAGTGATAAATTTGCCAGCTTTATTTTATTTTTTTGACATGTATAGTATCACTGCACAGTCAATGTAAAAACTCACCATTTGTAAGGACATGTTCTACATTATCTTCCAGCCCTGCCTTCTAGAAATTGCGTTCATATACAACTAATTTGCAACAGCAAATACATTTTGAGGGAAATATAATGCAGACAGAAATACATTTTCTGTTAACATAAAGAGGAAATGTTGTCAATTAATATACCTGGCAAGTACTTTAAAATGTTAAATAAAGTATCAGTGAAATGTTCACTGACAGCGTATTTAATTTGTTTTCCACAAAAATAGGAATCTTGCAATATATAATATACAATATCAGTAGTGACTTCAACATTATTCAAAAGTCAGCAGTGACATTAGATTTATTTATTAATATTTAACTGAAATGACAGTCTCCCTAAAGTTATATAAAGTTCTTTTATTGCTTAAACCTACCCAAAATCATGATATTTCCTTATCTTACCCAAAGCACTTTTGTTACAAGAGTCTCTGGACTCGAAGTCCAGACTGTGGCATCACAGTCCTGTACTTTGTGCACGCGCCACCAACCCAAACCACCTCATTGTGAATCCAGCATGCTATTGTTTCATCGAAACATGATCTGTGAATATAATCCAGAATAATGTTGTCACCACAACATAATTATGAAAACAATTTCACAATATACAAATTACACAAAGTAATTTCTAGGAGACAGGGTTGTATTTTCAGATATGCTTTGCATATATGTTCATCACTTGTCTTTTGGATGTGATCTTTTGATGACTTGGCAAAAGGATGCAATGTTTCTGGACAGGTGATTTTAGATTCTTAGATGTTGGACCAAACTTACACACTTCCCTCTCACCCCTACCCACTCCTACATTGTACCCTGAAAACCATATAGAGCTGATATCTGACTTATTCATGGACATCCTTCATTTATCAGAGGTCAGACCAAGTCATTGTTTTGCAAGTCACAGAAAGCAAGTCTGAGATGTTGCACACAAGTCTAAAGTCTACTCCCAAGTCAAGATTGATAAGTCACAAGTCAAGTCCCAAGTCCTAAACTTTGAGTTGAGTTTTGAGTCTAAAACAAGTCATAATGCACTCTTCACCAGTTGTAATTCCACTGCAACAGAGCCTTGACTTACCGTTATTTGTGAACCTCAAATGTCAAACAAAGTTGGAAGTTGTCTCCAGGAGTCTCCAATTCATTTTTTGTTGACCAGTGCATAGATTTTGTATTGAGTGAAATTATCTTTGGTATAATTTTTTCCAGCTGGAGCTCAGTGACATAATGTTAGTTCTTAATGGTTCTCTCGTGTTGTCAGATTGGTTCTAACAAAGTGGATCTGTAGAATGAAGTATCGACTGGCTGAGAATGAAGAGTGTTGACGTTAGCTGATTCAGGAAATGAAGGGAGATTAATTTATTTGTGGCACACTTTTTAAATAAGGCATTTTTAATCTTTTGGCTGGGGGGTAACAAGTATTTTCAAGTGAAGAGACTGGGTTCATATGAATTCACTAGTCACTGGTGTTAATGTCCAGTTGAGCTGTAAGTCTTTTTTGATTTTTGTATTTTGTATTTCAACTAATTTTTAGCTTTTTTCATTTTATGTAAATGTCTTTTTCCCTTCTGACTCCTACTCCATCCCCAGTCATCTGAGGAGATGTAATTTATCTTCCTTTTTTTCATGTATTAAAACAAAAGGTATTATTTTAAATAGCTTGTGGTGGGTACGAAACTGTTGCTAATGTAGGCCTGAAAAACCCATTGAGACTTGGTGCTGGGCTATATCAATAAGCCTGACCTGACTTCAGTACTCCCAAGCAATGATAACTTGGACTACAACATAACTTTATAAACAAAAGACACCATTGTTTCAGTGTCCTTGAATGAACCAGAAAGAAAACAGAAACATAGAAACTGACTGGTTATGCTTTGGAAAATGGCTGGTAATAAGGTAAAGGGTTGGTACATTATGGACTAAATCATACAAAAGCAGCGGTTTGAAGAAATGTATACATATATATATGTATATATATGTGTGTGTATGTGTGTGTTGTGTGTGTGTGTGTACTAGTGAAATCCAGACCCGTATTGTTTAGAACATGTCTCAGAGGATAGAAAGAGATAACAGTGGCAGCTTACAGTGAGTAATAGAGGGGGGGCTGTGGGGGTTTAGAGGTTTATTCAGGCTTTATTGAGGTGATGGCAGTGTCCCTCATGTCTAGGTCCAACAGGGTCCTTCTGGTCAGCAGTCATAAGCAGGCTAGTACCATAAGACTGTTACAGTGACAGACAATATTTGAAGGTTTACCACGGGCATCCAGTTGTGGCTCAGGGTAGATTGTAGAGGAAGAGTACAGGATATAGTTGGAGTGTGAGTGAATGCGTGTACAGTATACGTGTGTGTGTGCAGGGTTTAGTCGGGTAAGGATGTAGCAGAGGTTTACCGCTGGGCCAGCAGTGGGACATCCAGCTAGTCCAACTAGAGTTCTTAGGGCTGTCTGCCATCTGAGTGCCAGCCATGACCTCTTTTCTCCCTGTGCACAACTACAAAGCCAACCAGGTCACTCGAGAGGCTGAGGTGATTTATACACTCACCCATAGATATGGATAGACAGAGACACAAAGTATGGAAAATAGGTGGAATGTGACATGTAAAACAATGCACCTTTTTTATTTTTTTCCTCTACATTAACAGTTTCCACAATTGGAAAATAAACATTATGTAGAGAGGTACGGGCAAAAACAACGCACCTTTACAATCCTACATTAGAGGTAGCTTGTTAATTTGATAAATACGCATTTAACATCTTTTTCATTCAGTTTGACGCCATCAATTCCTTCTGCTTAAACAGCCTGACTTGGAACATTTTAAATTGATAAGTGACTCCTTGCTTAACAGCAATTATGGTCTTATACTGTAATTAACAATGTGCACGCCCACAAACTTAGAATGTTAGCAGGTTATATAAATAAAATAAAAAGTCACAATGATATACTTATTTTTCATATTTATAAATGATTAAAGGGCTGGATTGAGGTTGTTAAAGGGTCAGCCGCCAATTGAATTGGCCTGCTGTACAGTATTGACCTTGTTTATTCCTTTTGTGCCAGAAAACTAAAACTCACTGGAAAATACAAAAGCAGGGAACAGGTGTAAGATGTACCACAGTTTAGGGCCTG
Organism: Lutjanus argentimaculatus; assembly: GCA_034769285.1. Taxonomy (NCBI): domain Eukaryota; kingdom Metazoa; phylum Chordata; class Actinopteri; order Lutjaniformes; family Lutjanidae; genus Lutjanus; species Lutjanus argentimaculatus. The sequence continues at coordinate 595,628 of JAWZSL010000091.1, forward strand.
CTTTAATCCTCTGCTCACTCATGCACACACACAAACACACACGCACAGGTTGTGTTGCGTGTGAGGCCGATTGATTGGATCACTTTCACCGAGCATGCAGATTATATTGTTAGGTCATCAGGAGTGTAGAGCGAGGTCACACTGGTGCAGTCTGTTAGACAGGGAAACAGAAAGGTAGGTACAGACAGACAGACAGAAAAAAAAAAACAAAAAAAAAAAACACAACAAAAAACGATTTCACCAGGAATGAGTGGACAGACAAAATATAAGTGAGACCAAACAGTTATTAGACTGAGAAAGAGTCTGTGGCAGAAAAATCACACACAACTGATACACTTCTCATGAGAAAATGAATATACACTGAGACACTGAAACCCACACGCACAGAAGATGCAGTTGCAGGCTCTCATCACAGCTGAGGAGCTGCCTATTCATCTGCACATAAGAGGACAAAGCGAGCGTACTGCACTCAGGAAATTGCAGCCGCGCAATTTACAACCGTTAAGCAGCGGTGGAGAACACAGTCAGATACACACTCCTGCACTTTCATCACAACTATCACTCTCACGCACATACAAACACACGCACACACACACTGGTGCTGGTTGTTTCCTGCCTGGGTCTTTGAACAGTTCAATGAGGGCTCTTTTCACCAAAGTGAATAACCCCTCTGATTCCCCTCTGTGCTTTGTGTGTATATGTGTGTGCGTGTCTGTATGTGAGTTGACGCGCACTTGTTGTGTGTGAGTGCCAGCCTTGTGTGCACATACTATGTGTTTGCGTGCGTCCTCTTCATCTTTTGTGTGGGCCCAGCTGAGGGGTGAGAGCTGTTTTGCATGTGGCTCGGCCTCACAAACGAGCTGTCAGCCCAAGTTTGAGGCCAGTGGGAAGCTTTTGAACAAACTGATTCCTTCATTGCTCTTTAATTTGGACCTGAGACACCTGAAGGTGTGCATTCATCCTTACAAGTGTGTGCTCACTGGGATTAGTCTCAAAGGTCACTGATGTAATGATAAAGGTTTAGGCTTGGGTTTAATTTCTCGCTGGATTGGATTCCTAGTGCAAAAGACACCCTGCATTGCTTCTGTTGGATTTATCAGATTGTGGCTGATATGTTTCCAATTTTAAATGTTTTCAATTATGCATACCATTTAGTGGATGCTTTTATCTGAATGGTACCATGAAAGCATACTTTTAGTATGTGCTCCTTACTCTGGAATCTACCCACTGAGCTAGAAAGGACCACTTACAAATAAAAGGTTTTTTGTCTGTCTGTTTGTTTGTGTGTTTCTTAGAATCTAAAAGTCTGTTCACTCATTTACTCTCTGTGCCTGCTGTCAAGCTATTTTCCAGCCTCTTAGAAGAACTAGGTCTCCCTCTAGTGAGAGCTTTTTGTAACAGACCATGACAGGAAATAAATGCAGATTGATCACATTTATTAAGTTTACAGACCCTCAGAATGACAAAATTAACACTATGAAAGTATAACTATAAACACTTGGGCACCATCTGCTACATCATTGGACATCAGGTACAAATGTAGTTTTTTTTTTTTTTTTTACTTCTCTTAGGAGTAAAACTCTAAGTGGCTGATTCTCACCTATTTATTTCTGTTTTTCTTTTCCCCACATTTTTTGTCACCAATGTCTCTTTCTGCCTTCCACCTTTTCCATTTACATCTCTTTTTTACCAAATCATTTCCTTTAATTCTCTACCCTTTTCCACGTCCACTACCTTCTGACACTACCCAATCCAGGTGATCATTTACCAAGGCGGCCAGGTGTTCAGCCTCGCCAACCACCTCAATGGTCGAGTGGGCTTCGTGGCCACCATGCCAAGTACAAGTGCCTCCATCTTCATCAACAACACCCAGCTGTCAGACACTGGGACCTACCAGTGCCTGGTCAACAACCTCCCAGACAGAGGGGGACGCAACATCGGCGTCATTGGGCTCACCGTGTTGGGTAACTAACAGAATATTTGTTTTCAATATTTGAAAAAGGGTAGCACATCTCAAGTCTTCAAGTCATCTAAAAAAGGTCAATGTTTTGAAAAAATTAATACACTTTGGTCACTCTATAACCTGAGACCATGAAGATTTGCCCTGTTTGCCCAAAAGACATCTTAAGTGTTAGTTAAGGTCAATAAAGAAATGGTGATCTATTTTTCAGAATTTGCAAGAACTGGTGCTTTTCAGCCTGCTTTCATCTAATACCCAGTGTGTCATTGTCTGAAACTTGCTTGCTTTGTTCCTGAACTTGGAGGGCAGAATTTCCTGCCAATAAATTTTTGTAGATGGTGGAATTTAGCCTTCATATCTTTCTGCCAAATCTTTTCTTCCACATACCAAACACTATCATAACTAAAACCAGGATCTTTTCTTAAACCTAACAAGTACTTTTGGTGCTTAAACCTGACCAAATACTGACAGAAGCCAGAAAAAAAAGATAATAAATCAACAAGGTCAACAATGAGCTTCACATGGGAGTCAAACCCCAGAATCCTGCATTGATGTCCCCTGCTCCATTCATCTACCACAGCCTGGTCCTGATGTGGACTAGAGGGTGACACGGGAGTGGATTTTCATTCCTGTCCCGTCCCACTCCCACAGAGAAAATTTGCGTCCCGTCCCAATCCCGGGCCAAAGAGGAAAAAAAATTCCTGTCCCATCCCACTCCCGGTAAAGTGACTCCCACTCCCATCCCGCTCCCATTCAGAATGACTCCCACTCCCATCCCGCTCCCATTCAGAATGACTCCCACTCCTGTACCGCTCCCATTTTTTTCCCTTCTAGTCTCTAGGTCATTTCTGTTTGACAGATGAAGATATGCTGAGCTGATTTTTCCCGGAATCTGCCCTGCAAGTGTGCCTCTTGAGTCCACTCGTCCCAGACTCACTGGTGTATTTGATTAAAACCAAGCAGGTTTTACCAGCCGCATACGTCGTTTTAATGTCATCACACACAACTCTAACGAAGTTAGCTAATATTTGCGACTTTCCCAGTAGTTCAATTAGCTTAACAGAAATGTCGTTATTTCTTACTTTACGTTGTAGTAGGGCTGGGCGATATGGCCTAAAATTTATATTGCGGTATAATTTGAAGCATGTGCGGTAACGATATATATTGTGATATAGTCTTTTCTTCTGTATATATATGTCAAAATGACTGTTTCTGAACATACTCACATAGCAGATACACTGCAGCAGAATAAACACTTCAAAACATAGTAAAAAAAATTTAAGTAATTTTGAAGCTGTGTAACGGATCTTTCTCCAAACAATGTAACACAAAATTAAAAACAGTATTTTAGGAAAATGTTACTATTAATATGCATTTATTGATTCTTTTCTTTAATTTCTTTAATAAAATATTGTCCTCTGATGAGAAAAATCCTCACCTTTATTCAGCTCAGTCAATATAATGATCAAACGATGCAGGATATTCATGTTTTTGTATTAATGCAGCAGGATCATTTACATCAGTGAGGTTGTTTTAGACTACAGCAGACAACAAACTGCACACAGACACACACCGAGGAGATGAAGAGGAGAGACAGAGTCTGGACTCTTCATCATGACTTACAATAATGCAGCGCAGTGACAAACGTTTTTGTGGAGCAGACCAGCGTCACACACACAACTTCACGCCCCCCCCCCCCCCGCCTCCCCATATCAAGTGGACACATCTGTCCATATTCTCTCTCTCTCCCTCTCTCCCTCTCTCTGTCTCTCTCTCTCTCTGTCTCTCTCTGTCTCTCTCTCTCTGTCTCTCTCTCTCTCTCTCTGTCTCTCTCTCTCTCTGTCTCTCTCTCTCTCTCTCTGTCTCTCTCTCTCTCTGTCTCTCTCTCTCCCTCTCTCTCTCTGTCTCTCTCTGTCTCTCTCTCTGTCTCTCTCTCTCTCTCTCTGTCTCTCTCTCTCTCTGTCTCTCTCTCTCTCTCTCTGTCTCTCTCTCTCTCTCTCTGTCTCTCCCTCTCTCTGTCTCTCTCTCTCCCTCTCTCTCTGTCTCTCTCTCTGTCTCTCTCTCTCTCTGTCTCTCTCTCTCTCTCTCTCTCTCCCTCTCTCTCTCTGTCTCTCTCTCTGTCTCTCTCTCTCTCTCTCTCTGTCTCTCTCTCGCTCTGTCTCTCTCTCTCTCTCTCTGTCTCTCTCTCTCTCTCTCTCTGTCTCTCTCTCTCTCTCTGTCTCTCTCTCTCTCTCTCTGTCTCTCTCTCTCTGTCTCTCTCTCTCTCGCTCTGTCTCTCTCTCTCTCTCTCTCTCTCTCTCTGTCTCTCTCTCTCTCTGTCTCTCTCTGTCTCTCTCTCTCTCTCTGTCTCTCTCTCTCTCTCTCTGTCTCTCTCTCTCTCTCTCTCTCTCTCTCTCTCTGCTCAGACTTATTT